>CAMTZC010000021.1:15947500-16566000 GCA_947086505.1 Morpho deidamia | reverse complement strand
AGCTGCTCTTCGAACATAGATGCCCAGAAAGTTGAGGAAGTATTGAAAACGGCCGAGACAGACCTAGTTATCGAAGAAGCTGCCAAACGATACCCTCGCTTTATTATTAGAGATGTGATGTCAGATAACTCCGATGCTCAGATTGTGGACTCCCTGCAACGGCAAAATACCAGACTATATGCAGGCTTGAACGAACAAGAAAGAGCTGAGGTTAAATTTCGACTCAAGGCTCGAAACCCCCTACAATCTCATGTAGTTCTTGAAGCAACTCCGTGTGGCACCTTCTGTGGCAGCGGGTGATTGAAGCGGGAAAGCTGTTTATTGGATGGCAGCGGTGCCGGGTTGAAGAGCGCTCACCTCTGGTTCAATGTGGCAAATGTCTAGGCTTTGCACATACACGGGGGCCATGTAAGGCAAAAGTTGTAACGTGTATATGTGCGTACTGTGCCGAGGACGGACACGAATGGAGGCAGTGTCCCAAGAAATCTTCGACCCCGTCCTCACAACCGACTTGTGCGAATTGTACGCAGAGTAAATTACACAGCACGGATCACACTGCTTTCAGTGACCAATGTCCTGTAAGAGCAAAATGGGAGGCAATAGCTGGAGCGCCAATAAGTTATTGCTAAAGTCTCCACAGAATCTGCAGCTAACAAGTCCTTTATATAAACAACGGAATTGCCTCACCTCTCTTTCATCCAAGGAAATCTTCAGAGATGTCGGAACGCCACGGATGAAATTCTCAATACAGCTGCGCAACGCAAATGTGACTTTATTCTACTACAGGAGCCTTATGTTGGCAGTGAAGGAGAGTTGCGGCAACGGAATGGTCTCCGTATTATACAAAAAACCTCAACAAGGACGAAGAACGTCAAAGCAGCTGTGGTAGTTCTAAATGGCGAAATCATAATCCGTACCGACCAAGCTTTTCTTACCGAAAATATGGTAGTCGCAACAGCTTCTTGCCCAGGGGGACAATCACTCGATCTCGTGTCAATGTACTTTGAGGGATCAGAGCCTCTTGAACCTTATCTGAATGTTTTTCGCGATGCACTATCCAGACCCTCTGCGAAAATGGCAGTTATCGGTGGAGATATCAATGGCAAAAGTGTGTGGTGGGGAGCTGCGGAAGAAGACGAAAGAGGTGAACAAATCTTAGCCTTGACGTCATCTTTGGGACTAAACGTGGTAAATCAAGGACGCATTCCCACTTTCGAAGTATATCGGGGTGGCAGATATTATTCTAGCTACGTGGACGTTACCTTGGTTACGGACTCATTGCTTAACAAAGTCTTGGATTGGCGTGTTGATCGAAGAATTGTTCAGTTGTCTGACCACAATTCGATCGCTTTTGACCTGCTGTTTGGTAAGAGTACTGGATTGCGCCCTGCATCAGTCACCCGTAAATATAACACAAGGAACGCAAAATGGTCGCTATTTCAAAGCACACTTCGAGAAAAAATACAGCTCCTCGGGAAATCCACTGCTGAAGTGGCTGGTCTTAACAGACAAGACCTTGATAGCTACGTCCAAGCTCTCATGGAAAGCGCGCAACAGGTCTCCAATAATATATTCCCACTGTGCAGGCCACAGCCGTTGCGTCGAAATTGTTGGTGGACCAGTGAACTGACGGATAGAAGAAAGGAGGTGATAAGACGTAGGAGACGCATTAAAGGAGCTAATCCGTATAGGAAAGAGCTGATGGTTCGGGAATATCTTGAGGCACTTAACGGTTATAAAGATGCCATGGACAAGGCCCGGACTGACGGTTGGGTGAGCTATTGTTCCGAGATGACTGGGAAAAATGCTTGGGATAAGGCATGGAAAATTGTGAGACGAAGCAAGAGAGCGGAGGTACAAGGTGTTGCGCTTAAAACTCCTAGTGGAATTACTCTGTCACATGCCGACTCTGCTCGCCTTCTTACAGACACATTATTCCCTGAAGACTCATCTATGGAGGACACAATAGAGCAAGCGTCACTTTGTCGAGCTGTTGCAGTTCCACCACATTCTGATTGGCTGTCGCCTTCGGGTCCACTATTTCAATCTTCAGAACTCTTAGACGTTATGGCCTCAATGGACCCCAAAAAAGCTCCCGGCTCCGATGGGCTAACAATGGATATCTGCGGAGCAGCAATCAAAACTGACATCCAGTTGTTTCTAGCTGTTTTTAATAGATGTCTGGAGATAGGGCACTTTCCTACAATTTGGAAGGCTGCAACAATATGCATAATACCGAAGCCTAAAAAGAGCGACTACACAGACCCTAAGGCATATAGCCAATATAAAAATTGTTTAATAATAGACTTTTATGGCACTTCGAGGCCAAAGGTGACACAACACAAGACAGTATGGGTTTACTCCACAACGAGATACCGTAGATGCCCTATATGATCTGGTCAACATAATCACATATGAAAGGAACGTGAAACGCAAGATTGTCTCGCTCGTGTCACTAGACATAGAAGGTGCTTTTGACCACGCCTGGTGGCCATCCATCAGGTATCAACTACAGACAAAAAACTGCCCGACAGATATTTACGCCATGATACACATCTCTCTGATAGGACCATTACCCTGAGTTATGCAGGTTTTACGATAACTAAAGGTACGAGTGGCGGCTGCGTGCAAGAAAGCGTGAGTGGGCCGCTCTTGTGGAATATAGTTCTAGACTCTCTCTTAGAGATGCTGGAGGGTTCACCTGTGCATGTCCAAGCATTCGCAGATGATGTGGTATTGGTGGCTTCTGCTGATACAGCCGAGGAAATCGAGTTAATTATTAATCCAGTTCTTAATATGGTAGCTAAATGGGTAAAGAGCAAAAGTTAAAATTCTCACCTCACAAAACTTCTATATGGTCCTTACAAGAAAAAGGAATTTCTGTATACCTCAAGTCACCATGTCTGGCGTGAATATACCACCAGTGAACTCAATCAAGATACTGGGTCTCGTTATTGATCAGAATCTCACCTTTAGAGATCACATCGACTCGGTCTGCACTAAAGCTGCAAATATGTACAAGTGCTTAGCAAAAGCTGCAAAGGCGTCGTGGGGTTTGAATCCAGCAATAATAAGGCACTTGTACATTCGAGCTATAGAACCCACTCTATTGTACGCAGCGAGTACATGGGCTGACGGCAGCTTAATGAAATATATTGTTCAACGTCTGAGGTCTACTCAGCGATTGTTTGCAATTAAAATTGCTAAGGCCTACCGTACCGTTTCTTTTAATTCGGTGGTGACGATAGCAAGGATATTGTCTATTGATATGCGCGCTCGTGAGATAGCCGAATTGTACGCCGTAAAACACGGAAAAACTCTCTGCGAAGCCGGGGGTAAAGAAATTGAAAAAAGAACCCCCTTTTTTAAAATGCCACATCCAGCCCTTTGTTTAGCTTTACAGTACTCAACATTTGATCTCTACGAAGGTGGCAAAGTTGAGGTCCAACCTTCAGCTTCTATCAATGTGTATACAGATAGCAGATCGTAAAATCGAGGGCAAGGTTGGCTGTGCTATTACATGCTGGCGTGAAGATGTCGAAGTGCTAAGCAAAAAGTACAAACTTGAACCATTCTGTACAGTTTTCCAGTCAGAATTGTTTGCTTTAAGGCAGGCTGTAAGACTGGTGATGGAAAATTCTTGCTTCAGGGAATGTAATATGCAAATTATGCTGCCCTTTTTAAAAAAACAGTTGCTGACTATGACAGGTTTCCTCTCTCATTTGCCAAACGCATTATACGGCAGCGCGCTCTGAACGCCTGGCAAAACGAATACTCGAATTCGGAGGTGGGTAGGATTACGAAGCAGTTTTTCCCGGATATTCGCCAATCATTTCGTGCTATCGAAAAGATTGGAGTGTGTTACTGGAGAACCCAAATTTAGACTGGTCACGGCGGGTTGGCCTATTACCTTTATCGTTTTAAGCGTCGTAATGGACCTGGATGTTATTGTTCAGATGATGTCGAACAAACAGTCGAGCATATTTATACGAATGCCCACGCTTTGACGCTAAAAGGCTGCAGCTCGAATTTCATTCGGGTAAAAAAATCACCACTGCCAACTGGAGTTCACTGTTAAGTGATACACATACAGGACCGAAATTTTCCAACTTCTGCATATGGATCATGCGAGCGGTAGCCCATACTAATAAATAATGATAATTTGTCAACACTTATGACTTTATTTTTTGTTTTAAATTTTTTGTAGTAAATATTTTTTATTATTATCAAGGACCCTGAATAATGAATATCAGGGGGTTTACATAGTATAAAAAAAAAGACCAACCGGCGTCAGAAAACTGGGACCTCGTCTTCGCCGGCGAAGACACTGTGTCTGTGTATTACGTGTTTCTGTGTTTTCGATTGTTATTTGATCATCAGAGTCATATAGGACGCTTTTTGGACGCCTATATTTTCGGTGGTCAGCAGGCCTACCATGAACTCTTATCACGACTCTATTGAAGACGTAAACTAAATTGTTTTGCTTTTTGATACAATGACGTCTTAAGACGTAAAGACGCACATTTTAAGTCGTTGACGAATGAGCGTTCGTAATGCGTCCTAAAAACATTTGACTAAAAGAGACAAAGTTATATATAGTTCATATAACGTTGTCCTTTGCAAACACACATCATGGTACGAAAAGAAAGCGGTTGGGTTTAGATACGGACTTTGAATTGAATCGTTTTCTAGAAGTTCATGGTAGGCCTATAGACCTAACTGGGATATAGGCGGAAACTACTGAAATAACAGGGATCCGGACCATGGTACCGCATATTTTCAAAATTCAAAAATTCCAAATTCAGATTCAGCGTGCCCAGAATGTGGAGAAGAAGAAATGAGTCTCCCATGAGTGCCCCATGTACTCGCTGGTAAGATGGGAGATATTAGGTAAGGACGAAATTGAAGCTGATGACCTAACAAATATCTCCTTCAGGGATATTATAAGGTTTGTAAAAGCAACAGGTAGGCTAGAGCAGGTGACACTGTCGGGACAACTGTCCCAACAAGTGGAAATGGATGGAATAGTCCAGTATTGGAGCTGACCACCCGTCCTGTACCGACAGGCATCCCCGAAATTAGATAAGTACCTCAAATTTCTCGAAGTTAGACTTCATTAGATCACCCAGCGTTTCACTTTGATACTTGTCCAGGACACCGACAATACCCGACTTGTAGGCGATCCTAGCCAATTATTGGCGATTACGGACGAGTATGCACTCTACAAGATCGTGATTCCGGTTTATCGTTTGTAATCGCCAATTCTGAAGAGTAGCCATAACATTTAAACACCACAATGTCGCAAAGTAATTATAGTTTAATGTTTTAGTTAAAATTCATCTACTAAGCTTAACCTTGTTTTGTTGGTACAACTAATTAACAAGTTCTAAAACTAATTATAAAAGTTGGAACGACTTTGAAACGGTTAGGTCGGCCAAGTTAGAGGTTCTGTTTAGAATAACTGATGACATTCAAGTAATTGTAGTCATTTAAGTTTTCCTCTTAAGGCTCGTCAGTATAATAGGTTTTCTGTATTAGCCTCTTTAAAACAGTGTTTTGAAACTGCTTTAATGGCAAAACTTGAATATATTGCTGAATTGCAGGCAAGTGTTCAACAAAAAAGAGAGGGAAGATATGAGAGAGAGCGAGAGAGCGACAGTTTTTTTTCGGTATACACATCTTAGGCAGTTCTGGTATCCCTATTCTAGTGGTATAATTCTATAATTTCAGGTCACACTGTGTGCTACATTTTAACTCGGTATATAAGCTTGAATGGTATCAAACTTTATCGCTATTGGTGCAGTGATCTAGTCGTAAAAGACAAAAGTAATAATAAAATTATTTTGCTATAATCCGCTATACAGTAAATAGAAAATATATATAGTGCTAAATGTATAGTGGACTATCCGTTTTTTCATACCCTTTATATGCAGGATTCGTAAAAACACATGCACAAACCTCCACCACTGCCACCACAATACACAAGCACTACACACGTTCACTATCACAAACTCAACAATCGTTTCGCCCCGCAACCGAAGCATCATCAGGAGATAGACTCCACGACAAAAGCGCAAAGTATTGTGTATTATGTAATCGTATTGTGATGTAGGTTTGTGCAAGTGTTTTTACGAATCCTGCATGTAACGGGTATGAAAAAACGGATAGTCCACTATACATTTAACACTATATATATTTTCTATTTACCGTATAGCTGATTATAGGAAAATAATTTTATTATTACTTTTGTATTATGGATCTCCGCAATGTAACGCCTAATTCAATGAATTATTTAGTCGTGCTTCAAAAACAGACAGACTACTTACTGGCTTTTGTGGGTTTGGGATACGATTCTATATTAAAATTCTGGAATCAATTTGAACTTTGCCATTACAGCAGTTTAATAGCACTGTTAAATAAAGGCTAATATATAAAGGCTACTATACTATTGGCTAATTGATAATTGAAGTATATCACACGCTTTTCGGTGAATAAAAATATCGTGAAGAAATCTGCATATCTCTAGAGAGTTTTAGACATATGTGTGGTAACCTACCAATCCGCAATGGAGCAGCGTGGTAGGTCCTAGCTCCGATCTTCTTACCAAAATCGGAGATTGAGGCCTATACCCAGCTGTGGAATAGGAACAGGCTTTATATATAATGTAGAGTATATATTCACTGGTTGTCTGTCACCCAAACACAGGTATTATTTTACTTTGGGGACGGACGACCGTGTGTGTTGTCCCTTATATTTAATTTTTTTTTAATCCAGAAAATATTGCCCATATCGAATGGGCAATATTTCAAGAGCTTTACTGTTAACCGTAGCTAGTATGCCGTAACTGTAGACTTAGTGCCGTGACCCACTTCCAGAAGCACCTGCTATTCAGGCTTTCAGTTTTATTTACTGCGTTCCGTTTTAATGAATTTTATGGTAACCTAGTTATGGGAAAAATAGATTCGAAATATTATAAATTTAAAAAAAGACTTATTACATTAAGACCAACACAATTTACACAAAAAAAAACAAAATTGTAACTATTACTTTTTTATTTATCTTCTTCTTCTCCTTCTTCTTTATCTTCTTATCCTAAGAAACTCTTATTTATTCATCTCATAACGCTGAGATTTTTATCGATTTGAAATTGCTTGTATAAGTTTATTCGAATACATTGTATGTTAAATAACTAAATAAATAATTCTTTATTTCAACAACTTTGGTCCAATAAAAGTAAAATAATAATAAGAAAATTATAAAATTAAGATTAAATTGAAAATAAAAATGTTCAAACTAAGTACTAGATATTGTACGACGTAGTCAGCTTCTTCGCTGACCTGATGAGTACCAGAAAGTACGAAACGTTCATATAGGTGGATTCTAAACCTACCTACCGTACTTTTTGATCGCAATTTCATACATTTACTGTGATAGCCTAGCGGTGAGACCGTGCGACTCTTTCGAGGGGAACACGAGTTCAAACCCGGGCAGGCACCAATGAGTTTTTCTATTAAAACTTATGTGTCTAATTGATAATTGCAATTTATCACACGCTTTTCGGTGAAGGAAAACATCGTGAGGAAACCTGCATATCTCTAGAGAATTCTAGGGATATGTGTAACCTACCAATCCGCATTGGAGCAGCGTGGTAGGTCTTAGCTCCAATCCTTCTCTCCAAAAACCGGAGAGAGGAGGCCTTAGCCCAGCAGTGGGCATAACAACGGGCTGTTACTTTACTGTGGTACGGACACTTCCGTATCTGAAGAGACGAACCGAAGTCGAAACAGTTCAAGTGAGCATCCACCCGAGACCAGACGATTTGTCGCTGGATACATCGCAGTTGGAGCGCAAACCACATGTCGTAGAAACAATTTCCCAACAAAAATAATAATATAATTTTTTTGCTATAATCCGCGATACAGTAAATAGAAAATATCAGGAGATAGATTCCAGTAATTTTCAATTTATTTTTTGTTTCGCGCTTTTTATTAATGACTCTTCGTAGTTAGAGCAATTTTCCGACTCTTTCCTTTTCGAATTTTTACGAAGTTTATTTGAATTATAACAATAACAATATTTTGAATTTGATATTAACTTACTGACTAATAAAAGTAGTATCGGAAGATACTACTTCTATTAGTGAACCGAAGTTACATAATAGTACTTAATAAGTAATTTCTATTTGTATTACTATTATGTAATACAAATAGAAATTACTTATTTCTTTCGCATTTATATTATTAGTAGAAGTAAATAAATAAATAATAAATATATGGGACACTACACACACGGTCGTCCGTCCCAAAAGTAAGTTACTCAATACTTGTGTTATGGGTGACGGACAACTGGTAGATATACTACATATATAATTTTAAATACATATTTAAATACAAATTGTTTATAGAAAATGTTGGCCCTCGGAGAGAATAGAACCCGCGACCCGCGGAGCTGAAGGCGGGGGCACTGCGCCAACAGGCCAGTCGAATAGGATAGGATCATCAGCCTCCTGCCCTTATCCCACTCTAAGCGGGGTTGGCACAACATGTTACAAACATGTTGTCGAATGATTTGGCTACGTATTTTACGGCTGCCTACCTGACGTCAGCTTATCTTAGTCGTCTTTTACGACACCTCGGTAAGAAATGTGGGTGGTCTATTCTACTCAGCCGGATACCACACGGCGGGAATAACATAGGATAGGATGTCGAAATAAACCTACGTCACAATTTATAGACCATTTGACTCTTGATCTTTCTAGCCAGCTGAAAGATACTAACAAATCAGACCAGCATCTAGTACAATGAGCGTCCATTGAGCGTCCAATTATCGCCAGCGAACGCAAAAGCGGGCCTTGAGTCACGACCCAGTTTCGTAAGCACCTGCAATTCCGTGGCTTTCAGATGTTTTTTCACCGTTTCGTTCTATTATACTTGGAAGGTAGTATTTTTAAACGAATACGTTGCTTGGGGTCTGATTATCGACATTCGTTAATTAATGAATCGTTGAAAAGATAGTGCTCATGCAACCAACAGGGGCTTATTTGAAAAAAAGATTTGATATAATCGTGATGAGTTGTAAAATGTACTAACGAGTTTTTCTATTGAAACTAATATGCCAAAGGAGAGTGCCAGAATTTCAGACATCTTTGGACCCAGACGTTACAATATTAATTTTGGTGTTGTAAGATAGAAAAATATTTGTTATCTTAGGATCAATTATTATTTTATTTATTTTCTATGGGGGAACTATAAAATAAGAGTTATAGTCTGAGGTTATGGACAATTACAAGTACATGCTAAAAACCATAAGAACATAATAAAAACGATAGGATTTGTGATTAAAATATAACAATAAGCTATCATCATTGAAGTCATTTTTTTGTCGTCAGAAAAAGAAACATTTCGAGAAAACACATTTTTAAGTGCAACGTATATTTTAGTTATTAGTCTATGGCAACATGTATTAAAAGATGACTAATAATTGACATATATTGCAATTTTTTTTATTTGATCCCACAGAGATTAAGATCGTAAGCCATACAGACAGATATTTATTTATTTATACTGATACTTATACATTTATCTCCATATTTATACATTTATTGTAATACTTATACATTTATAGTGATAATTATACATGTATAGTGACTCAAAAAGCCTAAATTATAAAAATATTTAAAAAAATCAATCACCGCTCGTAATCTTAGTATTCGACTAGTGGGCATGTTGATAAGGCTCTCATATCAGATGATTCACTATTTGCTATCGATAAAGAACATTATTAAAAGTTATTACTATTAACCAAAGTTAACGTATGTTTCGGAAAATAAATTATTATTGTAAATGTATATATAAGTAGCTGTGATAACCCAGCGGTGACTAGAGATGATGGGTACAAACCCCGGGCAGGCACCAATGAATTTTTCTATTAAAACTTATGTGCCTAATTGATAATTCCAATTTATCACACGCTTTTCTTATTATTTAATATTTATACATTCACAGCTGCGATAGTCGAGCGGTGACACCGTGCGACTCTCTCATGAGAATCACGGGTTCAAATCCCGGTAAGACACCATTAAGTTTTTCTGTGTAAAACTTATGTGTCTAATTAATAATTGTCCAAAAAATTAAACAAAATACTGGGGTTCAGACAACCCTTTAGGGGTATGAAAAATAGATAGTAGCCCATTCTCAGACCTACTGAATAATCATATTGTTTGAGATCCGAAATAAATTATTTTAAATAAATAGTAAATAAATTATAATATATAAATAAGTATATAAATATATATAAGTTCTATTAGAATATCGACAGTATAGTTTTATCAATAATTGCACAGCGGATGTTGACTACGGAAACCACAATTGCATTTGTTAGAATGTAATAATTTAATATCGTGTTTTGACGTAAGTAAGAGGAATAAATTTATATGACACTAGCAATGCCCCGCGGTTTCATACTCGTCGAAAGTAAGATTATGCCTATTTTTTGATGTATTATTACATGTTTATTAGGGATCCTTATTTTTTTTGACAATGTCTTATAGCCTATGTTTCTCAGTGAAGAGACAGCTTTCCAATGTTGAAAGAATATTTGAAATCGTTCCAGTAGTTCTTGCGTGAAAACATTATTAAACATACATACAAACATACGAATCTTTCCTCTTTATGATATTAGTATAGACTAGCAACCGCCCGCGGATTTATTTGCATGGATTTTAATTCCTAGATAAAAAGTCTTCAGCTTTTCAACTAAATACATCATCAAATCCAGTTTACTGTGGTTGGTATAGTGTATTTATCGTAGTGTATTATAAATTTGGTAACGGTGATCAGTGACGTGTCCAAAATATAATATCGCGTGGAATTAGTTCGCGAAATGAATTCTAAAATTTGCGAAAATTAATCCTTGTTTAATTATACTTTGTTTAATTGTAATTAATCTTTGTTTAATTTTTGTTTAATTATAGTTTGTTTAATTATAGTTGCCTCTTCTTAAAATACAAAAGTAATAGTAATTGTTATAATCCGCGATGAAGTAAATAGGAAATATATATAATGCTAAATGTAGAGTGGACTATTAGTTTTCATACCTGAAACATGCAGCGTTCGTTAAAACACATGCACCAACCTCCACCACCGACACCACAATACACAAGCCCTACACACGTTCACTATCACAAACTCAATCGTTTCGCATCGCAACCGAAGCATCATCAGGAGACTCCACGACAAAATCGCAAAGCTTTGCGAATCTATCAGGTATGAAAACGTATAGCCCACTCTACATTTAGCATTATATATGTTTCGTATATACTTTATCGCGGATTAAAGCAAAATAATTTGATTATTTCTTTTGTATTTTAGATCTCCGCAAAGTAACCCTAATTCTATAAATTAGACATCTTAAAATGTATCGGTCACAAATAGGCACTATTCTGTCCATTCCAGGTATACGCACTGGCGAAACAGCTAGATGTCTCCGAGCGGCAAGTGGAACGCTGGTGGCGTCTCCGGCGAAGCCAGGACAAGCCCTCCAAGCTGGTGAAGTTCTGCGAGAACGCGTGGAGATGCACCTTCTATCTTTACAATTTCTCTTATGGACTGTTCATCCTCTGGGACAAGGATTGGCTCTGGGATATCGACCAATGTTATATTGGATATCCGCATCAGGTGAGAAGACTTTGATGGTGGCTTGAAAGTAAAGTAAAAAAAAGTAACGGCCTGTTACTATCCCACTGCTGGGCATACGCCTCCTCTCTCCATTCTTTAGAGAGAAGGATTGGAGCTAAGACCTACCACGCTGCTCCAATGCGGATTGGTAAGTTACACATATCTCTAGAATTCTCTAGATATATGCAGGTTTCCTCACGACGTTTTCCTTCACCGAAAAGCGTGTGATAAATTGCAATTGACAGTAAGACATAAGTTTTTGCATAAGTTTAAAGAAAAATTTATCGATGCCTGCCCGGGGTTTAAAACTGTGAACCCTCAAAAGCGTCGCACGGTCTCAACGCTGGGCTGTCACAGCTGTTGGCTTATTAGTTTAGGTAAATTTAGATCAGGGATCCCCAAACTATTTTTGATATGAGAACCCGTTTTCAAATGAACTGATACCTTTTACCCCTATTAGTAAGCTAGATTAAAAATCTCTAGTTTTGTTCTAGTTAATACGAAATACTTAAGTATTTCAAATGGTTAGTTAAGTTAGTAAACTTGACATTATTTTTTCATCAATTGTATCTTTATTTAAGAGCGATTAAGTTAAGTCTAACTCTCAGACATAAGTCGTTATAGAACTTTAGGTTAAATTCATTATCTTATTAGTGTTTATATAGATAGATATATCGTACTTACAATAAAGACTTTGGATATCACCGGTTGATTAATTAAATTCTTAGAATATCTGTACTTAAACTAATCTATGCGAAAATCTGTCTGTTAGGTTTTCATAGCTTATCTGCTGGACCTGTATTGATGAAATTTGTAAGAATTGAATCCTAAAGATCGTGGTATGTTACTCATAACAACATATAAAAAGAACATAGATTGAGTTATTGGGTAATTAACACTAGAGTTGGTTGGAATAGACTTGGTTTCCACTATAGGCTAACCGTTCAACTGAGTCTTCGCCTGCAAAGTACAAGGGCGCGGGGGTAAGCCAAAAATGGGGATTAAGGGTGGTCACCTCTTGTATATCACGCTACGAGCGTTCATCACACGCACTACCTTAATCCCCGTTCTCGTCCTGTCTTCGCGCCCTTGTATCCTGCTAGCTAGGACTTAGTTAAACCGCTAGCCTATAGTAGTCTTATAAACGAAGGACACTTTATATCTTGAGAGAAATCGTAACGTTGTATGTAAAAGTCGTTAGTCGAGAAGACAAGATTTAAAATTTTCATCCAGTCCATTTGCAGGGTCTGACTAGTGATATCTGGTGGTACTATATGGTGTCGGCGGCGTTCTATTGGGCGCTGACGATGTCACAATTCTGGGATGTACGGCGGAAGGACTTCTGGCAGATGTTCGTGCACCACATAGCGACCATCGCGCTGCTGTCCTTCAGCTGGGTCTGCAACTTGCACCGGATCGGCACTCTCGTGCTGTTGCTGCATGACTCTACAGATATATTCTTGGAGGTAACACTACTCTTCTTTTCGACATTGCACAAATTGCTATGAGGGTATGCAACATATGTGTTTTGTAAAGTGCAACCGCTGAGTTTCTTGCTGGCTCTTCTCGGTAGGAACAGCTTTCCGAACTAGCCGAAGATTTTGACGATTCAAAAGCACTTGTTTGTAAGTTTCCTTCAATAAAGAATATTTTGAATTTACTACTTTACTACTATATCTGAATTGAATTTTGCTAGTTCCAGTTCAGGAAGGGATATACAATTTGACTTTTGCATTGTACTGACGGTTTCGTTATTTCTGTTTCAGGCAGCGAAAGCGGCGAAATACGCAAACTATCAGAGGCTCTGCGACGCGATATTCGCCGTGTTCACAGTATGCTGGATAGTGACGAGACTCGGGATATATCCGTTTTATATTATTTGGAGGTATATTTATCGTTGAGACTTTTCACACTAATTATTGTCATTAATAAAAGAAAATATATGTAAGGCGTACTATCCGTTCTCATACCTAATAAATGCAGAATTCGTAAAACCCATACACTACCTGCCACCAACAACAAAACAATACTTAGCACTGCACAAATACACTGCCACAATCTCATGATTCGTTTTTCTTCGTAACCGGATAATCAACAGAAGATAGAGTCAGCCGACAAAATCGCAAAGGTTGATGATGAATTAAGAAGTGGACTTGGTGATGTGCACTTTTGTATCATCGACCTCCGCAAAGTAACGCCTAATTCTATAAATTAGCGATCTAACTTGAGATTTGAACCCGCGCGCCTCGTACATACCACCTGACAGGACACACCAACCGGAATTGACACCACCAGAATATGACGAAGCGGTCTGGGAGCTACCATTCCCAGACCCCCCCCCCCACCGAACTGACATCCCACAGGTCACCTAGGTGACCTGGGTCAACCCGCCCCGAACACTGACCAGGCCCGCAGGCCTGCGAGGATCAGCCCGGGCAAAGAGGTTCGCCTCGAGGCCCGTACTCCGGCACCCTCACAAGGGCACCGAGAAGGCCTGCAGAGAGAGATTTGAACTTCAGACTTCAGATTTGAAAAAAATATTCATTTTTCATATATGACGTCTAGTGTCATCATCATTCTCCTGCCCTTATTCCACTCTAAGTGGGGTCATGTTGTCACATGATTTGGCGACGTATTTTACAACCGGCTGCCTGCCTGTCCACTTACCTTAGTCGTATTTTACGACACCTCGGTAAGAAATGAGCGTGGTCTATTCTATGCAGCCGGATACCACATGGCACTTACCTTAGTCGCCTTTTAAGACACCTCGGTAAGAAATGAGGGTGGTCTATTCTATGCAGCCGGATACCACACGGCACTTACCTTAGTCGCCTTTTAAGACACCTCGGTAAAAAATGAGGGTGGTCTATTCTATTCTGCCGGATACCACACGGCACTTACCTTAGTCGCCTTTTAAGACACCTCGGTAAAAATGAGGGTGGTTTATTCTATTCTGCCGGATACCACACGGCACTTACCATAGTCGCTTTTTAAGACACCTCGGTAAAAATGAGGGTGGTCTATTCTATTCTGCCGGATACCACACGGCACCTACCTTAGTCGCCTTTTAAGACACCTCGGTAAAAATGAGGGTGGTCTATTTTATCCTGCCGGATACCACACGGCACTTACCTTAGTCGCCTTTTAAGACACCTCGGTAAAAATGAGGGTGGTCTATTCTATGACATGACCCCGTGCGGTTATAATCATTAAATATATTGTAGGTAACGTTGTATTTTGTCAATTCCTCAGCACGTCGATCCGCGCCCCGATGCTGTTGCCGATGTTCGCGGCCTACTATATATTTAACGCCCTACTCTGTCTGCTGCTCGCGCTGCACATGCTATGGACTTGGCTGATCCTGCAAGTTGTTTACAAATCCATCAATGCTGGCAAGGTTAGTGTGAGGAAAATAAGTGATAATTTTTAACTATACACCTACTTGTATCTTATACTTAAACTAGCTGTGCCAGCGGTTTTGCCCGCGTGGAGATCAGCGTGTCACAATTTTTTTGTAGAATTCAAATTTTAAATGTAAATGTAGTTATTGTGAGTTAACAATAAGAGATAGTGACATGCTATCGCGGACTTTTTTGTAGTATTTTTGTACATCTACAATTCCCTAGTATATTACTTTAGCGTATCTCTGCTGGTTTACGCAGCGCACGCGACTAAAGCTCTCTTCAAGCAAGTTTTTTAACAACTGTGCGATCTCTTCAACACAATTTACATAATATCGATATGTACTATTCACCTAAACCATCCGAAAGTATTACACTTTCGGTATTATCTTATAGTGAAAACCGTACAAAAATCCGTTCAGTAGATTTTGAAAAAATCGATTACATACAGACAGACAGCTTTTTGGGACTTTGTTTTATAATAAGTATAGATTACGTACATAAATCTCGTTCATAGTTTTTTAACTCCCATAAACCTGCAAACTGCATACCGTGTGGTATCCGGTTAAGTAGAATAGATATATTTTTATGTTTCAAAACAAAAATCATAATAAAATTAGCGCAATTGTGCATACTTGGAAATTGAAAAATCTTTAAAAATGTGTTTGCCATAATAATTATTACCACATTATTTCTTACCGAGGGGTCGTAAAATACGATCAAGGTAAGTTGACCCATCGTGTGGTATCCGGTTGTGTAAAATAGACAAACCGCTTTCTTACCGAGGAGTCGTAAAATACGACTAAGGTAAGTTGACCCATCGTGTTTTATCCGGTTGAGTAAAATAGACCACCCTCTTTCTTACCGAGGAGTCGTAAAATACGAGTAAGGTAAGTTGACCCATCGTGTTTTATCCGGTTGAGTAAAATAGACCACCCTCTTTCTCACCGAGGAGTCGTAAAATACGACTAAGGTAAGTTGACCCATCGTGTTTTATCCGGTTGATTAAAATAGACCACCCTCTTTCTTACCGAGGAGTCGTAAAATACGACTAAGGTAAGTTGACCCATCGTGTGGCATCCGGCTGAGTAGAATAGACCACCCTCATTTCTTACCGAGTTGTCGCCAAAGACGACTAAGGTAAGTCGATCCGCTGTATCCGGTTGAGTAGACTCAACCGGATACCACACAGCGGTACTCCTCGGTAAGAAAGAGAGTGGTTTATTCTAATAAACCACCCTCTTTCTTACCGAGGAGTCATAAATTACGACTAAGGTAAGTTGACGTCAGGCAGGCGGCCGGTCGTAAAATACGTAGCCAAATCATGTGACAACATGTTTGTAACGTGTTGTGCTGACCCCACTTACAGTGGGATAAGGGCAGGAAGATGATGATGCAAGCTGCTACGTCTATGCATTAAGTTTTAGTGTTGTATATTGGCATACTACAAAGGTGTATACCATTTATAACGTTACGAGATTTTAGTGGGAGGCGAATCTGTAAAGTAGTTTTAATTATTTTGAATGTGCAAGACGGCTTCATGAAATTAGAAGCAAGTTTTCCATGCAAAAATAGAATAACTTATATATTTTCATTATTTCCTCTTATTTTGAAGGTATCTTGAGATCTCGATGTAAGTGTGTATTTTTAAAACACCAAGGATAATTAATCATGTGGTGCATTATTTTATTGGAAAGATTGTTGCATAATTATTAAATTTAAATATTTTATAAAATTAGAATTAAAATAGAGGCAAAACAAAATAAATGGTGGGGGTTGAACCGATAGTATAAAACTATGCTTGTCTAGGTAATGCTTTGCTTTGCGATTTTGTCGTGGAGTCTATCTCCTGATGATGCTTAGGTTTGTTGAGGATTGTTGAGTTTGTGATAGTGAACATGTGTAGTGCTTGTGCATTGTGGTGGCGGTGGTGGAAGTTTGTGCATGTGTTTTTAACGAATGCTGCATGTTCCAGGTATGGAAACGAATAGTCCCCTCTATATTTAGCATTATATTATGGCGATGTATATAATAGACAAAGTAGGAACCGACATAAGCTTGAGGCTCCTGCTTTGCGCCTTGTAAGAGTACGTAAGTCGTTTGTGGGTTTGGGTATAAAATTCTATAACAAAATTCCACAATCAATTTTAACTTTGCCATTACAGCAATTTAAAAATACTGTTAAAAAGAGGCTGATACAGAAAGCCTATTATACCGTGGAGGCTTACATTGATGATAAGAATGCGTGGATATAGCTGCGCTTTGACCTTGTGCAGGATAGCTATGACAAAATGTAATTAGTATTAAGAATCTTCTTTTTTAAAAGAGCTCCACCGAGTTTCTTGCTGGCTCTTCTCGGTAGGACGGCTTTCCGAACCAGCAATAGAGTTGACGATTCAAAAGCTTTTGTTTACAAGTTTATTTGAATAAAGAATATTTTGAATTTGAATTTGAATACATATTTCCTATTTACTTTATCACGAATTATAGCCAAAATAATTACTTTTGTTTTAAATTTAACTTAGTTGAGGTTCCCCAAAGTTTAAAGTTTAGAGATTATGGTTTTTTTTTAAATATTTCAGATGGAAGGCGACATCCGCAGCTCCAGTTCAGATCTAAGCGACAGCGCGCATTCCAATCACAGCACGCCCAATAGACTTAATAACAAAAAGTGAGTATATTAAAATCCAATCATTCTTTATTCAAGTTGGCTTTTACAAGTTTTCTTTTAAATCGTCAAATTTTAATAAAGCTACCGACGCTTCGAAAAGATACTAAGAGTATCTCAATCAACTAAAACAAAAAAAAAGTTCCCTGCAAGAAGTTTAAGGAAATAGGTATTCTTATATTTGCTTCACAGTATATTTTAAACAATGTAATATTTGTACATAAAAATATAAATAATTATAAAACGATAGGTGATGTATATAATACACAAAGTAGGAACCGAAATAAACTTGCAACTCCTGTTTTGCGCCTAGCAAAAGTACGTAAATCGTTTATGGGTTTGGGTATAAGATTCTATAATAAAATTCCGAAATCAATTTTGGCCATGCCATTACAGCAGTTTAAAAACACTGTTAAAAAGAGGCTGATACAAAAAGCCTACTATACTGTTGAAGATTACTGAGATGGTAAGGATGTGTGGATATAGGTGCACTTCTACCCTGTACAAGACAGTAATAACTAAATGTAACTAGTTTTAAGATTTATACTTTAATAGAGCAACCGCCGAATTTCTTCTCGGTAGGAACAGCTTTCCGAACCATCAGTAAAATTGATGATTCAAAAGCACTTGTTTACAAGTTTACTTGAATAATGAATATTTTGAATTTGAATTTGATGGCGCTATTCAATGTCATCCTATTTCTATAGAATCAACAATACTTCTATAGCCTATACGTTACCCTGGTGTATAAGAGATAATGTGCCAAATTTCATCGATATTGGTTCAGCGGATTCGCCTTTAAATAGTAATAAAAATACATCCATACTCACAAACTTTTGCATTTAAAATATTAGTAGGATTAGTAGGATATTACTTATTGTTTATAATAGCTTTTATTCAACTTGCTGTTTATGTATGTAAAGGCGGAACCTTGCAATTTAAATTTGACACACTTCGCGGTGTCCGATTAGCTGAAATTTTACATATTCGTCCAGTCCCGAAGAAAATGCGTGTTTATGATAAGCATGACCTGATGCTGCTGCCAGGATTGGCTCCAGACGAGGGAACACCTCAAAGCTTTTTTAACTTGACCTTTATCTTTCTTTCAGAGATACATAGTGGCCGGCGTCGTAGCACCGAGTGTTGAGTCATAACGGAAATGGTGAATTTAACTTTCAATATAAAATCAACGTTTGTCTTTACATACATATAGAAAAGTTTTAAAATTTATAACATAGACATAACAGGCACAGAAAGTAAATAGAATAAAGTACATATTAAATTCATAAGTATAAAAAAACGTGTTAAGACATATTCTAATTCGAGTCATATCGATATTTCTTTCTCTTTTTTTAAAAAATGGGCTACTTTCAAGCTCATACAGGGCTCCTATTCATGAGCTTTTTATGCGGCAGGAACTGCCGCTCATCCGATAAGATAAGCTGTGAGTATAGCCGGTCTCTTAACATTAATTATGAATACCACGATAGTTTAAATTCAAAAATGTACTATTAATCTTGCGGCGTAATTGCACTGCGTTTTAGTGAAAACCGTACAAAGATCCGTTCAGTAGATTTTGAGAAAATCGATCACATACAGATAGCTTTGGGGACTTTGTTTTATAATAAATATAGATTTAGATAGATGAATACAATTCTTAGGAGATTAAAAAAACGAGAATGAGATTAGAAAACAAAGTTAACAAAAATCATTCACATCGAAGATAATAATTAAATATCAATATCTTTAAAACGATACATCTCTAATATAGATTTATTTCTTTGGCTATGGTATAAAGTCATAGATAATAATCAAAGCTTGTAGAAATTGCTAACTTATTCAGATATATTTGTGAATTATCTAACAATTATTCGTCCATTCCAAATTAATTTTATCAGTGATATAATTGTCACAAAAATGTTAGCGTGTTAATTGGTTAAAAATAATTGTTTATTACATAAGTAATTTTATTGATTGGTATAGTATAGTTGCAAAAAAATATAAGCCTTATTTTGAAAATGTTATTACTAAGAAGCAAGTTCCAATTTTTTTTTCAATTATCGCTGACGCGTTTTAATCATAGAGTTATTATAGAGTAGGGGAGCCATAGACTGGCTTGTATGTGAGAGTATCTTAACAAATAATAGAAGGAATATGTACTTATCTTTGTCTAATCAGTCATAAAAAAAGAGAGACCGTTAGATACATTCTCATTTGTTCTCTCTCTATTGTCGATGGACACTTTGAAGATGGCAATCTTACTCTAGTATAATAACTCTATTTTAACACGCGCTTGACGATTTCTTGAATAGTATTGTATTGTTTATTCCAAGTTTCCATTTTAGAATTGAGTAAATAATTTACGCGCCTTATTTTATATTTATAATACGTGTGTTGCAAAAAATATTTTAATAAGAATTCTTTCCCAATTTATTATTTATATGCATATTTATATAAATATTATTATTTTAATACGTACGTATGTATCTGTGCACAAATTGTTTGACATTATTACGTTCGGAATTAAGTTTATTTATGATAATATTGTTATATAATACGTTTTATAAATTCTTAAAGTATTATTTCGTTCGAAAAATATATTTTATTAGTGAATAATATCCCAGAAATTTATGTGCCTTATTCATATAATATGGGCATAGCAAACTGAGAGTATTTTATTGTTTTAAAAATAATTACTGTACCTGCAAGCATAATGGCGGATGTCGATTTTTTTATTGATTCAGGAATTCACCATCCCGAAATTCAGGCATGGCAAAGGAACTGATTTAAAATTCCAAGTGACCTTTTCGATTTTTGTTAATTGCATGCCTAAATAGAGATGCATATCATAATATCTCTCTATGTTAAATACCAAAAACTATTTATGTACATCAGCCCTTATGCTCTTCAGGTGCAGTTTTAAATTTGTCAATTTTGACATATATTCCTAAAAAGTATTTTTTTTGTTTTTGATTAATTTAATATACGTTTACTTATTAACTAAAATATTTTATAATTTGTTAATTAGAGATTTTAGTTACTTTAATTTTTACCATCGCTACTGTATACCACATAGACAACAGTATCTTTGTTATGTAAAGCGTTGAGTAGGAATGTGAAGCAAAATTGTGATTTTTAATCTACATTTTGCACAAAACTGAAGCCTATGCCAAATTGAATATGTACTCTAGTCCGACATCGCAGAACTATGCGGTTTTGCAGCGCGTACGGTTTTCTTAATCCTAATATAAAATAAGAAAGTAAGTTCCTTTGCCATTTGCATTTATTAAAAAAAATGGTCACACATTTCGTATGACATACGAATTGGGACCAAAAAGCTTGTATAAAAAGTATCTGTCAAATTCTTATGATTAAGGCTGTTGATCGTAAAAAGAACCAAAAAATAAATAATTTATAATTTCAAAACGATGTACACCCGCGTAGAAAATAGATTACATTAGTTATTTCTTTTAGGTAATAATTGTTGAAAGCAAGCGTAAAGTTTGCTTTATTTTATTACTAAAAGAAAATCGATATGGTGCTGGATAAAGAGCGCTCTATATACTCTTCTCACTCTCTTACTCTTAATCTTATCTCTTTCTCACTCTTTCTCACATATGCAGAATTTAAAAAAGATGTCGCTTTTTTGTGGTGGTTCGTCTAGTTGGCATGTAAAAACACTCGACTGCTACTATCTATCTTCTAATTATGCTTAGGTTGCAAAACAGGTTTTTATATGATAAATATAATAATACCTATGAAAATTGTATATACAGTGACTCACCAAAATATTCGGACCCTTGAGGTATATTTAAATAAATCGCTCATTACAGAGATCACCTACGCGGACCTACGCGTTGGTTTTTTTTTCTAGTAACAACACATCCCAGTTAATAATAATATATATATATTTAAAATAAATGCATATAAAATTGTGCATTGTAAAAAAATATAAAGGATTGGATGAAAAAGTGATTGTGTGGTGAAAATTCAACGAAGAATACTACAATCAAAATACGAGAGGACCAGTAAGACTGAGCGGAGGCACGATTTTTTTTTATTACGTTATAGACGAGCGCTTAACTGTAATCATGCCTGATGGTAAGCAATGATACAGTCTAAGATGGAGCGCGCTTATCTAGAAGATGCTTATTCGCTCTTGCTTTGAAGATACCCATATTGTATGACTCGGGAAAAATAGATGCTGGGAGAGAATTCCATTCCCTTGCCGTGCGCAGTAAAAAAGAAGACGCGAAGCGCTTCGTGCGCCTTCGTGGGATATCATGATAATGTTACACTATCATTAACAAACATTCTCTTCCATCCATTCCTTTATAATTTTTTAAAATAAACAGATATGGATTTATTTTCAAATATTTATATTATTACTGACCGTGATAAATGTCTTATTACTTGTCTTATTACTGTAACTGATCTTTTGAACGTACTGGACGTTCAAATCGCTTCACATTGACAACAAATCCTAGTATAAGTTTCTTGTCTATGATAAATAAGGCCTACTTTTATAAAATAAATTAGTCTCTGGTAAAGCTCTGGACTTCTAAATTCATCTGTTTTTATACTTTAAGAGGTTTCTTGGTTACCTAATGTCCGCCCCAAAATGTATTCCTTATGATTTTGCGGTCTTGAAAGGTACTTTTAGTCTTATATTATAATTGTTATATTAGATAGGATAATAATAATCTTTATTTAGTGTTGTATAGTGATGCCTTTGAACACTTGCGTGGCATAGACAATTGTAAACATAGCGCACATTATTTTTAATTGTCCGTATTTTTTTTACTATATGGTTGGAAGGATAACGGAAACATTTTATTTAATAACCTATACCAAAACTACAAAAAAGAAGTTAACATCGGTTTAAAAAGCAAAGTTAATTTATATTTAAAATATATATATTATTGTGTTATTAACATAGTGCCATGCAAGTGTTTCGGCCGTGCTCTGTGTTCTTGGTATGGTGATATTAGTTAAAATATTAGTAAAATAACATAAAGATCCATATCATTTGACATAATGTACGTTTTGCACATTTAGTAGTTAACAATGCAAAAACCAAACACCCTAAGACGCTTCTATAGATTAGAATAAATATTTTAGTGTTTACTTATTCATAGACAAATATTAGAGCGTGATTGAATATTGACTATCTAAAGCTTAGCTCGCATATTTGATATTTATAAAATATCTAATTTTAATGAAAACCTTAGTTTATTAGCGTTACGTTAACTTGATATTTCTCATAATAATTTGGACTAAAAAGTACATCAATAACGACAATTGTTTTTGTACCAAAGAACGGACGTATCGTTCGTGGTACGTATAATAAAATAAAAAAAACTATTTGTTCTGGTTCATTTTTTTTAAATATTTATTATGTATAGGAAAATATTTACCGTACCTAAATGTCATACCATTTTTTAAATAATTAAACCGTTTTACAGAAAAATAATTGACTTTATTCCTAGTTGACCTTAAGGTTATTTTTAACTGTTATTAAATCCATTAATTTTATTTAAAGTTTATATTTGACTGTTCTTATGTTAATATTTTTGAATATTTTTAATTTTAAATGAAAAAATAAACCATAAGTCCATTGTTTAATTGTTTATTAATTTACTTTACACTGAAACTGCTTGTGTTTTTTTAGTTAAATTATGTACTGGTTTATATATTTCTAATCTCTGTCACATTGAAAACAAATTTTACAGACATGTATTTAACTTCTGTATAATATAATAAAATAGATTATGTGCGTCAAAAAAACATATAAAAATACTTTTTATCAGCCTTTACTAAACATCGTAATAAATGAGAGCCAATTGATTAATTGTATTTAAAACTATATCAAAAATGAATAAAAAAATGGGTGTACCTATTTTAGGTACATTTTTTTATAGAATGCCTTTCAATATTATAGTTAAAATTTAATTATGTATTGTAGCGTATGTTATCTATACAATTGCATGCATAACTAAATTCCTTTAAATTTAATAATGTATAATTAAATTCCTATTAGGGTTCTCGAAATATCTTATAATAAAAACAGTACAATCAGAAATGCCTGATGATTTTGTGCCTTTTTGAGTCGTGTAATTGCGATAAGGTGAATAAAAATCTATGTTTTAGAATCAATAAAATGCTACTACTTAACAAAATTGTGTTAAACTCCTTAATGGTTTATAAAATATAAATGTAGTTTCGAATTTAAATTTTTTGCAAAGCTGAAAGTCATTTAAAAAGGAGATGAAAATATTGTTTATATCAATAATATCTTATCTATGTTATGTTATATTATTATTCTGTCAACCAAAAAATCGAATGAAATGAAATTTTTCCTTCAGTTTTGTTGGTACACATAAGTACATCAAACATTTATGGTTGTTAGTTTGTCTTTAAATAAAATTTGATTTGTTTTTTTAGTTTAGTAAATTGATTTTTTTTTAATTTTATTATATGTGCATTTATTTAATTTAATTGTTAAGTCGGGCGCACATCAGTATCTTTGTAGATGGGGACCTATGTTTTGAGTATTTGGTCTCGGGTCATCACCATTATGAAGATACGCGAGTATGAAGGTTTAACGGTTTGTTAGTATTCCATATTCCCAATTAATGTTGAGAGACCGGTTATACTCATGTCTTTTATTTATTTATTTATTCAATGGACAACCAACAATAGTCGCATTTTAAATATTTACTTAAGATTACATATTTTGAATTCATTTATAAATGTTCTATTAATGAAAGGTTATCTCGTCATTCGTTTTAAAAATTAAAGCTACCGTAAAATTTTATGTAATAATATCAATAATATATACAACGTCAATGTCTTAATGTTAAATCATAAAATAATAATTAACGCAATCATTATTTATTTTTAATTAATTATATTATAAATAACAAGAATAATTAATTTAGGATTAATCACTTTGTTCAATTATTATTTTTTATAACTTTTTGTTTTCTTTTTTTTATTTTATTCTTTTTTTTATAATATAGAAGATTTATTCTTATTTTATCGGATGAGCCCGACTAGTAAAGTCGACTAGTGAGTATGGCCGGTCTCTCAAATTTAATTATGAATACCACTCACGATAGTTTAAATTCCAAAAATTCCATATTCCATTTGTTTGTGTTGTATTGGGGATTTTATTATGTTTGTATGATTATTATTAAATTGGATGATTATAAGCGTTGTGTATAGTGTGTATGTTAAGTATTCAAGTCCAGGTACGAGTGAGCTTTGTTATGCACAATATGTATTATCTTTTGTATGCTATCGGAACAATGAATGAAAATATAAATAAAGATTACATTTAAATTCGTTTTTTTTACGTGTATTCTATAATCAGATTGATTCTAAACAGTAACATTTGTTGAGGCCTAAAACTTATAATCAAAAGAAAAAAATAACTAATATAGTTTTGATTCGTAGTGGCGAACAAAATTAGAAGCGTGGGTAACATGGCGGTAGAGATCTTTCATTCTAAAAATGCACGCCCCTCCACCATTACAATTACACAATTACATTATTATAATGTGTGAGAGAAAATATTGACTGTACTATTGTATATGTGTGCGCGCAGCAATTTCAAAGTTGACTCGACTCATTCGCGCACTTAAAGGTCAACTAATGGCTCGACTAAGTGAGTAAAGACATTGGAGGGGCGTGCACTTTTAGTATGAAACATCTCTACAGTATTCTGTGTAATATATCTGCAATATCGTAATATCTTTTAAATCTTGGCCACATAATATGAAAAGAGGGTGTGATAGACAGAAAAATGTTACGAAACCGATGATCTGATCATGAGAATCAAAATTACCAATTATCTGTCACAGATTGACTGTGATTCATTTTGATTCTCACAAGATAGCATCTCAAAACCAATTGAATAAGTCGTAGATTATCGATTGCCATATTAATTCATTAAGTGGTACAGGCATTACATTACTTATTTCTTATGATTGTTTTAAAGTCTACTACCGGCATTATAATGATACGTCAGACTGACAAACCATATTGTTGCATGCCATGCAGGTGATAGAAATATTAAAAAGATTTTTATCTCGCATTAATGCTAACGGTATCTTTACATGATCAATGAAAAGGCTTTCACGAGCCTGTCTCCGCTAATTTAGTATAAAGTAAAGGTTGTAGCTTAGTAGGTTCAAAATATCCCAGATTTTTTACAGATATGCAGGTTTTCTCATGATGTTATCCTCCACCAAAAAGTCAATCATAAATTGAAACTTTCATTATGTACACTGTAATCTTTGATTGAAATTAACAATTGGTTATTGGATACAAGTTTTTGTAGAAAAATCACTGATATCAGCCTTTGGTTAAACCATAGAGCTCTGGGTTGAACTCAATGAACCCGTATTTTTGATTGAACTAGTAGTATTATAAAACATTAACTGTCATTTTGTAATTTATCAATCAAAACTATTCTCGATAAATTCAATGATGTCACTATTTACATTTATCTGTTGCATCTCAGCTTATATTTGTCTGTGTCATAGTTCGCAAATGTGCTGCGTTCTGTGGCCGCGTTATTCCAAAGACTACAGTGTACATGGTTGAAACTTGAAATATTTTAGTTAGTAATCTATGCTTAAAACGGTATTCTAAGTTATTGGTCGGCAATCCGCGCCTTGCCCGTCATTAAATCAAATTAAACCAAAGTTGAAGTGTTATATCAAATTTTTACAAAACTCTAAGATTTCTATAACAAAAATTTGTGAGTGTAAAGCCATAATTTCAAAATTACAATATAAAGTATGTTGAAGCAACTTATAGACGGTTTCTGGAGCGAAGACGTGTGGTTGCCGCCTAACACAACATGGGCCGACATAGCTCCCGGACCGGATAAGGCTGTAATTTATACAGATCATCGGCATATCTTCGTGCCGATACCGTTAGCGCTAGTCTTCATAACCCTACGTTTCGCCCTAGAGAGGTAAGTTTAACTTATCAATATATTATGCCGTCACGCGCATAGTTTTTGGGGGCGTGAACGGTATATTTTGTCACAGTTTATATTTTTTACTATTACCAAGGTTTTATGAACTAGTTAACGTGAATTCTAACGGCGATGGTAACCTATATAATTTTTTCTTGATTATTAAGAAATCAATGTTACAAAGTAAAGCGATTCGCGATACTAAGCTGACGATTTATTTTTCAGCTGCTTTACGTGAAACCTATCAACTGAGTCCAACTTCAGTTGGAAATATTACTCGTTCTTATTTTAAAATAGCTTGTTTAAGGATTTTTTAAATTAAATTGTATTTAATGATTCTTATTAAGTCATTTAAAAAAATTAGCTAAAAAGTACCTTGTTATAAAAGCATCAAGTAAA
Source organism: Morpho deidamia (assembly GCA_947086505.1). NCBI lineage: Eukaryota > Metazoa > Arthropoda > Insecta > Lepidoptera > Nymphalidae > Morpho > Morpho deidamia. The sequence goes on along the minus strand of CAMTZC010000021.1, from coordinate 16,538,868 downwards.
TTATAATAAAGTTGTTGAGTTCTGCCGTTTGTGCCATAAGAGCAGTGGCATTTTATCCCACTGCTTGTTATTCATTCAGTTACAACAGAAGCTATTAAAAATCTTTTTTTTTTCTTTATGGTATTTAACTATTGATTTCAAGTAAAGGCAACTGAAATCATTGGATGGAGCTAGTAATATTATAAAATATTATCATATTCTAAATAGGACTCAACGACAAATAAAGTACCATTATTATTAACTATTCATTTATAATACAAAAAATTACGATAGGATTATTTTGCTATAATCTAAGTTATGCTAAGTGTATGAAGCAGAAACAGTTCACATACCTTATACGTGCAGGACCAGTTACCACACATATCAAGACAATCTCGGTTACAGGGTGATAGGCAATATGGTCATGGATAATGTGTGTAGTGCCTTGGTATTGTGATGTTAGTGTTGGTGTTTCATAATACATGCTGTTACTATTCCTACATGTATAAGGTATGTGAACAGTGTCTGCTTCTTACACTTGGCATTCTATTTTCTTGACAATCATGGATTATAGCTAAATCATAACTTTTGTACTGTAAACTGTTTGTGGAATTCTGCAAAGTAAAGCTAAATTCTATAAATCATTTCTTTATTTATAATAAGTATGTACAGTGAGGTAAAAAAGCTACACACTAGGTTATATTGTAATTTTTAATATGTAAACAATTACATATGAATGAAATACTTATTTTTGAAAAGATTGACTCCTGAGTTCCTTGCTGGTTCTTCTCGGTAATAGCACCTTTCTAAACCGGTCATAGCTTCATTGTAATTAGACAATTCAAAAGTGCTTGTAAAAGCCAACTTGAATAAAGAATTATTTCAATTTGAATTAGAATAGTTATTATTAGGTGTACAACATGTTGTGATAAAACTAAGTATGTTGCTTATCACATTATTGTTGTAAATAATTCTACAAGATAATACATGTTTTAAACTAGTTATATAGCATGTTTTGAATTTTCATACATTTTTATTGTATTGATCCTGTAGATTTACAAATATACCTACTACCCATATGAGGAAGTTGGATTAATTATTAATTATTTCATCATTATTGGAATAGCTTTATTGGCTATAATATATTTGTGCATTCATCGTTTCCATTGAATTGTGTGATTCTTTCTAGGGGTCATGGGTCAAACTTCAAGCAGGCACAAATGAGATTTTCTATTACAACTAATTTACATCATAACTATATCATGTTATAAAGTGAGAGGAAATGGGTCAAACGTGTTATATAAAGGAGAGGCTCATGCGAAGGGGTGTCATTCGCTACTGGGTTGTCTAGAACAGGGCTTCTTAAACTTTTGTCATTCACGACCCCATTTATGATGTGAGTATCTTGATGACCCGATTCAATTATAAAAGAAAAATAAATTAATATTTTTTTATGATTTATTTATTAGGTAACAATATACATTTAAATCTACGTATGAAAATATATGGTTTTAGAATTCATTTTGAAACATACAAAACTGTCAGGGATAAGGCTCAAACCTTCGATAAATGGGCTCGTCTAGACGCTGCAAGTCCACTGTATTCCACCAACTCTAGTGATGTTATAAAATGGTATATATAAATATTTGACATTAAAATCTCTCAAACCCAAAATTTTGCTACATGACCCCAGTTGGTGTCATGACCCATAGTTTAAGAAGCCCTGGTCTAGAACGGTCAGAACCCGCATATCTCAAGGTGATTCCTAAGATATGTATCACATTGGTGTCTAGCAGTAGGTAAACTTCAACAGTTCTCTCATACAGCAGATCTATTGTTACTATTTTGGCATAGTAACAAGTAGATGTGACTACTACAATAGATGAATAAAAAAGATGACATTATGTAATATTTTAAGTTCCCAAGCTTTGAACAAACCTGTTAAATTTGTGGGTGGCAACATTCACATGTCACACTGTATATATTAAAAACCATCAAATTAAATCACTGTTTATTATAAACTATTCATGTTCTCACATAAATTAAGCTGTTGTCTGACTGCATATCTTCTTAATATATAAAATTGAATGTTTGAATGTCTTTATAATCTCTGAAAGGGCTGGACCAATTTTAATGACAATTAAAGAATGACTCAGCGGATGACTATTTTTATTGAAGACTATTTTTAAAGTTTTAACAACACAACGCAGCAACGCGTAGACAGATAGCTAGTGTATATTTATTTATTATGTCTTCATACACACTCACACGCAATTATTGATCACTTTATATAATAGTATCTGGGTGAAATAACCTTCGTTGGTAATTTTTTTTAAAATTTAAAATAATACTGTCTATACTTATTATAAAATAAAGTCCCCAAAGCTGTCTGTCTGTAATCGATTTTCTCAAAATCTACTGAACGGATTTTAGTACAGTTTTTACTAAAAGGTAGCGCAATTCCTCTGAAAGTTTTAGGTTAATAGCAACCGTTTCATGTAAATTAAGTTGAAGAGATCGTTTCACAACAATTTTTAGTGGAGGTAGTAACAAACCTGTGCCGATTGTAGTTTAGAGGGGGGGAATAGGTATAAAAAGCGGTGTAGGCTGTCAGAGAGCCAGCATTAGTTAGTGTCCGAAAAAAAAAAAAAAATCAGAGAGCCAGTCTCCTACCGAGACTCGAGAGACTATAACATGCTAAACACTGAATTTCACGCGGGCGAAGCCGCATATATTTCTGGAAAAAAAAGGGCACGTGTAATCCACTCATTCCCCACTGAGCTATTACAACTTGACAGATGACCTCAAAATAAACCTATGGATTCATTTTATATATTTTAGCAGTTTTTCAATGCCTGAAAACAAGAATAAAATGGAATTTAAAAAAAACCTAGCCACATCGATTTATTACCCCCCCGAAACCCTAAGTTTCATGAATGTTGGATAGTTATTTCTCACATTAAAAAAAATATTTATTTGCCTTTATAAGTTATCTAAATATCCATTCCTTTTAACGAATATATTTAAATACACACATAATTTTACTTCAAAGTAATAACCTTATAGCAAGTTAAATTATGTGCAATATCTCGATGCAATCGCTCCTACTCACACAGAAAAAGATTATTAACAAAAAAGATAAGAATCACAGCGAGTTATAAAAAACTATTCAGTATGTATTTATATACAAGAAACATTTTAATAGATTCTTATCGTTATTGCCTTGAGCGTATATTCGTAAAGTGGGTAAGTCTGACAATATCTTGACATATCTTGATTTAATGGCATTTTGTGATAAAATTAAAGAATTTTAAGCAGTTTAGTTTTCGTATAATTCATGAAAATTCTTTATAATATACGCTAGGTTTATACAACGAAATTGACATTTAAAATTCACACATAGCACGGTTTACGAAGACGAAATTATTATCAGGAAGCCTTTATATGAAAAATAAATTTGTGGAATTTATAATACTTATAGATTCGTTTAGGTTCAGTGTAGTGTGTTCTTTGCTTAAATTCCTTCACACAGAAGTTATGACATAATTATTTTATTATAATCCGCGTTATAAGGCGAACCGTGACAGTCGTCGAGGTCACTGCTACCCGTTACGCGATCGGGACGGTATAAAACCTCGTACACACGGGTATTTTGCCGTGCGTTAAAAATACGTCGAAATGAAACAAATGGGTATCCAGCAGGCCTACCATGAACTCTTATTGAGACTCAATTGAAGACGTAAACGAAATTGTTTTCGTTTTTCATACCATGACGTCTTAAAGACGCACAGTTTAGGTCGTAGCCGAATGAGCGTTCGGAATTCGTCCTGAGAACTTGTGAGTAAAAGAGACAGAGTTATCTATAGTTCATATAACGTTCATCCTTTTCAAACATTACGACCCCAATACAATTCACACTTCAAGGTACGAAAAGAAAGCGGTTCGCGGTCGTCGTTTTAACTGAAATTTTAACGCGATTTTTTACTCCCGTGCGAACGAAGGGTAGTGGAGCATGATACGTACGACACTTTGCAATTGGATAAAGAGTCTACAGTTATCTTTGTCGAATCGTGATGAGTCGTGGTTAATGTACAATGATGGAATACTTGTCGTATCGTGTAAACCAGTAATCGGGTAATCTAATCAGGTGATACACAGCGTTTTCGTTGCGATAGGCGATCGCTCGTGCAGATACCGCCTTATGTTTATGACTGGCCAACCTTCAGACGTGTAGAAAGAAAAAGTGTGGCTCGTAGGCGTCCACGGCTAGAACAATGGAACAAAAAACATAGACATGGTACCTAAAGTATACATTTATGCTTATGGCCTAATTTTCATCAACTCGGAGACACAAATGCGCTTTATTCCTGCAAAACGTTTTGGGTATTTAAAAAATTGATAGAAGAAGGCATTACGCGTGTGCCGTTGGGAGTAATGAAAGTAACGACTCACCAAGTCTTCAACAAATTTATTTACGGGCCGCGGGAGTCTACTGCCCGTCTATGCAATTACTTCTTAAGTCGGTAGTTGTGCGGGACTCAGGAGGGCACTCACCACGCGATACTATATGTATGACTCACCCCGCCGCTCGTTAAATAATTTTATTAGAAATAATAAATTATACATATATACGTTTAAATGAGCTGTGATAGCCTAGCGGTGAGACCGTGCGGCTCTTTCGAGGGGAACACGAGTTCAAACCCGGACAGGCACCAATGAGTTTTTCTATTAAAACTCCTGTGTAACTCATGTGTCATTGGTAATACCAATTTATCACACGCTTTTCGGTGAAGGAAAACATCGTGAGGAAACCTGCTTATCTCTAGAGAATTCTGGAGATATGTGTAACCTACCAATCCGCATTGGAGCAGCGTGGTAGGTCTTACCTCCAACCCTTCTCTCCAGAAACGGAGAGAGGAGGCCTATTCCCAGCAGTGGGATTGTAACAGGCCGCTACTTTAAGGAAATAAATATATAAATGTACGTATTTACGTTACACGCGTGCGTAGTAGTAGCAGTAACGTAGTATAAATCTAAGTAAGTATGGAAGCAAAAATCGTTCTCATGCCTTATACATGCAGGATTATTTACCGCAGGTATCAGAAAACACCGCCACAAACAACACATTACAAACACTCACTACGGCAATCTCAACGTTCGTTTCGTCATCATCAGGAGATAGGGATCCACGACAAAATTGCAAAATTGATATTGTCTTAGTGAATGTCTGTCATGTTTTGCTGGTGACGGCGTTTTCGTACGTATCACACGTGCTCGTGCAAAATGGTTTAAAGATTTTTTTATGCATATGCATAATATGATTTTTTTGAGTTATACCACTATTGCAGCCCATGAGCCATATCGACTGTGAACTGGAAAATGGTCCTATCTTATTTTTGACAACTTTTCAGGTAAAAGAAGAAATTATTAATACATTCGCAATGATTTTTATGAAATTAAAAAAAAACAATTGACTTTAAGTATATTTATTTAATAGACGACCCGGCGAATTTCGTACCGCCTACCAGTCAATGAATGGTGTGTAACCTTTTAGCTGAACTAATTTAGGCTTTGATGAACGTAATACAATGACACAAAATAAATTTCTGAACGCTCGCGTAAATATTAATCATTATTTCTGTACGCACACAAATATTTGAGGAACTTCCATGTATCTGCTTAATGCACTTTACAACCTTTTTAATTGATTTAAAAAAAATACAGACAATAGTTTATGCACCCTTTTTAAAAAGTTTACACAAAATACATTTCTGAACGCATGCATAAATGTCAATCATTATTTACAGTATTCGACGGGATGACAACAAATGTTTGACAGGTACGAAACGAATGAACATTTATTTATTTCCATAATTATGTATGCGTCAATTTTTCATTGTTTTTAAGATGTATTCTGCTATATATATTGCGGAGACAAATCCAACGAATCAAAAACCATGACAATTGGTCCAGCAGATCTCGAGTTTTATATATTTTTATATATGGGACACTTACACACACGGTCGTCCGTCCCCAAAGTAAGTAACTTAATATTTGTGTTATGGGTGACGAACAACTGGTAGATATACCACATATATAATTTTAAATACATACTTAAATACGAATACACACCCAGGCTCGAAGAACCAACAATTTTTTTTTATAGAAAATGTTGGCCCTCGGCGGGGAATCGGACACGCGACCCACGGAGCTGAAGGAAGGGTCACTACCCACTGCGCCAACGGGCCAGTCCAGTTATAAGTGTTGTAACAAACCCGACTTTGTTTTATATATATAAGATTTACAAATTTTGTTACAACAAAATTTGTAAATCTTGTATTAATGTATTATCTACAGATAATACATGTTGATACGGTAAAAGATGGGCAGTAGTAACCAATGCCGTTAAAAAGGGATTTCGCTTAAAATTAATAAGACATATTGCCGGTTCACAGTAGATATGTATAGATAACTAACGAAAAGTTTCGTATACACACAACACGTAGTTCGCTCTGCTTGATTCCACATTACGCAAAACGAAACGATTACTCTAAAAATACACTAGCTATCCATTTCGTTATGAAAGGAATGTCTGTACAAAAAAAATCTACTGGAAACTATGTCGATACTAATACAATGAAAATCGTTTCCGTTCGTAAATATGTTCCGTATGTTAACAAGTTACTGACCCACGGTCATTTAAAGGTCGGACTGGCATCCGCTAAGCAAAGATATCAAAATAAATTAATGCTCAAGTCCATCTGTTTGTCACAGCTAATCCACTGGAACAATATGGGTGGGAATTTGGCATAGGTCAAGTTTACATAAATATGTACTTGTTGAAGATATGCATATTAGTATGTTTTTTAAGTATAAATGTGTATATAGTGGTTAATGTAATAAATAAAATATATGGGACACTTACACACATGGTCGTCCATACCCAAAGTAACTTAATACTTGTGTTGTGGGTGACAAAAAACTGGTAGATATACTACATATATAATTTTATGGACACACTTAAATACAAATATACACCCAGGCTCGAAGGACCACCAAATTGTTTATAGAATATGTTGGCCCTCGGCGGGAATCGAACTCGCGACCCGCGGAGCTCAAGGCAGGGTCACTACCCACTGCGCTAACGGGCCGGTCTACAGTTACATACCAAAGCAGTTTTTTTTATCGTATGGAATTTACATACTACATATCGGTTTATTGGAGTAATATAGAATAATAAATAAATACAGTTTAGAAAAAAACTGAACACCCTTTTTAAAAAAGCGCGGGGTGCTCGTCACATATACGAAACAAGTCAAGTTAAAATTGCTTTAAAAATATATATCATAATTTCTCGTCCCTATCGTTAACCATTGAGCAGTTCCCTCGTCTGGAGCCAATCTTTGCAGCAGCATCAGGTCATGCTTATCATAAGTTTATCGGACGCCTGACTTATAGGTCCCCGAGGCGGTCGGTGCATCTGGTGCTCCCGATGTACCGGTTAGCGGAGGAGGGCTTCTCTTTTGAGGGGTCCCCATCCAGAGGAGGTGATTCTGGGATCAGAGTTGGTGCTGGTGGGGATGGGGTCAAACAAGGTACCCTGCCCCCGCCATCGGTAGCGTGGTGGAGCGTACAGGTCGTTTTAGTCAATGCGACTCCGACAAAACAACCGCCTGTCCCCGTCGGGCGGTGGTGCTCATAAGGGGTTTTTACCTGTTAAAAAAAATGCTTATAAAAATTTATTGTCTTGCAAGATTCCACCTTCACAAACATAAATTGAAAGTTGAATAAAGGTTTTAAAAAAGAGAGACATATAGGTACAGTCTCATTTGCTTTCTCTTTATTGTGGCACATTTTAGGCTAGCTTTCCTAGTCTTAACTTAACTCTATGCTATGAAGCTAGCTATTCGCGTTTTTGGGGCATCATATTTATTTATTTTGGTCATCTGCCATAGCGAAGTCATAAACCGAGTTTCATGCGAGTTCGTCATTCCAATATTTTCATTCCAATAGTTCCTAGTAAGAAACAAAAAAATAATTGTATAAAAAACCTAGGTGCCGAAATGTACATTTTTTTTTGTGCTCTTCATTTTGCATTATTTTACCATAATCATTTTACAATCTACAAGACATCTCTCCAAACAGGAAAGCCGGTATGTTGCTAAGTCAAACGCTGATACATAAAACCATACGATATGTAAACGATATGTTAATGTATTTAAATACCGTGCTATCATATAAAATCACTCTAAAAAATATTGCTCGTTGACCTAATTGCCTAAATGGTATAATTAGCTTTGTCCTATTTAAAACGGGTTTTATTAAACATGGTTGTATATTTTCTTTTACGCTGTTAAGTTTTAAGCCTATCAATATGAGTATATGAACGGCCACAGACCCTATTCTCTGCTTTCGTGAACACAAAATTGCCGACCAGGGAACTCTGATATGTCAGGACGGTTGATATCGCACCTTGCCCCAAAATCAGCCCTTTCGAGAGCAAGATCAACTAAGCCTACTTTAAAATGCTGGTTTCACAAGATTTCAGGGCGCTCTTTTATCGATATATACTAATATAATAAAGAGGAAAGATTTGTATGTTTGTAACTTTTTCACGCAAAAACTACTGGAACGCTTTCAATTCTTTCACTATTGGAAAGCTGCTTCTTCACTGAGCAACATAGGCTATATTACATTTTCAGAAAAAATAGGGATCCCTAACAAAATTGTAATAAGATGTGAAAAATTAAGTCGTAAAAATCTATCATCGCGTGCGCTGCGGAAACTATTGATGATAGAACAAAAACTAAATGTTCTATAGTATTATAGAACGTATCAATCCACAAAAAAGTCCGGGATAACATATGTCTAACTATTATAGTTATTCCAATAAAGTCTGTTGTGTCTTCGTTCGCCCGTGCCGACCTGTAATGTGTAAATGTAAAAGAGTGTTCTATATGGCATATATAGACCACAATTAAATCCTCACAGGAAACACATCTAAGGCGAAGTTCTCGGAAGCTTCTGCACTTGCTCTCTTCGCTCAGTGATGGTGTTAAGCTTTAAAAAGTCATTAGAGTAAAAATTTCTAATGAGTTCGAAAAAAAGGCATTTTATTATAGAATAATATACCTAGAATGTTTTATATAAGCAGGCGCTACTTTGTGGAATTCCATATTACAGAAACTATAACAGAACTACTTTGCTATAATCCGCGTGAACCGAAGCATCATCAGGAGGATAGGCTCCACGCCAAAATAGTAATGCGTAATTCGGTTTCGGGGCGAAACGATCGTCGAGATTTTGGTGGTGGTTGTGTATTGCTTGTGTGCATTGTTGCTGGTGGAGGCGTCTTGGGATGCATGTGGTGACTTGTCCTGCATGTGTAAGGTACGTGAATTTAGCTTGCTTCATACACATTAGCTTTGCATGCATTCGCTTAACCCGCGCGGATTATAGCAAACTATTTCTTTTATAGTCTCTGTAATACCTAAAATGTTATATATTCTTAATATCAGGTTATAAGATCATGTAAGTTATTGGTTCTTGATAACTGATCGTAAGATAAGCTTATACTTATGCGATAACATTTTAAGTTATTACGTTGTAAAATTGTTAACCTGTATATTAGAATTTTCATATCCACAATCGATTTTTTACAAGGCCGTCAGTATGGAGATTTTATGAGAAAATTTTATTTTATTACTTAAAAGCGACTTTTCATACATATAAATTTTTCATACAGTAAAAAGAGAGGTAGGAATAGTCGCGTTTCGTAATAATAGTATCGTTGTAAATAAGCAGATATAAGCAGGTAGAATACGACATTGTAAAGACTTATTGATGCTTTTTGCGTATTGCATATTTAAAGAAAATCGTACTTAAAGAGTCGTGTATCGGTGTTGAATCGAATTCGTGTTATAAAAAAATTATTAGTGACATTTTTTAATATAAATTCCAAACAGGCGCTATTGAAGTTGATAACAGATAAGTGACTAGTCGAGACTGTTTGAGAAGATAAAACATAAGATAACTTAAATTGTTAAGCTTCCCCCTGTTTCCGAAAGAAAAACTGATATTTTTTCCTAATTATAATTGTGTTGTATTTGTTTACTTGTATTGTATTAATAAAGAATTATGTTATATGAATATAGCAAAGGCTTAATCACGCACTTATAGGTAACAATATGTCACAACACGTCCACTCTCACCAAGGACTCTCGTGCTACTGACGTGGTGCGCTTGAGACTATATTTTTTTTTTAATACACTAGTATTAATTAACTTGAATGAGTGTAAGTTTATTCCTGTATGTGTTATACGTATTTGTCTTGTATATAAATATACGAAGCACGATCTCAACTCTCTCTCTAATTCTAATAAAATTATATAAGTTAACCCCTGATATACGAGCTTTAATTTTGCCAAATATCATCAATATTGCTCCAGCGAATTAGCCGCGTCACAGTCAGATAGACTATCGCAATTAAAATATAAATATGGGTAGTAAAAAATACTTTTTAACATATTCGTTGGTTAGTAACATTCCGTCACTTTACTAAGTGACGGAATGTTACTAACCCACTAGGCATACACATTGCTGCGCTATTTCGAGTGGAATATCGCAGCAATGATTAAATTAATTAGTGTTTAAAATAGTTTAAGAGTAGGTTAAGGACTAACATAATTTTTTAGTTTCTTTTATGTTACTAAACACTGAGTCTTTGTTGCTCTTTTTTGAAAATAACATAAAATAAAATAAATAGGCCTCCTCTCTCTGTTTGGAGAGAAAGATCGGAGTAAGGACCTACCACGCTGCTCCCATCCTGATTGGTAGTTTACACATATCCCTAGAATTCTCTGGAGAGAGGTTTCTTTATGATTTGTTCTTTCACCAAAAAGCGTGTGAGAAATTGCAACTATCAAATAAAAAATAAGTTTTAACAAAAAAAAAACTCATTGGTGCCTGATGATCTTGGTAACTTTAATAACATATGGTCTACGCTGTCAGTGATAAAATTTATCGTCTGATTGCGGAAATCAATTATTATACACTAATTACGATAACAACACCGGCACACATGGAATACCCTGCCTGGGTTTGAACCTGTCACTCCATCGAACGAGTCGCACGGTCTTTCCGCTAGGCCATCACAGTTATGTATGGATAGCATTTTATCTAATTTATATTAGTCACTACTATCGTTTTGGATGGTACTAAAATATTTATCTCTTATCAAGTTTTGATAAATTTATTACGCTATAAACAAACACTTAAGTGGGACATCGCAATACGTGCGATTATTATGTCCTTGGATGTAAATTAGAATTTTTTCAGCTTAGTGCTAATATCAATTGTACTCAGATATGATGAACAAAAAAAAAAATTTAACAATATGGCGTAGTAGTTTATACGTTCAGTATACGCTTTTTTGAATTTAAACTATCGTGAGTGGTATTCATAATTAATATTTAGAAATCGGCTATACACACGTTTTATTTTATCGGATGAGCCCGACTAGTTTCAAGCCCATACGGGGCTCTTATTCAAGGACGCGGCGTAATCGCGGCGTAAACTGTTCCAGTTCATTTTCAGTTCCCGCCGCGATAACGCCGCGTAAAGAGCTCATAAATAAGAGCCCCGTATGGAATTGAAACTAGTCAGGTTCACCCGTTAAAATAAGACCGACTATACTCATGGTATAGACGATCTTTTGTATCGGAGTCACTTTTATCCCTTCTATAGCCATTCACGAGCACATACGCAGTTCACAATACGGCTGCGTATGTCCTGGGATAACTTTATTCGATGTTATGCAAGAAAAGCAAGATGTCACACCGTAACAAAGAGACATTATAAAACTTTATGAATGTTGAGAGATCTACTCACGTCTTATTTTATCGGATGAGTCCGACGACGAAGACCAGAGCGACCAGGACGTTATAGGAGACGCGCGACCACCGCCGCAACTGTCCCTCTTCCCGCTCCAGCCGCTCACGAGTCGCGCCCAGCGAGCTGCTACACGCAGTTCCCGCCGCGATAACGCCGCGTAAAGAGCTCATTAATAAGAGCCTGTATGGGCTTGAAACTAGTCGTCATCCGATAAAATAAGACGTGAGTATAGCCGGTCTCTCAACATTAATAACGAATACCACTCACGATAGTCCATATTACAAAATTATAAAACTTGTATAAGACCAGTAATCCTATGCGAGCGCTGTATTCGCGCACGTTCTAAAAGTCAAATTGCTCGCGCCCTCTAAAAACTGCAGAACCGATTCATATGGACAGCCACTTATTTTCCGTGGTTCATGGGGAACGTTGACCTCCATAGATATCTTGATCTTCCCACCTTTATTCATCTCTATAAGCGATTTTCGAACTTTGAGGAAGCTGTAGTACAATACCCGCTTATAACAGTGGCTTCCACCTACTTCCCTGTTACGTTGACGCATCGAAAATATCCAACCGCCCAAAAAGCTTTGTACTTGAGAACGTAACGTTCAAATAACGATGGCAAATATAGAAATGGCGATTATAGAAGATCACACGGTCAACGACCATCGCCGATAGTAAAGTGCAGGCATAAAATGTAATTAATAACGTAACCTGTGAAATTGCAAAATAATTATAGAATTAGGCGATACTTTGCGGAGATCCATAATACAAAAGTTATATATGTAGATCTCCGCAAATAAGTAAAGAGTAGGCATTAGATTAGATTACGAACAATGTTCAGGTGCTGGAGTTATGAATAATTGAATTATTATTCTAAAAAGTTTTATTACCTGATTAAATATAGTCCACATGCATTACGCTTCACCATTTTCACGTAAATTCGTATATATTTATTCATGTGTGCGTGCGAGTTTACGTGCGTTTATGTGTTCTCTAAGTAACCAGTAATATTTGTTTTAGATGTATCTTCGCGCCTTTCGGCCGGTACCTAGGTATTAAGGACAGAAGACCCAAAAAGCCCTCACCTAATCCGAAATTAGAAGCAGCATATAAATTATCACCCAGAAAACAGAAGCAGGTAAATTTCTTATACCTATCGCCAAGGGCTTAGCCAGAATTCTATACCTTCTGCAAAATTGTCTCAGAAAATGTTGACTATTTTTTTCGAAATCATGGTATGTATAATATAAGGAGCTCAGATTTTTAATAGAGGTGAGAAACATTATAGGTCTTATGCAAGCCTTCTATAGTGTCAATATCTTGCGATTTACCAGTGTTACAGTTTTCAGTGTAAGGGAGGGCAGCTGCTCCCCTTTGCCCGTACCTCGCTACGCCTATGCTTTACGCACACTTAGTAGTCACATGTCCATCCACTCATATGGATTTTAGTCACCAGGTTGGGACCCTTCTTATGACAAGGCAGGAGAATGATGATGATGATCTCTTTTCCAGCAGATATGTGCCCTAGCCAAGCAGCTGGATATGTCAGAGCGGCAGGTGGAGAGGTGGTTCAGGCTTCGCCGCAGCCAGCACAAGCCCTCGACCCTGGTCAAGTTCTGCGAGAACGCCTTCAAGTGCACCTTCTACATTTGCAACTTCATTTTCGGCTTATGCGTGTTGTGGGATAAGGACTGGTTATGGGATATCGACCAGTGTTATATTGGATATCCCCATCAGGTGAGCCATCGACATTGCACAAGATTGCTATGACAGAACGTATAAGGTAAAGGATAAGGCATATTTTTAATAGAGCAACCGCTGAATTCCTTCTGACTCTTTTTGGTAGGAACAAAGTTACGAAATAGCTTTAGAGTTGACGTTTCATAAGAACTTCCATCTATCCATCCTCCTACCCTTATCCCACCCTAAGTGGGGTCGGCACAACATGTTACAAACATGTCACATGATTTGGCTACATATTTTACGGCTGCCTGCTTGACATGAACTTACCTTAGTCGTATTTTACGACTCCTCGGTAAGAAAGAGGGTGGTCTATTCTACTCTACCGGATATCATACGGTGGGTCATCTTACCTTAGTCGCCTTTTACAAAACTTCGGTAAGAAATGAGGGTGGTCTATTCTACTCAGCCGGATACCACACGGCGGACACTACATTTAGTGTTACATATATTTTATTTTATCACGGATTAATACAAAATAATATTTTTATTACTTTTGTATTATACACTTCCGAATAGTAATGGATAATGCTATAAATTAAAAAAAAGTATCTGCCCTCACTTTGGTATGTATAAATCGTATGAGATATATGAGTCATACTGATATTATCTTCAACGTTATCGTTGAAGAGTTGCTTTATTATCGAGATAAGTGTAGATTCAGGGCAATAAAGAGATTACATGTACAAGATATAAACGGCTTGCCGCCAAGTTAAACAAGTCAACAAAATCTCATGAAAATAACCCTAATTCAAACAAACTTTTACAAGCGCTTTTAAATCTCTAAACGCAACCAGATTTTGTGGATTACCGCCCAACAAAGGGAATCGAAACTTCCGATTTAACGGACGCACGCTGAATTTGCTCCAATAAAATTTGTTCTTATTTAATTAAGTATTTAATCAATTTAATTTAAATTAATTAATTATTAAAAGTGTTAATTAATAGTTTTTAGTTTTTATTGTTTATCCTGATAAATTAAACTGGTTAGTTATAGAGACTGAATTTTAATATATTCACGACTGTTGACGTGTCTATCAACAGTATCTACATTTCGACGGCATCATTTCCACAGCAACATTCCGAACCAGTTGTAGCTTCATTCTTATATAATTGATCCTTGATAGTTACGAAGTGCTTGTTAAAAACCTTAATTGAATAAAGATTATTTTGATTTGATTTGATAACATTTGAAAAACGTAAAAGAAAGAAAAGCCAGAAAAGACATTTTCACCTGAAACATACCGGGTTAACTGGAATCTTATGCTAAGTCTTCGACCAATGCGTCCTGCCTGTGTTGAGCATGTCTGAGTGTGTTGAGTATAGCGTCGAGACGTGGACACTGACGGCGGGACTAGTCCGCAAGTTTAAAGTCGCTCAGCGTGCTATGGAACGAGCTATGCTCGGAGTATCTCTCAAGGATAAAATCAGAAATGAGATTATCCGCGAGAGAACCAAGGTAACCGACGTAGCTAGCAGAATAAGCAAGCTGAAGTGGCAGTGGGCTGGTCACGTCTGTCGCAGGACTGATGGCCGTTGGAGCAAAAGAGTCCTGGAGTGGAGACTGCGTCTTGGCAAACGCAGTTTAGGGCGTCCTACGTCCCGCTGGTCCGACGACATCAAAAAGGTTGTTGGGGCCAGCTGGATGGGCATTGCGGAAAAGCGGGATGTATGGCGCAGATATGGGGAGGCCTATGTCCAGCAGTGGACTGATGGGCTGATGGATGGATGGATGGATGATATCATGGGAAACAAGTAAAGGGCAAGACATGCTAGGAGATAAACACCGGCTACGGTGATGCAATGAAAGGTTGTATTGCCGTAGAAGGGGGAGGAAATGGAAAGGAAATGAAAGGGGGGGGGGGGGTTTCGTGTAAGTCGAACATTCCCCTGTGGAATATTCCGCAGGAAGTCCATAAAGTATATGAAAAAAATAGAAAAGGCCAATGTATGTTTTATACTTAGTTCTATACGTTACAGGGTCTCACAAACGATATATGGTGGTACTACATGGTGTCTGCGGCGTTCTACTGGTCGCTGATGATATCCCAATTCACGGACGTGAGGCGGAAGGACTTCTGGCAGATGTTCGTGCACCACATAGCGACCATCGCGCTGCTGTCTTTCAGCTGGGTCTGCAACTTGCACCGGATTGGCACCCTAGTACTGTTGCTGCACGACTGTGCTGATATATTTGTTGAGGTTAGTATGACATAGCGAAATTATTGTCATAACCTAAGAGGTGCTTGAATAGAATGAATGCAGGATGGATGAAGTGGCGACAGGTCTCAGGCACAATATGCGACCCCTGAATGCCCCCTAAACTTAAGGGGAAAATTTATAAATCAGTCATTAGACCTGTCGTAATGTATGGATCAAATGTTGGGCAATGAAAAAGATGGATGAAAGAAGAGTGCATGTAAATGAGATGAGGATGTTAAGGTGGATGTGTGGTGTGACAAGACTAGATAAAATAAGAAATGAGTATATTAGGGGAAGTATGAAAGTTGCGCCCATTATGGAAAAGATGAGAGGTGCAAGATTGGGATGGTATGGACATGTAATGAGGAGGGATGAAAATCATGTGACTAAGCGAGTGTTGAATATGAATGTGGATGGATATGTGACTAGAGGGAGGCCTAAAAAGAGATGGTTGGAATGTGTGAAGTATGACATGCGTATAAAAGGAGTAGCGCCAGAGTTGACGAATGATAGAAGAGAATGGCAGAGGAAAACATGTTGTACCGACCCCACTTAGAGTGGGATAAGGGTAGGAGAAAAAAGAAGAAGAACCCAAGAGGTGCTTGAAGATTAAGGTCTTCGAACGGTGCCATTCGTGGGGGTAAGTATTGTTACGAACATGCCAAAAGAGTTCGTAATTAATATGTGATAAAGTTCAAATTAGCTTGTCACTAATCATCATTCACGTTGTTCATGAATCGTGTACCAAATCCCCGCCACTGTACTTTCGACTCGCGATTAATCGAGATGTAAAACCTTCTCGAATGTTTCGTTCACTATATAAGCGAACGTATCCTCGGGGATTAAGTTTACGAATAACGATCGAGAAATAATTTAGAGGCAAAAGATAAAGTGAAATAATAGTGAAATCAGCTTTGTTATTGGAACAACGGACTGCATACCAATTTAATCTCGTAACTCTGAACTTTCTATAATAGGCGCAACTTTCAGACATAAAAAAATAAAATCTATTCGTTTGTGATAGTGGTTAGCATAATTTTAAAAGTATATGTACCAAAAGCGGTGATTGCCCAGCGGTAACACCGTGCGACTCTCTGGAGACGAGCATAGGTTCAAATCCCGGGCAGACACCGATGAGTTTTTCAATTAAAACTTATGTGTGTAATTGATAATTGCAACTTATCACACGCTTTTCGGTGAAGGAAACCTGCATATCTGTAGAGAATTCTAGGGATATGTGTAACTTTTGCTAGCTACTTTTACTAGCTTTAGGAATAAAATATACATGTACGGACATTTGTGACATCGATCTCATTAATTGTTACATATTATTTTTTTTTAGACATTTTTTATTTTTATTTTTATTATTACTAGACTTTTCGACATAGTTTTAGTTTTAACTTTTTGACAAATTTTTATTCAATTTAGACTTGATGCTTTTATTTGATGATGTACCTAATTGTAATATATTTTTAAGAGCTAACATTATAAGACAATGAATACGCCTTTAATGGATAAATATAGTAGTTTAAGTATTAATATAAGTATAATGGTTAATGCATTTATATTGTATCGTTGGTGTATCAAATAAATAAATAAATAAACCTACCAATCCGCATTGGAGCAGCGTGGTAGGTCTTAGGTCCAATCGTCCTCTCCAAAAAACGGAGAGGGGTTGCCTTAGCCCAGCAGTGGGCATAGTAACAGGCCGTTACTTTACCTTTTTCTTACTTTCCTTCACATCAATCAGTCAGTTAAGGCGGCCAAGTACGCGCGCTACCAAAAGCTCTGCGACGCGCTGTTTCTGGGACTCATCGTAATGTGGATCGGGACTCGTGTCGGCATTTTCCCCTTCTATATTATTTGGAGGTATGTAGAAATGCTTATTAATACTTGAATGTCGCAAGTTATGGAGGACTAGTTGACCCGGCAAACGTTGTTTTGCCATGTTAAACTTCGATAGGTTGATAATAGATGGCGCTTTTGAATGTTCCTGTAGAAACAACAGGATTTTTATAGCCTATATGTTACTCCGGTGTATAAGGAGTAATTGTGCCAAATTTCGTCGATATTGTTTTAGCGGATTCGTCGTGAAAGAGTAACAAACATCCATCCATACTGACAAACTTTCGTATTTATAATATTAGTAAGATACAAGAAGTATCTAAAACAAAATCTACCATGAAAATTACTTTTATTTAAAACTAGCTGTGCTTGCGGTTGTGTACACGTGGAAATCTGTGTATTTAACTTAAGTTTTGAACATAAAAATTGTTATCGTGAGTATGCTGTAAGAGATAGAGATATGTTGTCGCGGAGTTTTTTTTTAATTTTTTGTTAATCTAAAATTCTCTAGCTTTGATGTAACTGTTCCAAACTGTTGGTGAAGTCTTTAATATTCTTAATTACAATCAACTAAACTGTTTATAGAATTAGGCGTTACTTTGCGGAGATCCATAATACAAAAGTAATAATAAAATTATTTTGATATAATCCGCGATACAGTAAATACAAAATATATATAGTGCTAAATGTAGAAGTGGATTATCCGTTTTTTCATACCAGATACATGCAGGATTCGTAAAAACACATGCACAAACCTCCACCACTTCATTTTGTCGTGGAGTCTATCTCCTGATGATGCTTCGGTTGCGGGGCGAAACGATTGTTGAGTTTGTGATAGTGAACGTGTGTAGTGCTTGTGTATTGTGGTGGCAGTGGTGGAGGTTTGTGCATGTGTTTTTACGAATCCTGCATGTATCTGGTATGAAAAAACGGATAGTCCACTATACATTTAACACTATGTATATTTTCTATTTACTGTATCGCGGATTATAGCAACATAATTTTATCATTACTTTTGTAAGCTATGCTCTTATTCTGTCTTCTATATCACAGTTATCCTATATCCGCTTCTACATATATTTATGTAAAACAATAATTATTCCATGTTCGTATATAATAGTTTATATAATATATATTTGCAGTACGTCTATCCGCGCGCCGATGCTGTTGCCGATGTTCCCCGCGTACTACATCTTCAACTCCCTGCTCTGCCTGCTGCTGGTGCTGCACATCGTGTGGACCTGTCTCATACTGCAGATCGCCTATTACGCCATCAAAGCCGGACAGGTAAGTAACTACCTGTTACTTTCCCACAGCAGCATAGGCCTCTTCTCTCCGTTTTGGATAGGATTTGTGTTAACACCTACCACGCTGCTCCAATGCGGGTTGGTAGGTTACACATATCCCTGGAATTCTTTACAGATACGCAGGTTTCCTCAAGATGTTATAAAAATACGCAATTAATGTCGTCTACTTCACTATTATAATACACTCACTGCACGAGAATAGAGCTGGGCGATTTTTCCCGAAACCGTTATAAAAAACGCTTTCTTACTGCGTAACGAACAAACGGTTTTTTGTCTACAGCATCACACTGCTCGACAATAGAGCTGGGCGTTTTTTCCCGAAACCGTAAAAAAAACGTTTTCTTACTGCGTAACGAACAAACGGTTTTTTGCCTACAGCATCACACTGCTCGAGAATAGAGCTGGGCGTTTTTCCCGAAACCGTAAAAAAAAACGTTTTCTTACTGCGTAACGAACAAACGGTTTATTGTCTACAGCAGAAACCGTTTCTAAAAACTAGTTGCGGACTGCGTCCGTCTCGATGGGCCGTCATATATCGAAAGACTAGCACGTAACGATAAATCCCAAAAGCTATCTGTCTGGATGTAATCGATCTTCTCAAAGTCTACTGAGCGGATTTTTGTACGGTTCTCACCAAAAGATAGTGAAATTATTCCGGATGGTTTAAGCAAAGAGTACATATCGGTATCATGTAAATTGTGTTGAAGAGATCGCACAGTTGTTAAAAAACTTGCTTGAAGAGAGCTTTAGTCGCGTGCGCTGCGTAAAACAGCAGAGATACGCTAAAGTTATGTACTAGAGAATTGTAGATCTATAAAAATACTACGAAAAAGTCCGCGATAGCATGTCTCTATCACTATAATGGTTAACTCACAATAACTACTTTTACGTTTAAAATTTGAATTCTAGAAAAAAAATTGTGACACGCTGATTTTAACGCGAGCGAAGCCGCTGGCACAGCTAGTCAATTATAAATTGTCGGATTGTATCATTTGTTTTGAAGAGTTCTTGTTGGTTCATTTATTTATTTCTTCTTTATTGTACAAAGGCGTACTTAAAGCTGAAAGGGATCTCTTGCTGGTTCATCACGATAACAGCAATTTTCTTATTAGACTGGCCCGTTGGCACTGTGGGTAGTGACCCTGCTTTCAGCTCTGCGGGTCGCGGGTTCGATTCCCGCCGAGGGCCAACATTTTCTATAAACAAATTGTTGGTTCTTCGAGCCTGGGTGTGTATTTGAATTTAAGTATGTATTTAAACTTATCACATAACACAAGTATTAAGTTACTTACTTTGGGGACGGACGACCGTGTATGTAAGTGTCCCATATATTTATTATTATTATTATTTATTATTATTAAGTGGAAGTTCCTTTAAAAATATTTGAGCAATTAAAAGTACTGGAAACAGTCTACATTATATACTTTGAAATGTTTCAGATGGACGGCGACGTTCGTAGCTCAAGCTCCGAGCTGAGCGACAGTCCGGGACACTCCAACCACAGTTCCCCCACGCGGAATAACAAAAAGTAAGATATACTAATATAAAAGTAAAGTAGTAAAGTAAAGGCCTGTTACTATGCCCACTGCTGTGCTAAGGTCTCCTCTCTCCGATTTTTGGAGAGGAAGATTGGAGCTAAGACCTACCACGCTGCTCCAATGCGGATTGATAGGTTACACATATCCCTAGAATTCTCTAGAGATATTCAAGTTTCCTCACGATGTTTTCCTTCACCGAAAAGCGTGTGATAAATTGCAATTATCAATTAGACGCATAAGTTTTTAATAAAAAAAACTCATTGGTGCCTGCCCGGGGTTTGAACCCATGTCGTCTCTAGAGAGTCGCACGGTCTCCGCTAGGCTATCACAGCTTATATATACTAATATATGTAATCCTAATGTATGGTCGTCCATTCCCAAAGTAATTTAATGCTTGTTTTATGGGTGACGGACAACTGGTGTATATACTACTTGAATTATACAAAAATCATACATAAATTGAACAATCACCCAGACTCAAAGTATCAACAAATTGTATTGAGAAAAAGTAGGCCGTTGACGGGAATCGAATTCACGACCCGCGGTTCTGAAGGCAGGTTCATTGGCACGCCAACGGGCCAGTCCAATATATTCCCAATATTAATAATATTACTTATACTATTTCATCCTTTGTATATAATAATGAGTAAATAAGGTAAAGAAATTAAAAATAACGGAACCAAAAAAAAATGGTTATAAACAGCCTGTACAAAAAAGTGTTTTAAATACCTCCTCCAAAAAGTTAGGTTATTAATATATAAAAAAAAACAATGTCGCTGTCATTCTGTCAATTTGTTAAAAACGAATAAATGAGTTGACTTTTGAGAAAATTTACTCTTATTTATTGAATAAGTGTAAAGTAAAAATGTATTTGTTATAAAAGTTTAAACAATTGAATGCTAAAGTAATAATAAAATTATTTTGCTATAATTCGCGATCTATTATTTATTAATTAATAAATTAATTGAGTATATTTATTTTACTATTTGAACTATCTTATAGTTTTATATTTTTTAGTTGGTAATAGCTTTTGAGTTTATACATTTTAAAAATGTATTATCATACAAAATATTTGCTAAGGATTATAAATGTACTATATCGACTGTGAACCGGCAATATGCTGTATCTCAATTTAAAGCCAAATCACTTTTTAACAGTTTTGGGTACTACTGGCCATCATTTACCGTATCAACATGTATTATGCACTTTAAAACTTTAAAAAATGTATATATATTTAAAGTGAACTGTTTTTTCACGTGAAAAGTTAACAAAAATAATAGGAAATTTGGCAGTTTACAGTCGATAATTATATATAAATTATGTATATTATGTCAACGGCGTACGGAAAAACTCTGATGAGTTTACGCTAACATGACGTTGACTGTAACTTTTGTACATTCTGATGAAAGAAATAAATGGAAAAACTATCGCGGATTATATTATAGCAAAATAATTTTATTTTTACTTTCGTATAATGGATCTCCGGAAAGTAGCGACTAATTCTATAAATCAATTTAATGCTTTCCAATACACTATATTTATGAACTTTTTTGACGAACTTCTCTTTTTATAGACACGAGTAAAACTTTCAAAACGAGAGTCCTGAGAAAGTTTAAGAATTGGCACATCGCTGGATCTCGGTAATATAGTGTATTTTGATTATAGATTTACTACTGTCACATTCAATCATATCGATTTCAGTTCATGCCCTCTTTATTAGTTCACATATTCACATAATTTATATAAATAATAAAAAAATATTTTTTTTTTTCGAACTAACTGTATGCTGTTACCCCTAATGGCTTTTACAGCGGGACGGGCGAGCGCAGAAGCATCGTCGAGGTTACGACATGCAAAGAGCAGAAGCTCTACTTAAGTCGGGGGACGTCGTCCTAAGGGTGCAAAAAAAAACATATGGGATAATTACACTTTAAATTAATTAACACTTGTGTTATGGGTGACAGACTGGTAAATATATACATATTATAATTGAAAATATCCCAGGCTCGAAAAAGCAACAGATTGTTTTTTTTTAAATGCGGGAATCGAACCGGTGAACCACGGAGGAAATCTGCATATCCCCAGAATTGTTATGCAGGTTTTCTCACGATGTTTTCCTTCACTAAGAGCGTGTGATAATTTGCAATTATCAATTAGAGACATATCTTAATAGAAATACTCATTAGTGCCTGCCAGGGGTTTGAACTGTAGACCTACCATGAACTTTTAGAAAACGATTCAATTCAAAGTCAGTACCTAAACTGACCCGCTTTGTTTTCGTACTATGAAGTGTTTTTGACTGAGTCGCATTTAAAACGCTTACTGTGAATGATAGAACGACATTTGTCTGTGGATTGCATTGGGGTCGTAATGTTTGAAAAGGAAAACGTTATATGAACTATAGATAACTCTGTCTCTTTTACTCAAATGGTTTTAGGTCGCATTCCGAAACTAATTTTTTCTTCATATTATTTAATTCATCGTTCAATACACTTTTGAATTGTTTATCATCGATCCACGTAAAACATAGTGTGGAGGTTATGTGAGGACTATCGGAGGGATGCTCTTGATTTAATGGTAGTTTAATATATATATTATATCTAATATATTTTTATATATTTATTTTATAATATATTTTTATATATTTATTTTATAATATATTTTTATATATTTTATGTTAGAATTAAATTAAAGAAACAATAAATTGGGAAATTTAATACATAAGTTAATTTATTTTAATAATAATAGTATGAAAAAAGAGGTTGTCATTCGAGAACGACTTAAAGTGTGTGTCTTTAAGAATGTATGGTATGGAAAAGCAAAATAATTTAGTTTACATCTTCAATTGAGTCGCAATAAAAGTTCATGGTTGTCTTGCGTGTGACCCCCTCAAAAGAGTCGCATAGTCTTACAGATTAATATGGCGTATATAACATATTTTGTCTCTTTCAGATGCCACGTGGCGACTTGAATGTAGTATATACGCGTTAACTCCGTTAACAATAGTTATATTTGATAATAATTGTGAATATAAAAAGAAACAGACTGTATATTGGTGTTGATTAAATGTGAATTTAGTGTATGTGATTTATATAAAATAGTTAGGGGATCCTTTCTATAATACTAAAGGACTCAATAATTTAAGTCCTAAATAAAAGGACTCAATTTATTAACAAGGAAACTACTCAATTGAGCAGATAATCAAAATTAGAAAACTTAGTCTGAGACAGAGTTTCCCAACCTTTTTGTATTTACCCCCACCTAAGCCTTTGTAAAAAAGCTGTGATAGCCTAGTGGTGAACCGTGCGAGTCTCTAGAGACGATATAGGTTCAAACCCCGGGCAGGCACCAATGAGTTTTTCTATTAAAACTTATGTGTCTAATTGATAATTGCAATTTATCACACGCTTTTCGGTGAAGGAAAACATCGTGAGGAAACCTGCATGTCTCTAGAGAATTCTGGAGATATGTGTAACCTACCAATCCGCATTGGAGCAGCGTGGTAGGTCTTAGCTCCAATCCTTCTCTCCAAAAACGGAGAGAGGAGGCCTTAGCCCAGCAGTGGGCATAGTAACAGGCTGTTACTTTACTTTTTTTTAAAACTTTGTAAAATTCTTACGTCCCCGTATGTAACATAACTTTTAATAAATTAAAAAACATAGTTGTTCACTTAAGAAACTTAAATATTGCGTTTTTGGAAGAAATATGAAGAACAAATAAGGCATAGTTAATAAAGATACTGGTAAATTAGACGTGAGTATAACAATCACGTCTAATTTATCGGATTAGCCCGACTAGTTTCGAAACCGCCCGGACACTTATTCATGAGCTCTTTACACGACGTTATCGCGGCGGGAACTGATCAGTTACTGACATGAGTATAGCCGGTATCTTTATTAACTATGAATACTAACGATAGTTTAAATTTAAAAACAAATAAGGTAATTATTCGCCTTATTTGTTATTATTTGCCTTAATTAATTGCATTTAAATGTCCCGGGGTGAAAGGATTGAATTTAGCATTGCATTTAATCGACCCGGGGAGAAAAGGTTAAGGTTGAGTCCATGTTAGAATTTCCACCTCTTAACATTTAAATTGCCCACATATGAGGCGTAGGACCCATGTTTGGAAACAATAGTCTAGTGTAACGTATAACTTTGGGTTTCTTTGTGGACTCGAGTCCTTTTTATGCTTGAGTCCTCATATCTAAGTCTGTTTAATAAATATAATATTTTAACACATACTTTTCAACGTAGTTAAATACCCTGAGGACACCTGCATGATGAAAGAATGACGTCATGAAAGGACTCAGATTACTAAATTACGAGACTGCTCAATAGAGCAGGACTTCGAAATCATAAAATTAAAGAGTCTAAGATCTGTTCAGTTTTACATAAAAAAATTTAATTTCTTGCGCACATGAGTCCTTTTTCCTTTTTTTCTTTGAGTCCCCATTTCTATGACTTTAAACTGACACTAATCACAATTACGTCACATATTTAAGCAAAATATTGGCATGTCTTAACACCAAAGCTAAACTAAGTTTTGTTTTTAATTATTTTATAAGGCACAAGTTATGGTTGCCCATTCTATACAAAACACTTTCTACCTTATCACCCACTTATCAATATAGGTCTCTCCAATTCCACTTAGATCCAACGGCTTTTTCAGATAGTCCGTGCCTTTAGTGGGTGGGTCTATAATATTATTAAGAACTCATTTCAAATTTTAAAACGTATAAAAAACTTTCACTGAATGGAATTAATAATAATAAGTTTAAAACACACGGTAAAGGACATATTTGTATCAAATTATACAATAGTATATAAATAGCTAGTCTTGTAAAATACAGTTGAAATGAAATCTGCATCACAAATTATAAATCTTCGATTTCTGATGTGGCTTAAATATAGGTGTTTGAATGGATTTTGTAGATGTTAGTGCAAAGTTTTTGACCGTATGAATTATTTAATTTTAAACTTGCGCTTTTCTTACTTATTATTATACAGTCATCTCTATAACACGGTACTCTTATAACGCGATTTCAGTCTCGTATAACGCGTGTTTTCTCCAATATAACGGAGACTTTCCATCCACTTCATAAATCAATATCCTGTACTTATTCCACTCTAAGTGTGGTCAGCACAACATGTTACAATCATGTTGTCACACGATTTGGCTACTTATTTTACGACCGACCGCCTACCTGATGTCAACTTACCTTAGTCGCCTTGTACGACACCTCGGTAAGAAATGAAGGCGGTCTATTCTATGCAGCCTGATACCACACGACGTTTTTCCATGTTCCACTTATTACAATTAAATTAAAATATTTTATTAAATTTGAGTGCCTTGTTTTGAATCGTAAGAATATTGATTATTATTATATATACAGAACGTGTAAACATTTTGTTTTGAATAAAATATTTGTTTCTCAATCACATTTTAAAACACATATTTCGTTTATAATATAGTTGTATCTTTAATATTAAATTTAAACCTTCAATGAGCGTCATACGAGAATACTCCTACAACGCGTTTTACGATAACACTGTTTCAATCTACCGTGTTATACGGGGGATTACTGTATAATAACGCGTCAAATAATCGAGTTACATTTATAAGGTCCGTTAGATAAGCAATATAACAGAACTAACTACTTTGCTATAATCCGCACGGGTTAAGCGAATGCATGCAAAGCAAATGTGTATGAAGCAGGCAAAATCTACGCATCTACGCATGCAGGACAAGCCACCACATGCACCCCAAGGCGCAATTCACCAGCAACAACGCACACAAAACAGCACACACACCCACCACCACAATCTCGACGATCGTTTCGCCCCGAAACCGAAGCATCATTAGGAGGATAGGCTCCACGACAAAAATCGTAATGCGCCGCACTACCCAAACAAGCAGTCTTAAATAGTTCAACTCCCACCAATACCCTCCCCTCCAAACACATGTAGCAAAACGGAATTAGATACATTTACTTGCTCGTTAATTAAGTGACTATTGTTATTTTTTATTATCTCAAGTTGCTCTAACGTATTGAGTCGGAGTCCCTTATGACATTCTATAAATCATTTAAAGTCCTTTAGATAGCTTATATATAAAATTCTCGTGTCACAATATTACTAACCATACTCCTCCGAAACGGCTTGACAGATTTTATATGTAATTTTATAAGCATACAGTAGTTCTGAGAATCAGCTACTATCTATTTGCTTACCCCTTATTGATAAGGGTTATTTATCCATTCTGAACTTTTTATTTTTTGATAATTTTTAAATTTTTTTTATAATGTACAATAAAGATTCCTTAGAAATAAATTATATGGCAAAACAAAGTTTGCCCGGTTAGTTAGTGCTTATATATTAATATGAAGTGCGTTGTTTCCTAGGGCGTTAGGTATTTCGTGTAAAGCACTGGTTCACAACCTGTGGAAGTTTCGACACATAGGGTAATCGTGTAAATTTTCGCTTATTAATGACTAAAAATAATTTTTTATCGCTTTAGTAGGTTCACTAAAATGGCTGAACGAAATTATTCTAGAGGATTAATTGTGTAAATACTTATTGAAATTGTGCGCAACAATTTAATTTGTTGCGAATTTAATGGAATTGTAATAACAAGTGCACGCTGCGTGTAATATATTCCGATAAAGGTTTATACTGCGATGTATGAATTTTTGTAACTATATATTTTGAATATCTACATAAATAAACGCCTGTTTATTTATCTATATAAAATTTATGTGTCATTATCTAAAATGAAATGTTTAATGATTTTCGCATGTTTATTATTAAAGTGACCTAATTCAAAATTAGGCTTAAATGAATAAGACACATTGTAATCCTTATTTCATTGCAATCTTTCATCAGGCAAAAAACTATTAAAGAAACTAATGTTTTCTTTCTCTTCCAAGTTTTGGGTTTAAACGATTTTTTGAATTAGCCCGCTTTAATACTAAGCGTGTGTTGCTAGTTAAGTTAGCTAGTTGCTAGTAATAATACAACTTTAACAAGAAGTGACCTATACCGAAAGTTTCGAATTTGGATTAAATACATACATGAAATTTAAAAATTTATAACGCTATAAAATATGTATATTTTTGATTAAAAACATTTTTTTGAGTTTCGTCACTTTTCTCGAAACACGATGTCTCGAATATATTTCGTTAAGGCGAATCTCATATATATTTTTATTGATTTCGAGTATAACTTTTTTTTAAATTGTATAAAGTACCTCGTAATCAGTAAATTTTTTTACCGTGAAATCTATATAAAGAATTGTGTATAATAAAATTGTCTTAGTGAAATGTGTACCGTGAAATCTATCATAAAAAGCCGAAAGGGCTTCAGAGTTGTTGGTTGATGGAATTGTCTTAGTGAATTTGTGCGGTGCTCTTTCGTTAGTAACTATAGTATGACTTATTTGTATATCTTAGAACATTCTATGCATATTTTTGGTTTCGCCTTGTTGGAGATGGTATAATGAGTCATGGTAAAGCGGCATCCCATCATATTAATTTGTTTATGAAAAATATAAATTGCATCTCATACCGGATATCGAACTCCGGATCTCTCGTAACGTACAACTAACACCATTGAATCACTACGATAGTCAATATTTAAAAAATCACAAGATTAAAATGCTACTTCACACTCAGTTATCATGAAATAGAGTAAATAGATTTGCCCAGTACTCGAGAATTGTGTATAATGAAATTGCCTTAGTGAATTTGTGCGGTGCTCTTTCGCTCATAACTATGGTAGGACTAATTTGTAAATCCTAGAACATGGAATAATGGAGTAAAGAGATTCGCCTTAACTAAAAATTTAGATAGTTTTAGATATAAATATGTACTCGTAGTTTTCTATTTGTATAACAATGTATACAGTTGAATATAATAAGATATATTTATACAATGTTGTATAATATAATGTATTGTAATCTTTTATAATTGTATCTTCATGCTGGGACCACGTAGCTGGATTTTAGACTTTTTTATTTTTTTTCTGCTCTTTACATTCTTACGGATTATCTTTCTTTTTTCAAGAGAATTCAACGTAACGTGCGTTTTTTTGTGGCATTATTGTTTGCTTATTGCTACATTTTTTTTAAATTAATGTATTGTACATTTTAAGGTCAAATAATTATTGAAAAAACTAATGCGTTGACCGTAACTTTACGGTCACTTATACAGAGAATATCGTGGACGGGTCCTTCACAGCATTGATGCGTCGTTTACAATATTCCAGAGGGACTTGAGGGCGATATCGATCAATGAACACTTTTTTTCGAACCCTAACTAATGTTGTTAGCCCTAATGGCTTTTGCATAATCGAGGATAGTCCAGCGCAGAAGCATCGTTGGGAGTGAAATTGGGAGAGCGAGATTCGCAGTAGACGTGGGCGTTATTTCACGTCACTGTATACAATAACCGGTTACGTGCTATGAAACGGAATAACTAGTTACGTGTGCAAAGGCGAAGTAGTTATTTTTCTAACTAGCTACTTTCGTAGCAGCTTTCATGCGACATTACGGTACGTTGCGTTTGCGTTTCGTTGAACTACGTTACGGCATCGGCCTACTGCAATAACGACTACAAAATGTAACTTGTAACGAAGAATAACGAACATAACTAATCCCTCAACTGTCAATCGTCTCTGAAGTAACTGTAACACTTCAGTAGAATCACGTATTAACCTTGGCTAAATTTCATTACTGTGATACAGTTTCGAATGAGTAACTAGTTACGAAAATAACTAGTTATAAAACAGGTTACATATTTGCCGTCACTAGTTACGTTACGTTACGCGAAAATCACGTAACGACCCACGTCTAATTCGCAGCATTTTTCCTTGGCTTCAAGCTACTCACCGTGACTGTATATGACTTGATTTTGTATGGGGACTTCTTATATACTACAAAAGCATTACTATAACGCGAAGTAAAATACTAGTGC
Source organism: Morpho deidamia (assembly GCA_947086505.1). Classification (NCBI taxonomy): domain Eukaryota; kingdom Metazoa; phylum Arthropoda; class Insecta; order Lepidoptera; family Nymphalidae; genus Morpho; species Morpho deidamia. Next base: position 16,509,387 of record CAMTZC010000021.1, on the reverse strand, counting down.
CGCCATCTGTTATTTCAGTGAGGCAACTACATGTGTGACGAGTACGTTATGTTACAGTTGTAGTTTTGGTTAAATAATATAGATATTTTAAATTTAGTAGATTCTGCCTACGTATATTCGTGCGTAGACCTCAGTAGCGAGTTAAATTTAACTACTCCATACCTATATATGAACTGTGATAGTCCAGCGGCGAGGCTGTGCGTCTCTGTCGAGGAGGTCACGAGTTTCAGGTCAGCCAGTCAAGAGGCAGGTCAATGATTTTTTTCTCTAAAAACTTATATCTCTATTTGCAACTAATCACACGCTTTTCGTCAGGAAAACATCGTGAGGAAACCTGCATATCTCTAGAGAATCCTAGGGATATGTGTAACCTACCAATCCGCATAAGAGCAGCGTGGTAGGTCTTAGCTCCAACTATCCTCTCCAAAAATGGAGTTAGGAGGCCTATGCCCAGCTGTGGGAAAGTAACAGGCCGTTGCTTTACTTTCACTCCATACTATCCATTGCTAAACCGTTAACCTAGTTAACGAATCTGTATTTCAGGAGCGGCATTTATTCACATTTTTCATTCCATATACAAATATACTAAACTAAGAAATAATTATCTATAAAATGTTTATACTTTTTTAAAATAAAGGTTCATTGTACGACAACCGCAACGCTTGGTTCAGTTGGTACTTGCTTTAACGCGCTTGTGTGCAGTCTCTTTTAATCTCTAGTTAAAGGCGCACGTAAATAACCTATATATTTATATAAGAAATATATTTATAGAATTCTACAGTTTGATAGTAACTATTTACCGCTATTACTGTTTAAGTAAACCTATCTACTATTTTCAGAGAGCTCTATCCGATTTTTCGTTGTTAACTTTTATAATATAAATATGGAATAGTTAACGATTGTGAATTAAGATATATGAATAATGGAATAATTAAATTTAATTTTGGGTATGCGCCGCGGTAATTTGTGTGATGATCTTACAACGCAGTTTTAGAAGATGTTGACTCGAGCCTTTTTAGTTATGTTATTTTATGCTACTCTAATGAGGATTTACGGGAGATCAATCCAAACGTTCGGGAAATCTCTGAGACGTTTAATGCATTTGCTGCCCCGATTCATCTATGAGTAAAGGTGGCTTCTGTTTAGGACCTTAGTTCCCAAATTAATCCAGGTGGAGCCCCAGTAGTCTAAGTTAAGCGTGACAAAAATTGGGGATTTTCAATTCTTAATGTGATTTTTGTCGAGTTTTAGAGATGGAGGGAATTATGGTAGAAATTCCACTGGAACCAGCTAAGTATTGAAATTGGTCTATGACTTAAAAGTCTGGACTGGTTTAAATGGTTCTTGAAGGGAGGAGTTCTGAAGTGTACGATTAGAGCGACCACAATGTAGATAAGCGTCCGATTTTAATACCCGATGCGTTACTTCTGGGGCTCTTTATGGATTGATTAGTGGAAGAGGAAGAGGTTCTGTTTTTGAAGAGGTCTTCTAGTTTCAGGCCCGCTATATATGAAAACTTTTTTCCGCGTTCCTATCACCAGAAACGAGCTTCTGCATAGTCAAGTTTCAGCTGGTAAGAGTGAGATGTATACTTATTCCAATTACTCGTTACAAACTCTCTTGCGGCCTTTGGTACCCTCGATTCCGTGACCATTTTAAAACAGTGCCATCTTTAGTAAAAACTGATAGATGCTTTAAGAGTCCTTAAACAATTATTATAAATATATTTGTGATTGATTCAATCTGTCCTCATTTTTCACAGTTCCACGAAATAGTCGTGTCTAGATTTAGATAACAAGATCAAAATACAATCGATGAATAAAAATTCCCGCGGCGTCTGCCCCAAAAAAACAAACAATAAATTGGTGTTACTATATATATACGTCTAAATAGATGATAAGTCTCAAATAAATTAGTGATTTATTTATTTTAATATGTTTACTTTAAGAGTGTTGTACTTTAACTAAATGTATTTTTCTATTTTATTACGGGAAAAAATATTTTCGTGACTGTCATTTGGGCCGTCTCTCAGTCGAAGAACAATGTAGGCATCGATTATATTAAAAATTGTGTACACTTTAGGAATCGTTATAAAAAATCGTTAAGATTCTAAAAGTTTTTTTTTACTGCTCAATCTGTATTGCTGAAAAATTCAACATCATTCATTATAATAAAGGCTCACTTAAACTTAAGTTACAGCCTATTACTATTTCACTTCAGACCAGAAACTTCTTTTGTCTTAAACGAGAATTAGATATTCCGAGAATTTTCTACGCATCATCAGACAATCTCGATGATTTTTCTCGCCTTACATGATGATTTATAACTCTCCATTCAACACATACGGTCTGCTCGTGGTTTAAACACGAGGTCTTTTGTTAAGGATCACGTTGTCTAATCGTTTACTTATTTCACTTTTCTTGAGCTCAATTAAAATTTCAAATACGTTTTAATGAATCGTTTTTTTTAAATTTAATAAATAGTCTAAAGTAAATTTTAAATAGTCTAGTATTTAAAATTTACTTTAGACTATTTAAACTAAACGTTTTAAAAAAATTTAAAAGTTTTCAATAGTCTGGTATTAATTGTATAATAGGAACCGTTTTAGAGAAATGATAAGTCCGTGCTCTTTGACTATGGGTAACGGGTTGAATGACCCTGGATCTTATTAGGTTTCTAAATATAATAAAAAATAACTAGATTGTTTGTGAATTGTGAATTTTGATATCTATAAAGAATCTGGATTATGTGTAAACTTCCCATTCGCATTGGAGCAGTTTGGTGGGTTTAAAACTTACTTTACTAGATTATTAGAGTATGTAGTAGAACCATAACTATGATTTTACCTAAGTAATTTTTTTGTCATTTTTTAACATAATGACGAACGGCCCAAATGTCATTTAAATCTCATATTTGTATCGTTATTGTAAAAAAGCTTATAGTTTAATTTGTTGAATGTAACATTTTGAATCTAAAACGTGTTGTGGTCGCTAGATTTCCTATTTTCTATTACTTTGGGCTATGTATGTTGTTCAGAGTTAATAAGAGAATGATTTTTATGATTTTAATATGTAGTTAGTATAGATTATTAATAATTAAAAAAATCAAGATTGTTGGTTTAATTATTAATTTTGGAATTTCAGTTCCATATTGGGTCTTTTATTAATCGATGTTTATAATATAGATATCGCTGTTGTGATGTAAATAATCGATAATTTGTAATATTCCACACCTTAAAAGTATTGAATTATTTTATATTATAACCCAAATATTATAAACTGAATGTTAAAATATTATTAACAATGAATTTCGTAGTCATGGATATATTGATGTTAAAGTTATAGAATTTGCTTAAGAGTTAACACTTGAAAGAAAGCTCCATTAATCGTCATGGACTTTACCATAGACAAAATGTCGAATATATTGATGTTTATTGTTCCAATTAAAACTGCTGTTCTAATTAAGATTGCTGATTTAATTATGTTCTTTATAAATAATCCATTACACAATAAGTTATTTTTATTGCTCAATGTCTGAAGTTCGTCTTAGGGATGTGAATAAATGATCGATAATTAAAAAAATCGATGATTTTAAAATCGGTCATTGTAATTATCCTTTCTTTTTTACTTGTTTTTTAAGATTAGATATGCTTTGTTAGGTGAAACAAATATAGCCAAACTACACATTCTAATCACACAACAAACAGCGCATCTGTTATTATTTATTGGTAGTTGTCCACTTTAATTAGCCTTTATTCTATTTAATTATTAGTATTAAAAAAGGCAACTTTTCAAATAGAAAGAAAATCGATTATTCTGATACGAAGTAATAGATTTTTTTATCGATTTATTTTAAAGAATAAAAATCGATTCTTTCTACTCCAAGTCACATTCCTAGTTCGTCTGGGCGTTGCTAACAAAATAAAAGCTTTCTTCGTACATTGTACCGAGGTTCTATATTTTATTAATCAGTTTCTTAGTACGAAATTATATCGAATTATTAAATTTACAGTTTGTACATCGTAACTATATGTTGCATAATGTATTTATTTGCGGTTTGCTAAGTCTTATGTAAACGTGCGCTTATGGTGGATTGCATTACGCAATCGTAATGATAAAGTGACAATGCTGGGTAGTTGTCATTAAATTTAAGTACTATTTATTACGAAGGCGTTACGAATTACCATCTGGCTGAATTTATTGTATATTGTGTGAGGCTCTATTGTAATAAACGATAGTGCGAATAATTTTCGGTCTTATAGGATTAAGGTTATCATCACAAAACGCGTGACGGATCGTGCTGTTATAATACCCGCGACACTTATTTTTACTTGGTTGTGTTTGATTTGAAAATAAAACGCTATAATTTATGCAAAATGTGTTTTATTCCATTAACCTATTACTTAATTTGTATTTTAAGTTATATCTACTTAATTAAACTACTTCAGTAGTGTGATATCCGAAAGATTAATTCATCTGTTCTCATACATATCGCAATAGGGAAATATCTATATCTTCAATGTTTATTTACAAGGAAATCACACAGACGTATTCGGAATCCAAAAATTCGGAGTCTGAAATGTCATTGACATTCTGCTAAAGAATAGAGAGGTTGATTCGCCGGTCGTATATTGAGTTCAGGTTGCGGGTCTTGACAGCGCGTTGCGCGTCGAACGGTGTCCGGAAAGCTACACGCGCGTCGCCCGTTGGTTGCCCTCGCTCATTATACCTTCTGATCACGTCGTCCTGAGTCAACTCAAAGTCCCCGAAAAAGGTTAAAATGTCGTCGACTGTCGCTCGGAACGGAACGTTCTCCATAGTGACTACGCAACCGGGCGCGCCGAAGTCCTCCAGAGCGGGGTCCTGCTCGTCCTCAGTCCGCATTGGCATCTGGCTGTTATCCGCGACGAACCCTCCCCGCCCTCGGCCGAAACCGCGCCCTCTTCCGCGATCGAACCCGCGTCCGCCGCGATCGATCCAGCTACCCCGACCTCTGCCTCGGTCGAATCCGCCTCTGAAACCGCCCCGATCGAAACCTCCTCTATCGAACCCGCCTCTATCGAAACCTCTACCTCTGAATTGCCCGCGAGGTATGAAGCCTCCTCGTGGAATATTCATGAACGGTGGCGGAGCGTTATTAACTGGTAATGAATCATGGGTTGGTTCGACTTTAGGCCCCTCCAGCGCTTCCTCGACGACACTGCGCATGACGAGATCTACCGTAACTCTACAGCCGTCCAATATTTTCCCGTGTTTGCTCGCGGCTTGTCGCGCCTCCTGAGATGATCTGAACTCGCAGAAACAATCTCCGGAAGGGAGGCCGTTCGAGTCTAACATAAGGTGTATTCTTGCCGGAACCGCGCCCGTGTCGGCCAAGAAGTTTACGATCGTCCTATCGGTGGCTTCACGCGGAAGGCCTTTCATTAACACACAGTCTAGCGGTTCGTCTTCTAAGTCGAGGGATATGACTTGTTGCTTATTCACGGGAGAGGCTTGCAGAGGAGCTTTCACTTTCATCGGAACTGGATCGGGTGGTTTCGGGAAATTCATGCGGTTGGCCCAGTTAGCCGCAGCAGCTCGCGGTTCGATGTTGCCGGTACCAGGATATCCTCCGAACTGAGGACCAGGGAAAGGTGTTCCAAAGTTTTGTGCGAAAGGAGCAGCAGGCGAAAAGAATTGCGATTGTGCAGGCCCCTGCATCGGTAGGGGGTTCTGCAGCACCTGACCGTTTTCTGTTTGCTGTCGCCGTTGTCGAGGGTCGCGCGGCATGGCCGGTTCCTGAATCTGGTCATCAGGAGGACGGTCGTTCTTAATAAGCGGCTCGGTTTTATCTTTATTTAGTTTCTCTCTGCTGAACTCTTCATCAGTAACCGGTGTCAGTACCGCTTGACGTCTTCCAAAATGATAACCGTCCTTGCGGTCGAATGCTAGTTTTGCATCCTCTGTCTTAACGAATTGAACGAATGCAATCTTGCTGCGAGTAATACGGCAGTCGGTGAGCATTATTGACAAGAGAGAAAACTCTGAGAACGACTTGATTATATCATGTTCCTGTACATAATTTGGTAGATCCGTTAGCTTTATAACTTTAAAGGGTATTGCAGGAGTCTCCTCTGAATCTGCAATAACGAGATTTTGGTCTTCTTCGTCGTTTTCTTCGCGGTAGGGCAAGAATGAATCGACAGCGGAATCGTATGTATCATCATCGAGTGCCTCAACGACTACCTGCGCGCCTTTCAACTCATTAGGTTTCCGCTGTAGCGCGAGTTGTTTGGATCGAGAATCACAAAATCGAACGTAGATATTTCCCGTACGACGGCCCATGCTATCATTTATCATTTTAATACCGTGCTTGTCAATAATGAATGGGAAAAACCTTCGCACGTCTCCGTAGCTTGTATGATTTGGTGCGTTCCTTATGGCTACACAACAATCTCTTTGCTGTTCGTCAAATCTCGACGGACGACCTTCGCGACGGAAACTACCACCGCGTGATACACTGTTACCTCCACGACCGCCCCGAAAGCTGTTTCCATTTTGTTGTTCCCCTTGGAACGCGTTTGGATTACGTTTCTTGCCTAGCTCTTGTAATTTATTGAACGCTTCAGCTAAAGTCGGATCATTATAACGAGGCTGCGTTTGATCTATTTGTCCGATCGGTCCATTTTGAATCGCGTGGGTGGACATCGCTGGCATTCGAGGTCCACTCGGATTTGGGGTACTGTCGAAAGTCGGGGGCAACGGTGGAACAGAATCTGGAAGGTTGTCGAGGGATCGTTCTTGAGAACTTTGTGGCGATTTGCGTTCGTTGCGTCTATCGCGAGAGCGGCGAGGCGATCTTTCACGTGATCGGCTTCGATCTTTTCTATCCCGTTTACGATCGCGCCTGTCCCTACTGCGACTACGATCCCGACGTCTTCGATCCCTCGACCGCGATCTATCCCGACGATCTCTCTTTCTATCCTTCCGATCTCTGTCTCTGGATCTGGATCGCGATCTCGACCGACGCCTGTCTTTATCCTTACCACGTTTCCTCTCAGGTATTTCCTCTTCCCTTTCCTCTTCTACGGGTGATTTTGCCGGCGGACTGAGCAAAGGTGCCGGTGGTTCTATAACAGCCGGCTGGGGAATCTCTTGCGGGTTGCCGAGACCTGGAATACCGAAACCTGAGAGCGGATTGTTACCTAGGGCCGCTGAGAAAGGTGTGATAGCAACAGGTGGGGGCAGTATTGGTTGGACGGGCACGGGCGTCGGTACTGGTACGACGATCGGCGTTGGAGCGGGCGTTGGTACGCTGAGGCTCAGAATCGGAACACTTTGTCGGGCCGCCTCTATCACCTTATGCATCTCCGAGCGAGAGCTCAGAAGCAATTTTACTTGTATTTCCTTGATTTTCCCCCCATCTAGCATCATCGCTTGGCGCGCATCTTCGTCCGTACTGTAACAATGGTAAAAAGTTATGGTAAGCAACAATTAAAAACATGGCCGAATCAACATAGTATGGTTTGGAAATATGATCTGATGAGAGATATCCAAACTTTTGGTTTGGATTGGTTAATACGTTGACTGGCTGTTTGCGCAGTTAGTAGTTACCCTGCCTTCAGCTCCGTTGGTCGCGGGTTCAAGTCCTACTGAGGCCCAACGTTTTCTATAAACAATTTGTTGGTTTTTCGAGCCTGGATGTATATTTATATCTAAGTATGTATATAAAATTATATATGTATATAATAAGCAGTTGTCTGTCACCCATAACACTTGTATTAAGTTACTTTGGGGACGAACAGACGTGTGTGTAAGTGTCCCATATATCCTATCCTACTTCCTACTATTCCTACTAATATTGTAAAGACGAAAGTTTGTAAGTATGAATGGATGTTTGTTACTCTTTCACGATAAAACTATGGGACGGATTTGGATGAAACTTTACAGTAATATAGTTTATACATCGGAATAACATATAAGCGTCAATATGTAATGGTTTTATATAATATACACACATGTCAATAAGTCAATCGGTAAAAAATCTGGCCTCCGAGAGCTATCTTGGCGTACGCTGCCAAAGCCATTGGAGTTACACAAAGATGATGTACGGCAGTATTGTTAGTCATGAATAGTTCTAAACAATAGTCCGCGACAGCTTATATCTACGTTTTATGTGGAAGCTATGATCAGAATTGTGAATTTAAATAAATTGCTATTTTACAATGCACGTTTTAGTATATTTATCAAACTCATAAAATCCATGCATTTGGCGCTTTAAGTATTTCATGTAGATAAACTTTGTCTTTCACAGTATTTTACAGTAAGTAATTTGACGGAATAGTTTAAAAGTTATCACGAGATGATTTACTTGAATGGAGCGCAATAGAGCGCCTAATATGCGCAGCGCGCAAAGATTTATGAAATCCGTCTGTTTCAAAGTTAGACATCTGAAATTTTTGATATACGGGTAACTAAATAAATACATTTTTTTAAATATTAAGAAAAAAAAACATTAAAATGATCTGTCACAAAACTTAATGTGGCATGCTGGATTGCAGGCGAGCGAAGCCGAGGGCAATAGCTAGTGGAATATAATAACTCTGTGATATTAGCCGTTGAAGAAATTACTTTCTTTGGTCTAGATGTCGCTGTACCGTATTACATCGCGCTATTGGGTGTCGTTTGTAAAAGGATATAGTCTATGCAATAACAGATATATTCTCAATTTAATGATTTTGAGTTTGAAGTACTTTTTGGTAGTGTGAACGTGCTATTGTACGTAAACGCTTGTATTCTAGAACTGGACAAAAACGACTTTAGTTAAAAACAAAACGAGACAGTTTAACTTTTAGGGCAAAAAGAAATAGTTATTTAAAAAACGCTTTGCAAATACACATTATATTAACACACTATACAAGTTGAATATCGAATACACTTTAATTACAATTAATAACTTCTCAAAAACACTAAGTTTTGGACTATATTCTAAAAAGAAGCTTAAAAATGGCACCAATTAATTGACACGGACCAAATCAATAATATTTTTTTCTTCGATTTGAATGACCTATGATACTAACCGGTTCTATGAAGAACTGCTAAACTAAAGAAACTGCTTTATAAAGCTACGTATATATGTCAAAGAAATATCAGCTTTATTTTGATATATCTAAGGTATATTTTATTAAGTTAAGTTTCTTAAAACGACTTTGGAGAGTGCTCGCTCCGTTTCCCTTATTTACCGTATTTATGGAAGATGTGAGCGAGATAAGGGGAAATTTGTTCACGCCATGTATCGTTGCGTTAGTCTTTCTATTTATGACGGAACATCGAGACAACTGTAACTAGTGTTTTAGAAAAACGGTTTCTGCTGTAGACAAAAAGCCGTTTTTCACACTGGCCTTCAGGCATATCATGAACTCTTATTGCGACTCATTTGAAGACGTAAACGAAATTGTTTTCCTTTTTCATACCATGACGTCTTAAAGACGCACATTTTAAGTCCTTGCCGAATGAGCGTTCGGAATATGTCCCAAGAACTTGTGAGTGAAAGAGACAGAGTTGTCTTTAGTTCATATAACGTTATCCTTTTCAAACATTACGACCCCAATGCAATTCACACTTCATGGTACGAAAAGAAAGCGGTTCGTCGTTAACCTCTTCAATTCAGTCGTAATAAAAGTTCATGGTTGGCTTGCTGTTTCCGTAGGGCGGTGACTCTGCCTTCAGCTCCGCGGTTCGATTCCCGCTGAGTCCCAAGATATTATAAATACAACTTGTGGGTTCTTTGATTCTGGGTACGTTTATGTATTTAAGTTATCTATATATTTACCACTAGTATGTGACCCATAACACAAGTATTGAATAATTTATAGAAATAGTCGTTACTTTGTGGAAATTCATAATACAAAAGTAATAATAAAATTGTTTTGTTATAATCCGCGATAAAATTTTGTAACGGATATTATGTATCGCAGACTATATCAAAATAATTTTATTATTACAAGTATTGAGTTACCTTACATTGGGGACGGACGCCCGTAAAATAGCCCGTTATTAATGAAGTTAGAAACAAACTGGTGTGTCTCGTAGTTTAAAGGGGGAATTAAGTATATAAGAATTATAAACAATTTGTTGGTTCTTCGAGCCTGGGTGTATATTTGTATTTAAGTATGTATTTAAAATTACATATGTAGTATATCTATCAGTTGTCCATCACAAGTATTAAGTTACTTATTTTGGGGAAGGGCGACCGTGTGTGTAAGTGTCCCGTATATTTATTTTATTTTATTTAAGTATAAAAAGCAGCGTAGTGTTACAAATACACCTGCTTCAAATAATCAGTCAATAATATAGACAGCATTGTCGCCGTTAATGTGACATTTGTGCGTGTTTTTGTATTCTGGGCTAACCAATGCACGGTTCCATCAACTGACCTTTTATTCACTTGTCACAGAGCCAGTCTCTTGCCGAGAGTCGAGTGACTATTAGATACTGATATCTAGGTCGTGTGCTGTGATAGCCTAGCGGTGAGACCGTGCGACTCTCTAGAGGCGACATAGGTGCAAACCCCAGGCACGCACCAATGAGTTTTTCTATTAAAACTTATGTGTCTAATTGATAATTGCAATTTATCACACGGTTTTTCCGTGAAGGAAAACATCGTGAGGAAACCTGCATATCTCTAGAGGATTCTAGGGATATGTGTAACCTACCAATCCGCATTGGGGCAGCGTGGTAAGTCTTAGCTCCAATCCTTCTCTCCAAAAACGGAAAGAGGAGGCCTTAGCCTAGCAGTGGGCATAATAACAGGCCGTTACTTTACTTTTTGCTTTTATCTAGGTCGTGAGATAAGGTAACATCGTGTGCTGAACTAATGGGTGGCGTGATGATGGCGTGTGTCTTCCCGAGCCAATGTAATTGCGCTGAAGCCACAAAATTATTCGTGGTTTACAATTTAGTAATTGGGTGACCGAACCGGTTTTTTTTAATATATAAAAAAATTAAATAAAGAGGGCAGGTGGTATGTGGGATTCGATCTGGTGTATTTCAGCTTCTTTAGTCCGCGCGTTCCCCATTGAGCTATTACGAGTTTGCAAATAACAGCAAAATTAACCTTTGTATTCAATGCATATTTTAGCAGTTTTTCAATGCCTGAAAACACGGATAAAATAACAGTGATAATAATAAAATAAATAGTAATAATCATTTAGGTTATCTAAATCGTTTTATCACCCCCGAAACCTCCCTACATACTGAGTTTCATGAAAATCTTTGGAAATTCAGATTATATACCTATATATATATCTGAATTTCGGAAACGGCTCTTGTATATTTATACACTCAGAGATCAGCTCATTTAAAAATATTAGATAGATTTATTTATAAAGGCATTTTTGAAACGTCGAACGCTTGTGACTTTAGTTAGAGTAGCGCTCTAGCTGAGTTTCTCTTCCAACTATACTAACTGTGTTTGCAGTTTCACCCGCGTAGTAATCAGTGTATTTAATTGAAATTTTGATCATTGGTCGTACATGAAAAGAAGTTATTGTGAGTACCATAAGAGATAGACATGCCGTCGCACTTTTTGTAAATTTACAATTCACTAGTACATTACTTTTATCTTTGTTGGTTTACGCGACGCACGCGACTAAAGCTTTCAACAGGCGAGATTTTTTACAAAAACCGCACAAAAATCAGTTCAGTTGATTTTGAGAAAATCGAATACATACAGACAGACAGCTTTTGGGGACTCTGTTTTATTCAAATTATACTTTATTCAAGTAAACTTGTAAACAAGTGCTTTTGAATCGTCAACATCTACTGCTAGTTTTGAAATCTGTTCCTACCGAAAAGAACCAGCAAGAAACTCGGCGGTTGATCTTTTCAAAGATTAATTCTTATTACTAGTTACATATAGGTATTGATGTCTTGTACAGGGTCGATGAGTAGTTATATCCACGCATTCTTATCGTCTAAGTAATCTTCAATAGCACAGTAGGCTTTCTGTATGAGCCTTTTTTAAGTGTTTTTAAACTGCTGTAATGGTAAAGTTAAAGTTATTTATTATAAGTATAGATTCCCCCTTTAAACTACAAGCTACATTCAGTAAGAATGTTGTAACAATATGCTGTTAGCTCTAACAGCTTTCAAAGCACCGAGCGGGACGGGCGAAAGCACAGGCATCGCTGAGGTTGCTGCATAACCTAAAAGATTTGCACAGTCTATGGACCCTAATGGTTTGTTGGTGCGAGCATTGCACCTTGCCAAAGATTCTAATACCCGCCAGACATCTATCTACAAAAAATTGTTTGCTCAATTTATTTTATTATTCATCATGCGATACTATGAAGAAAAATAATTGAAAGTCATCGTTCAAACATATGGCTAGAATATTAGTAGATATTATGCAAATAGCTATTCCGAATTTCTGCGGCACGGTGGTTTTATACTCCATTTATACATGTGGTATAGATGTGGTATCCGGCTGAGTAGAATAGACCACCCTCATTTCTGACCGAGGTCTCGTAAAAGGCGACTAAGGTAGGTTTACCCACCGTGTGGTTTCCGGTAGAGTAGAATAGACCACCCTCTTTCTTACCGAGGGGTCATAAAATACGACTAAGGTAAGTAGGCGTCAGGCAGGCGGCCGGTCGTAAAATACGCAGCCGAATCATATGACATGTTTGTAACATGTTGTGCCGACCCCACTTAGAGTGGGATAAGGGCAGGAGGATAATGATTATATCTATACAAGTAATAACAAAATGATTCTGTTGTAATTCGTGATAAAGTAAATACATAATATAAATAATGCTAAATACAGACTGTAGGTACTATTCGTTTTCATACCTGATACATGCAGAGTGCGTAAAAACATATTCACAAACCTCCACCACAATATACAAGCACTACACACATTTACTATCACAAACCCAAAAATCGAATCGCCATTAGATAAATGTTTCTAGTTCAAACTTGTTACACGTGTTCGGAGCAAAATAAATGGTTGAACCAATTATGATATAACTACACTAGCTTGGATGATGCGACACTTTGCGATTTTGTCGTTGAGTCTATCGCCTGATTATGCTTGGGTTTCAAGGCGAAACGATTGTTGAGTTTGAGATGTGTCTTTGCGAACCCTGTATGTAGGTATCAAGTATGGAAACGGATAATCCATTAAATCTTTAGCATTATATATATTTTCTATTCACTTCATCGAGGTTTAGTGCAATATAATCATATAATCACTTTATTTATATGCATCTGCTCATAGTAACGCCTAATTCTATAATTATTTAAGTAGTCTTTGGTCAATATGCAGACGTGATGCGTTCCGCATTCCTGTACCCTTTGCACCAAGCAGTAAGATGTAACACCATGAGATTTTAGTTATTCTGTATTGTACTATTAGGTGTCTAAAATGTTTCCATCGACATAAAAAGAAACCAAATGAGACTTCTTTTTTTTGTATATTTTTCGAACTGACTGTATGCTGTTAGCCCTGACGGCTTTTACAGTGTTTTCGGGCGTACGGGCGAGCGCAGAAGCATCGTCGAGACTTTTTATGTAACTAGCTCACTGCGTGGAAATCAGCGAGTCATAAAGTTATTAACCACCCGAGAATTCTACTGCAATAAAGTATTCACCTAAATCCGTTCAGAAGATTTTGTCTAAATCAGTCACGTTTGACAGACAGCTTTTGGCGTCTTTGTTCTGTACATTGAAAAAATATTTGTATTACAAAAAAGAGCCATACGTGGGATATACAATTTAAATTCGCCCTGCGAGAGAAGTTCAAGGAAACAGGTATTCTTACATTGGCTTCACAGTATATTTTTAGTAATTTAATTTGCGTACACATAAATATAACTAATTATAAAAGGATTGGCTATGTATATAATAGACAAAGTACGAACCGACATAAGCTTGCGGTTCCTGCTTTGCGCATGGCAAAAGTTCGTAGTTTGTTTGTGGGTTTGGGTATAAGATTCTATAATTAAAATCCCACAATCTACTTTAACTTTACCATTACAGCTGTTTAAAAATACTATTAAAAAGGCTAATTCAGAATGCCTATTATACTATTGAAGATTACCTAGACGATAAGAATGCGTGGATATAGCTTCTCTTCAACCCTGTACAAGACATTAATAGCTATATGTAACTAGTGATAAGAATTATTGTTTGAAAAGAGCAACCGCCGAGTTTCTTGCTGGTTCTTCTCGGTAGGAACAGCTTTCCGAACCAGCAGTAGATGTTGCCGATTCAAAAGCACTTGTTTACAAGTTTACTTGAATAAAGAATATTTTGAATTTGAATATAACATTTTTATGTCTGATCAAAGATAAATAAACAAGTTTCATCGTCCCTTTCTTAGTATTTGTACTTACAGTACACTCGCACTTACAGGCCTGCTTATGACTCCCTAATCTAGTATAATTAACTCTCAAGTTTGAGCCGGTAAGAATAGGGTTGCAAACTTTTTGTTTACAAGAAATAAAGTATATTTAGGTCCGAGACGAATATTAACAGTATAAAAAAATTAAAGAATTTTATTAACCGACTGTTTTAATAACATAATTTTTTGAGATCCTCGCAGAACTTTTTAACAACTTCATAATTATGTCTAAAGTTGAGCTTAATCTAAAAAGTCTTGAATATTTGACATTGATATATTCGTTTTAAAACTCCGTTATTATAACATGTTCCTGGCTGCGTTTTAAAGGGCACTGGTCTAACACTTAGGTATATTGTAAAGCATTATCATGTTGTTTGGTATAGTTTTAGTCTCTTTCTCCTACCTTTATTCCACTCTAAGAGGAGTCGGCACATGTTTTTCTCTTCCATTCTCTTCTATCATTCGTCATCTCTGGCACTACTCCTTTTATATGCATGTTATACTTAACACAATCCAACCATCTCTTTTTAGGCCTCCCTCTAGTCACATATCCATCCACATTTATATTCAACAATCGTCACATATTCATTCCTCGTCATTCCATGTCCATACTAGAGATGTTACGGAGGTGGGTTTACCGGAACCGGAGACTTCATATTTGAATTATCGGAGTCGAAATCGGAATCGGGAGACTTCCGCCTTCTTCATTATTAATTTAACAATTTACCTGTTAACTGTACTCAGATACTATTGATACTAAACGTAAACAAATGAACGGGAGTTGCTCGCGCGAGGAGATAAACTACCGAAGGACGAGTTACAACTTGTAGCTGCGCATTCTGAACGTTTCCGCATGACAGACACATAGCTCCGACTGAAATTTATCGGAGCCGGAGTCGGAGTCGGAGGTGTGGATTCAATCGGAGGTTCCGACCTTTCCGAACCGGAGTCGGAGCTCCGTAACATCCCTAGTCCATACCATCTCAATCTTGCTCGTGTCGTCTTTTCTATAATGGGCGCAACTTTCAGATTTGTTGGTATGGTTATAGTATAACATAGTATTACCGTTGGTATACCTACTATGGTCGGCAACCCTAGGTAAGTCTGGCATATTTGCAATACTGTCCCTCCGCAGTATTGCATTTCCCATGAAGGGTTGCCTTATGTTATTTATTTATGTATGTATTATTGTGCATAAGAATATACTTACCTAATTATAAAAAGATTGGCGATGTATAAAATAGACAAAGCAGGAACCGACATAAGCTTGCGGTTCCTGCATTGCGACTTACAAAAGTACGTAAGTCGTTTGTGGGTTTGGATATAAGATTCTATAATAAAATTCCGCAATCGATTTTAGCTTTGCCATTGGAGCAGTTTAAAGACTATAAAAAAGCCTACTATACTGTTGAGTATTATTTACAGCGTATAGTATATATAGCACATAGCTACTCTTCGACCCTGTACAAGACAGTAATGACTAAATGTAACGAGTGATAACAATTTATATTTTCTAAAAAGCAACCGCCAAGTTGTTTGGCATTCTTGGTAGGAACAGCTTTCCGTACCAGCGGTAGAGTTGACGATTCAAAAGCATTTGTTTATCTACTTGAATAAAAAATATTTTGAATTTGAATTTGTTAACTTAGGTACATGATAAATAGCAGGAATGTATCTTACTACTACTTACATGAATTCGCAGTGCATTTTCGTGATAAACTTATGATAAGATTAGTTACCTAGGTCCTATTCTAAACTTAGCAACTACAAGAATAACCCATGGTTTTATAATCCAATCAAGAATTGCTCACGTATATGATTTAAATGCGATAGCAGCAATTACATGTTTAATACTAATGTTCATACGTTTATAAAAACCTGTCTACCGTACTTATGAATATTAGAAGTATTTTTTCAACATAGCAAAATACTATTTTTCTTAAGTACATAATTTTTTTGTGAACCTATTTTTTAAGGTATATTTCCATGCATTTGTTTTTTCGATCTGTTTTGTGTCATTTTAAAAATTGACCCAAAATAAAATATACTATAATATAAATATAATGACCCAAAATAATGTTTCTTTTATTAAACTTTTTTAAGCAGTTTTGAATCACCAAGAATAAATTAGATTTAATGAAGCTACCACTGGTTCGAAATTTTGCTCTTGCCAAGAAGAACTAGCAAGAAATTAAAAATTACCGTAATCGTCTTTTTTCACATATCAAGTTAATAAGAATTAAAAAACTGAAAATTAGTATAATTCCCTATTTAGCATATCAAGTTATTAATAAAAATTAAAAAACCGAAGATTGCCATGGTTCCCTTTTTGACCTATCAGTTATTAATTAGAATTAAGAAACCGAAAATTACCATGATTCCCTTTTTGACATACCAAGTTATTAATAAAAATAAAAAAAACCGAAAATTGCCATGATTCCATTTTTGGCATATCAAGTTATTAATAAGAAATAAGAAACTGAAAATTACCATAATACCCTTTTTTCGCATATCAAGATTATATTCGAAACCTCACATCATAATCTCTTTTGAGTAATCACAAAGACCTGAACTTAATTACTCATTTTTTTAAAACATTTTACCGTTAACATTTTTGAAATCGGTCCATTAGTTTCTGCGTGAAAACATTACACACATACAATCATCTTTCCTCTTTATAATATTAGTATAGACCATAAATAGGTGATATAACTTTATAATAGACAAAGTAGTAACCGATATATGCTTGCGGTTCCTGTTTGGCACCTGGCAATATTACGTAGATCGTTGGGGGTTTGGGTATAAGATCCTATAAAAAATTTCGCAATAAGTTATAGCAGTTTAAAAACACTGTTGAAAAGAGGCTGATACAGAAAGCCTACTATACTGTTGAGGATTACTTAGATGATAAGAATGTGTGGATATAGATACACTTGTACCCTGTACAAGACAGTAATGAGTAAATGCAACTAGTAATTAGAATTATATTTTAAAATAAGCAAACGCGGAGTTTCTTGTTGGTTATTCTCGGTTAGAATAGCTTTCCGAACCAACAGTCGAGTTGACAATTCAAAAGCACTTGTTTACAAGTTTACTTGAATATTACATATTTTAAATTTAAATGCCTCTTCAGTGATTAAATAATTCACCGATTATAATAATCATATCTTACGTGTAATTGAAGTATTGCAAATGTACCTTTTGGTATTAACTGAGTTATGAGTTTCTTGGTACAGTCGAGGTATTTTATATTATTTTCACAGTGCATTCAAAATTTTTGATGGCACGCTTATCACTTTATATAACATTTGTTTAGAAAAAAATGTCACATTGATGCATACAGGTAAAGATTCTTCATACCCTTACAACATCCTAATATCAATAGAAGTGACGCATAGAATATATTATATTATATAGTTGCAGATTGCTAGGATACAATCATTTTTTTGAATTTTTGTAGGAATTCTATAGCATTTCTACAAAAATGCATATAGTCGTAAATACTAAAAAAAATATTTTTCCTTTATGTTCGATCAAAATGAGACTAAAACAGAAAAAACGTTAGTCAGTCCAAAAAATTTGTTGGACAAGGAATTGAAATCCTTGATTTCTTATGCCAGTAATCGCTATACTCGGTATACGATGTTGCTTATCGAAATGATGACTCTGTCTGCTCCCACCCGCTGCTCGGTCTGCTATCACACAGGTGAGTTAGAGAACGGATATTTGGCAGAATCTCGTTGACTCTGCACTTAGAAAAGCAAGGGTGTCATTTGATAAAAGACTAGGAAAAGCTTCCCCCCTTACATACCATAGTATAGCTGGCAGCATATCATTTTTAAGTTAAGTTTATCGAAGTTAGTGTCGTGCTGAACGCATACTCTTCCGACTGTTAGATGTCCTGTAGCCTATGTCGTGGTTAGTGTTCATATAATCGTATATTTGTGTTATCAGTCACGTTTTATTTTTATGTAGTTCTATAAATATATGTGGTACAAAATGTCATTTTAAAATAAATTTGGTATGCTTATGTATGAGTAGCCTGGATAAAATTATAATAATGTCAGCTCATTATCAACCCTACAAGCGAATGCGTGGCAGCGATATTATCGTCGTGCTGTGTATCTGTACACGCAAACTTGCCTCGCCATATGACGCACTCGCAGCCTGAACGTCGCTTGTTGCCGTCTATCATTCTTCCGTACCGTTTAGCATATTACACAGCTTCCCTTCATAATCAGCGACAATAACAAACGATTAAGCGCAAGCACAAAAATGAAGGCATACTCAGCTGTACTCGCCAATCGTCGCCTATAACTGAATTGTCGGTTTCTCGAACATGCATCAAAGAGAATCGTTGGGAATCCATCTTGATGCTTGTCGTTTGACAGAATATGGACGATTGTGTGGACGCTTGCACGATGATAGGTGATCACACGATTAACGATCATCCCCGATAGTGAAGTGCAGGCATTATACACTAATGGCACGAATCTGGGGGAATCCGTTGCGATACGCGGCGAATCCCCCAAAAGATGCTGTTCGGCTGTCCGATGCGATGTTGTAACGATATTATGACGGAATAATAAGTGTCTTGTAGAGATCAGACAATATTATATACACAAGTCTAGTTGCAACACGCTCGCCCGTGAAGATGAAGCCTTACTTCGGTACATACTAAACATTTGGTTTAAAATGTCGATTTCAATGTTTAGTAATAATCTAACTGTATTCCTTTTGAAGGGCATTTAAATATTAATTGTTTTCATAACGTTATGTTATAAAGTGGTAAGATTAGAGAAATGCCCTCATTTCTCTAATTTTAACTCTTTAGTAGTCAGCAGTAAAACTAAGACCAACGATATAGATTTTTCTACTTCCTTTTGAAGGCCTGCAGTAGACCTACCATGAACTCTTTTTGCGACTCAATTTTCATTATGTACACTGTCAATTGGCTTGGACATGAAAGCCCTTGGACTCAATTGAAGAAGTAAACGAAATTGTTTTGCTTTTTCATACCATGACGTCTTAAAGACGCACACTTCAAGTCGTTGCCGAATGAGCGTTCGGAATCCGTCCTAAGAACATGTGAGTAAGAGACAGAGTTATCTATAGTTCATATAACGTTATCCTTTTCAAACATTACGACCCTAATGCAATTCGCATTTCATGGTACGAAAAGGAAGTGGTTCGCGGTCGTCGTTTACGTGTTCAATTGACTCGCAATAAGATTGTGGTCATTTCATTCACTGCCATTGCTGGTGAAGCTAAAATTAAGAGCTTGGCAGTGCAATATTTCACTTTCTTTGGACATAGAGTGCCTCTATGCTATTCGTACCCTAAGAGATAGTTTATAGTCATCACTGAAGGACGGTTACAAAGAATATATTTGAGTGGATGCTACTGGCTAGAATCTGCACGGCTTAATACTCGAAAGCTTGGTTTTTAATAAGTAGCCCTTTAAGCGCACTCACTAGTCTCTATAGGATTGTTTTAAAGTTCGAAGAATCGATTACGTTGGGGCCTTAAGGTGTAGGACATCTCATCATTGTAGTAGACCTTATATAGCAGAAGAGGTCACGGAAAGATTCTGGATTCAAGGATGGACTGACCAAAAATACCATTGATATCTTGAGATTAGAAGCGAATATTGGTCTCGTAGAGCCTCTTTGAGATGGTAAGAACTAAGGGTGTGGCTGCCTGTGACTCTAGAATTAGGCGACAAGAGTTGAATTCGATATTAAAAAAGGTTCCATTTAGTTTTTTTTTTGTGTTAGAATAAGTATACGCCCAATATAAAATAAATAAATATATTCCCAGAATTCAAGGATAAGCCGGCAAAGCTGGCTAGCGAGCTAAAGCCCTACAGACTATAAAACCTATTAATGCAGATAACCACTATTTGTACGTAATTTCTTTATAATACGTATATCTTTGTCGTATTACGCGTTATGACTATTCAGTCATATCACCTATCTCTACTACAAGTAATGGTCCAGACTAGCAGGATGTCCCTTAGGACTATGTACTCTGACGTCAGTGGAGCTTCTGGTCAATATTCTTCTCATCTCACACTCGCAACGATGACCCTGTGTTCACCCACGGTGAAAATGGTGATACCTTTTAGAGTATATCGTCAATAGCATATTGTCAGTTCAAACAAAGAAAACGAGAGTAGGCAATGCTATATATATGACAACTGCATAGACTTAAGGCATAAAATTGTAGAAAATTAAATTAACTTGCGCTTCAGTGTTAGTTCGTGTTATTTTAGTTGTTTTTCATAAAACCTAGATATTTTATTTTCCAGAGTGATCTCATTTAATATCTTTGCATGATTAGCTATTCTATGGTCCATGTGATATTAGTTAGTAATAACGGTAGGTTCAGACTTTCGCAAATACATATAATAAGATTATGAATAAATAAGCATATTGCAGTCCTAAGATAAGAACAATCATGCACACATCCTAAACCGCCTAGGTGTCGATCCGTTTAACATATAGTTTACATTTTTTTTAGTGGTCAATTTCCTGAAATTGGCGGTATCTGTAAGTTCGGTATCGTAGGGCCTAACGAAGAATGTAGTTCGAGAAGCTAATATTTTTATTCAATTCTGATAACAATAAGTTAAAAGAATAATCAAAGCAAAGTTAAATTAAATCCTTAAATATGATTAAGTTAAATAAATTTGTTTTTTCCAGATCGGCAAAACTATCAGACATTATTTGAAAACTTCACTATATTTTACGCTCCAATGTTGATACGTAGCAAATTTTAGGCGCCTTTAGCTTATAGTTTACACGAACAGTAATATCGACAACACCGTTCGAGCATACTGTGTTCAATACCATTAATCGTGTGTAAGTTTTATATCTTCGTCATTACGCAAGTCTTCACTTTCTAAGTGCTTGAAACTGTCGACCCTTTACAAACTCCATTTAAATAAACCGGCAATCCTTATCGGAAATTTATCTAAGCTGAACGCAATTTCTGACATCATGTGCAATACCGTGATCATTTCCATACAGTTCGCAGTCGACGTTTATTGGAATCCATCGGGGTTGACCTAGAAACAACTTATCATAAGCGCGCTAACATTATTTACCCATGTTTTATTTCTCATAAGTTTACTTCCGTACGTATTTGCTTCTTGTTTATTTTTATGCATACTGAATAGGTCCGGCGAGGTTAGCCCCCCTAGACAGACACCACACTTTTGCTGTAAAAGCAACGCGATGTCGTACCATTAAACAAAACAGGATAACTATAAAGTGCATAGTAATTCTTAAAATATTTATAATAAGCTGGAGGCCAATTGTATTATGAAATTAAATACAACAAGAATGTGCTGAAATTTTTGTAGCCACTATATTGTCAATTTTAAGCCATTTTTTCTTCTTGCAAATACTTCTATTTTGAAATACAGTTAATAGCAACTACTGCAACTAATAATTGAAAAATTCCCCCGTGTTTTGTAACTAAGTCAGTTATAGTAGAGTCATCGCTGTTAGCTGTACTTACATCGCTTATATGATCAATATATCTCGGCGATGACGCTGAGAGCTGCGCAGGGAGCGTCGAGTGTCAAGTCAATAAAAGCCCAGGTAGTAGTTAGAATTACATACGAGTTTAATAGAATTACATACGAATTACAGACGTATTCTTTCAGTATGAGCTACCTGTGTACCACATTCCGCAAGGCGACATTTGCATGTGCTCCCACTCTAGAATATATTAAATAAAAAAAAATTCAACCCACGAAATTTTTTAATCTATAATAATAAACTAATCCAGAGATCGTCTTAAAATTGTTAAAGTTTCTACTAAACAGTATTATCATGGCGAAGTGTAGCCGATTATAAAATATAATCGAGAGGAGGAGATGGAGACTCAAGATCGCAGTTACATTCAAAAATCATCCTACAACGCTTCAGTTTTAAATCGAAGTCTTTCTTCTATCAGACGCTGGAGTCAATCTCACATAAAAAAATCTACGATTGCTTCATTTTTCTCATCTTGGATAACTGTCTTACAAAAATATTAATATCGTAGAAATTGGACAGATTTAGATGGCATTGTTGAATGCCATTCCAGTTAGGTTTCCATTCGTGAGTATCCATTTTTAAATCAACGGTTTAAATCAACAAAGCTCAGTATCTATAGGTAGATCGGGGCGCGTTCCGGTGTTTCTTGCTTGCATCCATGGCGATATCGAATACAGTACTAAGAATTAAAAAATAAAAATAAAAGCGAAAGCATTTTATTGTGCTGTAGTAGAATCCTGCTCTGCTGTAGCAGATAATCCATCCAGAAAATAGTCCGAACACTCTGAATTATACGTTTACAAGTAATAATCAATAGATTTTGAAGTGACTCTTAGAATAATATTGCCTCGATTAGTCCTGCTTTTCGCAAATAGTATTAAAAGCGCACAGTAGTGCACTACCAAGTTTCCTATACCTCAATGTATAATATTTATATTATCCATAGGTTTAGGTAATTGACTAAATGTAAAAATGTTAATAAAAGGTTCTTTATAGTAGACAGATCACAACATATCCTACTTCCTACTAATATTATAAATGCGAAAGTTTGTGAGTATGGATGGATGTTTGTTACTCTTTCACGAAAAAACCACTGGAAGGATTTGGATAAAACTTTACAGTTATATAGGTTAAACATCAGAATAACACATAGGCTACAATTTGTAATGATTTTATGTAATATAACGATACATGTCAATAAAGTCGGAAAAAATCTGGACTCTGAGAGCTATCTTGGCGAATGCTGCCTAAACCATTCAAGTTACACAAAGATGACGTACCTTGATATTGTTTGTCTTGAATAGTTCTAAATAAAAGTCCGCGACAGCATATATCTGCCTTTTATGTGAAAGCCACTGTGACCAAAATTGTGAATCATAAATTTAATTAAATAAGATAATGTGGCAGAACAAATTCCTCGCGAGCGGAGCCTCGCGAAAAAACTAGTTACCTATATTCCTATTTATTTTTTTCAAAGCATTATTGATCGCGCCATTTCATTATTGTCCGAATACGCCATAATAAAATGGCGCGATTTCCAAACTTTGAAACAAATGAATAAGAATATTGTTTAATGTCATGTGTTTGTAATCTGCCTACTTTTAAACGAACCAAAAATTGCAGGTATTTTGAAACCCTTTACAAGAAATGATGGGAAATAATTGTATATAAAAAAAATGAAAATATTAGTATATTTAACTAAAGTATCGCAGAGTGACTTTACCAAAAATTGAAATGATGTCACATCGATTATTATTGCTAATATTGCATATTAAAATGTTTTATTTGTCTCTAATCGGTATATAATGAATGTATTGTGTAGAATTAGTTGTTTATGATTTTCGTGTACTAAAAGCATAAATAAATATTTAATTTTATAAAATAAATATTTGATAGAGGAAATTATTTTGACCATTGCTGTTATATTTCAATATCTTTATGTATAAATAATATTATTGTTATCAAATATTTGCCACTGCTGAGTTATGTTTGTCTTTTTTTGTTTACATTTAGTTAAGTGCGTAAACCTATAGAGCATAGAGTAAGTACATATTTAAATTATGATTTTTAGATTTCAGATAATAATTAATTACGCCTTTCTAGATTTTTTGAAAGCAAATGCTATTGCCTGGTGAAGATTTTTTCCTCTACTAATATTCCAGTTTCAGTTAAGTATTTTAAACTAAGCGATACTTTACTCGAAGATATTCAATAAATTTTTATGTAAATAATGCAAAGCATTAAAGTGAAATGTCTGGATAATTATCTACATAATTTTCCAATTACCGCATTATACTAGTACAATTTTGTTAGGTCTGAATAGATATTGTAAGCTAACCATAAGATAAATACCAATGCGATTTTTTTTGTAGATCTACAAAAGACGAGTACTTCCCCCTTTTTATTATATATCAATAGGATTTGGCAGTGTTTCCCATAAAAGCTCCCAGGCGGTATCACTCTCCGCAATTTTCACTATACACTGAAATCTTTCCCGAGGGTTATGTATTGTCTATAAGTAAAAGGTGCATAAAAATCCGTTTAGTAGTTAGTGAGATTATCGTGAACAAACACACAGGCTGAAGATTTTTTTAAAGAAAATGTAATGAGGGGTATCTAAAAATATCTGCTTTCAAAATAACTTGGTGTCACGCGACCTGTAATCGTTATTTTAGTAAATAAATTTTGCAATAAACATATATATATTTGTTTAATAAACTACAATTTATAAGGAACTGAAAGGTATAAAAAAAATAGTTAGTTCTAAGATTCCCTTTAGATATTTTAAACTTAGATGAGCTAGTTGTTGTTTTTAGAAATTACTTGGTCCATTAGTGAAAGCTTTACTGTTTAATTCTTTTTACGTTTTTATTTAGATTACCGTATTAGAATAATAGTTATGACAGAAATATTTTGCTATAATCCGCGTTTGTTAAAAGAATCTATGTGATGCTAAGTGTAGGAAGCAGATAACGTTCACGTACCTTATACATGTAGGATCAATCACCACACGTATCACCAAACGGATTACGATTTTGTTGTGGGTCTATCCTCCTGTAGGCCTATCATGAACTTTTAGAAAACGATTCAATTCAAAGTCAGTACCTAAACTTAACCGTTCTTTTCGTACCATGAAGTGTAAATTGCATTGGGGTCGTAATGTTTGAAAAGGATAATGTTATATAACTATAGATAACTCTCTCTTTTACTCAAATGTTTTTAGGACGCATTCCAAACGCTCATTCGGCAACGACTTAAGTGTGCGTCTTTAAGACGTCATGGTATGAAAAATGGAAAAACAATTTCGTTTACGTCTTCAATTGAGTCGCAATAAGAGTTCATGGTAGGCCTGCTGATGATGCATAGGTTAAGGTGCGAAACGATTGTAGAGTTTGTCGTAGTGTGTGTAGTGTTGTTGGTGGTGGCGTTTTGTGATACGTGTGGTTACTGATCCGGCATATATAAGATACGTGAACGTTGTCTGCTTCCTATCATACTTAGATTCGCTTAACAAACGCGCATTATATTAATTCTATCATAAATTCTGTACTATGTAATGCTGCAAAGTAACGCCTGCAAATCCAGGAAGAACGAGTCGTTGATTCAAAATGTTTCAGGTATATCACCAATTCCAATAAAAGTTTTCAGCCTGAACTCTGCTTTCAGACTTTTTATATTATTTTTGATAAGAACATAGATTTGAGGACTTAAAACTAACCTAAGCTGAACTTATTGTGATACTCCACGATCGCTGCCTTGACTCCTGTGCGCTCCCAATATCAAGTTCAAGACCGAAGTTATAGGCAACATTTGTATGAGTGTTATCTTTTCATGATGATTGGCTTGTCTTATGGCCAAAACAGTATCGGCAGTAGGAATTTAACAGTAATTGACTACAAACATCGCTATTGTATATTTACACAAACGCCTTTTACACTATCTAAAAACATTAACTAATTAGACCCATTTAATGATAAACAAGTGCGTATAGGTAAATATATAATAGAAAGTATAATTGGTGCGTCGATATAGATTATAGATAGATATTACGGTCATTTTCTTATCACATTCCGTACCAAGCGTGATAACGTTGAGTGTCCTGCCGGCCCAAGTTTTGCTTTCAGTGAACAAGAACGATAACGGAGTGATATGCGGTAATACCTAATATACTAACACTAATAGATCCTTGCATTGTTGATTATTTGCATTTACTATCGAGTTATGAAAATCATAAAATGTTTTTTACCGAAATAATCTTATTGGTAAACTAGGTGTGCTTGCGATTTTACCCATGATAGTGAATTTAATTGAAATTTTGGATGTTAAAGTAGTTATCGTGAGTTAACTATAACGGATGTAAATATACTGTCGCGGACTTTTTTTTGTAGATCTACAACTCTTTAACATATTATAGTACCCGCAATTAAATAATGCACATCGATGTTTAGAACGAAACAGCCGGCCACTTCGGTTTCTTAGAGCGCTGTCACTGTCACTTACTTAGTACGTGACGTTTCAAACGGGTTCGTCAGTCTGTGCGACAGAGACAATGCTCTATGAACCAGAACTAGCCGATTTTCTCTCTCTAACCCTGGATGTGGATTACTTATTTGCTGGTACTATACTTTAGTGTATCTCTGTCGATTGAAGGCGGTACACGCAACTAAAGCTCTCAGTAGTCAAATATAACAACTGCGCTACTTTATTTTACTTTTCAACACCAAAAGTAATAATAAATTATTTTGCTATAATCCGCGATACAGTAAATAGAAAATATTTTTAACTTGGTGTTACAACTGCAGTGTCTAATTTAAAATACTAAAATAAAATTATTTGGACAAAAATAATAATAAGCAGTAATTTAGAACCTCAAAGACGTTAATTATTGAAAAATATTATTTTCTTTACACAGTAATGGGGGGAAATGTGTCAGGTTTTTTTTACACAGCAAACATATGTACATACACAATAACCTAATTTACTCTATTAACTTGCCATGTTATGATATTGTCTACTAAGTACAGTATATTTAAATTATATTTAGTAAATGTTTCAAAAGTGCGTGTGCATGCTGTGTGGTATTTGGCTGAGTAGAATAGATCAAACACCCTCATTTCTTACCCAAGTGTCGTAAAAGGTGGCTAAGGTAACTTGACCCAACGTGTTGTATCCGGTTGAGTAGAATAGACCACCCTCTTTCTTACCGAGGTGTCGTAAAATACAACTACGGTAAGTCGACTCACCGTGTGGTACTCGGTTGAATAGAATAGACCAGCCTTTTTCTTACCAAGGGTCGTAAAATACGACTACGGTAAATCGACCCACCGTGTGGTATCGGGTTGAGTAGAATAGATCACCCTATTTCTTACCGAGGGGTTATAAAATACGACAGGTAAGTTGACGTCAGACAGGCGGCCGGTCGTATAATACGTAGCCAAATCATGTAACATGTTTGTAACATGTTGTGCCGACTCCATTTAAAGTGGAATCAGGGCAAGAGGATGATGAAATCGTTCAAAACATTAGAACTTCAACATTTTCATTATGTCTGAGTAAATAAGTGTGACAAATAGTATAAGAATTTGTATTTTTTAACTGATGGACTTCCACAAGTAGATAAAATAAGGTATGTTTTTAATACATAGTCCTGGGGTGATAGTTCCTTGAACCTGTTTTTTTTTTACCAGTAAGGTTTACTTTTCCAATATTGGAAGTCATTCGAGCCCCAGTGTCCAATGGTTCCTTAAATTATGCACCATGTCTGTTGTCACTTACATTTTGCATCTCATTAAGCTATGTTGATTGATCTTCTAATTTATGATTTTGCAGTTTTAAGTTGAATCTTATGATTAAGTTATACATATCATAGCGGAAGGTTTTATAACTTTGAAATAATTATACTTATTCCTATTAAGTCAATCATGTAAAACAGTGTAAACGACATCTGTCATACAAACTAAAATATTAATAACAGTAATACTTACCAGTAAATACAAGTAAATCCACAAGGTTTCATAGAGATATGTCAATAAAAATTTGTAAAGTATTACAACATTGATTGATTTACAAAGACATAATGATTTATATACATAGAAGGTCATAATCACAAAATTATCTCTGTAGCAGCTAGATACAAGATTTTATTGTGATGAGAGATTAATTATATTTTCTCTATATGGATATAGAATATATAGATATATACCTAGGTTTCTTTTGTAACACATTGGATATAAATCAACAGCAAAGTTAGGTTTGTGAAGAAAGATTCTATATGTCGCTCATGGGCTAAAAGAACAACACAACTCAATGGGGTTTCAATTTTTCATTGCTAAAATGCATAAATACATTGGTTTGCTTAAACTAACAGCCTAATATTGAATTATGACTTCTGCCATTATCGTTGCTTAAAAGAATGTGTATTTAATAATTTATTCTTGGTTTAAAACATGTGTTTTTGGATAATGCCACTATTACAGCCCTTGACATGACAGGTTTTTTAAAATGTATATAGAAATTATAAGAATACACATTAAAATTTGAAAGTTGCTTTCAAATTTTAATGTATATTCTCAGCAATATTTTAAGTATTTCACCAGTGATTTATGTTGCCCTTGAACTTGAGCGCACCATGACATTTCATCTCCACCTAACTTATATACTAAATCAAACCTTAATTATGTAGATGAGACTAAGCATAAGCCAAAAAAAAACTAATTAAGATCAAATAACTTCTTCAGATGAAGAAATAATCCTTTATTTTTCATTTGTATCTTGAAACAACTGCATACAGTACTGCTGGTCGTAAATAAATAAAATTAAAAAAAGAGCTTCATTATCTCATTTTCATAAAGACTCCATTAAGTCCTCTTAATAGTTTCATGTGTTATAAAAGTATCTATCAATTCAGAGTGTGGTAGATGTATGTAGTATTTTTCTCTCATATTAGATTAATATAAATTAAAAAAAATTTATGTAGCAGATATATAATGCCAAAATAGATAAAACATTAGAAACTGTAACTCTAGCGCCGAACTTATATTAAATGTTGTAGGTTATTTTTTCCCAATTTGATATTTTTTGTTTTATTTATATATACATTTTTGCTTCAATTATGTATAGTATTCATTCATATTTATGATGCAAGGGGTATAAAGACAGCATTATTAGAGTCATTTATTTGTTAATTGATTAATACTACTTAAAGCTATTGATACTTAGATAATACACTGTAATATTTTCTACAGAAGTGTTCCAAGAAATATTACAAATGTTTCTTTTGTTTTAAAATTTGTAGTTTACGTATAGCTACCTGAACGCAATGAACGCATCTCCAAGCTCGCCTCCTACGATGTGTACTCCCCCTTCAGGGATAGACAGCCCTCGAAAGAAATTCCTAATGTCAAGAGCATTAGCCGACCAAGGTAGGTTCTGGAGCCTTATGATGACACTCATGATTGAAGGATGTAACCTAGAAAAAATGGAAAGTCGGGGTCCAATTTATAGATTGGGATTAACTCAAGAATTTTTTCTTCTTAAATTACTATTGCAAATTCTATAAATCTTTGGAAACCCACTACTTCCTATATATACTCGAACATGATATATCCAGACAAGTTTAGGGACTGTTTATATACAACTTTCTTATACAGAAAGTAGATCTTGACGAAGCGGTTCATACAAGTCACATTGTTATGTATATTATTTTAGCTCTGAACAGGATTGTAATTAATTATAGATAAGCGGTATCGGCTATTCTACGTGGCCTTCAATTAAATTCCTTTCAAAAAAATCTTCTTATTACAGTAAAAAAAAGAACATTTCATTTAACCCTGTAAGCAAATTGAGTTGAGACTACTGTTTTATTTTAAAGGATACAATTATGTGTTATTAAAAAAAACGTGATGATGCAAAAAATTTAGTGAACGATATTCATCGCAGACCCAATTAAAACTACCCTGTTGTAACTCACCTACAAATATCCTAAAACCTGGATCATACACACTTTTTACAAATAATGCAGCATTTTAATGCACAACATATACACAAGTAATCAATTAACACATACGAAATATTACTAAATTAATTATTGTTAACAGCCCCAAGCTATGCAAAATGAAATAAAGCTATGAAAACAAAATGGCGAATATCAGAATTTAAAACACAAGAGTTGGTAACACTGGCCGCTTAGCTCAGTTGCTTGGGTTGCACAGACTACGTAGAAATAGTAGTCTATGGTAAAAATACTGTACACCTACGTTGTTCGTTTTTTTATTTTTTTCGCGTACTGCACCATAGACTATAAGGATAGTACTAAATTTTAAGCAGACACCGTAGAAGTGTATGACATTCTCATTCATTTAATATCTACGCTGATTTTAAATTATCAATAGTACTAGTGTAATTGTAAAATAATTAAATTCATTTCAAAATTAATCATATAACTAGATTATAGACATATATAAACACATCAGTAACTAGTAACATTATTATTTATTTTTAAACTTTTTAAGTACCTAAACGCATCTTGTATTTTTACAAATATATATTATTAATAGGATGAAAGTTTGTACACGTTTTGGCTGACATAGAAAAAAGTCACATTAACTCAATTATAAATAAAAATCAAACCGAAACAAAATATTTTGATCTTTGAATTACTAATATCTTTTTAAACTTCACTGTGTAAAAAAAATAATTTAAATATATAATACAACGTATTGTAGATTTTAAAAAGAAATAAAAAATATTATTATACTAGAGAATTCAGTTTTAATTTTTTTATTTTTTATTTATAATATATATATATATATATCTTTATTAATATATGGTATTTTTTTTAATTTTGAATTATATATGAAATTTAAATACAATTTAATTAAAAGTTACATTAATTCTGTAACTTTTATAACTTTAAAATACATAAGTATATCGATTCTTTGTCTTCCATATTTCTATATAACTAATACTTACTACCAGTATTTGATTTAATTTATAGAAAATATTAATTATATATATTTAGATAATAACTACCTACTATTATTTTAGATTTTACAAAATACTATAAAATTTACCAACAAAATAACCATAAATAAATACTGTTTGGAAATTTTATACATGAATCTTTTTAATTTTATGGTATCAACCACCATACACACCAATTAACAGAATTGCCGAAATATCAGAATTCAGATCACGATCGGCAAAAATTTAAAAAAGCGTATGACATTTACAAATTGTATGCGCTGTTAAGAATCACTGAAAATCTTAAATAAATCGAAAAACGAGTACTAAAGCTTTCTTATAATTTTCAAGTATAATTGTAAGTATTTCTTTATTTAATTAAGTTATGCTAGGTACCTCTAGCTTTTACCAGTGAAATTGATTGTGAATGTTTTCGATACTGTTTCAAATTAGTCCTGGAATCCTATTTATTTATTACATTCCTTTAGTATGTAAATAAAAATGATTTAAAGTCATAATAGTGGTAGTCAATATCAAAATAAGTCCAGAATATAGGAACGAATAAATGTTTTGAAAGGTTTGTGTTAAAATTTTGTTGTATGGATTCGCAAATGACGATACAAATTAATAAAATTACGAAAGACTTTGATGACATGAATAAGTAATAAATAAGTTTTTAAATCATTGTTTCATTCTATATCTTTGTATTATGTTGTAACTACTCTGAGATTATAATACTATCGAAAATTAATCTCTTGCAATGAAGATCTAAATATTTTTGAATTTCTTGGAAGTGCTTAATTTTAAGTGTGATAAAGACTGTAATTAAATGATTCTTATTATAATACGATTGTTTTAAGTTCTAGATAGAAATGGATCAAAACAAAAAAAAAATGTTTTTTAATGTATAACCTCAAATAGAGAATTTAGAAATTATATTTGTATTTCAAAAGTATAGATCAATATTGTTACTGGCCTTAAACATGAAATCATAAACTTAGATCTTTAAAAGTCAGATACCAGTTTCTTGGGTTCTCCATAAGTAAAAACATATAAACATAACCATAGTTCTATACTATTTATGTAAATCTGTAAAATGTCTAAAATTCTTAAAAAATTTAGTGCACAGATTGATTATTCTTTTAAGGAATATTATATATTTATTAAATTTAATGACTGAAACAATTGTGCCTTCCTTGATTTCTACTCTATTTTTTCTTTTATTTCATAGCAATTTAAATCATTATAATTATATTGTGTTCAAGACTAACAATTATTGTAACAAATTTTGTATATATTGTAAAAATCTAACTGAACTTTGTTTATATAAGGAAAATCAACTTTGAAAGCTTTCTTAATTCTTTAAATATTTATTTTTCAAATTGCAAAATATTGATATGCATACTGCCCTTTGAACTTATAGCATAATATATTGTTTTTTGCAATCATTAGGTTTTCCCTATAAAAAGTTAATGTAATTTAATATTTTTTCTTGCAGATAAATCTACAATTAAGTATAAGAAAATACCCAATAGGTCTGCTAAAATGGCTTTAACAATTTTCTCTTAATAAAAAAAATACTTTAGAGAAGATTAGTGGTAGAATTTTTTGGGGCATAGAGTGAATAAAAGATTGATAAATGTGTGACCGGTATCCAGGATACCTGTTCGGCGGGACTCCGGTCAGCAGCTGGGACAGAAGTTTTCACTCGTTAGAAAATGTAAGTGTTTATTTATTTATTTAGTTATTCAATGGACAACCAACAATAGTCACATTTAAATATTTACTTGAAATTACATATTCTGAATTTATTAATAAATGTTTCTTATAAGTAAAGGTTATCTCGTCATTCGTAAAAATGATTAAAGCTACCATACAATGTAATGGAATAATGTCAATAATATATACAATGTCAATGTCTTAATGTCATGTCATAAAATTATAATTATCACAATCATTATTATTTTTAATTAATTATGTTATAAACAACAAGAATATTATCTAATTTTGATTTAATTACTTTTTTCAATTATTATTTTTTATAACCTTTTTTTTATTTTTATTTTATTTATTTTTTTAAATAATTTTTAAGTGTTATTCCTTAATGTTACAACAGTAAATGAAGTCTCAAAGCAAGCTTTTGTTTATATGTATTAATGTATTAATGTAATTATTATAGTTATCAGTTATATTCAATTTTTAACATTGTGAGGAAACCTGCATATCTCTAGAGAATTCAGCAGAGTCTTATCTCTCCAAATCTTCTGTCCAAAAAGGGTGAGAGGATACCTATGACAAGCAGAGGGATAGATTTAGTTCTGGGCATTTACATTTTCCTGTTAGCTGGACCAACTAGATTAAAGGTTCAATCCAGTTGGCCTTACAATAAAAAATGTTTAGTTTTTGTTATTTGTTTGAATGAGATGACCAAGTTTTTTTTTTTAATAATTGCATTTATTTATTTGCTGGTTGGTTCAGTTTATTTAGAATTATTCTTGTTAAAAGTTGCAATAGTATAAATTGGCATTGACTATTTATTGGATTAAGGAATAACAGACATTTCTGTGAAAGGTTTGTTTCTAGTATATGTATATGTAAAACTAAATAATAGATTTTAAATAGCGACTCAACCTAATTATTATATAAACATACTCCATCTGTGTTGTTCATTACCAACCGTGGTGGATGCAACTCTGCCGAAATGTCAAACTTTGTGCAAAGGTAGCTCGATTTTATAGCGATGTGACCCTTATGTTAATATAATAACTAAATAGTAGTATAATTTTGACTGGCCAGTTGGCGCATTGGGTAGTGACCATGCCTTCAGCACCGCTGGTTCGATTCCCACTGAGGGCCAAAATTGTCTATAAACAATTTATTGGTTCTTCGAGCCTGGGTCTATATTTGTATTTAAGTATGTATTTAAAATTATATATGTAGTTTATTTACCAGTTGTCCGTCACCCATAACACAAGTATTAAATCACTTACTTCAGGGATGGACGACCGTGTGTGTACGTGTCCCATATATATTTATTATGGATCTCCGCAAATTAACGCCTAATTCTATCACCTCGGTAAGAAATGAGGGGGGTCTATTCTACTCAGCCGGATACCACACGGCGGGTTGACTTACCTTAGTCACTTTTTACGACACCTGGGTAAGAAATAAGGGTGGTCTATTCTACTCAGCCGGATACCACCGGCGCATGCAGGACAAGTAAGTCACCGCACGTATTACAAAACGCCGCCACTAGTAACACTCCACTCAAGCATCACACACACCTACTACTACAATCTCTACGATCGTTTCAACCTAAAACCGAAGCATCATCAGGAGGATAGGCTCCATGACAAAATCGTAATGCATTACGATTACGATTTCATGATACATTTAGGATTATATATATTTTCTATTTACTTTATCGCGGATTATAGCAAAATAATTATATTATTACTTTTGACTGGCTCGAGGGCGCATTGGGTATTGAACCTGCCTTCAGCTCCGCCGGTTGCGGGTTCGATTTTCCGCGGGCCAACATTTTCTATAAACAATTTGTTGGTACTTCGAGCCTGTGTGTATTTAATTATGTATTTAAAATTATATATGTAGTTATTTAACAGGTGTGCATCATTCATAATACTAGCATTAAGTTAAGTAATTTTTACACACACATTCATCTGTCCCCAAAGTACTTTGGAGACGGATGAATGTGTGTGTGAGTGTGGCATTTTTTATTAATTTAATAGGTGATTAAATAAATATGGGACAATTACACAGACGGTTGTCAGTTAAAGTAACCTTAATAGTAACCTTATACTTGTGTTGTGGGTGACAGACAACTGGTAAATATACTACTTATGTAATTTTAAATACATACTTTAATATACATCCATATTCAGAGAACCAACAAATGTCAAATCAAAATTATCTTTATTCAAGTAAACTCTGTTAGGCAATTTTGAATCGTCAAGGATCGATATGATTAAAGACCTGGTTCGGAATGTTGCTCTTACCGAGAAAAACCAGCAAAAGACTCGGCGGTCAATCTTTTAAACATTTTCAGTCCTAGTATAATGGCAGTAGTCGTATAATGGCAAGGCGGGATGCATTATTAATGAAACCAGTAATAAACGCATTAGTAACTTTATAAAACCTCCATTTACATTGGATAGTTGCCAGAGCTCTTGTCGCCTGTCTGCAACAGACCGAACGCGAAAACTATGAAATTATGTGGATACATATTTCTTTGTAATCGCTACTAATACAAATATTCTTTTTAAATTTCTTCTGATGTCTGTGGCAAAGAGGTATGTTACAGAATCCTCGTTTTTTAACCAATTTTGAATGGTTGAAGGGGATGATGTTTTTGATTTATTTATTTTACAACACTCTGCATGTACAATTATTATGTCCCAGGCTCCCAGGCTAGTTTAAACTGGTTTTTTTGGAACCAGTGCCCACCTTTACTTGGTTCATCTTATTTGTGAACAGCAGGCCTACCATGAACTCTTATTGCGACTCAATTGAAAACGTAAACGAAATTGTTTTGCTTTTTCATACCATGACGTATTAAAGACACACACTTTAAGTCGTTGCCGAATGAGCGTTCGGAATTCATCCTAAGAACATGTGAGTAAGAGAGACAGAGTTATCTATAGTTCATATAACGTTATCCTTTTCAAACATTACGACCCCAATGCATTTTACACTTCATGGTACGAAAAGAAAACGGTTCTCGGTCGTCGTTTACTCAACGACTTAAAGTGTGCGTCTTTAAGACGTCATGGTATGAAAAAGGAAAACCATTTCGTTTACGTCTTCAATTCAGTCGCAATAAGAGTTCATAGTAGGCCTGCAGGAGTAAAAAAGTTACGATTACAAATAATTACAATTAAAAAGTAAATAAAATGATGTAGTTGAACATACATGATGTATCTATGCTAAAGTATTTAATAGACCTGCCAGTTGGCGCAGGTGTCATTGACCCTACCTTCAAATCTAAGGGTCGTGACTTCGACTCCCGCTGAAGCCAACATTTTCTATGAACCATTTGTTGGTTCTTCGAGTCTGGGTGTATATGTGTATTTAAATTTACTTTTTTTTATGGGATAGATTTTCTCAAAATTTACTTAAAGGATTTTTGTACGTATTAAAAAAAAAATAGTGCAATTTTCATTTATTATTCAGTATTAAGTTATTTTCTTTAGGGACGCCCGTGTGTTATAGTCTAATATATTACGGGTACAAATTCCAGGCAGGCAGCAATATGTTTTTCTGTTATGACTTATGTGTCTACTTGATAATTAGAATTGTCACACGCTTTTCGGTGAAGGAAAACATCGAAAGGAAACCTGCATGTATCTAAAGATATCTGGGGATATGTGTAACCTACCATTCTGAATTGGAGCAGCGTGGTAGGTCTTACCTCCAATCCGTCTCTCCAAAGACGCAGAGGAGACTTACGTCCAGCTGTGGGATACAAGAGGCCGTATACATACATACAGACAGACAGCTTTTCAGTCCATCAAGATCAATCATCATTCAATCTTTTGTTTGCATGACAGTATCGATCATACCGATTTCTATCGACTCTCAAGTGAGGCCCCCAGAGGTTCTTGGCAAGTGCTTCGCGAATCGAGTGAGCCGGATAAAATATCACTACATCCCATTATAGGTCACGGTCATGACCTAGTTTTTTTCCTTTGTAATGTTTATGCCCTGTTCACGAATTGGCACGTGTTATATTGCGGAACACATTGTAATAAATCTAAAGATGGAATAAAATTGTAGAGATTTTATCTGTATTATGTATGCACTTGTGAGTTTTCGTGAGGTAACATGCATATCTAGAAAATCTGGGAATATGTGCAACCTACTAATCCGCATTGGAACAGCGTGTTGGGTCTTAGCTCCCACCCTTCTCTCCAAAAACGTAGAGAGGAGATCCATGTCCAGCAAATAGATAGTAACAAGCCGTTACTTTATGTATGTCTTATATTGATAAGGAAGTAAAGATTGTCGAAGTCGGCGTCTCATGCCGCCCTAATGGGGACCTCCGAGCGATCTGACCGGGGTTTATCTCGCTGGAGTTAGGTCCCTGAGACGGTTGATGCATTGAGTGCTCTCGGTGCATCGATCGCTTTGGAAACTCGACTAATTTCGTGCTAACGTTGATAAAATATGCTATGCTGGTAGGTAAACCGGTATACGGTAATACCCGACATTCTAACAGCAGACGCGCGCCATCGTTTAGCCCGTCAATGACACTCATAATGTCATATCTCGTCATATTGTGGAGGCCCGTCCATAATTTTTGTATGGACATATAAAGCACGACGACACTATCGTTGTATGCTAGCCAGGGTTTAATAGCTTATACCAAGAAACCGAACTCTTATCAATGACAATACGACTTGGACATTAGCGCCGATAGTAAAAGTAATTTATGTGTATATGTGGACGGTTAACTGTTTTTGAGTGATGGAGCCACAATCGAACTTCCAAGCAAATTCTCACATAGCAGTTATCGATAAGTGACTAGCCGCAAGCGCCTGTCCCTAGCGCACTGGCGATTTATAGCACTGCGGGCAGCGAGTGTTTAACTTTACTATAGTATGCCTTTGACCACGCAATAAGAATATTTGTAAGCAGTGATTGCTATCAATTTAGGTGTCCTCCTAGAATTTCAGCGTTCTCTTTGCAGCGAGATCTTTCACTTCTGGGCTTAAATAACTTAACACATATTTAATTTAAAAAAATAATTAAATAATATAAAAAATTTACTTTGCAGAGATCCATTATACAAAAGCAATAATAAAATTATTTTGCTATAATCCGCGATAAAGTAATTAGAAATATACATATATATAATGCTAAATGTAGAGTCGACTATATGTTTTCATATCCGATGCATACATGATTCGTAAAAACACATGCACAAGCCTCCACTACCGCCCCCACGATATATAAGCAATACACACGTCCACTATCACAAACTCAACAATCGTTTCGCCCCGCAACCAAAGTATCATCAGGAGATAGACTCCACCATAAAATCGTATCGACAAAATAGCAAAGCATTGCGATTTTGTTTGTGATAGTAAACGTGTGTAGTGCTTGTGTATTGCGGTGACGGTGGTGGAGTTTTGTGCATGTGTTTTTACGAATCCTACACGTATCGGTTAACGAAAACGTATCGTCCATACTACATTTAGCATTATATATATTTTCTATTTACTTTATCGCGGATTATAGCAAAACAATTTTATTATTATTTTTGTATTAAAGAATTAAGTTGGATACCCATATATCTGCGATGTTTATAATGAACCTTCAGCACATGTTTGGAAAAAGAAACATTCGGTTTACAGAATAAAAGCTGCAACATAATCCGCCGCATTTCCGCAAAGCTCACGAACAAAAGTTTCGCATTACCGCACAATATGTCAATTCGCGAACAAGCTGTAAACATTACAATCGAAACTAGGTTAAGACCGTGAAACAGAACGTCGCGTTTTCGTGCTATTATATAATGATATATATAAGAATAATTGATAGAATTAGGCGTTACTTGGCGGAGACCCATAATAAATATATGGGACACTTTCACACACGGTCGTCCATCCCCAAATTAAGTGACTTAATACTTGTCTTATGGGTGACGGACAAGTGGTAGATATAATACATATATAATTTTAAATACATACTTAAATACGAATATACACCGAAGTTCGAAGAACCAACAAATTGTTTATAGAAAATGTTGGCCCGCGGAAAATCGAACCCGCGACCGGCGGAGCTGAAGGCAGGGTCACTACCCACTGCGCCAACGGGCCAGTCAATAGTAATAATGAAATTATTTTGCTATTATCCGCGATTAAGTAAATAGAAAATATACATAATCCTAAATGTATCATGTAATCGTAATGCCATGGAGCCTATCCTTCTGATGGTGCTTCGGTTTTAGGTTGAAACGATCGTAGAGATTGTAGTAGTAGGTGTGTGTGATGCTTATGTGGAGTGTTACTAGTGACGGCGTTTTGTAATACGTGCGGTGACTTACTTGTCCTGCATGCGCCGTGTTGTATCCGGCTGAGTAGAATAGACCACCCTCATTTCTTACCGAGGTGTCGTAAACGTGACTAAGATAAATTGACGTCAGGCAGGAAGCCGGTCGTAAAATACGTAGGCGAATCATGTGACAACATGTTTGTAACATGTTGTGCCGAACCCACTTAGAGTGGGATAATGGCAGGAGGATAATGACTTACTTGTCGTGCATGTATAAGATATGTAAACGTGGCCTGCTTCATCACTTAGCATTACATAGAATCTCTTAACATACGCTGATTATAGCAAAATAATTCTGTTGTAACTTCTGTGTTAACTAAAATGCGATATATTTTACCTCTATCTCATTTAAATAACAGATATATGAAGTCACGGAAATGATGGTACATTTATAGTATATCTTTCAGTGTTGCATATTTGATACACAGACATACTTAAGGAGTAAATCTATTTATGCTTTTGCGTTGACCGCTCTCTAAAAACACCCTCTGCCATCCGATCATAAATTATTCAAATATTTTAATCATAAATAATATTATGACAAAAAAAATTATGAAATGTATATTGTGTTTATCCGATCATAAATTATTAAAATATTTTAATGTGTTTCGTATTAGATACACGCATTAAACTTTACAATACACTCTCTTGCGCACACACGCACGTGTGTGTGTGTGCATGCACGACTGCACGCATGCACGCACGCAAGCATGCTCGCACGCAAACTATGACGCAGCCAACCCTAACCCATATTTAATAATTTAAAGGTCTCAAATTTAACAATTACAGCAAATACAACAACAATACCGAGGTAGAATAAACCCAGGCGTCCGCTGTTGGGGCAGCATGTCTGAGGGCGGAGGTATATCTTCAGCGGGCGGCGACTCAGGGCGAACCAACTTGATCGTCAACTATCTCCCACAAACAATGACTGAAAAGGATCTCTACGCTATGTTTATGACCATAGGACCTATTGAAAGTTGTAGAGTTATGAAGGATTTTAAGGTAAGCCTCTTATCAATTAAGTATTAGTTTAGCTAAGAGGAAATTTTTAAAATTAGGTGTTACTTTGCGGAGATATTACTACTACTAAAGTAACATTAATATTATTTTGGTATAATCGGCGATAAAAGCAATAGAATGTATATGAGGTGTTAAATGTAGAATGTTATTATAATTTTTATATTATTATATACTACTATATACTTACCTTACTCGCCTTTTACGACACCTCGGCAAGAAATAAGGGTGGCCTATTCTACTCAGCCTTGATGCTGCATTGCGGGTCAAGTTACCTTAGTCACCTTTTACAATACCTTTGTAAGAAATAACGGTGGCCTATTCTACTGAGCCGGATACCGCACGGCAGTAAACTTACTTTAGTCGCCTTTTACGACACATCGGTAACAAATGCGGGTGGTCTAATCTACTCAGCCGGACACCACACTGCGGGTCAACTTACCTTAGTCGCTTTTTACGACACCTCGGTAAGGAATGAGGGTAGTCTATTCTACTCAGCCGGATACCGCACGGCGGAGCTACTTCATTCCTTACTATATTTTTTTATTTACAGACTGGTTACAGTTACGGTTTCGGTTTTGTTAACTTCACAAGAGAAGAGGACGCGGCCAGGGCAATCGACACTTTCAATGGCTACCAGCTCAGAAACAAGCGTTTAAAGGTACGTAATTCGTATTAATAATTAATATATTTCATCAACAGTTTATGAAAAATCGAACTCGCGACCCGCGGAGCTGAATACAGGGTCACTACCCACTGTGCCAACGGGCCAGTCAAGTAATAGTAAGTCAATAAGTAAAAGTAATTGTTAATCATTTCCAGGTATCTTACGCGAGGCCATCTGGTGAAGATATAAAAGATACCAATCTTTATGTAACGAATTTACCTCGCGCGATCACCGAAGACCAACTGGAGACGATATTTGGCAAATATGGACGAATAGTGCAGAAACATATATTAAGAGATAAGAATAATGGCAACCCAAGAGGGGTGGCTTTCGTTAGGTATGTAGTTTCATATCTCAAACAAATTCAAATCAAAATAATGTTTATTAAATCAAATCAAATCAAATCAAAATATTCTTTATTCAAGTAAACTTGTAAACAAGTGCTTTTGAATCGTCAACTTTACTGCTGGTTCGGAAAGCTGTTCCTGCCGAGAAGAGCCAGCAAGAAACTCGGCGGTTGCTCTTTTTTTAAATATAAATCTTAGAACTAGTTACATTTATTTATTACTGTCTTGTACAGGGTAGAAGTGCACCTATATCCACACATCCTTATCATCTAAGTAATCTTCAACAGTATAGTAGGCTTTCTGTATCAGCCTCTTTTTAACAGTGTTTTTAAACTGCTGTAATGGCATGACCAAAATTGATTTCGGAATTTTATTATAGAATCTTATACCCAAACCCACAAACGATTTACGTACTTTTGCTAGGCGCAAAGCAGGAGTCGCAAGCTTATGTCGGTTCCTACTTTGTCTATTATATACATCACCTATCGTTTTATAATTCTTTATATTTTTATGTACAAAAATTACGTTATTTAAAATATACTGTGATATTATATATACTATATACAAATAAGCTGTTGCAAACATTTTTGAATCGTCCAGATTCAATATGATTAAGGAAGCTACAACTGGTTCGGAACGTTGCTCTTATCGAGAAGAACCAGCAAGAAACTCGGCGGTCAATCTTTTAAACATTTTCAATTTTACATTATTCAACCGCAGTCTTGGATGAAGCTGAAAGGATTTTCAAATCCAGGCATTTTTATCATCCAAATTTTCAATTTCATTTGTGTAATATACACAAATGAAGATTATTTGGAGATTGCTTTTAAATCATCAACTTCACCGCTGGTTCTGATATCTTAATTAAAATTTAATGCATAATTTGTACAATTAGGCGTTAATCTAGGGACGTCCATAAATCAAAAGTAATGAAAATATTATTTTACTATAGTCGACAATAAAAGACAAAATATGTAATGTTAAATTTAGAGTGTACTATCCGTTCTTATACTTGATACATGCAGAAGAAAACTCATGCACTACCCGCCACCAATAATATAGCAATACACAAGCACTGCACACATTCAGTAACCACATCTCAACAATCGCAAACTCCACGACAAAATCGCAAATGTTGTGGAGTTGTTATCTCCTTACGATGCTTCGGGTGCGGGGGCGACACGATTGTTGAGATTGTGATAGTGAATATGTGTAGTGCTCGTGTGATGTTTTGTTATTGGTGGCGGTGGTGAGTTTTTAGGAATTCTGCATGTATCAGGCATGAGAACGGCTAGTGCCCACTCTACATGTAGCATTACATATATTTTCTTTTATCGCTGATTCTTCATTCTCCTACCCTTATCCCACTCTAAGTGGGGTCGGTACAACATGTTTTCCTCTTCCATTCTCTTCTATCATTCGTCAACTCTGGCGGTACTCCTTTTATATGCATGTCATACTTCACACATTCCAACCATCTCTTTTTAGGCCTTCCTCTAGACACATATCCATCCACATTCATATCCAACACTCGTTTAGTCACATGATTTTCATCCCTCCTCATTACATGTCCATACCATCCCAATCTTGCACCTCTCATCTTTTCTACAATGGGCGCAACTTTCATACTTCCCCTTATATACTCATTTCTTATTTTATCCAATCTTGTCACACCACACATCCATTTTAACATTCTCATCTCATTGGCATGCACTCTTCTTTCATCCATCTTTTTCATTGCCCAACATTCTGATCCATACATTACGACAGGTCTTATGACCGATTTATAAATTTTCCCTTTAAGTTTAAGGGGCATTCGGGGGTCACATACTGTCCCTGAGACCTGTCGCCACTTCATCCATCCTGCATTCATTCTATTATTTCTTTTATCGCTGATTATAGCAAAATCATATTTTGAATACTTTTGTAAATTTATTGCAGGTTCGATAAGCGTGAAGAGGCTCAAGAGGCAATCGCAGCTTTAAACAACGTCATACCTGAAGGCGGCACGGACCCTTTGAGTGTCAAGGTATGGGATTAGTTTTATTTAAACTTTCGCTTCATATTATTACTTCATGAATCGAACCAT
Source organism: Morpho deidamia (assembly GCA_947086505.1). NCBI lineage: Eukaryota > Metazoa > Arthropoda > Insecta > Lepidoptera > Nymphalidae > Morpho > Morpho deidamia. The sequence continues at coordinate 16,466,301 of CAMTZC010000021.1, read as the reverse complement.
GCGAACATTTCTTTATAACGGTAATATTCCTTAAGACTTACATTAACGTTGTGTTGTTAGTTGCTAGAAGTATTTCATATGCATAAAATTTCTTATAAATCAATATTTCTTAAGTTTTGTGTACCCGTTAAAATGTTGTGTTATTAAATTGTTAGAAATATTGTATTTGAATGTATTTTTTTTGCTTTATACACACACAAAGACACACACATATGTTCGCATACACGCAATGTACGAATGTACGCATATACGCAATGTAAAAATGTACGTGTGTACGAATGTACACATTTAGGTAATGTGCGAATGTATGCATGTACGCAATGTACTGTTACAACCGTGTACAACATTCATACATTGCTGACTTATTGTTTCCCAATTGGAGTCAATATAAAGTGTCGATCAGCAATATAGACCTATAAAACTCATACATTTTTCCAAATTCAGTCAGTTCTTGTGATCTAGTCGACTTGCTGCCCAGCTACGGACCCGGTTCCTGTCTGCCGGCTGGCTTCAGCAATAGACTAGTATCATATTAATACTAGATAATATACTAGTATTAATATCATATACTCCGGCTCGTACAACCCGCTACAAGGGTTTCGCGCAAAACTGTCTTAAGTACCAGCAGTATAAATATAAATACCAAATATAAAGTAATATTTTAAAATTACAAAATTAAAATTAATAAGTTCAGTTTGTTTTTCTTTATATTATATATAAACCTGTTCCGCACAAACGTGCGGGCGGATTAAACAACATCCGAGACCTGGGCCCGCCGTCTCGGCGTCTCAACCTACCTTATGCAGGCCATCGGCTGTATGCGGTCCGGCCTCCTGAATAACTGCGTGAATATGTATACGTGTGTGTGTGCGCTTGTATGTACTTGGCCGATTCCCGAACCCGTTGGCTCGCCTCAGCAATCTTCCACGGACACGTACTGTCTATTTCTCCCGGCGTATACACTTCACTAACGCGGTTAAATAACACAAATAACACCCGGTGTGCACACAACCTTCGTAAGGTCACACGTTATTGAATCGTCCCTATATGGGGAAACAGTAATCCCAACGCGTACTAAAACCGCATACGGTCGCGTCTTGTCACACGTTTTACTGGTTAAAACGCGTCACCAAATACTTATATCAATATCAAAAGTCAATAAACAATAAACCACACCCAAAACGCATAATTACGCGTGTGCGTTCTACAATAAGGTCGTATACAGGTGCGCGTCCTGTCTTATCGTAATCCGAAACGTTACTAACTATCGGCGCTCGCGTCAACGATAGAATGCACAAAGGTCGTTGATCCGACCGGTCGCGCTGCTTGGCGCGTGTCAATTTATACAAAACAAAACCAAACTGGACAATCTGACAGTACGCATTTTGGCAATGTACGAATGTATGCATGTACGCATAGTACGAGTGTACGTATATAAGAACATAGGCATTTAGGCAATGCACGAATGTACGCCTGTACGTAACACACGAATGGACGCATTTAGGCAATGTACGAATGTACGAATTTATAGTACCCGGCGTTAAATAATGCATATAGATGTTTAGACGAAACAGCCGGCCAGTTCGGTTTCGTAGAGCGCTTTCTCTGTCACCAGTTAGTATGTGACGTTTCGCACGGGTTCGTCAATCTGTGCGACAGAGACAATGCTCTATGAATCAGAATCTAGCCGATTTCTCTCTAAGCCTAGATGTGCATTATTTATTGCCGCGTACTATACGCATTTTGGCAATGCACGAATGTAGGCATTTAAGCAATGTACGTATGCACTCCTTTAAGCTCTATATTGTTATAGGGCGGAATTCCTACTGCACTTTCTTTTTAAGTTATTTTTAACTCATTAGCATAGTGTATTTTTAATTCTGCCCTTTACTTATGTAATGAATGTCTATTATGATTTATATGTAAGGATTCATATAGATTAAAAAAACTGTTTCGAAACGTGCTATGTTTATGTGTTAATTAGTGTTATTGTTTCATTTACCTCATATATCCGTTAGATTAGATTATCCTTTAGCACTTAGGGCGAATTATATACCTTTTTTATATATACACATACAAAATTACGCACACTCACTCGAACGCACACTCACTACACACGCACTCACTCACTACGCACGAAAACTCACTCACACACTATCAAATATTATTAGCACATCACACAAACACCGACTTACCATTTCTTTTTGTTTTCCTTATTTTATTTTTTATTTTTTCCGAAATTTATCTGTTCACTTGCATCTAATTTATTGTAAAATCTGGGAGAGGGCGGGGACTCTGAGATACAGGTTTATATAAACTTAATTAATTATCCTATTTCTTTTTCTACACACCGTTACACAACGTAATTTAAAAGTCTCCAAACAGTTTTTTTTGTTTTATTTATGTTCATTTCTATCTTTTTAATTTTGTTACTTTAATTGTATTGTGTGTAGAAAAGAAATAAAGAAATTCTATTCTATTTTATTCTATTCTATTATAATTCGGAGTTCTCGGCAGATTTTTTTTTGTCATACCATCACTATATAAATCATCGGATATTATAGAAGCATGAGTCTGAGTATTTATATGTCAAGCTTGTTGTCTATAATGTGTAAATCGTAAATTTCTTTGTGCATGCATCCAATTGGCTCGGGGTTGGGTCTAAATTACCCCCCTATCGTTTGATAGATGGGGGTACTGGGAGTAGGGGCGGTGCGCGGTGGCAGTGCGCGCAGGCGACTGCACAGCGACTCTATGGTGCGGATGTGAATAGAATACCTATATCTATAAAACAAAATACTTATTATAAAACAAAGTCCCCCATAAACAGTCTGTCTGTAAGTTATCGATTTTCTTAAAATTTACTTAACTAATTTTTGTACAGTTTTCACTAAAAGTTAGTGCAATTCTTTCGGAAGGTTTATGTTAGGTTAGTACATAGATAGTACATTATGGTTTTATGTAAATTGTGTTGAAGAGTTTGGGCAGTTTATAGCAAAGTATTTTTAGCTAGAAAAGCTAGGTTTTTCGAGGAATGATTGAATGTTTCTTTTTTCCGTAAACCGCAAGCTGAGTGATAAAACAAAGTCCCCAAAGCTGTCTGTGTATGTGATCGATTTCTCTAAATCTACTGAACGGATTTTTGTACGGTCTTTACTCAAAAGTGCGATTCCTCCAAAAGGTTTAGATTAGTTGTACGTAAAGGTTTTATGTAAAATGAGTTAGAGAGGTCGCTCTACAATAATTTTTAATGGAGGTAGTAACAAACCGGTGTCGATTGTAGTTTAGAGGGGCGAATTATGTTAGAAACGATGAGGGTATCAAAAGCCAGTCTCCTGCCGAGACTCGAGCGACTATTACGAGTTCGCTAAACACCGATTTCCACGGCTAGCCGCATGTATAATTTACAAATAATTTACGACTTTGGACCAAAATCCCACAATTGTGTGGTGATTGATCAAAATCTTCTTTGTTACGATCCCATGACGCTTAAATAGAGAACCTTTTTAACCTTTTTTTTGGCTTTTGAGTACTTTAGGATTCAACGTCTCTTCGTTCTTGTTGTTTTATTACTTGCAGGCCTACCATGAACTCTTATTGCGACTCAATTTAAGACTAAACTTTATTACTCGGCAATAAATAATGCACATCCAGGCTTAGAGAGAGAAAATCGGCTAGATCATAGATCATTGTCTCTGTCGCACAGACTGACGAACCCGTGTGAAACGTCATGTACTGACGGTATGACAGTGAGCGCTGTACGAAACTGAACTGGCCGGCTGTTTCGTTCTAAACATCAATGTGCATTATTTATTGCCGGGTACTATAGTTTAGTCTTCAATTGAGTCGCAATAAGAGTTCATGGTATACCTGCTGCTAAGTAAATCGCAGTCTTATATTGGAAAATATTGTAATTTCAGGTGGCGGAAGAACATGGAAAACAAAAGGCAGCGTATTACGCAGGTTGGGCGGCGGGCTTCCATCACAACCGAGGTAAGAAGAATCTTGTGAATTTAAGATTTATATTATACTAACGATGTTGTTAATTTTCTCATATAAAAACATAGTCGTATATCGTATTGTCTCAATATTTAACGCGTTACATTAAAATTTGACTCTTTAGTTTTATAAACATAGCAAGTTATAGTACCCGGCAATAAATAATGCGCATCGAGAACTTAGAACGAAACAGCCGGCCAATTCGGTTTCGTAGAGCTCTGTCACTGTCACACACGGGTTCGTCAGTCTGTGCGACAGAGACAATGCTCTTTGAAGCAGAATCTAGCTGATTTCTCTCTCTGAGCCTCGATGTGCATTATTTATTGCCGCGTACTATATAATGAAATTGATGTGATTTTTGTTATAATTTGTCCAACAACCTTAAAGCACTTTAAACAAATTTTATTTGCTTTTATTCTCGCAAATCTAAGGTATATTGTAATTTCTGAGACCCTTAAAACATTAATAGCAAAATCGAACTCGTAATTAAGTATGCTTCGCTTTGTCTTCTTGTAAATAAAGTGTATCTTGAGATTTCTGAGGCCCTTAAAATACTGAAAAACAAACCAACGTTATATTAAAGTTTGCTTTGCTTTGTAATCTTGACTGGCCCGTTGGCGCAGTGGGTAGTGACCCTGCCTTCCGCTCCGCGGGTCGTGGGTTCGATTCCCGCCGAGGGCCAAAATTTGCTATGAAAAGAAAATTGTTGGTTCTTCGAGCCTGGGTGTGTATTTGTATTTAAGTATGTATTTAAAATTATATATGTAGTGTATTTACCAGTTGTCCGTCACTCATAACACAAGTATTATGTTACTTACTTTGGGGACGGACGACCGTGTGTGTAAATGTCCCATATATTTATTTATTTATTACTATTATTATCTTGTAAATAAAACGTATCTTGTCATACCTGAGACCCTCAAAACATTGATAACAAAACCGACCTTGTAATAAAGTTTCCCCTTCTCGTCTTGCAAATTAAAGGTATTCTTATTTCCTAGAAAAATTTCAATGAATTTCTGAAAACAAAACCAACGTCATATTAAAGTTTGCTTTGTCTGATTTGTAGAAGTATGCGTACTTACTACATACGTACATACTTTGCGGAATTCCATATTACAGAAACTATAACAGAACTACTTTGCTGTAATCCGCGCGGGTTAAGCGAATGCATGCAAAGCTAATGTGCATGAAGCAGGAAATATACCTTACACATGCAGCACAAGTCACCACATGCATCACAAGACGCATCCACCAGCAACAATTCACACAAGCAATACACACAACCACCACCAAAATCTCTAATATCGTTTCGCCCCGTAACCCTTCCGTTTCCTTCCCTTTATAATATATTAATTTATTAATTCCTGCTGATGGAAGCATCATCAGGAGAATAGGCTCCACGACACAATCGTTATGATTATTACAATTAGGTAGATAGTTCTGTTATAGTTTCTGTTTGCTTTGTCTGCAAATAAATCTTGCAAATCAAAATAATCCTTTAATTTGTGAAACCTTTAACACGCTGAAAGCATAGTCTACGTATTGAAGTATCTCTTATAGATGGGTAATATTGATATAGTACGCGGCAATAAATAATGCATATCGAGGCTCAGAGAGAGAAATCGGCTAGATTTTTCTTCATAGAGCACTGTCTCTGTCGCACAGACTGACGAACCCGTGTGCGACAGTGACGGCGCTCCACGAAACCAAATCGGCCGGTTGTATCGTTCTCAATTCTCGATATGCATTATTTACTGCCGGGTACTATAAGTATTTTTTAACGAAAAACGCGGCTAATGCACAAACCCAAACTTCGCACGCTGCTTGGATAGCGCCCGTAACTCCTCAGAGGCATCACAGTCTGGACCAACTGGACATGCTCCATCGGCAGGACTTCAATTACATGTACCAACCCCAGGGGCGGTACCGGCGTGACTTCTACCAGCCAGCCTACATGCCCCACCATCGTCCGTTTTGAAAAGGGCTGTATTGCAAAAAGTTCCGCCTCTCCGACACAAGGATATAGGCGTTGGACGATCGTGTTCTTTTGTGACTGGTTTAGTGTTAAGGGATTCGAACACGCTCTGTTATGTATTGGTGATAAGATTCGCTGTTATCCTATTGAATATTTCCATTAAAGTAAAATAGATAGATAATATTTTGTCCGGACATAACAGTATGCTTAGTTGATTGTAAATTTTGTTGTTTTTTTTAATCTTTTCATTGTGACTGCGTACATAAATTATATATTTATTTACAACAAAACATTATGTCTATCATAAATTACTTACACCCTACTACTATACAAATCATGCCCACGTGGAATGGTCCCAAGAATGCTGGCAGCGTTTCGGCGTTGAATCGCTAAGCTGATTCTTTGTGCGAAAAAGGAGCCAGCCCTCTTTTCACGTGAAGAGGCAACTTCGTACGTTATCTATAGTCCATTTGGTTACTACTATTGAAAGCGGGTTTTTTGTGTTTACTTTTTAAATTCTTTATTATCTATATCGTGCCAAGATAGTAAGGAAGTCTTGTTTTTTTTTAAATATTCGGTTCACAATAATAAGTAACTGTTGATGAAATCCGTTCCCAATGTTATTCTATAACAATAACGCCTAACAAAATTTTGACATGCTCTTCCTATTAGTAGCCATATGCGTTTTCTAAAGCGTACGTAATACAGGTGTTCCTGTTTATAAAGTTGTGGCTAGGTTAACCCGATAAATTTAAAAACTAAATTGGCGTCCGAAAATGACGAATCTTATATTAACAAACTTGTATATTTTTCGGTTTCTACACAGCATTGTAACAAGTAACTGCTTGTTGAATTTAGCGATGGATTTGCAAATTATCATCACCAAGGTATGAATTTTAAAATTGGATGGAAAATGAAATTTTTGAAATTATATCGTCTAAACAAGAATTTACATTTTGTTCATTTGTTATTAAGTGCAGAAAACGCTAAAAGAATAGAAAGTTTCTGTTGGTACAATTTTTTATTCTAACAACTACTACATCATAATGGACACACCGTAATTTTTTAGCGAGGTCTAAAGCGTCGCAATCAAAATGTATTCAAAATGCAAAATGTATTCGTAAATTAATTATAACCAATCTATTATCTGGAAAATCTCTTTATTTTCTCAGTCTTCCATAGGTTTCTTAATAGTTCATGTATCGTAGATTTTGTATCAATACGTCATAAGTCATTGATACACTGGCTGTTTGGTCTATTTGACTCGAGTTGTTACATTGACAATATGCAACGGTGATTCGAATGTTTAGTAGATATATCGGAGTCTATAAATGTTATTTATCATCTATTACTAACTTCCTTATTGAAGGGTGCCGGCAGTTATGTAAATTGTATACATTAAGTAGTTTTATAGGAATGTGTTATTAAGGATCCTAATTTGTCGATATCATCGCGGGAGATATAAGAAAATTTTAATGTTCTGTTAATATGTTGTATTTATGATTTTTTGATATTGCTGCAATTTGACTAAGCCCTTAGAGGGCAGACTATATGTGTAATGCTGAGAATAGTTCACTATTTTACGTCCACAAACAACAAAAAAATACGGATCTATTATATAGGTTGGCTCTACATATTGTTCCTTTTAAGAGAACTAGGAAAAAACAGTTTAGCTCTGCCTTCATGTGAAACAGGATGGTTCTGTATACAAGTAAACTTAGTGGTAATTTGCAGGGTTTGCTTTAATACAAAGTATTTATAATGCTACAATGAACAGCTTGGCATTCGTGCTATGTAGCAATAACCTGCAGTGTAGATTTTACACGAAGCACATATAATATTTCAATCTATAATTCTGTATTTATATGAAATAATGCACTATTGCTTCAATGAAAAACAAATACAATACCACTATCTACAGTTCTGCCTTCATGCAAAGCATATACAATACCATTACCTAAAGTCCTGCCTTCATGCGAAGCAGATACAATACCACTATCTATAGATCTGTCTTCATGCAAAGTATAATTGATACAATACCACTATCTACAGTTCTATCTTCATGCGAAGCAGATACATTGTCACTATCTACAGTTCTGGCTTCATTCGAAGCAGATATAATGATGCTATCAACAGTTGTCTCTCCATAAGAAGCAGATATATTACTATTGTATTTAGAGTTTAATAGAAGCGTAGCGTAGCCTAGCGTAATAGAAATATTGGCAGTATGCATTATTTGGTTTCGATTATCTCGCGTTTATCATTTAATCTTTTAAAATTACATTGATCAATTAAATTATTATTTTTAGAATGTAAATATTTTTAAAATTATTAGGTTGTAGGTTAAATATATAAAATAAATAAATCATCTAAAGCCACATCATTAGCTCGGTTCTGATCCGGCACTCTTTCAAACCAGTAAACCCTTCTTAGTTAAGTCGATATACATTTTAATAAACTATAACTTATGAAAAAGTAGATTATATTGTATCGATAATATGAGTTCAGTGAGAATTTCTGCAACGTAATTGAAAGAGTACATAAAAATTTGGAACTGACAAATTATTATGAAGCTGTAAGCAGTTCGGGAAAGTAGAGACCAGCAGAAAACTGGACGGTCTCTGTTCTCAAAAATGATTTTCATATGGCAAATATTCTTTTGAAATTATTTACTATAGTGCATAGCCTGTTGCATTTAAAATCTAAGTTTTGTAATCGATTTCAACCTCAACGTACTATGCTATTAACACATTGTATGCGATACACGTACTAGTACGTTTTCTGACGATTGATACTTGAGCGCGGGACACGTACTAGTACGTTTTTTGACAATCGATACTTGTGCGCGGGACACGTACTAGTAAGATTTCTGACGTTTGATACTGGGATCGGGTCACGTACTAGTACGTTTTCTGACGATTGATACTTGAGAGCGGGACATGTATTAGTACATTTTCTGACGATTGATACTTGGGCGCGAGACACGTACTAGTACGGATTAGTTTAACAACATGGTTTGTTCGTGGGTAGAAAAATAATATATAATGTGGATAACTAAATTTACACGCAAAAAACCGCTCCGCCGCGCTGCATAATTGATTAAATTAAATTAAAATTTAATGCACCCGCACACAATGTGTTAATGTATGTTTCCTGGGTATCAATAAAGTTAAGTTTGTATGAAAATGAAATATTAAAGTCCAAAAGTTTTTAATTGTTCCGTTTGAATAACGTCTTATTGATATAGTGTTGGAATAGATTTTCACATTGAACTCGAAGTCTAGGTTATAGTATGCTAGTTTTAGTTAAAATAAAGTGAATTGTGCCTAACGTGTACTTTCTAAGTGTATACTATCAATGCTCATTGTTACTAGTGTCTAATTTGACTGTAGTAAGCAATTATACAGTGAATTTAAGATTCGAAAGAGACAAAAATATGAAAACAACCTGTGTAAGGCGAGAAAAGTGTTTTTATTAGGTATAACTGCGTATAAAGTCTGGAAAGCGTTTTATCTTTATCGAGAAGAATGGTTATTATTTCTTTCAAATATTAATATTAAGAAGATAGTTCGTGTTATTGATTATACTAAGACGTTATGGGCAGTATTTTTCATTTTAGCCGCGGATATTTTAAGAAATGACAAGTTTGTGAGTCTTTGATTTTACGAAGACTTGCCAAGGGGTTATCTTTTTTGTCTCGTTAATTGGCTGCCGTGTGATATTCGGCTGAGTAGAATAGACCACCGAGGTGTCATAAAAGGCGACTAAGGTAAGTTGACGTCAGGCAAGCTGCCGGTCGTAAGATACCTAGGCAAATCATGTTACAACATGTTGTGCTGACCCAACTTAGAGTGGAATAAGGGCAGGAGAATAATGATGATGAATTGTATTGTCACTTGGAAAGAAATATTTTTTAAAAGTTGAAGATGATAGTTAATCTAGCGACGATTGAACCGCGATACATAATCGATTTTACGATATTTTTCTCATGGGAAATATAAAAAAATATTTCCCATCAAGAATAACCGACCTTGCAAGACTTGATCGATGAATTATAAGGAAAAGATATTGGTAGTATTTGCAAGTTCGTTTTACAAAGTTGTTTTGTTGCAAATTGCAATAAAGCAAAGAGTCATCAAAACTCGCGAGTATTAAAGAGTCCCATAACTTGGAAGAGCAAGAAAACATACATGGGATATAAATTAGGATTACAATGTATCTAACTCAATTAAGAATAACTTTGCGTAGTACCTAATGCCAAAAGTTAACAGGTAGTTGTTTCAATTCTTTAGTATTTTTGTGTAAATTATTGTATTTTTTCATACGATTGTCTCTTTTCTGTGAAAATTCCTAACCAATATTAAAATTATTGTATACTTGCTTAATCCAATAAGTTACTATTTTACATGAAACTGTTAATTTCTATCATAGTTATATAGTAGTATATATCCTTGATATATATTTATTGAATTAGATTAAAAATATCATAATATACAAGGTGGAACCGATCGTATGACATTAATTATTTCCAGAACAAGCTATAAGCTCGTGGCACAAGTTCAGCCAACAACGTGAACATCTGAAATGGAACCTCTTTTAGATTACTGACTTGACTTGGTCAAAGGTTTATTCCAGATCTTTAATGAACGAATAAAAATAAAAACCGTTGACTGGACTTTCATACATTGTGAATAAAAAAACTTATTATGTTGATAACAGATGGAGTTTTTAATGTCATCCTATTCCTGTTGAATTGACAGATTTTCGGATAACATTGTATAAGCAATAATTGTGCCAAATTTCAAGAGAATTGTTTTCTATAAAAAGTAATTATTATACTAAAAGTTATTAAACGATTTTTTTTAAATCAGGATACCCAATATTGTCACACATTAACAGATATACCGAAAGATGCTGCAAAGATGTATAAAAAAATTGTAAAAACCTCTCTTAGTGTGCTCACTAACAATTTTTTTACAATTTTTTATGGTTTTGTTAAAATGTTTTCCAGTGCAAATGATATATCTTCACTAATCAGCAGTAATACCATGAAGGAAACTATAATTTTTTTGATATTTCGAGTAGCGGAATACTTGCAATTGGTACCGAAATTTAGTCCCCCGGATCGATTTTTGTGATGGTAATATTGGAAAGGTTGGAATGCGAGAGAAGCTATTCTTTATTCCAGGACTACAGTCAAAACGAAAGAAGTCGCAAGTAAAAGCTAGTTAATAATCAAGCCAAAATATATTTATTCTGTGCGTAAATACATTTTTTAAAACGTTATTTAAGAAGATTGAATTATGCCAAAATTATTTTATACATAATAAGCGATCAGTGGATTTAGTTGATGTTGTACGGTTCCCCTTATGTACATTACTATAAATGTGGTGACTTTAATAGTTTTTAAATCGTGTAAAGTATTCGTTATTGTTGTTTTCAATGTAGAATATTTCATAGATATTAAATGCACGTATGTCATTTTAATTTTAAATGTTACCAAATTTTCAAATTTATTAATAACTTTATTTGTTCTTATTTGGTTCGCCGTGTGGTATCCGGCTGAATAGAATAGACCACCCTCATTTCTTACCGAGGTGTCGTAAACGGCGACTAAGGTAAGTCGACCCGCCGTGTGGTATCCGGCTGAGTAGAATGGACTACCCTCATTACTTACCGAGGTGTCGTAAAAGGCGACTAAGGTAAGTTGACCCACCGTGTGGTATCCGGTTTAGTATAATAGACCACCTTCTTTCTTGCTGAGGGGTCGTAAAAAAAGACTAAGGTAAGTTGATGACACGCAGGCGGCCGGCCGTAAAATACGTAGCCAAATCATGTGACAACATGTTTGCAACATTTTGTCCTGACCCCAATTAAAGTGGGATAAGGGTAGGAGGATGATGACTTGTTCTTATTTGGTAATTGTATTAATAACGTATTACCAATATGGTTTACGGCTTATCAGCATCAAGTCGTGAAGTTTCTGCAATGAAAGCAATGATAGCTTATATCCTAGTTTTGAAATATTGTTAATGCTCATTTTAAGTCTTAACTTTAGAATTGACTTATGATTAATTATATAATGCGATTTATACTTTTCTAGTGAATTGGCTTTATAATTTGTATCTGGCTTTTTAGTGGACCTTTTAAAATGATTATTTAAATAAAAGTTTTCTGATACTCGATCCAGTTAATGGGTAGGCATTTCTGAATTACACATTCTTTATTTTATATCTATTTAAGTTATAAGAGAAATATGCTTGAGAAGGTAACTGAGTGAGGATGGCATGACCTTTTTTTTTGCTTGGTTAAACACAATTATCATTTTATTTTTTATTTTAGCGGCATTTAAAAATTTTGGATATCTTTTCATATTCAAATTCAAATTCAAATTCAAAAAACTTTTATACAGAAAAAAGAAAGAACAGTACAAAGAAATATAACAAATTTAAAAAAAAACAAAAGAACAAAAAAGAAACAGGATATTAGAAGTAAGAAACAATATACTAAATACAATCAAAAAAACAATAGGTCACAAAATGGTAAACCACTCAGCTTTAAGCTTTAAGCTTTTTTTATTCAACCCTGTTTGTAGGGGTATTGAAATCCTTAGCAAATTAAGGCTTTAAAGAAATCATTTCTGAAATCTGATTTAGAACTTCAAAAAAATTATTCATGTTTATTTTGCTCGCGTTAATATTTTTTTTATGTATTGTGTCAAAATATTAGCCACAATACATAAGGCTAAGAGTGCTTTAATAAATTACTGTTAAATTCTATTTTAACAGATCATGCTTTATTGATAGACGATTATAAAAATATACATAGTTATTATATTTAATTAATTTTCTCTAGAGTGGTAAATGGTTATCAATGATTTGATATTGCAACGAAATGTATATTTTTCTGGCCATTAGCTTTATTTACTCGTAATTTATTCAATTTAAATTATTTTTTAGAGTTGTCGTGATCTTCCATTTAATTCCATTATCATGTTTAAACTAAGTCTATCCATGATTGTAAGGGTACTTTAATGTTATTATTTTATTATTTATTTTTTATAATTCTGAAATTACAAACAATTTCAGTAAAGATTTTAACTGTGTGGAAAATATACTTGATAGCTATATTTTCGTTAAAATATTTCGCGGTTAACTATTGAAATAGGCTAGTAAAATATCTAAATGTATTCCTTAATTATTTATTTTTTAGTCGTATTGAGATTTATTGCCAATTATTGGTTCGTGATATAAAATAAAATCAAAATTCAATCCTCTTGCCCTTATCCCACTCTGAGTGAGGTCGGCACAACATGTTACAAACATGTTGTCATATGATTTAGCTACGTATTTGACGACCGACCGCCTGCCTGACGTCAACCTACCTTAGTCTTATTTTACGGCTCCTTGGTAACAAAGAGGGTGGTCTATTCTACTCAGCCGGGTACCTTACGGCATTAAATCAAAATTCATTTACTTATAAAATAAGATTAATGAATTATTTCAAAAGTATTTAAGAATTTGGAGAGCAGTTAAATTATGAAAAGAGCAACCGCTGAGTTAATTTCTGGCTCTTCTGGCTATGAGCAATTTTTCATAACAGTTTTAGTTGTTATCCCTCTTCTATTACAGGTAGATTGCACTGCATCGCAAAATCCACTCTAGTTTTGTAGACGCTACGCTACACTTTATTGCAATTTGCCACAAAAAACTTTTTGAATTAGGTCACTTCAATACTAAGCTAGCGATATAGCTTAATTGATCATTATAATACAAACAGTAATATTCGCCGTTTATAAAACTAACGTGATGGAATGGGACAACATGTTTACTAATTTCATTAAAATTTCCGCATTTTTCATCACCCCGGATCGCGCCCCTTAACATTCAGCGTGTGAGCTTATACTACTGAACGTAGTAGATGTATAAAAAGAAATGCTGCAATTATGCAACTATTCCTTTTATTATATTAAAACTAAATTATTTTAACATATAAAACTGAAAATCGTTAGATGTTTAAAATGTTTTAACGAAAATAATATGTTAAGTGTTCTTAACATTAATATTTCCGTGAACTTTAATCATAGTAATTATTATTATTTGTAATTGTATATATTATAAAATTGTGTCGACGGAACGAAATGTAAAGTTATTCTTCCAATTTTTGGCCAAATGGTAGACTTGTAAAATAAATATTATTATTAAAATAATAGTTTCATTATTTTCCAATTTTTAATAATTAAATTTGTAAAATAAAAAAAAACCTTTAGATTATTTTCTATTAAGAATAATCTATAGAAATTTGTCTTATCATTACAGATTTTTGGTATGCGGGTTGAGATGTGTGTATCTTACCTTATATATTTATATACAAGACACACACGTATAATACATACATGAATATATTATACTTACAGTCAAACTTATACTGTACAAAGGAAACATTACACTGTCTCAAGCGCAGCACGTCAGTAACACGAGAGCCCTTGGTGAGAGTGCACGTGTAGTGCCATATGATGACTTGTTAGAGTGTGTTTGAGCCCGTGCTTTATTCATACAATATTAGTCAAATAAATTAATACAATACAAGTGATCTCATTCACCACCCATATATTTAAATGTATTTTGACTATGTTTTAAGTCCTTAATTGAGAATGAAGACGTTTAAGAATATTAGAAATATCATTTTCTGAACAACTCCCAGTCTTCTTCTATGATTCTTAATTTTCAAAGATTACTTAAATAGTTTTAATAAATGTGACAAGAAAGAAAAGTACAAGTCTTTGCTCATGGATTTGCAGAGAAAAATCGTAATGTCGCTTTCTGTGTTCATTTATATACCAACTATAAAAGTACATGGTCGTTAGTAATATTTCAACTTCCTCGATTGCCGTTTCTATTATTATTCTATTATATTCTATTTATTCTATTATTTTATTATTCTTCTGATATTAATTCTATTTTTAAGTAATAAAAACATTTCTACCTCTAACTACCTGTTAGTGTCCTTTTTTACTGTCTTTAGGCTAATATTTAGATTTAAGGAACAATGGTCGCCATTGAAAACCAGCGTTGAGGTACTCCTCAACTTAAGCTGAATGGTGTTCCAAATCGTAACGTCACATTTCTGTATATTTTTTTATTATTATCTTTACTGTTATCAAATTTGCTGTGACGTTATCAATAAAAAGTATTTGATTTGATTGATTTGAAATGTAAGACGTGTTTAGTATTTGTGATATTTAATCAACACATTAAATAATTGCTGGACATCTAGGTCCCTCTAATTTACTCTCGTGTTTGTTTAACCCTTTTAGTGCTTGAAGCCGATATATGGGCTCCTGCTACACTGGCGAGAGGAACTAGAGCCGATAGATCCGTCCGCGCACTCTAGCTGTTTATCTTTGTTATTTTATATATTTTTTAATGATTAGAGATAAAGTAGTGTCATTATTTTCTTCTCCATTTCATCCTTAGTATATATTAGTAGGCTTTTGGCATCATAAAAGTATTGTTTATCGTTTCATTTTTATAAGCATTTTCCCAACTCGTACTGAAACTGTTAAATTTTACCGGTTATTCTCGCCTTCTTTTTCGTCCGGCACTAAAAGGGTTAATTATTGATTTATTGAATTAAATGATCAATATTTATGTACCTATGTCTGATAGTTGCCAAAATATTGTTAAGTGGCTCATTTAAATCAAATCAAATGAAATCAAAATCTTTTATTAATAACGTCAGAGTAAAATAGATAACAGTAAAAATAATTACAAATTGGAACACCATTCAGCTTAAGTTAAGGAATACCTCATCGCTGGTTTTAAATGGCGACCATTTATTTATTTCCTGATATTTAGTAAATATATAATAATTAATTAAATATTTTTTTTATTTCGTATATTATTTTGTTAATTCTTTTATAAATGTTTTCCTCTAGGTGACTACGCGTGGAACTGCGGCAACTGCATGATGCCTGAAAACTGGGATGGATTCCCAACCCCACCTCTACAAGGCAGTGTTCCAAACACACCCAGGAACGGCTGTAGACCTGGTGCTTGCGTCAACAATCGTATGGGTTACCCTCCAGGAAAATCTACGCTGAAATCAGGTCGCGGTAGAAATTTCCCTTGGGGTCAAGGTTTTGGGGGCGAAGAGAGATTCAAGGGTCCCCGTAGCAGGAACGGGCAAACACCATATTGGTAAAATAAGTTCTAAGTAGTGAGAAAATTTCACGATTCGATCTCAAGTTGTAAATATATGTAATTGTGCGAGATCGTCTAATCAGCAGGAGACAGAGATGTGACTGCTACCAAATTCTTCCAGACACTTTGTGAAGTCTTGTGAAATAGGCATTAAGGCTGTAGGGAATTTTTGTTATTAGCAACTTTATTTTTATATTTTTTAGTGATTCATCGCTGCAATTTACCACTTCAATATATGGAATAATTGTTACTACAACATACTTCAGATTGAATGCTATTCTTTTTGTTTTGTTTAGGTCTTGTATGTCAAAGACAAATAGTTGATATCTGAAGACGAAAGGTAGCACATTCTGTAGTCCTATTAAAAATTGATATAACTTGTTCGTTGAAGCTGATGGTCGGTTGTTAAATGAGCCAATTGTTTTTGTTACAATCAGTTCTTAAGACTTCTTCTGTAATCTGTACGTTTTTTATCATTGAGATCTTGAGACCTCAGATAAATGGAGGTGGTAATTACATGCATCCACTGGTCTAGACGTGAGAAAATTGGTTGGACCCATATAGTTTACGGCTCTTTAAAGACTAACTTCCAGTGTTGAGGTCAAAACGTTATATTTAAAGTGAGAGCTTTTGAAGACTCTCCCAAAACTTACATGGTTTACATAAGAAGTGCATCGGTTACGGTATTGCCCGGGGAGTTTTTAAAACGTTGACATTCTGAGGCAAAAAAAGTAAGTAAAGTAGCGGCCTCTTACAATCCCACCGCTGGGAATAGGCTTCCTCTCTCCGTTTCTGGAGGGAAGGGTTGGAGCTAAGACCTACCACGCTGCTCCAATGCGGATTGGTAGGTTACACATATCTCCAGAATTCTCTAGAGATATCTAGGTTTCCTCACGATGTTTTCATTCACCGAAAAGCGTGTGATTAATTGCAATTATCAATGAGACACATGAGTTTTAACAGAAAAACTCATTGGTTTGATTGGCCCGGGTTTGAACCCGTATTCCCCTCGTAAGAGTCGCACGATCTCACTGCAGGGCTATCACAGCTGATTTTCTGAGGCAAGTTTACCTCTTATTAGCTTATGAAACATCTCTGCGATTGAGATGTTAATGTTTTCTAAAAATAAACGTGCGCAAAATGTACGGACACGTTTGTACTGATCCAGTGCAACTAGAATATTTTTTTGGACCATTTTAAAATCATTTTCAGAATCATTAGGAAGCAGGATTGTGTTAGGTTTAATATGAACGATCGGAAATGTGATAGTGTAAAAGTACACTACTAGAAATGTTTGCGGGTCCGTTATATAATATTACACTATTGAATCTTCAATAATTATTTTTGGGTATTTTTTCTTGATACTGATTTCCCAAAGTTCTATCCACCTTGTTTAAAGGAGCGTTTATAAAAATTGGGTATGATACTGAGTATATTAACGGTTAAGTTAGTTTTTGTTCAAAAAAAATAGTGCAAATAGCGTTTGTTTGGGCCAAAGTCGAAAGAAAAATCTCTGGGCGTTCAGGTTTTAAGGTGAGGTAGAGTGTCGTAGTAGCGTTGATAGGTTCTCTATTGAGTTCACAGATGATCAAAAAAAGGTCGCTAGTCCTTTTAAGATACCACTAACCAACAGTGGATGATAATCGGTTGCGGTAGAAGATGTATTAATATTAGCATCGGTTGAAGAAAAAGATGCATAAATGTGACGAAAGTGTTGTTCTATATTGAAGACTGCGCAAATTTTCTTTCTTGCGTTTAATTATATGTGCGATTAATTTTTTAGTATCTTCGCTTATTACATATATTTGAAGTACAAAATTTGACGTTCTATGCAATTACGAGATTTCGCATTAGATGTTGCTACGATAACGGCAGCTCCCCAAACCTTTTAGAGAAACAAAAAACGTATCAAACAGAAATTTCGTAAAAAAAAGTTATATCAAAATTTGGTTTCAAAATCGTTTTGTATTTTATACTATTAAAAAAATCATGTAAAAAAATATTATGCGATAAATGCGAAAATACCGTCTTGTGTTGCTTAAATTTCTAAACCTTATATCAATAGATTCATCAAGTACATTACATGAACAATTATAACGGGACTCCAAAACTAGATAAATAAAGGCTCTACGATATTACATATGTCGCGTAACACTTTAATACTGAATCATGACATTTTGATGTATTGAGTTCTTGTCTGAGACATCATCATCATCCTCCTGCTCTTATCTCACTCTAAGTGGGGCTACAAACATGTTGTCACATGATTTGGCTACATATTTTACGACCGGCTGCCTGCCTAATGTCAACTTACCTATATTACCTCGTATTTTACGACCCCTCGGTAAGAAGTGAGGGTGATCTATTCTACTCAGCTGGATACCACACGGTCGACTTGCCAGCCTAGGCCGCTTTGGGAACTTATGGTCTGGAAGGATGACGAATGAATTAAAAGTGATTTTGTGTTTGCGATTGTGGATTTTTTGTAGGAGTCGACTGAGTGATTTTGAATAGTGCATTTATCGTACCACAGATTCTATTCATTAGCAGATTACAGCTGAATAATTTTATCATCAATTTTGTAATAATTATCACTCGAATTAATTGAATATTACCTCGACTTTAAAGTAACTTTTTTTTACTTCTATGATACTATAACTATTTTGTTGTGCATTATTTTAAGATTCTAGAGGTAATGAGTTTTATTTTTCTTATTTTATATATTTTGGGTATTTTTGTGTGGATTTTTTTACTGTTACTTGTCTATGTTGAGCGTATGATTTAATTTTAGTTTATGTATTATAGTTTTTTTTCTCTCTCCAGTATTCTACTTTGTGTAGGATGCTTGTAAATATTGTTTTTATTCATATTATTGTTTACTTTCATTGTGCTGTACAGAAAACATATGTTTGTTTTAATAAAAGAGTACAGAATACTCGTAGTAGTAATTTTCATTTCTTTTTTTAATCCAATCATTTTATTTAAGTTTTGACATTATAACTTTTTTTTAAATTTAAACTATCACTATCGTAAGTAGTACCTATTTAATTTATTTTTTTCTTTTTATTTTAACACCACTTATTGCTAATTCAAAAAAATATATATAGCCAAAAAACAACAAATACACAACATATAAAAAACATTAACATTACAAAAATATATTAGTCAATAGATATACATATGTATACGATATATATTTGTGAACTAATAAAACTAACTACATTACATATAAGTAAGTAATAATTCATAACTAAATAAGTGTGGTTTAAAAAAAGGGATGCCACTCGTTACTCGTCATACGCGTTACGATAGTATTCATAATTAATGTGTAGACACCGGCTATACTCACGTCTAATTTTATAGGGTTCCGACTAGTTTGTGCCCTTCCGTGGCACTTATTCATGAGCGCTTTACACGACGTTATCGCGGTGGGAATGCATGCATGCGATGTCGGGTTCAAATTGGTCTGGCACAAATTTATTCGGTACATCTGATGATGAAGACCAGAGCGACATGGAACACTTCAAAGACACGCAGCTAACGCCCAGCGAGCTGCTGTACGCAATTTCCGCAACGATAACGTCGTGTAAAGAGCTCATGAATAAGTGCCCCGGATAGGCTCGAAACTAGTCGGGCCGATAAAATTAGACGCGAGTATAGCCGGTGTCTACATATTAACTATTATAACTTGTCTGTTAATTATGTAAAATTTATAATTTACTAACAGTACCCGGGACTCTGTGCTCTGTGGTATGTGTAGAGCTGTTATAGCCTAGCGGAACGTGCGACTCTTTCGAGAGGAACACGAGTTCAAACCTGGGCAGGCACCAATAGGTTTTTCTATTAAAATTCATGTGTCTAATTGATAATTGCAATTTATCACACGCTTTTCGGTGAAGGAAAACATCGTGAGGAAACCTGCATATCTCTAGAGAATTCTGGAGATATGTGTAACCTACCAATCCGCATTGGAGCAGCGTGGTAGATCTTAGTTCCGACCCTTCTCTCCGGAAACGGAGAGTGGAGGCCTATTCCCAGCCGTGAGATTGTAACAGGCCGCTACTTACTTTTACCCGGGGCTCGCATATTTTTCTAATCCTATATGTTATCCCGGTAGGTATTGGTACATGCTTAAATTAAACCCAATTTTATCAGTATTATCCAGCCAGCAGTTATCTTGATAGGTTTGGTGTAATAATTGCATCTTGATATCAAGTAATAAAACATCACATCATCTAATCTATGGATATTAAAAAAATCAGTTTTTAAGACAATACAAGGTAAGTTTAAATATACTTTATTTTAACAAGTCAAGCCAATTTTAATAAAATAAACAATAATCGTCCTATGAAGTTAACTCGGCGATATTATAGCTCACAGTAGACACGATTTACTCGTGACTTAGGTATCGGCATTACATAATACTCCTATTTTACCTGTTAAATACCAAAGATTAAGCACAATAATTTATATATAAATATTTTCTGATTTAGTCTGATAATTATGTAAAATTGTATGCTCTCTAAAATAAGTATTTACATACTTACGAGACGATCTCAGAACCTGTTCATAGATTTAAGACATAATGGAAAAAAACTTTTTTTTAACTTATAGATATTAAAAAAAAACCTCCTGCAACCTCGTTCGAGTCAATTTAAGCGAAGAGCTCCTAATAATGAGATGTCTTTTTCTCTGTTCCCGAAGGAAAAACCCGTTTTTTTTGTAAATTACAGACGTTATTTCGGTGTAGAAGCTTTAATTGAACCCAAATTGGATCAATATTTATCTAGCGGGTAAGACGTGAGAGCGTTAAAGAAATATAGACCGACAGACAATTATTACAGATCCAAGACAGATTGTTATGGAATTTTATATACATATTAAGTAAATCTGAGAATCGGTTACTATCTAATTTTCATATCCTCCTAAGTGATAAGGGTTGTATAATTTTTTAATGTACACTAGATATTCCCTAAAAATATTTTTATGGCAAAACAACGTTTGCCAGATCAGCTGGTAGAGTTCATAAAATTTGAGCCAAATAACTTTCCACAACAAAAGAAAAAATATGTGCCATATATTTTTTCTTGTACAAATTACAGACCTATCCCTAAAAGGGATCTTTTCCAGTCAAATTTTGAGTAACAGAAGGAAAACAAGAAGTGAAATATAAACTTACGTTATTTAGAGTCCAATTTGGTCTTTGATCCAAGGCAAAAATTTGGCTAAGTCGGTAAAGATGACGTAATTGGTAGGATCGCATACATACTTCGGCGTAGACCTTGATAAGCTTACGAGTCCTCTTAAGTACCAAATACCGTTCATTTCAAACACCATTCCACCACCGCTATCCCCTTCACATACTGACGAACCTGTTGCAGTTCGAAATTTTAAAAAATCTCAATAATTCCTCTAGCTGTAATGAAATTTGCAATCTTTGGACCAATGACTCTCAACCTTTTCTGTGCCCTTCCCCACCTTAGCTTTTCTAGTATTCTTATGCCCCTTATGTTACTAACATAACTTTTGATATTAAAAAAAATTGAATCGTCCAGTTAAGAATCTTAAATAATAGGTTTTAGGAAGAAGAATTTTTTACTTTAAATTCGAAATCGAAATCTAGCATTGCGTTTAATTGGCCCAGAGTGTAAAGGATAATCTCGTCTGGCCCAGAGCGTAAAGGATAATCTCGCCATTTTCGAATTGCGCCCCCCCCCCCTATCCAACGAATTTCCTCCATTTGGGGATAGGGCTCCTCGTTGGGAAACACTGCTGTAGGCCACGGCAACCTCAGATATTTATACCTGATACACGTAAGATTTGTAAAAACGCATACACGAAAAATTTGCACCACCACAATAGCATGTAAGTACTGCATACATTCATTATCACAAACTCAACAATTGGTTCGCCCCGAAACCAAAGCATCATCAGGAGATAGACTCGCAAAAAATCGTGAAACGACACATCACCATAGTAAATACTTGCTATTGCAATTTACATATGGCGAATCATGGCAAAATAATATCCAGAGATCCATAACACAAAAGTAACAAAAACTCTAGCTTTATTTTTAATAGAGTTGTTACCCAGCGGTAAGACCGTTGAGCGACACCAATGAGATTTCTGTTTAAACTAGTAATGTCTGTTAATTATAATTTATCACACGTTTTTCGGCAAAAAAAATGTGAGGAAACCTGCATAATTTTCGAGATATCCGTAACCTACCAATCCACATTTTGACAGCGTGTTGGCTCTTAGCTCCAAACCTTCGTTCAAAAACGGAGAGAAGGCCTCCCCGGAAATGGCATAGTAACAGGCCGTTACTACATTATTACAACCGAGAGAAATATCGTTAAGTATGTACGATCAGACTAACCGTCCCTAAAACCAGCACAATAAGTATAGTCATCAGTGAATTGTGCGTAGAAAGAACTGTGAGAACGGACACAAGTCTCTTGGTCGACTACAGGCATCTCTACCAAGGTGAGTTCCTCAGTGGCGACACCCGTCTCGTCGATACCCCATCCAACAACCTGGAGGAACAAGTTAAAAATGCTTTTAAAAAGCTTTTAACTAAAACTTCATGTCCTAACTGTTAACAGTTGAGAACTTTTTTCATCTGGAGCCAATCCTGGCAGCACCATTAGCGATGCTTATCATAAACATGCATTGTCATCGCGACTGAACCAGTATGTAAAATTTCAGCTCATTCGGACACTCGGAAGCAGGTCAAATTTAACCTGAAAAATTCCACCTTCAAATACATACACAGCAAGTTAAATGAAAGTTTTTAATTATATCCATATCTGTTCTTTTTATAATCATACAGTTATTATACTTGAGTGGGGGTGCCAGGTCAGGGGAGCGGAGGAATGAAAATCGTGTGACCAAACGAGTATTAAATATGAATGTGGAAAGATATGTGACTAAAGGGACGCCTTAAAAGAGATGGTTGGATTGTGAAGTATGACATGGATATAAAGGGAGTAGCTCCAGAGAGAATCAAGGAGAGAATGGAAGAGAAATACACGTGCCCATTTAAGGTGGGATAAGGACGAGATGAGTCCTTTACTCATCACGCAAGCCTAAAATGTGTCCATCGACAATAAAGAGAAAGCAAAAGAAACTAATTATTTTTAAATTTAAACTATCGTGAGTAGTATTCATATTTAATAAAGATACCGGCTATACTCACGTCGAATTTTATCGGATTAGTCCGACTAGTTTCGAACCGTCTGGGGCACTTATTCATGAGCTCTTTACACGACGTTATCGCGGCGGGAACTGCGTGCAGCAGCTTGCTGGGCGCGCCTCGAAGGTGGCTAGGGCAGGGGGGAGACGGTTGCGTCGGTGGTCGCGCGTCTTCCGACTGTTCCATGTCGCTCTGGTCTTCTTCGTCGGATGCACCAATGAAATTTGTGCATGTGATACTTACGGTCTCGGGTTCGAAACGGTCTTTATATGAACCGGTAATGTCAAAAATCGGTTTCCTCGTCGGAGGTAGTGTCCAACCACTATCTCTGTTAAAATGCGGGTAACGGCTGATTTCAATGGCTTCACGTATTTTTATAGGTACCAGAAAATTTTCCCTGGATAATACAGAAGTCTTGTCGAACTTTATATAGTGGTTGGTACCCGAATCCTGGAAATGCTCCGCTATGGCCGAACCATTGGTGTCAACATCGTACAGATGTTGCGACGAGTTTCACCTATGTAATTCTTCTCTAAGCCGCAAGGAATCCTATAAACACCTGGCACGCTAAATGGATCCGCATCTTTCGGTGAGCGCAGCAGGCTACGTATTTGACCAGGAGGACGGAATATCGTCTTGATATGATACTTACAACGAAGATAGTAGCCTATCTTATCCGTCACTCTCTTAACATACGTTAAATAAGCCGGCGACCGTTCCGCTTCAACCGATCTTCGCGATTTCTTGTTTTGTGTTAAACGATAACACTGGCGCCAGTTATAACCATTGCCATCTAGGGCCAGTTTTATTTGATTTATTTCCTGTGCCAAATATTGTGGGTAACAGAGATTTAAGGCCCTATTTATCAAGGTTCGAGGAAGAGAAGAAAGATGCGAGGGGTGATGATGCGAGCTGGCGTGTAAGTATTTATTGGTGTGAGTGGGTTTCCGATATACCGTTGTAGAAAACTTACCGCCGGGCCCTCTAATGACCATGACGTCAAGAAATGGCAGTCTTCCATCCTTTTCTTTCTCCAATGTGAACTTCACCTTGTCATATAACTGGTTTAGGCACATTAACAAGTTTAATGCTTTATCTCTGTTGACTATCGCGAAAACATCATCCACATATCGTAACCAGCATCGCGGTTTCAGAGGGATCTTTTCCAAAAATTCACTCTCAACCACTCCATAAAAATGTTGGGTTCGACACTAGTCGAGCTAATCCGATAAAATTAGACGTGAGTATAGCCGGTATCTTTATTAACTATAAACTAATTATTTGTATTTTTAAATGTGATTCGACAAAGATAAGTATATCAGTTCCATCAAACCTCTCTTATTGCGATATCCTCACTTACAGGCCTGCATATAGCTCCTCTATAGCTGATATAATCATTCTATGTATTTATATCACTATGCACCGGCCGGGAAAAGAAAAAACTTACAGAACCAATCTTGCCGACGACATTACTAAGGGCAATCTGGTCCTCAGGCCACAGGCAGGCGGCCTTTACGAAATCCGTATACTCAACTGGGTCGCGCATCGTAAGGATGCTGAGATCTCGGGCGAATGGGGTCTTGTAGTACTCTCGGTATACGGTAATTTCTGATACCTGAAAATAAAATTAGTATATCAAAGAAATTAGTTAAATGATACCATGGCAGCTGAACGGTGATATTGCGTGACCTTTGCTTATGATGCAGTGATGATTGCTGTTTCTGAATAAAAATCTGGTCACAGGTTCTACTGGCTGCCAACCCTAGTCCCGTTGAAATCTCTAATCAGGTGTTCGGGTGAATTAATTTCTACTTACTATTTCTGTTCGATATTAAATGTCTAGTTTAACATATACTTGCAATAAAATCTTTCCCGATTCCTTCCGCACGCACTTCAGTCGCAAGTCGCACGTCCCATGAACGATCGCCGCACTCGCATACATTTGTTATATGTTCACAACGCACTGCTAGCACGATTGTGTAGTGTTATAGGTGTTAACACCAGTGAATGGACTAGAGCTGGATCCGACATCACAAGTAAGTGCCTCCATCCCGCTTTGGCAGTTATTTTAATCCCACCCAGTACTAGACGGCTGCCATAATACATCTTGTTATTTGCAAGTATCTTGAGGGTATCCGTGAACCAGAACATAATTAAATATACAGCCCACTTCATTAAGGCTCAGGAATAATACTTTACCCTGGGCCGCACGCCCGCATGTCCAATTTCTAATACTTTTTTTTACTAATACTAAGCGTGCGATAGCCCAGCGGTGAGACCGTGTGACTCTTTCGAGGGGAACACGAGTTCAAACCCGAGCAGGCACCAATGAGTTTTTCTATTAAAACTCATGTGTCTAATTGATAATTGCAATTTATCACACGCTTTTCGGTGAAGGAAAACATCGTGAGGAAACCTGCATATTTCTAGAGAATTCTGGAGATATGTGTAACCTACCAATTCGCATTGGAGCAGCGTGGTAGGTCTTAGTTCCAACCCTTCTCTCCAGAAACGGAGAGAGGAGGCCTATGCCCAGCAGTGGGATTGTAACAGGCTGCTACTTTACTACTACTTTTACTTTAAGCGTGCGATATAAAACTGTTACCTGACGTCGAAATTATCTGTTAATTTTTGTATTGCTGTTTATTAAAGTGCCTTAGTTATTTTATATATTTATTAGTTATCTACTTATATGCGAATTATAATATTGATGTATTCTTGAACTTATTAACGACGATTGATTGATTTTTTTATTTTCATTAAACCATCAAAGGCTCAAGTGTGAACAATATATCTTGTATGGCTCAATGTTTGACTAAACACTTACCAATCTTAGCTCTACTCCTTCGTCAGACAGTCTGAGGTTGTGCTTGCCAAGGTGAACCATAAGGGAGTTCTTGTTGACGGGCTTGGGAGAGTTCTTGCGTGTGACACAGTGTGCTGCCGTGATGACGTGCTTATGAGACACCAGAGTACCACCGCATATGTACTCGCTGTTTACCGCCTGTAATAAGAAATACATCGTTTTCAAACTTACTGTACTCTTTAGGAAATAAAAGAGTACGCCTGATGAAAATTTTTTTGTTAAATTAAATCATGCATGATTTTTACGTATTTCGATCCGCTGAATACAAATTTTCATTTAGATCTTAAGCCGTTTTAAATGAAATAACATTGAATAAAAAAAAGCATATAACAAAATTGAAGATTATTGATGATGAAAAAAATGCCTGGATTTGAAAATCCCTTCAGCTGCATACAAGACTGCAGTTTCATTATGTAAAATTGAAAATGTTTAAATGATTGACCGTCGAGTTTGCTCCACCAGTCTTGCTGATTATTCTCGGTAAGAGAAAAATTCCGAATCAGTTCATTAATGATATTGATCTTTGACGATTCAAAAGTGCTCGAAAGAACTTACGTGTATAAAGATTATTTTTATTTGATTTGATCTGAAAAAACAAATTATATCTCTAAAGCCGTCTGTCTGCCATATTTTTTAAGTTTTCTCGAAGTTTTTAGGGTGCATAGGTGAAATTCAGTGGAACGAAATACGTACACATGGATCGGTGTGGTCAAATGAACTTTTCAAATTTTTTGTGTGTGCCTGTGTTATAAAAGTGAAGTAAGCGAACTTGAATTGCGGTAATGCTATTCACCTACCGGGTGATAATTAAAGCTATGTTTGTTGGAAATAACACAGAAAGGTAAACATACTCTACCAACATAACAAGAGCTCTTACATGTCGCTGATGACACTCTGTCACAAATGACAAGTCTAAATCTACTTGTCGGAATTAGACAAATATCAACACGAGGAAGGATATAGCTGGCAGGCATCTGATAATTGTATTGAGTCAATATTTTTAGCCCGAACTATTTATAAAAAATATTTTACACAGTTGCAAACTAATTTCTAAGTTACTCAGAAAACTACAAATGACACGAATAATTCTGAATATTTCACACGAAATATCACCTTTTATATGGTGATAAGAACTTTCATAGCTTTGATATCATTGAACGAATTTTGAACTTTTCTAAGTTGTAAATATATAACTTATGTAAAGCAAAATTAAGATAGAATGATACAGATTACTACAACTCGGTTGCGCCACATGGAACGATATTTGTTTTGGATAAATATATCTTTAAAAATATATAAATCATGTACCAAAGTTCGATATAAAGCAATCTGCCAAGGCCATTGACCCTCTAGCGTGGGCTTCCCACGCACCACTAATGGGGCCGCGTTGTTTTTAGTCACTTTACCGCATTGCTGGAATTAAACATTAAAAAAATCATTAGACAGTTTAAAAATTAAATAGATTGTCAGAACACTTTTGTCATAATCTTTTATTAAGTAAGTTATTTTATCTAGTTGAGATGTTAACTAGCATGGCGATAAGTTATTGTTGGTTGATATTAAAGACTGCAGTTCAAAAATTTTGGAATGAAAAGCGAGTGTAACTTTTGAAAAGGCAAGATATTCGGTTACAAATTTGCTGCAGTGTTATTGGAATATTTTGTGCAATTGAAATTAACCGTGTTAAAACCGAGTAAAACTGAGGGTACTTACTATAACGCTTAATTTGATAAGAACAAAGTTGCAGATTCTAGTAAATTATATAAAATGGTAAAAAAGTCTAAAAGATGGAAAAAGGAACTGTTAAGAACATCTTTTTGAAAAAATTTAGCTCAAATATGACAATAATCGGTGAAAACATGAGAAAAAACCAAGCCATCTGGGAGCGTTCGGAGTCCTGTGGTTAAGTATATTTATTACTTACATCTTTATTTTGGTCATTGGCTTGAGACGTTTTTGTTATGGAGGCCGGAGAGGTAGTTCCGTAGGAATATGAGATAATGTGCTTCCCGGGTGACCAATATTCGGATGGATCAACCTTGCTGATCATATAAAAGTATTTAAAATGAATATATATAATAAAATTGCGCTAAAAAGGGATACAATTTAAATTAAAGGTTATCCTTTAATCAGACCAAATCTTATGTCTCATGGTATACTTTGGAAAGGAAATGGAGAATATTTTTTTTATCTACAAAATGTTTAGCTTTGGTAACTTAGTGGTGAAACCGTACATCTCTTTCGAAGGCGTCACAGGTTCAAGCCAATGAGATTTTCTATTAAAAACTTATGTGTCCAATTGATAATCGTAATTTATCTCACGCTTTCCGGTAAAGGAAAACATCGTGAGAAAATCTGAATCTCTCTAGATAATTCTGGGGATATGTGTAATCACTAATCCGCATTGAAGCAGCGTGGTGGGTAGGTCCAATGCATCTCTCCAAAAACGGAGAGAGGTCGTTATTTTATTTTTCTTTTTTTTTTTAAATATATTTTTTAAATACTTCAAATGAAATATAATATACGTAATATTGAACAGAACATCTTTTAAAGGCTATTATTTAACTTTCCGTGTATGTATGTGAAGGTGGAATCTTGCAAGTTCAATTTGACCAATATCCCGGCGTCCGATCCCGGGGTCAGCTGAAATATTAAATACTGATCCAGTCCCAATGACAATGCATTTTTATGATAAACATGACCTGATGCTGCTCCAGACGAGGCAACACCGTAATGGTTAACAGTAGGGACGTGAAATTTTGGTACCAGCTTTTTTAATTGAAATAATTTATAAAATTGGACGTTACTTTGCGGGGATCCAGAATATAAAAGTAATAATAAACTTATTTTAATACAAATAAAATTGCGGATTATTGTAAAAAAGTAAAAAGTAAAACGGCCTGTTACAATCCCACTGCTGGAAATAGGCCTCCTCTCTCCGTTTCTGGAGAGAAGGGTTGGAGCTAAGACCTACCACGCTACTCCAATTCGGATTGGTAGGTTACACATATCTCCAGAATTCTCTAGATATATGCAGGTTTCCTCACGATGTTTTCCTTCACCGAAAAGCGTGTGATTAATTGCAATTATCAATTAGACACATTGCAATTATCAATTAGACAATTAGATTATTGTAAAATAAAACAATTTTATTATTACTTTGGTTTTTTTCATGTCACTTGTCCATTTATTCCTCGATCGTATCTCGATAAAGATGCGTCAATTGCGTGTTGGATATAAAAATACGGAATAGAAACCTGTCACTATAATCGTCATCATCAGAATGTTTTGGTGTTGTAGGATGTGGCCATGGTGTCAACTGGAAAGTCGTTGGCCGCCTTTCCGTAACACCTTGTGACTGGTCTCGACTTCCATCGCTGTAAACGTGTGTTCACGTTCTTTAAAAGATATTACGTAGATGGTAGAGAATAAAATATCATTTATAATTCAAACGAAGGTTTGATTTGCAAAGTTTAAGCTGCAGTTAAGAAGTGAGCGGTTAAGAGCGAAAAAGCGGTTTGACACAACTCAATTTTTTCATGTTGATGAAGTTTCATGCAAATGCTTTGACTTAAAAACCTTTTTAAAGTAAACGCCTGTTACAGTCCCACTGGCGAGCATAGGCCTGTTCTCTCCTTATTTGTAGAGAAAGGTTAGAGGTTAGACCTACCATGCTGCTCCAATGCGGATTGATAAGTTACCCACATCCTAGAGATATGCTGGTTTCCTCACGATTTTTTCCTTCACCGAAAAGTGTGTGATACATTGCAAATATCAAGTTTTTAATAGAAAAAAGTAATTGGTGCACGCCAGAGATTTCAAACCATTGTCACATTTTCCAGTATATAATACTTTCAATTATATAAAATAAATTGTAGACTTACACGTTAAATGGGTTAACATTGTCATGTGATGGATTAGAAGTAGGTATATACACAGGCCCTCCACTGTAAGACCTTTCTTGATCTGGTTTTCTGTTATATTTTGGCCCCATTACAGGTTCTTCCGTAGGACTATAAACTGGTCTAAAATTTGAAGGTTCTTGGGTAGGTCTCATTTCGTCAGGTTGCAACATTTTCGGTTTCGGTACAACTTCAGCAGAATCAAGTGTGTTTATCGTAGATTTGGAACGCTTTTTATTGCATAACTCCCTCCCATTCAGTATTATCTCTCGCACACTTGGCATTTTCTTGTGAATGTCATATTTGACGAAGAAACGAACAGACGTTGGAGGGCCAGGATGAATTTTCACTTTAGTATTTTCGATCTTGAAATCTATGTTATCTGTTGTTGTCACATCTCCAAGCCAGTTCTGGAGAGGATGACAAACCTTAAATATCTATTTTATGGGCACAATTTGGGCTGACCAGAAATATGATGTGAAAAGAAATGCAAAAAAAGAAAATGACAATGCAAATAAATTAACTGCTACATATTATACAAAGTTGAATCAAGAAAAAAAACGAATCTTTGTCCGGAAATGGATACCATGGCTTAAATAAACCACTGTAAAGGCAATGGCAAAGTAAAGTAAAGTAGCGGCCTGTTACAATCCCACTGCTAGGAATAGGCCTCCTATCTCCGTTTCTGGAGAGAAGGGTTGGAGCTAAGACCTGCTGCTCAAATGCGGATTGGTAGGTTACACATATCTCCAGAATTCTCTAGAAATATGTAGGTTTCGTCACGATGTTTTCCTTCACCGAAAAGCGTGTGATAAATTGCAATTATCAATTAGACACATGAGTTTTAATAGAAAAACTCATTGGTGCCTGCCCGGGTTTGAACTCGTGTTGCCCTCGAAAGAGTCGCACGGTCTCACGCCTACCCCGTGACTCCTTTGAACAGCTCTTCACGAGAAAGTAAAATGGCTCGTAATTAATTAACTGCTGGATCAGAATCACATATCTTTTTTAGAACGAAGAGTCGGATCTTTGAGTCACTGTACCTACCAATTTGCAGAGCAATATGTGATGACTAGTAATGTTTAATGCTTTTAACTTGTAATGTATTTGAAGGTGGAATCTTGCAAGTTAACTTTGACCCACTTCCCAGTGTCCGATTGAGCCAAAATTTTATACACTGGTCCAGTCCTTATGACAATGGATGATTATAATAAGCATAACCTGATACTGCTGCCAGGATTGGCTCCAGACGAGAGAAATCCTCAACGGTTAACAGTAAGGACATTAGGGACGAATTTTGTTTTTAAAAAAAAATTTTTAAAAGCATTTTTAACTTGACTTGTATTATAGTACGTGGACTATACTCACGTGTAAGTTTATCGGGTTAGCCCGATTAGTTTCGAGCCCAGGGCACCTGTTAATGAGCTATTTAAATGACGTTATCGAATACTATGAATACTACTCGCGATAGTTTTAATTTAAAAATTGACTTGTACGAAATTAATGCGCATATTGTTCCGTTATATTATATCTCCTACATCTGGGACATAAGGTTCTTACCCCCAATAAATCTGCTTTCCTATCTAGCACGATGTTCAACCACAGCGAGTGCAATGTGGTGTCTGTAGAGATGTGCAAGACTCCGTACCAGCGATCTCTTTCAGTGTTCCCAGGTTCGTACATGAACACGTTGGGGCATGGAGAGACAGGCGTGGACTGTCCATGTGTGGTTACGGACATAGGTATAACAAGAAGTAACAATGTTCTGATCTGCGAACAAAAGAGATGAGTTGTCGACGCACCATTTATGTACGAGTAATTAATAGAATTAGTCGTTACTTTGCGCAGATCCATATTTATATCTTTCGGTTGCAGGGCGACACGATTGCTTAGCTTGAAATAGTGAATGTGTGCATGTATCAGGTATGAAAACGTAAAGTACACTCGACGTGTAGCATTGCATATATTTTTGATTTTCTAAGAATGCAAGATCCTAGTTGAAAAAAGGACGGGAAATACTGCGGGAATATAATTATGAAAAAGTGAACTGTATAAACAGGCGTTGATTCGTTGAGGGAAAGGAAAATGGTAGCCTTGTTTAGTATCCTCGACCGGTCTGACTGCCTGACGTCAACTTACCTTAGTATATTTACGTAAGAAAGAGTGTGGTCTGGTCTACTCAGCCGGATACCACAAAGCGGGTCGACTTATCTTAGTCGTCTTTTATGACACCTCGGTAAGAAATGAGTGTGGTCTATTTTACTCAGCAGGATACTACACGACTAATTGTATCAATATGTGTCCAAGCATTATAAATCAAAAACATATAACTAATATATAACGTGTTGAACAAATGTATGACGGAAAAAAATAAAAGATTCCTTATGCTTATGCTAAAGAATGCTACAAGTATCAGATACCTGATAAGGAAAACCAGTTAAATGATGCGACGCAAAATAATTGCTTTAAATTACTTATTATAAATTGCATGCTTGGCGCAGAAATTATTGGCGAAATTATTAGCGCAGATCGTTAGGGTAAAAAGCAATATATAATATTTATATACAGGATATTGTATAATATTATATTTTACGATTACAATTTAAAAAAAATCATATAAAATACTTAATTGATTGAAAAGTTTTTAAACATTTAAGGGTTTTAATTCTTCTTTTGGAAGTTTCCTTTTAATGGCTTAGGTTAGTTTTGACAACGTTTTAAACGAACCAAGTAAATTTCATGGATGAATTGACTAGGTACTTTAAAACTGAAGTTACTCTAGTAGATTTTAACCTTTTGCGATTCATAGCACCTATTAACTGTAAAATTACTTTAGTGTTTTGGTAGTTAAACTTATTATTTTTATTCAATATTCTTTTTCGTAAATTTCAATTAATAATTAAAAAGTTATAATTATTGAATTAGCACTTTTCATGCTTTATACACTTTAAAATATGAGATGTATTAACAATTACTTAAAAGCAAGAACACTTTATAAACAAAACTTACCATTTTTTGCACTAAAATACAAAAACTGTAGAACTAATCAAAAAATCATAATATAACTTCGTTACAAGTTTCTTTTGTAGACACCATTTATAGAATAAATACGATTTATAGAAGTATCTCTGCAGAAGCCAAGTATATATGGTATATGAACTATGTACACATAATTTTTTATAACAGATAGATGCTTCATCACGATATAAATGAAAGAGATAACAGTATTTTTACGAGTTTTTCTTTATTTTGTATTATGCAAGTTATTAATGTCTTGGAAAAATGTGGGAAATTATATTTCGATGAGCGTCGAACAAGTTTAACCTAGTATACAATTGACTAGTTTTCTCAAAAGTAATGAAGCTATTATTTTGCTATGACCAGGATTAAAGAAGACATAGTACCTAAAAGTAAATTTAATACGAAGTGTAATGTGTACTAATCGTTTTCATACCTGATACATGCAGGATTCGTAAAAACTCATGTACTTACTACCAACCACAAATAACAACAATAGGCAAACACTGTACAGAATCACTACCACAATTTCAACAATCGCAAACGCTTTGCGATTTTGTCGTGGAGTGTATCTCCTGATGACCTGAGACCTGGTTGTCCTGAATACAGGTATAGTCTAGCTAGGACAACCAGTATCACTATTTCATCATCCTCCTGCCCTTATCCCACTGTAAGTGGGGTAGGCACAACATGTTATATGCATGTCGTCACATGATTCGGCTACGTATCTTACGACCGGCCGCATGACGTTAACTTACCTTAGTCGAACCCTAAAAAAATATATAGCATATCTACCAAGGCGGACTTATCCCTAGAAGGGATCAAATACAAAAGAAATAATAAAAGAATAATAGCGAAAAATTATATAGACGAACATTTGCACTCAGAAAAGGAAGAAATAAAATATCCTTAACGTTTGATTGTTACTTAAAAAGTATTTTGTATGTCTTATAAAAAAAACTGGAGTGTAGGTGGAAGCCACTGTTATGAGAGTTCAGTAGGCCTACCATGAACTCTTATTGCGATTCAATTGAAGAGGTTAACGAAAATGTTTTTCTTTTTCATACCATGACGTCTTAAAGACGCACACTTTAAGACGTTGCCGAATAACAACCTAAACTGGATCGCAAACGTATTTCATTCACTCTTTTTTCGTAACATTGGCTAATAAAATAAATTAAATAAATAAAACTTATTCATTAAATATCTTCATTTTATTTTTCTAAAATTTAATTCTAGAATAAAATATATAAAACTATGTGTTAAGTGGATCGATAATAAATAATACAAAACAGGATGTATGGACGCATTTTGCTTATATTCATAGCAACTTACAATATTTCAAAACGAATATGAAGAAAAAATTTCTTTCGGAATGCGTCCTAAAAACATTTGAGTAAAAGAGACAGTTCTATCTATAGTTCACATAACGTTTTCCTCTTCAAACATTACGACCCCAATGCAATCCACACTTCATAGAACGAATAGAAAGCGGTTGAGTTTAGGTACTGACTTTGAATTGACTCGTTTTCTAAAAGTTCATGGTAGGCCTGCAGGTTTACCATAGCATTCTCGAAATGTGATCTTTAGAAACGGTTTAAAGAAACGAGATTATTTGGGAAGACCAAGGTCGATTTTGAAGGTTGATGTTCCGCACGAACCAGGAACAGCTGATGGCTGTCCGCATGAATTGATTCTGCAGTCATTGGAATGGAATTAATGGCAAAATCGAAAAATTAATTGCAAATTCCTAATTTCCCCGCATAATAAAGGCGAAATGAAATAAAATATTCTATTCATAAAACATAAAAGCGACTTTACTCGAAGCTTTGGTAGCTAATAGTTTATTCAGTTGCACTTTGCTTCTGAATTAAGACACCCTTCATAGGTGATTGACTAATCGCAGCGATTTCAGATGGAGACGGTTGCGACGTCGGTAGCCGGTTTCTATATATTAATTATGAAAACTACTCACGTTAGTTTAAATTTGAAAAAGATCTGTATTCTGAATTGTTATTATTAAATATTTGTGTCCAGTGATTTCACCAGCGAATGAATTCACTACCTATGCATGTACATATACTTATTATAAATGAAAATATATATTTTACTGGGATTATATTTTTTATTACTATATTATAATTGTTTTATAGTGTTTTTAATAATTTATCTTTTACTATTAATGTACCTATACTACGTTTTCACTTACTTTCAAACCACCAAGGGTCGCTGGTAAAGATCTCTTATAGAGATAAGTAATCCTTTGTACTTGTTTTCTTTACCTGTATTTTCTTATATATTTTAATTTTGGTACATAAATAAATAAATAAATATATAAATAAATAAATTATAAAATTTTCGAAATAAAAATATTTAGACGTGTCTATACGTAATTATCTTACAAATCCACTATATTGTTGGACCGCTAAAGCTTTAAAATAATAAATAATAATAGTAAGCTGTGATAGCCTAGCGATGAGACCGTGCGACTCTTTAGAAACGACATAGGTTCAAACCCCGGGCAGGCGCCAATGAGTTTTTCTATTAAAAAACTTATGTGTCTAATTGATAATTGCAATTTATCACACGCTTTTCGGTGAAGGAAAACATCGTGAGGAAACCTGCATATCTCTAGAGAATTCTAGGGATATGTGTAACCTACCAATCCGCATTGGAGCAGCGTGGCAGGTCTTAGCTTTTTTTTTTTTTCGAACTGACTGTATGCTGTTAGCCCTAATGGTTTTTACAGCGTCACCGGGCGGGACGGGCGAGCGCAGAAGCATCGTTGAGGTAGCGAAATGCAGAGAGTAAAGCGCAGAAGCTCTACTTAAGTCGGGGAACGTCGTCCTAAGGGTGCCTCCTGTGAGGCCGGACCACGGCTTAGGGCGACGTGTAGTGGAGGGTTGATGGTATGACTTAGATTAGTCATTGCGGCGTCAGAAGTGTGGCGAAAAGCCACGACCGACCGACTTCAGAAAACTGGGACCTCGTCTTCGCCGGCGAAGACGCTGTGTGTGTGTATTACGTGTTTCTGTGTTGGCGATCGTTATTTGATCGTCGGGGTCATATAGGACGCTTTTTGGACGCCTATATTTTCGATGGTCGGACCTAACTGGGATGTAGGTAGAAGCAACTGAAATAAGGGGGTTCGGGTGTACCTCAGATTTCTCGAAGTAAGATTTCGAAAAACGTTTAAAGAGGTGAGTAATGGTAGGGAGATCGAGGTCTCTATGGAGGTCAACGTTCCGCATGAACCACGGACAACCAGTGGCTGTCCGCATAAATCGGTTCTGTAGTCTTTGGAGCCTGAGCAATCTGACCTTTGAAACGTGCGCGAACGCAACGCTCGCATAGGACATTATTGGTCTTATGCGAGTTTTGTAGTGTCACTTTGTTGCGAAGCGACATCGTACTTTTCTTACATAACATCGGATAAAACATAACATCGGATAAAAGGTCTTAGCTCCAATCCTTCTCTCCAATAACGGAGAGAGGAGGCCTTAGCCGAGCCGTGGGCATAGTAATAGGCAACAGCCTATAACCTCATTACTATAACCTAAAGTAACAAACTTTACTTTACTTTAATAAATAATAAACAAACTCGCAACCTTTCGGCCTCATTATAAGAAGCTTTATAATAATAACTGAACCAGACCAAACTTCGCTATGAGTAGTCGACATTATTTTCTCATTTTTGACTTTCTCTCTCTTATGCATGTTATACTGATTACTTTACCAACGAAAACATATCACTGAACGAATAGTGCTTGAATAAAATTATTGTTTTTTTATTGTTTGAAAACTATACAATAAATTTTTTAAATTGCTTTATTTGGTGCTGAGTGTCTAAAACTTAGAAGGATTCATTGAAATATATCCAGTAATTTGAACATAATGACAGCTCTAATTTATTTGTTTATGTTGTTTTCGTTCGCGAAATCGATGTACATTATTTTTTAAATAGAAGAGAGAATTTCTGAAAAAGAAATGATTTTGCGAAGTTCTGTTATTAAAAATTAAGAATGTTAGATAGTTTTATAATTACTTTATATTTTCAAGACTTTTATAAGCCTGTGTAATAATATATTGTAACTGAACTCTTTATTGAAATAAAGAAACCTAATACAGTCTTAAAAAAATATTATTAATTTAAAATAATATGACGGCTAATTAGTTGTTCGTAAAAGTAAAAACACATAGTAAACATGAGAGAGTTGCTCATGACATAAATGTAGCGATAAAGTAAATCCTTGTGAAGACTTCTTAACTGAAATAATTCAGAACTGTCGAGGGAACTTGCGGTGTATATGTCTACTAAACGTAAGCTAAAATGAATGACTTTTGTAGGCGTATAGCGAATTATATTCAAAAGCTCTTAGATCAATAAAAGAAATGATGATTTTTAGCACATTAAAATACATAAACGAGAACAGAAACAGAACTTTAATCAGCTAATTCGCTGATACAGAAGCGGAA
Source organism: Morpho deidamia (assembly GCA_947086505.1). Lineage (NCBI taxonomy): Eukaryota > Metazoa > Arthropoda > Insecta > Lepidoptera > Nymphalidae > Morpho > Morpho deidamia. The sequence goes on along the minus strand of CAMTZC010000021.1, from coordinate 16,428,665 downwards.
AGCCTGATTTTATCGATTAGCAATATTATATCAATTACACCAGAGAAATATATACTTTATTTATAAGTACATAAGTTTAATTTTCAATTACATAAAATTTTTAGTATGGCAAAATTGCTATTTAAATTATTCGCAACCATAACGCCTTTCTTACTATAATCTTTCCAATTATTTAAGCTTTGACAGCTAAATTAGTGATATCCAAATTGAATTTCAGATTCGATTACTAAAACGATCGACTTTATGTTCATTGAAGTTTTAATCGATTTGTCGATATTTTCTTTTTAAACAACGTATTTTTTTATAGATAAACACGTATTAACTATATTGTTTAAAAAAAGCAACGACCTGTTATTATCGCCCTGAATAGGCTTCCTGTCTTCATTTTGGAGACAAGGAATCGAGCTAAGACCTGCCACGCTGCTTCAATGCGGATTGGTAGGTTACACATATCCACAGAATCCTCTAGAGATATGTAGGATATTTTCCTTCACTGAAAAGCGTGTGATAAATTGCAATTAGCAATTAGACACATAAGTTTTTTAATAGAAAAACCCATTTGTGAATAACCCCTACCCGGGGTTCGAAAAAAAACAAAGTGCCCATAAAGAATTGCATCTGTTTACTGAGGTTTTGTGTTATAATTACAGAACTTTATCAGTGTGTATATGCCAATTTTTTTTTTTATAGCAAAAATGTACATTTTGTATCTATCTTAAATTACTTACACGCTACTACTATACAAATGGACTATCGACGAAGGCTACATTTTGCGACTTTATTATTTGGATTAATAAAAACAAAGAACCCGTCTTACCTGTATAAAAAGTTGCGCTGGGTCTCTGAAGAAAAAAAAACTCACATGTTAAGATCAATTACGACTAATAAACTAAAAATGCATACTCATCGTACTGCCAGCTTCCGCGGAAGTTTCAAATTCTGTGCAACAAAATGTTGGAATGATCTTCCACCGCCGTTACGTGGCCTACAAACTAAATCTTACTTTAGACTTAAACTAAAATCTTATTTATTTAACATACAACAATCGTTTTTACGTTAAAATATATGTTAATTTTATTTTATTTATATGTTGCACACTATATATGTATGTACATACCAATCTTCATATTCTCGGTAAGTTGTGCCAGTACATGGGGTTATCTATTCCACCGTCGAATATTTGGTTGGTATGCAGAATACCAACCAAATATTACTGTTTTATAATTATAAAGTAAAATATTTATGATATTTATGTGCGCTGGATACTAATACCTGTCATCGTAACCCCTAGGGAGGCCACTGAAAATCAGCGTAGGGCTCACTGTCCTTTTCAGTCTGAGTGGTTATCCTATTTCTTTCTCTTCACACCGCTACACAACGTAATTTAATAGTCTTCAAACTGTTTTTATTTTATTTACTTTTTTTTTGTTTTATTTATGTTAATTTCTATCTTTTTAATTTTGTAAATTTAATTGTACTGTTTGTAGAAAAGAAATAAAGAAATTCTATTCTATTCTATTCTAAATCATGCCCACGCGGAATGGTCCCAAGAATGCTGGCAGCGTTTCCGCGTTGAATCGCTAAGCTGATTCTTTGTGCGAAAAAGGCCTCTTGTCACCCGAAGAGGCGATCAACCGAGGTGTTAAAACGGATAAAAAATTTTTTGCACTTTGGTTCCATGGTCTCAACTGCAAACGGCATTCTCAACGAGAGATGCATACTTTCGCCGCTTAACGGATTCAGTCATTTCCGCCGCAGCTCCAGGTCTTGACACCGTTTCCCTGCTATGGGACGAGGCTAACGTGTCAACGCATGTTGCGTCCCACATTAGGGCCCGTCCCCGTTCCTAAGGTACCAGCGTCAGAACGTCTGATCTTTGCCATCATTCCGACATATCCCGGAAGGCTCGAGAAGAGCAGGAATGTCGATGGTGGCAAGAGCTCTTTTGATGGTGTCATTAAGAGAACTATGGCGGAAAAGCCTACCTGAGCTCCTATTATCATATTATAAGCCCGTGTATGCCAAAACTGTCTATGTCACATGGACATCTGTGCTTAAGGCACAATGTGGTTCCCAATCTGAGACCCAAAGCTACTCTAAAACTTTCGTTGTCTCACAGTATGCCAAAATTTTTACAGGGGAGAGCATGAAGCCAATAACCTGTTTTTTTTTACTGATAAGGCTAGAAGCCTAGCGTGGTCACGGTCACTCGAAAGATTTTGTATCAAATTTTTTAAAATTTGCCAAAAGTTAAAAATAGTTGGAAATATTACATGTTCCATATTCTTTGGCAGACGAGGCATAATTTTCTAATATATTTTCTTTTAAGAGGTAATTGATTTCCCGGACTGATAATTTGCACGTAAATGAGGTGAGAAGAGAAAGAAAAATGATTGAATTGATATCAAAATGTAATTAGATCATATCGGAAAGACTTTTTGAGAGATCAATTAAATATGAAAAACGAAGTCGAAAGATTCTAATTTATGATAGATTAATTTTTTCTCTCAAAGTCTGGAGAAAGGTTCTTATAATTATCACAATGTAGATATTATAAGAATGACTTATAAGTTTTTTTTAATTTTAACTGAAACTCAGTACTGTATTTACATACAGTTTTTGTATATAAAAATATAAAGAATTATAAAACAATAGGTGATGTATTTAACAGATAAAGTAGGAGCCGACATAAGCTTGCGGCTCCTGCTTTGCGCTTTACAAAAGAACAATTTTTTTTTTCGAACTGACTGTATGCTGTTAGCCCTAATGGCTTTTACAGCGTCACCGGGCGGGACGGGCGAGCGCAGAAGCATCGTCGAGGTTGCGAAATGCAGAGAGTAGAGCGCAGAAGCTCTACTTAAGTCGGGGAACGTCGTCCTAAGGGTGCCTCCTGTGGGGCCGGACCACGGCTTAGGGCGACGCGTAGTGGAGGGTTCATGGTATGACTTAGATTAGTCATTGCGTATTTATATTGTATATTGCGTTTGTGTATTACGTGTTTCTGTGTTGGCGATCGTTATTTGATCGTCGGGGTCATACAGGACGCTTTTTGGATGCCTATATTAAAAGTACAAAAGGCGTTTGTGGGTTTGGGTATAAGACACTACTAAAATTCCGCAATCGATTTTAGCTTTGCCATTGCAGCTGTTTAAAAACACTGTCAAAAAGAGGCTGATACAGAAACTACATTGTTGAGTATTACTTATATGATAAGTATGTGTTATGGATACTCTTCGACCCTGTACAAGGAAATAATGACTAAATGTAACTAGAAATAAGTATAATTTGAAAAGAGCAACCGCCGAGTTTCTTGCTGGTTCTTCTCGGTAGGAACAGCTTTCCGAACTAGCAGTAGAGTTGACGATTCAAAAGCACTTGTTTACAAGTTTACTTGAATAAAGAATATTTTGAATTTGAATTGGCAAGCTCAATGTATACGTAGTTTTCATGGCCATCACCTTTCGGTTTTTGCAGTGGCAATTAAAAGTTTCTAACATATTTTTGTAATACATAAAATCGTTGACATTTTATGAGAAGTTACTTTTCAAGTAAATTCGTTCTTTCTCCTCCTACCCTTATCCCACTCTAAGTGGGGTCGGCACAACATGTTACAAACAAGTTGTCATATGATTTGGCTACGTATTTTAAGACCGGCCGCCTGCCTGACGTCAACTTACCTTAGTCGCCTTTTATGACACCTCGGTAAGAACGGAGGGTGGTCCATTCTATTCTGCCGGATAACACACGGCGTTTACTTTTCAAGTCAATCATTAAGGTGAAAACATCAATCGTAAACAAAACCATCATTACTTTTTAAAAGCTTTTATTCAATTAGCAATGTATGTTTGTGAATCTTGGAAGTTAAATTTGACTCATATACCGGTATCCGATTAAGCCAAAATTTTTTATACTGGATGTCCTTATGACAATGCATATTTGTTTATGATAAGCATGATCAAGCAAGCACGTTAAATACAAATAGTTCAACCCCCACCATTGATTTTGCTTCAAACACTTCATTATCATTCTCCTGCTTGTCACATGATTTGGCTACGTATTTTACGACCGGCCGCCTGCCTGATGTCAGCTTACCTTGGTCGTATTTTACGACCCCTCGATAAAAAAGAAAGAGGGAGAGATTTTTACTTCAAACACTTGTTTTAAATAAAATACATGTACTACAGTTGCGGCGTATTCGTATCTCATGTTCTGAAATTTTTAATTAAACCGTCAAATCACGAACATTTCAGCGTGTCCCTGTGAAATACGGTGAGTTTTGTTTGTCTGCTGCCGACAGTTGGAGCAAAGTTCGTCCAAAGTTTTTATTAGTTCTAACCTGGTTTTCAGCGAGCTGGCTCCGGGTGTGCGAATGTTTTTAACCGGATTTGCTAACTGAATGTTATAAACACCTGTGCTAGTGAACCTTTGTTAGTTACCACATTAAGGAAAACTAAATAGCGAATGTCTCACAGCAGGGATGACGCAATTCGGAAAATGGAAAAGATTACTTAAAAAACTCATCCCAAAAGCGAATGATATAAAAAAGTATTTTTTTAATAATGACGAATGAGCGCCTTAGCTGAAGGTCTCTTTTAGATGGAATTACACTTACATACTGGATGTACCTTATTGATATTTATAGATATTGGTACATCACCAACAACGGCTTTGCCCGCGTGGAATTAAATGATATACGAAACTTTTCCCAAATTTTCCGAAATTTTGTAAATAAAAATAGTTATTGTGAGTTCTATGATGGACTTTTTTGTAGTTTACTTATAGATCTACAACTCTCTAGTACATTACTTTAGCGTATCTCTGCTGGTTTACGCAGCGCACGCGACTAAAGCTCCCAGGAAGCAGGTTTTTTTTAACACTGCGCGATCTCTTCAGCACAATTTACACAATACCGATATGTACTATTTACTTACACCATCCGGTACAAGAATTGCACTGTCTTTTGGTGAAAACCGTACAAAAATCCGTTCAATAGATTTTAAGAAAATCGATTACATACAGCTTTTTGGGACTTTGTTTTATATTAAGTACAGATATACATAACGTTACGAATTTATCTGAGAACTATTATACTTCACTATTGTAGACACACTAAACGCTATCACCAGACTGACTAGAATAAGCCCAACGGGCTTATTTATACCTTCTGTTGCATTATTGTGCGCATTTCCGTTTCCGTTCTTAATATTTTATGAAGCAACTAATGAAATTTGACTACTTTCGTCTCAAACAAATTATTAAATTAATCCTATTTATTATACTTCCTATTACACGATCTCATAATTGTTATATGTATTTATCAATATTTATATGCATATTTAACACATTATCTAACAATATGTGTTAAAGAACAATCCGCAATGGGGCAACTTTGTGGGTACTTGCACAAATCCTTCAGTCCAAAGAAACGGGAATGCATTTGCTCAAAGAAGGATAGAACTAAACTTTGCTAGTTTACCTTTAAATTAGCTAGAAATAAAAAAGAGTTGTCTGTCAAATGATATACTGTACATAAGAAAAAACAATATCGCAATTCCCAGTAACACACTCGCGTCACTATGAATTTTATGAAAAACGAAGTCGAAAGCATCTAATTTATGATAGATTAATTTTTTCTCTCAAAGTCTGGAGAAAGGTTCTTATAATTATCACAATGTAGATATTATAAGAATGACTTATAAGTTTTTTAATTTTAACTGAAACTCAGTACTGTATATACACATAGTTTTTGTATATAAAAATATAAAGAATTATAAAACAATAGGTGATGTATTTAACAGATAAAGTAGGAGCCGACATAAGCTTGCGGCTCCTGCTTTGCGCTTTACAAAAGTACAATTTTTTTTTCGAACTGACTGTATGCTGTTAGCCCTAATGGCTTTTACAGCGTCACCGGGCGGGACGGGCGAGCGCAGAAGCATCGCCGAGGTTGCGAAATGCAGAGAGTAAAGAGCAGAGAGTAATGCATTTGCCCGAGAAGGATAGAACCATACTTGGCTAGTTCATTTTTCCTTTAAATAAGCTTGAAATAAAAAAAGAGGTGTCTGTCAAATACTGTACATAAGAAAACAAAACAATATCGCAATTCCCAGTAACACACTCGCGTCACTATGAATTTTTAAATGATTCGGATAAATTAATATAAGATATTATAAATTCGAGACGTCGATACGGAAAAAAATACATACATTTTATCTCAATACTGCCTTAATTGTTTCCATCATCAATGTTAACAAGTTTGCGCGTACGCATAACCTCAACTTAATAAAAACTCAGACAAAATACTTTCATCTCATTCTTTTATATCGCGATTAAACGTCTATCTCAGTCGTTATAAACGATAAACTTGACCTTTGGAGTAATATTTCTATATTCCGTATTTATTCTTTAAGTCGGAATCGCGTAAGACGCTTGCGACGTCGCGAGTTTATATCGTTCGGTTTTGATGCACAATAAAAAATGGTAAGAAAATGTTTCAGTGATTAGTGTGAAGTGTTTTTTTTGTGTTCTTTGTGCCAAAAACCACTTTAAAACACGTTTGTATACATTGACATTTCGTTGAGGAAAATATGCCATCAGGATTCCAATAACATTAGCAATTATGTTATAATTAATGTTAGAATTATTGTGTATGATTTAGGAAAAACAGTATTCTTTTAAATGTGTTTAGTAGAATTTAATTAAATAAGAATTTAACTACGTAACGCTCGAGTCGAGGTTTGATTAATTCATTTCAGATTAAAAGTTAAGTTACTTTTCAAATATAAACCATTAAACGGAAAGAAAATATTCCAGACTTATCCAGAGAAATTGTGACAATCTCACAAAGAGGATTTTAACACTCTTTAAAATTGTTAAAGGATATTACAGTATCGTATACTATTGATACAAAAATATTTCCGACGGTTTTAATCGACACAATCGAATGGACGAATATTTATGAAATATGGCACAAAAAGCTTATACAAGCTTATACATATAGAAGTTTTTCTTTCGGGAATAGGGATGAATCACATCAAGTCTTATTGCTGAATAAAAGTCTGCTTTAATAAGGATTTGTGTTGCGGCATATCGCAAGAATTTTCTTGAGATATACAATTTTACATTACCTTCACCAAAACTGATTGATAAATAGTAAATATTATATTGATTGAGCTAAAAATTTGCATAGAAAAAGGTGATTTGGGGTTTCAACTAACAGTTTGTCGTGTTTAAAAAAACTGAAATGACGTAGTGACGTAAAGTTATATTATTAGAATTTTATTTAATTTATTTCTAAGACAACACAATTTATATTTGCCTCTGTAGTCTTCTAAGAAAAAGTTCTTACAGATATCTTAAGCAGTGCTTATTTATAAGGTATTATAGGAAAGTAATATGTATTTTTCGTCATATTGAACTCCGTAAAGTAACGCTCTACTCTATAAATTAGCTTTTAAGCTTATTTAACGCAGTCCACCTTGGGCTGGATAAATTGTTTCATTAGACAAGATTGGGGCTAGCAAATGAAAAATTATTCTGTCGTTTATTTCAACAAACACCGAAATGTTGCTCACATTAATTAATCTACAGGGCCTTTTGTATACACTGATTATTCTATTGTATAATACCCTTCTCACAAAAACTAACACAAAAGGCTGTTGGCAGCTCTAATTTACGCTAACAATTATCCGTATTGCGGTCTTACGATTATAATGCTTCTTAGAAATTATTTTTTCGCTGTTTATTACGGACAATGTAACTATATTTGGCTAGCCCGTTAGCACAATGGAAAGTGACCTGCCTTCAACCTCTCGCCGGTTTGATTCTCGCCGAGGACTAACATTTTCTATAAACAATTACTACTTACTTTGAGGAAGAACGACCGTGTGTATAATCGTCCCATATATTTATTGTTATTAAGAGAATCTGTAATACATAGTTGAATAAATCATTTTTCGAGCTATGAATTTAATTCTGATCATTGATGTACAAGATTCTATATCATTGATTCTGATCTAGCTATTTAGTACTGACTAGAAATGCTCCGCGGTTTCACCCGCGCACAGTGTTAGCTGGAAATTGATTTCTTTAAGAGGTATAGCTATATCCGTGGGTATCATTGGTATCCTTGGAATATAACTCATAATAACTCACCAGTTGCAGACCCTGTTATAATGGTCGCTATAATGAATTGATTATGGCATAATTATTTTTAGATTGTCATTTTTCAATTCGTTCCATCTTTTGATAGGAATGTCCGATTTTAATAATTTAAAAGTATTTTACAGGTATTGAGAGAGTTTTTCATAAAAAAAACATTTACTGGGGAAAGGATTAATATGGAGATATGAATAAAATGATTTGATTATTTTCGGTACTTTTATTAACTTATACAATGTAAAAAAGTAGTTATATTGTCATAACTATAATAGTTAATAAATAAATAAAATAAAAAAGTTAGACATGGTATCGCGGGCTTTTTTTGTAGAAATAGATACGTTTTATAATACTGTAGAACATTTTTTTGATCTATCATCAATAGTTTCCGCAGCGCCGTAATTTTTCACACCTTATTACAATTTTGTGAGGGATCCCTATTTTTTTGAAAATGTAATATAGCCTATGTTGCTCAGTGACGAAGCAGCTTTCTAATGGTGAAAAATTTTTTAAATTGGTCCAGTAGTTTTTGCGTGAAAACATTACAAACATACATACATACACATAAACATACAAATCATTCCTCTTTATAATATTACTATAGATATTATTATTAAGAATCCATACACAGCTGAATAAATCACTTTTCGAGCCATGAATTTAATTCTGATCTAGCTAGTTAGTACTGATTAATGGTATCGCGGTGTTAGGTGATTAGGGCCCTAAATCGGGAGCAGTGAGTGATTAGCGAACTCGTAATTGTACGGCAACTATCAATTACATCTGTCACGTGTGACTAAGGACTGGCTGCGGTATCACTTGAGTTTAACTAGTTCACAACTTAGCTAGTTCGACGTTTGTAAGGGAGGAAAATTAATCTTAACATATGTATAAGGTTGATATTACCGGTATCAATAGTCTGAGCAAAATGATTGTTAACTAATTTATAGAATTAGCCGTTACCTTACAGGCGATACAGTAAAAAGAAAATATATATATATAGTGCTAAATGTATAGTGGACTATGTGTTTTTCCATACCCGATACATGCAGGATTCGTAAAAACACATGCACAAAACCTCCACCACTGCCACCACAATCACAAACTCAACAATGTCGCCCCGCAACCGAAGCATCATCAGGAGATAGACTCAACGACAAAATCGCAAAGGGTATGAAAAAGCGAATAGTCTACTATACATTTAGTACTTTATATGTTTTCTATTTACTGTATCGCGGATTATAGCAAAATAATTTTATTATTACTTTTGTATTATGGATCTCCGCAAAGTAACGTCTAATTATATAAATTACTTAACAATCATTTTGCTCACACTATTGATACCGGTAATATCAACCTTATACAGAGTCGATGTCGCATGATATTAATTTTAATTATAAAATTTAATTTAATTAACATTATAAAACAATAGGAGATGTATATAATAGACATATGTATATAATATAGAAATTTAGGGCCATACAATAAACATTTGAAAACCCATATGTTGCGGTATAATGGTTAAACTATGAATGTACGTTGTATATATATACAAAGGGCAATTTTATCATTAATAAGTGAACTCTTCCAGAAAATTTTAGAAAAGGCAATATTTTGTATTTTTAGATTCTATAATAAAATTCCACAATAATTTTAACTTTACCATTATAGCAATTTATAAATACTATTAAAAAAAGGCTAATTCAGAAAGCCAATTATACTATTCAAGATTATCTAGGCGATAAGAATGCGTGGATATAGCTTCTCTTCAACCCTGTACAAGACATTAATAACTATATGTAACTAGTGATAAGAATTATTGTTTGATAAGAGCAACCGCCGAGTTTGTTGCTGGTTCTTCTCGGTAGGAACAGCTTTCCGAACCAGCAGTAAAGTTGACGATTCAAAAGCACTTGCTTACAAGTTTACTTGAATGAAGAATATTTTGAATTTTGAATTTGAATAAATAGACAAGAAAGAAGGGAAAACAAATTTTGCTGATTAACTCGTTAACGTAGTTTTAATACTTTGTTTCCCTTACGTTTGTTCGCAGATTGGAATACTATTACTTCTAGTCATAACTCTGTTGGTGCCTACACACGAACAGTCGACGCCGGTCTCACCATGTCCCAATGTATTCATGTACGAACCTTCGAACACCGAGCAGGGCAGATGGTACGGAGTTTTGAATCTCTCGACGGACACCACATTGCACTCACTGTGGTTGAACATCGTGCTTGACAGCAAGGCAGACATATTGGGGGTAAGAATTTAATTATACACTGCCAGATATAGTATTATTCTACCAAATTTCATAAATGTAATTACGGCTAAACTGAAGTACTCCATAACCTTATTCCTCTATCACCTTTCTATCAACGCACCACTAGGCACTGGGAGAAGTTCCACCCTTGCGTTATCGACATCCTACGAAGGCGCACAAAGCGCGTCGAGTTTTCTTTTTTACTGTGCACGGCATTGGAATGGAATTCTCTCCCGGCATCTATTTTTCCCATGTCATATAATATGGGTATCTTCGAAGCAAGAGCGAATAGGCATCTTCTAGGCAAGCGCGCTTCATCTTAGACTGTATCATTGCTTACCAACAGGCATGATTAGCGCTCGCCTATTAAGAAATAAAAAAATAGGTCATCATCATTCTCCCGCCTTAATCGCACTCTAGGTGTGGTCGGCACAATATAAAAAAATAAATATATGGGACACTTACACACACGGTCTGCCGTCCCCAAAGTAAGTAACTTAATACTTGTGTTATAAGGTGACGGAAAACTGGTAGATATACTACATAATTTAAACTACATACTTAAATACAAATATACGACCAGACTCAAAAAACCGTCAAATTGTTTTATAGAAATCTAGCTGCGCCAGCTAGTTTCAGTCAGCTTCGCCCGCGTGGAAATCTGCGTGTTACAATTTTTTTCTAGAATTCAAATTTTAAACATAAAAGTAGTTATTGTGAGTTAACCATAAGAGATAGAGACATGCTATCGGGTATTTTTTTTGTAGTTTTATAGATCTATAATTCTCTAGTACATTATTTTAGCGTATCTCTGCTGGTTTATGCAGCGCACGCGACACAGTTTACATAATACCGATATGTACTATTCGCCTAAACCATCCGCAACTATAGCACTATCTTTTGGTGAAAACCGTACAAAAATCTGTTCAGTAGATTTTGAGAAAATCGATTACATACAGACAGTTTTTGGGACTTTGTTTTATAATAAGTGTGGATGTTGGCACACGGTGGCAATCGAACCCGCGATCCGCGGAGCTGAAGACAGGGTCACTACCCACTGGGGCCAACGGCCCAGCCGATACGTTATCAGCTTCAGCTCTGATGCGACTCATTTGCATGTCATACTTCACACAATCCAACCATCTCTTTCTCGGCCTCTGATTTATGTGATCCTTCATCCACATATGTAACACTCGCTTGGTAACATGATTTTCGTCTTTATTACATCGCTCCATTAGAAGAATAAAGTTACATGATCTATGTAAATACATGGAACATGTTACTTTATTCTTCGGAAGGGGCGACCATTTCTTGTGCATGCATTTCTTGTCTTTCTCACTATTACAAATAGAAATATGCATTTCACAAGATCCTATCCTACATCGGTATACAGTTTGTTATAGCAATACAATTTTATTAGTTAATTAATTAATATCCCGTATAATAATAAAGTTAATCCTTTTTAAATTTAAACTATCGTGAGTAGTATTCATAGTTAATATAGATACCGACTATACTCACGTCTAATTTTATAGGATTAGGGTTCGAAATTAGTCGGGCTAATCCGATAAAATTAGACGTGAGTATAGCCGGTACCTATAATAACTATAAAGTTAATCCTATATATAGTATACTATACGATAAAATGCTATAAGGAAAATCTCTACCTGTTTAACAGTCATAACGGCATGGGCCGCTAAACTAAATTTATGTTCGGACTTTAGCCTTTTAGGTTATTTTAAAATATACAGACTGATATCTTACCTGAAAATTAACAATGTGTTATGCTCTTTTAAAAAGTTAAACCTTAAGTAGAGTATATTTATTATTATTTATAATAAAAATGTACAAGTTATGCCTATCTTAAATTATTTACACGCTAGTACTATACAAATCATGCCCACGTGGAATGAATGGTCCCGAGAATGCTGGCAGCGTTTCCGCGTTGATTCGCTAAGCTGATTCTTTATGAAAAAAGGAGCCAGCTGTCTTGTCACCTGAGGAGGCAATCAACCGAAATGTTAAAACGGATAAAAAAATAAATTCCACTTGACTTAATGGCCCTAGGGTCTCAACTGCAAAATGCACAAATATATAACTCTCGATGAGAGATGATACTTTCGCCGCTTGCCGGATTCGGCCATTTCCGCCGCAGCTCCAGGTCGAGTAGTAGAGTTACTTCAGATTATCATAAGTTCATATCATTCATATCGTTCATAGCAAAAATTAGAATATAACTATTAACAATGTCTTCCCTTTCCAGAACTGGGTCGGAGATGTAACGACGACAGATAATATAGATTTCAAGATTGAAAATACAAAAATGAAAATTCACCCTGGTCCGGCGATATCGGTTCGTTTCTTCGTCCAATATAACGTTCTCAATAAAGTGCCACGCGTGCAGGAGATACGACTGAATGGCAGGGAGATATGCAACGCGAAACGTCCACAACCAGCTATTGACACGCTTGATGGAATTGAACTCGTGACGAGACCGCACGTGGTCCAGCCTGTCAAGTCGCAAACTACCCAACGCCCTTCAGATTCTAGACCTGTTTATAGACCTACGGAATCATCACAGTCAAGGCCGGTAATCAGGCCAGAAGACAATTCGTACACAAAACCAATATATGGAAGGCCTTCCGGCGAAGGACCCGTATATGTGCCGAGCTCAAATCCATCAACCGACCAGAGCAACGTTAATATATACAGCATGTAAGTGTACAGTTTTTTTTAATAATATTGTTCTGTGTAGGAAACTGCGGAAGGAAATGGGAGTCGTAGTCGAAAACGTTCATTGTAACCCGTAAATAATATTCCCGTATACGGAGCGCTCTTTTACACAAAATCAGAACGAATTTTGGAGAAGAACTCGAAGTCAGGTTAAAGCCCGAACGCGCGTTCAAGGCCGCGGTCAACACGCCGGACGTGTGCGTTTAAGGCTAAGGTCCTTTATTACTAATTTTACGAGTATCCTAAAATATTCCAAATACTGTGTCGTAATATAAAGGCATGTTTTAAAGTCAGTAATGCATGATATTTCAAGTAATGCAACTAAGTTCATTTTTCTTATTGATTAACCAATTTGTTTTATTTTACTACTATAGTTTTTATGTTATCATTACATTTTTAGGTGTTTGAAAAAAATGTACAGCTTTCAACCATCTATATTATTTTTCAAATTCTATTTTTGTTTACTAACATATTCATGTGTAAGCTATTCTGTACTTAACATTTAGAACTGAACTGAACTGCATTAATCCTATTTTCAATATCCAACCGAAACTAAAATTGTTGCGAATTTTTGGCGAGATGTTTCTGACTTTAAAGAATATGTTTTTCAGTTCCTTGAAGAATTATGTCAGTTTTGATAACTTATCATCATTCATTTTCCTGCCCTTAAAAGTATGCGTTATTTTGCGCAATTGCATAGTACAAAAGTAATAGTTGTATTATTTTGCTATAATGTATATTTTTCAGAAAACGTCATAAGTTTTGTCCGCAATAATTGACAGCGGCCATAATTCTTGAGCCCCGATGCTTCGGTTGGACTATACACTATCATCTATGTAGAATCTTGTTTATAACCATTAACATAGTAATCGTTAACAGTGGTGGTGGCCCGGTCCCAGTACAGAGCGTTACAGAAAAGCGACCCACCTACCAGTTGACACGAAAGCCGTATTCTACAACTCGAAGAGATGATGATGACGACAGTGACAGGTATCTATTAGAAGGGAAGGTCGCACGAAACTAAGTACCATAGACTGGGAATTTATTAAAGGCTTTTTAGAAATCAACATCAAATAAATGATAACGATCTTAATCGAAGTCGTTAGATACATAACGTGTGTGTAAAATATGACACATGAGACATGGGCTGCAATAGTGTCGCAACTTTAAAAGCATTTTATTTGGCAGCGATACCGGCAGAACTCATAATTCAACATTAGGCCGTTCTTTGAAGCGTACTAACGCAATTTTTATCGATTTGCCTTGGAAATGAAATTTTTAAAACCATTTATCTTAAAACATGATTTTTTCGAGTTGTATCGCTATTGCAAACCATGAGCGATATATAGTATAGTACGCGGCAATAAATAATGCACATCGAGGCTTAGAGAGAGAAATCGGTTAGATTCTGCTTCATAGAGCATTGTCTCTGTCGCACAGACTGACACATCCTGACATACTGCGTGACAGTGACAGCGCTCTTCGAAACCGAACTGGCCGGCTGTTTCGTTCTAAGCATCGATGTGCATTATTTAATGCCGGGTACTATAAAAAAATTTATGCGTACCAATGTCTCTCAACCTTTTATGACCCGTGCCCGAACTTATCTTTTTTTAAATTTTATAACTTTTACAAAAAAACTGAATTATTCACTTAAGAAAATGATAGATTTTAGGAAGAAGAATAATGAAATTTCCGTCGCCAAAGCTCCTGCGTTTTATTCATTGATTTTAAACAGAGCTTTTGCCCATCTAGTTATGACATTAAAGCTGTGAAAGCTAACAGTATAAACAAACGTCTATGTAAAATGAGCTTTTTGATATAGAGATCTTCTCGACAACCTTTAATACACACAGCAAGTTGATTAATATGTTCATTAATTGGGTCGGGATTTTTTAGTGGTTTGGTGTAATAACTAACCTGCATTTTTAAAATTATACGAACATACATGTAATAATTTTTATTTGTATTCATTACGCCATTAAGATTAATATTGGTGGTGGAATCTAGAATCTATTGTTTTTTTAGAAGTCCAAGATTTATGAAGATTAAGCCAGTCTTTGCCAATTAAATAACTAGTGATATTCTTTTTTATCATTGACGGGACGTTCAATTGTACGGATTGTGAAGCAAAGCGCACGACATAGTGTGAGATTTGGCATAAAATTCACAAGTCAGTTAAAAAAGTAAAATTTAATTATGTCAAATTTAAAGATGCATTTATAAATTACGTACAATTATATATACTCTTGATCTTTGCCATTTTACTATTTTTAAAAAACCTGATTTATTAATTCACAAATTTGTACAAAAGTTCACGTTTTAAGAAATTTATATATATATATATATATATATATATAGTTATCCCTTCTAGGAGTTGTTTGATCAAGCGGTACGTATAATCAGTTCTAAGTTGATCCGTTCGGATTTGTTGATCCAGGCCCGATTTGTTGATCCAATACAATTTTACATCACATTTGTTGGCTCCGCTTCGGATCAACAAATGATGAATACTGTTTCTCCGTAAGTACTCAATAATTATACAAATCCACTCCGTAGTTATTTGATCCGATTCAAACGAGCCAATCGCAGAGCAGATCGTCATCAAACGTACTCCGTACTTTGACCCCGTTATTCAAGGCTCTTTCAAAGTTGGGTTTGCAGTAAATTCTTAAGCATGCAGATTTCAAAGAAATGTAGTTGAATGATCTGATGGATTAAAATTACAACATTTGGGAATAAGTGACCTTGAATTAAAAGATGAATTATTATTAAAAAATATCCCTTAAAATCCCTCCTTTCTGCTTAAAAGAAAATATATAACAAGTACATGTAAAAAAAAAATTATAGAAATTATTTTGCTATAATACCAAAATAATTTATATTATTATTTTTGTATTATGGAATTCCACAAAGTAGCGCCTACTTCTAGTTTTTAATTTTTAAGTTTCTTATTTCATTAGTACTTGTTTTAAGGGGCTCCAGATGGGGGTGTAAGGGGAAAGTGTCGTCCCATTCAGTCTCTTCAAGTGTCAACCACACACGCTCGTGGTGGATTAATGGTCATATCACCATTTCTGTCCACCTGACCCAAATACCAGACCGACAGTGGAGAGCAACACTGTCGGTGCGACATTGTCAGCACTACAATCGCCAACCCGCATGCTGATTACTCGCAAACCCTTCACATGATGTTATTACAGTATAAACCACAGC
Organism: Morpho deidamia; assembly: GCA_947086505.1. Classification (NCBI taxonomy): domain Eukaryota; kingdom Metazoa; phylum Arthropoda; class Insecta; order Lepidoptera; family Nymphalidae; genus Morpho; species Morpho deidamia. The sequence goes on along the minus strand of CAMTZC010000021.1, from coordinate 16,412,296 downwards.
CCCTAGTTCCCAGCTCTGGCAGCGGTTAAAATAACGGCGTAGTAGCGGGTGTCAAGAATTTCCGGAAAAAAATCCGCTGCCAATCCCGAAAACCAGACCTAGCAACAGACGCACGTATTTTGAGATAATAGAAGATGGAAAAGATACTTGAGCTGGAAAAAAACAGTAAACAAGTTACGGTGGTGATAGGATTATCTGAAGTCGCGTTCCTTATACTCAGAAATACCAAACGGTATTATCTGAATGTCATACAGGATTACGCGCCGACATCAGCGCATCCAGACGATGATGCATACTATGCATGCCTCCAAAACCTTCTACACTGTTTCTATGGGGGAATTAAACACAAAGCTTGGCAAGTGAAGCGGCACAGAGGTGAGAGTAGGGCAATTTGGATACGAGCTACGGAACCACATGGGCCAGATGTTGGCCGATTTCTTGAAGTGAGAGGAGCTCTACGTGATGAATTCTTTTTTCAAGAAACAGCTGCATTGAAAATGGACCTGGATAAGTATCGACCATCATGTCATTATGTATTTAATGATGTATCTGCGATCGATACCGTACAGACGGGGAGCGATCACCGTATGGTTAGAGGCACATTGAATATATCCGTACAACTGGAAAGATCCAGTCTGGTGAAGTCTACGCTCCGACCCATTCGAGTTTATATCCAAAACCCCATGAAGTTCCAACTCGAGCTGATGAACCGTTTTGATTGCCAAACTGACTGCGTTTCTGTGGGCGATTTAAACAGCAGACTGGTGGAAACCGTCCATACGGTCCAAACTTTATAAGAGAAGCCGTAAGAGAACCTATAAATTCTTGACACAGAATTTCAAGCTCATGGATGAGAGGAATGAAATGAGATTGCAGTGTTCAGTAGACGTGCTGAGCTACCGTTTGATCAATAGACAGATTTCTAAGGTGCAAAAGTGCGACTAGCGTCAGTTCAACACCGAATTCATTCGAGGTACTAAGAGCGTAAGTTAGAAGTAAGTTTTCGCAAGACATCTCTCTATTAGGCAGAGGCAGTTGACGTGATTGAAGACCGATATTGCTATCATTTCGTCTCGATCTGAGATTTTAAGAGAGGTTGAGAGGTTCTATGGGCAGTTATTCATCTCATACTGTTGTCAATTTGGCAAACGATCCAAGACCCAATTTGACTCGACACCATATCGAAGATTTGCCGGACGTCAGCCTTACGAGATTAGTATTACTCTCAAACAACTTAGAACAACATGGCTCCAGATAATGTCGAAATGACAACCGAACTACTGAAGGTGGGTGAAAAACTGATACCTCAAGTCCTTCAGCGATTGTTTAATTCCGTTATTTATGAAGGTATTATGCCAAAAGCATGATACAGGAACGTGGTGGTTCTCTTCTTCAAGAAAAGTGACTCTTATTGAAAAATTACAGACTCATCTTGCAGCTGAATCATGTTTATAAGTTGTTCTCGAGAGTCAAAATAACAATAAGTTCCGAACAAGCTGGATTCCGAAAAGGCTAAAGTACCATAGTACCACATATTCACGCTGTGGCAGGTTAAACAGAGGACCGAGTAGTATAACCAGCCACTTTGCTTGGCGTTTGTGGACTATGAGAAGGCCTTTGATTTGGTGGAAACATGGGCTGTATTAAGATGGCTCTAGAGATGCCGAATCGACTATCGGTGCGACCAAGTGCTGAAGTGTTTGTATGAAAACGCCACAATGTCTATCCGTATCAAAGACGGTGAGGTATGCGACAAAGAGATATAATCTCCCCGAAACTGTTTACCGTTGCATTGGATGATGTCTTTAAACTTTGGATCGGAACGGATATGGCATGAACATCAACGGCGAGTATATCACTCACCTTAGATTTACCTACGATATAGTATGGCAGAGTTTCCGAAGGACCTTAACATAATGCTCGACGGCCTTAAAATGGCTCAGAAGATGTTGATAATGATTGTAACTTATTTTGACAGTCTATATTATTATGAATTATTACGTATTATTAATTACACAGTGTGGTATCCGGCTGAGTAGAATAGACCGTCATTTCTTACCGAGGTGTCGTAAAAGACGACTAAGGTAAGTAGACGTCAGGCAGGTCCTAAAATACCTAGCCAAATCATCGTACAACATGCTTAAAACATGTTGTGCTGACCCCACTTAGAGTACGACAATGATTAAGTATTATTAATAAAAAAAACTGTTGCCTCTCATTATTCAAACTAAGTATGTAATACAGTATTATTTTAAAATTTAACACCGTTTGAAAACATATTTCGTTTCATTTTATGCAAAAAAAAGCAGTCCAGAAATAGTTCTTACTAATAAGTAGTTTTGAATTTCAAATATATGTCAGAATACCCCGGACGATGTTAAAATAAAAATGTATTTTAGATCAACTTATGCCTATTGACACAGAAGTATATAGTAGCAATGACCTCTGGGGCCGACGTTGACGTGTGGGGCATCTCACTCATTATATATTAACATGGATCAAAAAGTGTCTACAATGTATTGGATTTTAAGATCAACTAATGCTTAACGGAGACTTTAGAAAAAACCGTTAGCAGGAGCCACAAAATGACCAAAAATATGAAACGAAAAATATAGAGTCTACTAGTGCATCATAAAATATGAGTGAGTGACACGATATGCCAATCAAATATATCCTTTTTGTAATTGTGAATACAACTCAGGAGCCATTAAAACAGCTAATTTAAGTGGATCAAACAAGTACTTAGGAAATTTGCGTGATCAAACAAGTAGCAGAAAAGGACTATATATATATATATATATATATATATATATAATATCAAATTTAAATGCAATTCTTTTTGCTCGACATACAATAACTTATTTATTTATAACATTAAAAGTAAGTAAGTAACAGCCTGTTAATATCCCACTGCTGGGAGTAGGCCTCCTCTCTCCGTTTCTGGAGAGAAGGGTTGGAGCTAAGACCTACCACGCTGCTCCAATGCGGATTGGTAGGTTACACATATCTCCAGAATTGTCTAGAGATATGCAGGTTTCCTCACGATGTTTTCCTTCACCGAAAAGCGTGTGATAAATTGCAATTATCAATTAGACACATGAGTTTTAATAGAAAAACTCATTGGTGCCAGCCTGGGTTTGAACTCGAGTTCCCCTCGTAACAGTCGCACGGTCTCACCGCTGGGCTATCACAGCTTATTTACTTACATTATCATATATATTTATAATTGTCAACTGCACGTATTAATAATTGAAAAATACTTTTTTTCCGACCAGCAGGGCCGATCCATCTGATTATTGGGCGCCCGGAGATCATCTTATAGTAGACTCCGGCGGAAAACCTACTCAAGCCACCAATAGAAATCAACCCGTAAGTTATTTAATGTTTTATTCGAAAAACATACCCTAAAATATATGTAATAGTAATAAAACATTGAAACACTACTATTAAATATCTTGCTGCGAAATTTTGGAATAACATTGCTCCACATTTACGTGAAATAACATTTAAAAATTGTATCGTGTTTAATTAACGTTCCAAAAGGTTTCAATTGCACCAAATTTTATCAGTATTGGTCCAGTGTATTAGCCGTGATAGCATAACAGACAGAGAGACTTTCGCATTTATAATATTAAGTATGGTTTTATCCATATTGTATATTAAATATTTTATATATCTACTTTAACTAATCTTTTTTAAAATTAATTATTAATATTAAAGAGTTTATTTTGAATGGAGATAAAACTTATTTTTATTCTAATTAATTATTAATATTAAAACAGGTAACTTTAAGAAAAAAACGATTATTAATAATCGATGCTTTCAATTCGAGTTAATCGATTTATTTTGAAGGGAGGAAAATCGATTTTTTCCACTCTGAATCACATCCCTAGACGCTAGTAGTACCAAGTAAAAAAAAAACAATATTATGTATTTGACCTATAAAATTGTGAATAACAATATTGCCATAACATTAATCATAAAAATGTCATGATACATAATTATAAATGCTATTAATGACACCAAATACCAATAAATTACACGTTTAAGGTAAATCCCCTTTGAATATAATATTTGGAGTATGTCGTTTAGCAAAAACTTGTAACGAAACCGGACTTGTTTGTCGACTTCAGTAAAATCCCAATGTATGTGTTCATATTAACTTCCTTTTTAAAAGTTTTTATATACTTGCCGTGAAGGTTTAAGTTTGCAAGTTTAATTTGACCCACTTCTCGGTATCCGATTGAGCTGAAATTATACATACTAAATACTTGACCAATACCGATTATTATTATAAATATACAAGTCAAAATATTCAATTTTACAAAAGTTTCAAACGGTTTTTACGAGTATAATTAATAATTTCAATTTAATGTTATTTATGTTTACTTTACTTACATTTACTTGTTAGAATATTAAGAATATTTAATTTAATTTTAATAATCCGTTCTTTATTTATTCATTTGTTTAACGTTTTGTGAAAATTGATGTCATATTGAAATTATTATTATATATGTCAAGGAGTGAAGTCATGTGTTTATGATAAGCATGACCTGATGCTGCTGTCAGGATTGAATCGTAGGTACTCCTCGAAGGTTAATAGTAGGGATACGAAATTTTGCTAAAAGCTTTTGTTAAAAGGTCATTTTTAAAATAAATTTGTTCTTTTACAATCATTGACATATTTTTACAATAAACTAAGCTAAAGTTAAGCTGTGATAGCCCAGCGGTGAGACCGTGCGACTCTTTCGAGGGGAACGCGAGTTCAAGCCCGGGCAGGCACCAATGAGTTTTTCTATTTAAACTCATGTGTCTAATTGGTATTTACAATCTATCACACGCTTTTCGGTGAAGGAAAACATCGTGAGGAAACTTGCATATCTCTAGAGAATTCTGTTGATATGTGTAACCTACCAATTCGCATTGGAGCAGCGTGGTAGGTCTTAGCTTCAACCCTTCTCTCCAGAAACGGAGAGAGGGTTACTATTCCCAGCAGTGGGATTGTAATAGGCCGCTACTTTACTACTTTAAGCTAAAGTTATGTGTTTATTAATATAATTAAGCTAGGCCGCAGTGACCCTGCCTGCGTAATGTACTAGTAAATTAAATTGAATTAAATTGAATTATATTTTAGAAAAAACCTTATAAAAAATTTATAGTGATTTTTGAGAAAATCGATCGCATAAAACTATGTTATACTATAGCTACTAACAAAAGCCGTGTGGAATGCGGCAGAATAGAATAGACCACCCTCCTTTTTTACCGAGGTGTCGTAAGAGGCGACTAAGGTAAAGCCGTGTGGTATCGGGCTGCATAGAATAGACCACCCTCATTTCTTACCGAGGTGTCGTAAAAGGCGACTAAGGTAAATGCCGTGTGGTATCCGGCTGCATAGTATAGACCACCCTCATTTCTTACCGAGTTGTCGTAAAAGGCGACTAAGGTAAATGCCGTGTGGTATCCGGCTGCATAGTATAGACCACCCTCATTTCTTACCGAGGTGTCGTAAAAGGCGACTAAGGTAAGTTGACGTCAGGCAGGCCGCCGGCCCTAAAATACGTAGCCAAATCATATGACAGCATGTTTGCAACATGTTGTGCCGACCCCACTTAGAGTGGGATAAGGGCAGGAGAATGATGATGATGACTATAGCTACTAACAACTGTAACTAGCTATATATAGCGTAAAACCCATCCCCATCGGAATTCTAGTATAAAGCCTATACGTTGCTCCACAATATAGCGAAAGTCACATCAAAACCGGTTTTGCCCTTCAAAAATTCAAAAATTGCACTGTATTTTAGTAAATACCGTACAAAAAATTTGTTCAGTAATTTTAAGACAATGGGCCACATACGCACAGACCGCTTTTGGGGGCTGTTTTAAGTAAAGATATTTCCATTCATTACGATAAGTTACTGTAAACGTAAAAGTATTCTGACGACGGAAGAATTGAGACATATTCGTTAAATTACTAATATATTCAAGGTATAGATACACCACCACTGTAAATTACTTTGAATTTCACTATCATATGTGACTAATACGGGTTTTTCTTAAATCCCCTTTGGTATTTACGCATAATGATTTTTATTCAATGTCGTCATTATTGTAATGTTGTAAACACGGAACAGTTGTCGATGAAAACGCTTAGGCCATTGAAAACCCATTTGCTTCCTTATCATGTATAAAGATAGTACATATAATGAGTTGACTCGTCAATACTTGAAGTGATTCAAGGCTTAAGTTTCATTGTAACTCCTTTTGCATAGAAAACACTATAATTAGTAGCGATAAAAATGCCTGTATTTGAAAATCATTTCAGCTTTTGATACAAGACCGCGGTTTAATTATGTAAAATTCAAAATGTTTAAAAGATTAACATTTGGAACAAGTCGTAGCTTTATTAATCATATTGATCATCATCCTCCTGCCCTTATCCCACTCTAAGTGGGGTCGGCACAATATGTTACAAACATGTTGTCATATGATTTGGCTACGTATTTTACGCCGGCCGCCTGCCGTCCACTTACCTTAGTCGCCTTTTACGACAACTCGGTAAGAATCATTCTTATTAATCTTATTGATCGTTAGATTCAAAAGTGCTTGAAAGAGCCTAATTTTATTATTACTTTTGTATTATGGATATTCGCAAAGTAACGCCTAATTCTATAAATTACGAAGTATAATGTATGTGACAGTATGTTTTCTGCATTTCTCCCTCCGTAAAAATCTATAATATATAAGCTAAGATTATTTTAACTTTTATTATTCACATGTTCCTTATTGTAATTTACTATTATGCTTTTATTCGTTTTGGAAAGAAATTTTTAAAATTGTTCTATAACTTTAAAAATATGCGACACGTATTTTTTTTGTCTAATGCAGGTCAATTTTCTGCTGCCGGTTTTTATAGGATTTTGGGACACGTTGTATATTAGACATCTTTATCTTTTTAGCAATGCGGCAGGGTGACAAGGAACAATCCAACCCCTTTGGTGGTGCATGGGAAGCCTACATTGGAAGGTCAATGGCCGTGGCAGGTGGCTTTATACCAAACTCGGGTATGTAATTTTTTGTACAATGTATTAATCGCAACGTGGAATGCGTAGTAGTATTAGAAAAATTTGCCGTTATTATTTATTTATTATATACCCCCTATTCGGTTCGCCTTCACTTATGATTATGTATAAACTTGCTGTGTCAGTAGCGTCTTCCGCGTAGAAAGCAGTGTATCACTTTTTTTTCCGAATTGAAAATTTGAACATTAAAGTAGTTATTGTGAGTTAACCGAGATTAAGAGATAGAGACATGCTATCGCGGATTTGTAGTAGTATTTTTGTAGATCTACAATTCTCTAGTACATTACTTTATCATATCTCTGCTGGTTTACGCGACACACGCAAGTAAAACTCCCAGCGGACTGCCAGAGATTGAGTGGTGATTGATTTTCTCAAAACCTAATTTTGTTTGTACTTGAACCGATTTTTGTACAGTTTTTACCAAAAGGTATTGCAATTCTTCCGGTAGATTTAATTTAATAGTGCATTACGGTTTTATTTAAATTAGATTGAAGAGATCGCGCTGTTGTAAAAAAATTGCCGCGTAATATAACAAAGATACACTAAAGTAATGTACTAGAGAATTGTAGATCTACAAAGATACTACAGAAAAGTTTCAAACAGTATGTCTCTATCTCTTATGATTAACTTACAATAACCACTTTTATGTTCAAAACTTCAATTAAATACCACGCGGGCGATGCCGTAAGCGAAGCTAGTATTATAATAAGTATGCATCATCCTCCTGCCCTTATCCCAATCTAAATGGGGTCGGCATGACATGTTACAAACATGTCATGCCGCCATCCTGACATCAAATTACCTTAGTCGCCTTTTACGACACCTTGGTAAGAAATGAGGGTGGTCTATTCTACTCAGTCTGATACCACACGGCAATGATAATGATAATAAGTATGCACCGTGAAAATTTAAAATCTACCATACATAAATTAGTGATAATATATCATTACATAGTTTTGTAGGAATCGTTATTATGAATGTACGATTTAAGGAAAACGTACTGTGGCTAACGAGACATGATATTCGAGTTATTTGCAGATCATGTTTTTTTTTGTTCCATCAACTTTACTAAGTACTATTAATTACTCCATTATACTACAAGCTATAAATAAACCTGACATTTATCTTTGGCGGTGTCGCATTTAGAATGTTTGGTCGAGCCTAAATATTGATAGAAACTACTAATTAATGTACATGACGGCGCGTAAAGTAATTTTAAGTTGTGCACAAAGTTACATGATTATTTTGAGCTAAAATAATGTACTAAGGAGAAATTAACATTAAGAGCGGGTAACCCCGAATAGAGTAGTTCGACGATGGCATGGCAACGTGGTTTGTTATGAGAAGATCGCGTGGGCTAATCTATTGCTCTTAATCTCATTCCATCTGGTGTTAAGTATTGTATTTCGGCTTATATTGTATTGGAACCGAATAATTAATTGTTAAAAACGTGGTTTTCTTTCCGAGTTCCTGCCAATATCGCACCCTCAATGGAGGACAATAGCCTGCACCGCCCTAATAGGCTTCCTGATGTTTCTATATACATATTATGTTAACTTTATATTTTTAAAAATATATTTAATACTTTATTGCACTCAGAACATAACATGATTGGCAAAAAGTAAAGTCACCATTTACCTTTAGCGCTGGACTGGCCCGTTGGCGTATGTGGTAGTGAAACTGCCTTCAACTCCGTGGGTCGTGGGTTTGATTTCAGCCAAATGCCAACATATTTTAAATAAATTTTGTTGTTTCTTCTTGTCAGGGCGTATTTATAAATGGATTTAAAATTTTATTTCTATATATTTACCACTTGTCTGTCACTCATAATACAATTAACATAATATCATACATGAATAAACATAATTGCATATGATAATATATATTATGTTGGATTAAACACAGAGTAAAAGAATATTATAGCTTCTTCGAATATCGGATATATTATTACAAAATAAAATATACCAAACCCAAATACTCAATTAAATCGATTGCTGATTAACAATAGAATTTTCAGTGCCCTCATTACCTGATAAAATCAGTAACAGCTGAAAGTGTATGTCAGTGAGTATAGTCCAAATATTGGTAAGCTTCCTCAATAAAGAAGATAGGATAGGCCAAGAATCTCTCTAAATAATATATAACCATGTATATCGCCCTGTATGAAGAACAAAATCATATCTCCCATATATAAACATAGGAAATGTGACTTTTTTCTTCGGATAGGGCGATAAATAATGCACATCGCGGCTCAGTGAGAGAAATCGCCTAGATTCTGCTTCATAGAGCATTGTATCTGTCGCACAGACTGACGAACCCGTGAGTGACAGAGACAGCGCTCTACGAAACCGAATTGGCCGGCTGTTTCGTTCTAAGTTCTCGATGTGCATTATTTATTGCCGGGTATTATAAATCGTTTGTGGGTTTGGGTATTAGATTCTATAATAAAATACCGCAATCAATTTTGGCCTTGCCATTACAGCAGATTAAAAACACTGTTCAAAAGAAGTAGATACAGAAAGCCTACTATTACGATAGGGGCATCTAATATTTGTAATCAGCCAACTCTATTTCACACGCTATTAAATAACTAAACAAGTAATAGCTAAAGTCGTTTGTTTAAATGACTTTTGACTATTTCCGATGCCGATAAGTTCGTAAATAAACGGTGATTTTATTACAGGCGGTAAACAGCGAGTACATATGCGGTGGAACTCTGGTGTCTCATAAACATGTCATCACGGCAGCGCACTGCGTCACGCGCAAGAAGTCCCCCAAGCCAGTCAATAAAAACACCCTTACCATTTACCTGGGCAAGCACAACCTAAGGACATCGGTTGAAGGTGTAGAGATAAGATTTGTAAGTTTAACTTACCTTAACAGTACGTAAGTTATGTTATAAAATAGAAAAAAAGGAAAATTAGACACTTACCTTTTTGTCCGATATGCTGTAAAAACTGTTAAGACCAAAAACTCATCGACAATCCGAAAAAAGGGCGGATTTTAAAAAGCTGCAGCCCCTAAAGAAAGTTTATTCAAAAGTAATAATAAAATTATTTTGCTATATAAAATATAATGTTATTGATATTAATATAACACGGGTCGGGCGTCAATGCGTTTGTGAAAACTTTTGTTTTCGTCATTAAAAATTAATAATTTGGGTGAAGGATAACATTGTAAGAAAACCAGTATATCTTAAGAGAATTTTTGTGATATATGTAACTTACAAAACTGGTGGTGGGATCTACAAATCTTTTTTCTAAAAACAAGAGACGTTTGCCCAGCATCAGTATCGGTCCGTAAAAAAAATACATCAACCGTCTAGATACATTGCTTTAATACTGAATATATAGATTAACTACAATAATTTTTTCACGTTTTATTTAGAAATTTCAAATAATCTTGTAGTACTAGTGTAGTCATTGTCAATTTTCTAAATTACCTGGAAACAGAAATTTAAATCTATTAGATGTAGTTAAGTAGTAGTTTTCCGGATGTTGTTAATTCTTTGGGCAAATAATCAAGTTATTATGTTCTCAGGCAGATCAAATCAAATTTATTAGATATAGTTCAATAGTAGTTATCCGGATGTTATTAATTCTTTGGGCAAATAATCAAATAATTATGTTCTCAGTTAGATCAAACAAATTTATTAGATGTAGTTGAGTAGCAGTTTTCCGGATGTTGTTAATTCTTTTGGCAAATAATCAAGTTATTATGTTCTCAGGCAGATCAAATCAAATTTATTAGATTTAGTTCAATAGTAGTTTTCCGGATGTTATTAATTCTTTGGACAAATAATCAAGTAATTATGTTTTTTTTTTTACTTTATGTTCTCAGGTATCAGAAATTACCGTATACCCAGAGTACAACAAGACCCCTTACGCCCAAGATCTCAGTATCCTTACGATGCGAGACTCAGTCGAGTACACGGACTTCGTTAGGGCTGCTTGCTTGTGGCCTGAGAACCAGATTGCCCTGAGCAATGTTGTCGGCAAGAAAGGTTCGGTAAGTAATCTACTTCTCAACTATGATTAGAAACTAAGTAATTTTAACACAAAACAGTCTTACACTCGTGTTCTTTCTATAGTCGGTCCCTCATTTCTGAGGATCGTTATCAGTTTCTGTTGACGTATAACATCTTTCCAGCAGTTCCTATCACTTGCCATGAGAACAACGTTGTGGCACCAGTGGCCTTTAGCTGATCAGACCAACAAATTCAAATTAATATTCAAAATATTATTTATTAAGTAAACTTGTAAAAAAGTGCTTTTGAATCGTCAAAATGTACCGCTGGTTCGGAAAGCTGTTCCTACCGAGAGGAGCCAGCAAGAAACTCGGTGGTCGTTTTTTTCAAATAAAATTCTTATAACTAGTTACATTTGGTTATTACTACGTTGAACAGGGTAGAGGAGTAGTATATCCACGTATTTTTATCATTTATACAATCCTCAATAGTATAGTAGGCTTTTTTGTATCAACCTCCCTTTAACAACGCTTTTAATCTGCTGTAGTGGCAAGATAAAATCGATTGCGGGATTTTTTTTACAGAATCTTATACCCAAACTCACAAATGACTTATTAACTTTTGCAAGGCGCAAAGCAGGAACCGCAAGCTTATGTCGGTTCCTACTTTGTATATTATACATCGCCAATCTATTCTATTCTATTCTACTGTGGAGACATCTGGTTTTGTGTTTACATATAGTATATATTGACATACCCTAATACATAACTATCAACACAAAGAGCCATACGTGGCATTTACAATTTAAATTCGCGCGATTCCCTGCGAGAGAAGTTCAAGGAAACAGGTATTCTTACATTGGCTTCACAGTATATTTTTAGTAATTTAATTTTTGTACATATGAATATAAATAATTATAAAAGAATTGGCGATGTATATTATAGACGAAGTAGAAACCGACATAAGCTTGCGGTTCCTGCTTTGCGCTTTGCAAAAGTTCGTAATTCGTTTGAGGGTTTGGGTATAAGATTCTATAATAAAATTACACAATCTACATTAACTTTACCTTTACAAGAGTTTAAAAATACTATTAAAAAAGGGCTAATTCAGAAAGCCTATTATACTATTGAGGATTACCTGGAAGATAAGAATCCGTGGGTATAGCTTCTCTTCAACCCTGTACAAGACATTAATAACTATATGTAACTAGTGATAAGAATTATAGTTTGAAAAGAGCAACCGCCGAGTTTCTTGCTGGTTCTTCTCGGTAGGAACTGCTTTCCGAACCAGCAGTCGATTTTGACGATTCTAAAGCACTTGTTTACAAGTTTACTTGAATAATTTTGAATCATTTTGCGTTCTGTGTAATTAAACCTTTGTTTTTCTTTTCTAGGTTGTTGGATGGGGCTTCGACGAGACGGGAGTGGCAACTGAGGAACTCACCTTAGTAGAGATGCCTATAGTCGATCAAGAGACTTGTATTCGATCTCACAGTTCGTTCTTTGCCGAATTCACTGACAAGGATTATACTTATTGCGCTGGCTACAGAGATGGTTAGTTTGATTGTATATCCGTTGACGATCTTTTACTGGTATTTTTCAGTCATGAATATATAAAGTGTAAGTTGAGTGTCTAACTGTTTCCAAACTATAGTATTTCCAACCAATTTTTTAACTTTTGACATATACAGAGTTATGAAGTTCCGTAATTATTGGATTAAAAACTACCGTGAACAAATTGAATGCATTATGGGCGCTTTGTTTTTTTAATAGTGACTTGTGTTAGTTAATTGAGTATGATTTAAATTTAACCTGTATTTCATTGCGATTGACACAAAATGACCGCTGCTTTCAGAAAAGGATATTGTCTATGACGTATGAGGGTACTATTGTTTAAATACTTTTTAAATTATTATCATGTTTTTTTAAGTAATGCGAAATATGTAAGTACATATTTATTTGAATACAATACAATATAGTAATTTAAATTCCACTTTATTTTTTATAAAACAATATAAATATGATAAATCGTTTAAACTTATCTGTAAATAAAACCTATTATTTCTAGACATCGATTCTGACTTGCAATGTTGACTGCAATGGTCACTACTTTAGCTGTCAAAATTTAAATAAATGATTGGAAAGATTATAGCCAATTTGAACTTAACCCATATTTTAGAAATTCGTAGTCATGTTGTACTTAAATGCACCATTCACTACATACAACGCACACGCTATGTATCTTGGCATTTGACTGTCTCTTGTAACAACATCTTACAATATTTATTACAGGCTCGACCGAACAACGAACCGGTACAAGAAAAAGTATGTCTTTTCACTCATTTGTGATACTTTCTTTTTTAGTTCTCTTCTCTTGAGTATTTGTCTAAAGAAATGGCGCTAGCCTTGTTTTGGAAATAAGGGTCAATTGGTTGACGCCCAATCGCTGCAAAAATACAGAGTGGTACCGACGATCCGACATTAAATGAATGCATTGATCACTTAAAGTTATAAGATAACTCTGGCATGATTCAATCTTCATAAGTATCTTAAAAAATATTAAAGTAATCAAGTAAAGTAACGGCCTGCCACTATCCCACTGCTGGGAATAGGCCTCCTCTCACCGTTTTTTCAAAAGGGTTAAGCTAAGACGTACCACGCTGTTTCAATGCGGATTGGTAGGTTACACATATCCTAGAATTCTCTAGAGATATGCAAATTTCCTGAAGATGTTTCCCTTCACCGAAAAGCGTATGATAAATTGCAATTATCAATAAGACACTATTATTTTAATTAGAGATCTAGCTTCGTTAATTTTTATTTTTTTTCGTTAGTTTTTAAGCCAAGGTTGAAATAGTGTGTACGGTCATTGATATCTATACATCGAGTTTATTTACAAAAAAAAACTGAACTAAATCATTTTTTTATGTAAGGTACGAAGTGTGTACGTGTGGTACCTTAAATTAAAATTAATGTTGTATGGTCGGTATCAATCGGTTAATCGGTCAGTATATTGTTAAACATAATAAAATGGTATTTCAAAATTGATAAAGCAAGTGCTTAGAAGAAAAATCCAGATTAATATAATAAATGCGAAAGTGTGTCTATTACTATTAACCGAAAGAATTGGGTTGGACCTACCCACCACGCTGCTCTAATGAGGATTGGTAGGTTATACATATCGCCAGAATTCTAGAGATATGCAGGTACCCTCACATCGTGAGGGTCAAAACATCGGTTTTCCTTCACCGAAAAGCGTGTGATAAATTGCAAATGATAGAGCCCGATAGAGTCGCACGGTGTTACCCCAAGGCTATCACAGCTGTGAAAAATAATATAATATACGAGTTATACGGTTGGTTGGTATATTATATGAGGCTTACCAAATCACTTGGACAAATGAGTCTTAAGTATGAATGTGGATGGATATGTGACTTGAGGGAGGCCGAGAAATAGATGGTTGGATTGTTTGTAGTATGACAGCATATAAAAGGAGTAGCGCCAGAGTTGACGAATGATAGGAGAGAATGAAAGAAATCTCACTTAGACTGGGATAAGGGCAGGAGAATGATGATGAAGCTTATATATCCGGGTAATATATGGGATAACAAAAAATTACTTTACGAACTGGAAACTACATATCTATACTTATTATAAAACAAAGTCCCAAACAGCTGTCTGTATTTAGTCGATTTTCTCAAAATCTACTGAACGGATTTTTGTACGGTTTTCATCAAAACATAGTGCAATGCTGCCGGATGGTTTAAGTAAATAGTACATATCGGTATTATGTAAATTGTGTTGAAGAGATCGCGCAGTTGTTAAAAAACTTTCTTGCTGGGAGCTTTAGTTGCGTGCGCTGCGTAAACCAGCAGAGATACGCCGAAGTAATGTAGTAGAAAATTATAGATCTAAATAATACTACAAAAAAGTCCGCGAGAGCGTGTCTCTCTCTATTACGGTTAACTCACAATAACTACTTTTAGCTGTGATAGCCCAGCGGTGAGACTGTGCGACTATTTCGAGGGTAACACGAGTTCAAACCCGGGCAGGCACCAATGAGTTTTTCTATTAAAACTCATGTGTCTAATTGATAATTGCAATTTATCACACGCTTTTCGGTGAAGGAAAACATCGTGAGGAAACCTGTATATCTCTAGAGAATTCTGGAGATATGTGTAACCTACCAATCCGCATTGGAGCAGCGTGGTAGGTCTTAGCTCCAACCCTTCTCTCCAGAAACGGAGAGAGGAGGCCTATTCCCAGCAGTGGGATTGTAACAGGCCGCTACTTTACTTTTTTTTAACTACTTTTATGCTCAAAATTTCGGAAATTCCGGAAAGTTTCGTAAATCACTGAATTTCACGCTGGCGAAGCCGTTGTTGGCACAGCTAGTAATATATAATTGGGGATATTTTGACATTGATACGATCGAATTAGCCAAGAACGTGTAGCAGACAGACAGACTTTCGCATTATTAATATTAGTATGGATTAGATTTTATATTTGATGTTTAATTATGTTATAGTCTTCTGAAGCTAAACTTAACTTTGTCGCAAAACGTTCAAGCTAGCGCCAAAATGCATGTTCTAAGAAACTTTAATTTTTTTTTGTATGACCTTTATTATTAATATTTCTAACATTTTATATTACGCTGGTTTTTTGCTCCGACTTTCAATTGATAAGCTTTTTATTTACTCTTTGAGATAAATTAGTCAAGAAATTGCAAAAACAAAATGCACGGAATCCAATAACAATATTTAAATTGTATTAAAATTATTATGTGTGTAATAAATCAAATTCATTTTATCAACAAGTGATTAATAGAAATACATTATCCTTTCCTACTATTCATGCGAAAGTCTGTTGTATTGATGTAATTTAATACAATTAATATTGAAACTATAACAGAAGTACTTTGCTATAATCCGCGCGGGTTAAGCGAATGCATGCAAAGCTAATGTGAATGAAGCAGGCAATATTCACGTACCTTACACATGCAGGACAAGTCACATGCATCTTAAGACAGGTGTCTTAAGATGCATGTGACCACCAACAACAATGCACACAAGCAATACCACCACCAAAATCTCGACGATCGTCATGCATTCGCTTAACTCGCGCCGATTATAGACAAGTACTTCTGTTATAGTTTCTGTAATATGGAATAAATCACAATTAATATTTATTTAGCGGGTTTATATAAATGCGAAAGGCTGATTTGATAAAATATTGATGATTAAATTAGACAAAAGTAATAATAAAATAAAAGTAATAATAAAGCTTTGCGATTTTGTCGTGGAGTCTATCTCCTGATGATGTTTCGGTTGCGGGGCGAAACGATTGTTGAGTTTGTGATAGTGAACGTGTGTAGTGCTTGTGTATTGTGATAGAAGTGGTGGAGGTTTGTGCATGTGTTTTTACTAATCCTGCACGTATCGAGTATGAAAATACGGGTAGTCCACTATACATTTAACACTATATAGCAAAATAATTTTATTATTACTTTTGTATTATGGATCTCCGCAAAGTAACGCCTAATTCTATAAATTGATTAAATTAGAATTAAATAGAAGTTTAAAAACATCCCTTTTTCGTACTGTTACAATAAGATAAACAAATAACACATAACGAGGATATATTAACATCGAAAAAGTTGCAGATACAACTTAAAGCTTTAAAAATAACTTAGGATGTCAATGGTGTAACTATGAAACAATATTTTAGTTATCTATGTTATGTGACAGGTACATCCGTCTGCAATGGGGACAGTGGTGGCGGTATGGTGTTCGAAATTGGTGGTATTTGGTATCTACGCGGCCTGGTGTCCCTCTCCGTGGCAAGACCTAACGAGTATCGATGCGATCCCACCCATTACGTTGTATTTACAGATTTAGCCAAATTCTTGCCTTGGATCAAAGATCATATAAGTAATCTTTGAAACCAATCAAGATTCAATATCAGAGCACATAGTTAGTAGCACAGTAGTCATTTTTAACTCAAAAAATATACATTTTCCTACCCTTATCCCACTCTAAGTTTGGTCGGCACCATACAGTGACTCACGTGATAAATATTCGGACATTAAGGTGTGTTCGAATAAATCGTTCAGTACAACGAAAACCTATGGAGGGACCGGGTTGATTTTTTTTTCTAGTAATAAGACATTTATCCGATTCAGTAGTAATATATATATTTCAAAATACATCCGTATCTGTTCATTGTAAAAAAATATAAGGGAATGAACGGAAGGGTATTTTTATCTATGATAATGTCATAAAAAGTAAATTGCCAACATCTGTGGTGGGAATGCAGCTCCAAACCATCACACTGCCTCCGCTGTGTTTTATTGTTCCTCTCTTATTTTGAGTAGTTTTCGCCTAAAAATTACTTTGTCATCCATTCCTATATAATTTTTTTTAATGAACAAATATGAATTTATTTTGAAATACATATATTATTATTGACTTGGATATATATCTTATTACTAGAAAAAAAACTAACCCGATCCCTCCGTAGATATCCGCTGTACTGATACTTATTTGAAAATAACACAAGTGTCCGAATATTTTCGTTATACACTGTATGTCTTCGATTCTTCTCTATCATTTATCAACTCTGGTATCACTCCTTCAATACGCGTATCAATCTTCATACAATCCATCCATATTTTTTCGGCCTCCCTCTATACATACATTCATCCACATTCATATTTAAAATTCTTTTGGTCACATGATTTTCATCCCTCCTCATTACGCGACCATACCAACTTAATCTCACACTTCTCATCTTTTATATAATGGGCACGACTTTAAAACTTCCCTTCATATAATAATTTCGTATTCTATCAAATTTTGTCTGACCACACATCCATTTTAACATTCTCATCTCCTTTGCATGCACCTTTCTTTCATCCTTTTCTTTTGTTCCGCAACATTCTGATCCATATATTACGACAGGTCTAATAACCGTTTTATAAATTTCCCCCTTAAGTTTAAGGGGCATTCGGGTCACATATTGTCCCTGAGACTTGTCGCCATTTCATCTATCCTGCATTCATTCTATCTCTCACGTCGCCATCTATACACATAGTAATGTAAAATTAAATATCATAATTATATTTCAATCAGATTGACAAATATTTAACGCTCTCTCGCTAACCTAATTAAACAATACAAAAAGTAGTTTGAAATTTCGAAATGGACAGCGATATAAGATTTAGAATACAAAATTAACATAAACTGACTGATAGAATATAACTGAAGTTATTATTACTAAAGATACCAACTAATTGTCAAACAGATTATTCAAAATATATTAATTGTTAAAATAGGCGAATATATTTTTAAGAACAATAAACCATCGCTTTGATCATTACATCCTGAAATTATTTATTAATACTCCAAATTATCCTATAGTCAACATAGCAGTTGGCATTTTTTATTTGTTGTAAATTAATTTACCATTGTCTATCGTTAAACAGCGCGAAATCTTAATGTGACGATTACGTTTTCTTATTTTTTGGTACTGAATAGAACTTGTCTTGCGAGAAGCTGCGATATCTGTAATGTATGGGTGATGCAGTCATAGAGTTATTAACACTAGAGTAGGTGAACCATAGTCGGGCATGTAAGTGATAAAAAAATGTGACACTACATAATAAGAGGGAAGATCATAAGCGTATACTTTATCTTTGTCTAATCATACATATAAAAGAGATATTTAAAACTCATTTACTTCCTCTCTATTGTAATATGGAACATTTAAGGCTAGCTTCCCTACATTATAGATTCAGTACCATTTATACCATAGATGAGTAAACACTACCATCGAACTCAAAAATAAAAGAAAATAAAGCGATTGTTAAACTATTTATAAATTTATTTTTATCAAATTTAAAATTACAGAAGTGTCGTATAATTTATTTTAAATAATAACTCTATTAATGTTATTTATTAAATTTATTAAATTAAACTATATTTCCGTCCAATCAGTATAATTATAATTTAACAGTAATGTAGTCGTATAATACTGTAACCTGGAAGATGTTTTAATGCAAACGAGCCATACCAGCTACAATAAGTGGGTAGAATGCTGTTTGATTTGATGTATTTTTATTTTGAGTAAGATAAAGGATAAAAAAATAATTTGTATTTTTTTTACTGCCGAATCACACTCATCAATGATCCTACTTTAATTGAATGTTAATTTTTACAGGGACAAATTCATGCATCTTATCCTAGTATGCCAAAGATAACCTCTCGATTATATAAAATTATTGTATCCCATTTTGGCTGAATGATTTTAGGTCTTTGCCTATGCGCAAAGAGAAAATTAAAAAATATCATGCAGCGTTTCATTCGTCAGACGAAAAATATTTGTTATTGAAGTTGAAACTATTTTAGTTATATACTTAGTTATATTTCATTTCATAATTATATGTATTTTGTACGATTTTCGGTAGTTAGTTTATTTGGTGCATTCTCTTCGAGAAAAATTCTGGATTCCATTCCTCGTGAGTTTGCCATTTTAACGTGACACTGGCAGAGTAATTTGCGCTGTACAGGCCGCAAAGAAAGGTAATAATAATAAAAATACTTGTTCAAATGATGAATCACATCATAAAAAAGATATATTATCTATTTAAATATTACAATGTTATAACATGTATACTCCTATATATTTTTTAATGTATTTTAATTGCAATAATAATGCATATAAAAAAACCATAAAAAGCTATTTATAAATAAGTATGGTAAATAAGTTATGGTTTAGGATAATTTTGTTCTCTACATATGTTTTACCTTAACTTTTGTGCGGATAGTAATTATTATCCTACATATTCAAAGCGTAATAAACATTCAAAGCGTAATAAATATTCATAATATCAGACGTGAAGAATCGTGAAAAGAAAGGTACATTAAATTTTGCTATATTTAGATTGACATTTATTATATAAATAAATCAATTTTTTTTAAACATGATTCGTATAACTGTCCCACATATTATATGTATAATCTAGAGGATGTCTGCGTGAGTTTGATACGGCATTTATTTTTGTATACGACCAATTAAAAATCAGCTCTATTTAATGCCTTTTATTTAAATCATCATACAAAAGTAATTATAAAATTTTTTTGCTATAATCCGCGAGTAAGTAATAGAAAATATAAATAATGCTTAATGTAGAGTGAACTATTGCTTTTTCATCCCTGGTAAATGCAGGGCTCCCAAAAATCTATGCACAACAAACCTCCACCACAGTCACTCAATGCACAAGCACTTCAAACATTCTCCCCGCAACTGTAGCATTGTCAGAAGATAGAATCCACGACAAAAACGAAAAGCGACGCATCACCTCAAATAGCATAGTTATATAGTAATTGGTTGAACCCCCACCATTTATTTTACCTCCGAACACGTGTAGCTTGAACTTGTAACATTTATGTGATCGTTAATGAGGGTGCCACTGTTATGTTTAATAATCTCAAGATGCTCGCAAATGTTAAGTCGGAGGCTTTTATCCCCCTCTCCTTAAAAACACACCATTAAAAGTTAAAGTAAGATTACTTAAATTCACTTTATTATGGATTAAATAAATATAAAATGGAAGCCTAACGAACTGCAGATATTATAAGACTTATTACTTTCATTTCAAATGCCAATTTGCTCGATTTCGCTCGCCTTATACTCGTAGCTTTCGCTTCGATTCATCCGATAATTAATAGCGTTCCTTTTCCAGTTTCTAATACACTTAGCGCTTAAGAATTGACGTGCATTTGATAAGCTTAATGAAGACCACAATTTCTCCTTTAACGTACTATCGTTGAAATGAGCGAAGAAATATTTTGTGGATACTTGGCTTAGTATCCAGTCGCAGATATAAAAGAATCAATTTATAGCTAATGGCAACTACAATGGTAAATCCAATGGTTGACATTCTTCTACATTTTATTGTGTGCGTCTGTGTATGCCATAGGGTACCATCACGCCGGATTGGTCGGTCATACAGTATTTCTCTCTTTATCTCATGTTTTGGTTCATCCAAAAGCGTGTGATAAATTGCAAATATCAATTAGGCATATAAGTTTTCATAGAAAAACTCATTGGTGCGTGCCCGGGGTTTGAACTCATGTCTCTTTAGAAAAATGCACACGGTCTTGTCATTCGGCTATAACAGCTAATTTATTTATATACATACTAATAAATACGAAAGTCAAACCTTACAGCTTTCTGTCCATCTGCGGCTCTCGCTTTCAGGGCTAACATCTTCTCTATTCTACTACTAAATAGTATAATAATAAGTATTTTATTATTTCATTTAAAGGCAATAAACATTTAAGGTATAAATTTAAACAAAATTCCATCGCTTACAAGTTCGAAAAGTGGAAGCCGTTCATTTATTATATTGTAAATGAAAACAAACAACTTTTCTTGCGGGAAGTTGTCAAAGTATCAAGAAATTTGTAAAGGACAAGTAAAACTGGGTCACACGGTTTCTTAATTAACACAAATGGAAGTTAAAGTTATTTCAGAGTAATATTGATATAACAAAGAGTTCAGTAATGTAACAACAATTGCAAACAGAGTAGTATTAAAATAGCTATTATCATTTAAAGATAAGGATGAGAATTTTTTAACCATTGACAGTAAATAAGTCAATGAAGAAAAACAAAATTGTTCGGCTATTATCATCATCCTCCGGCCCTTATCCCTTAATCTAAGTGGGGTCGGCACAACATGTTACAAACACGTTGTCACATGATTTGGCTACATATATGATGACCGGCCGCCTGCCTTACTTCAACTTACCTTAGTCGTATTTTACGACCCGTCGGTAAGATAGAGGTGGTCTATTCCACTCAACCGAATACCACACGATGGGTACACTTACTTAGTCTCCTTTTACGATACCTCAGTAAGAAATGAGTAGAATAGCCCGTCACCCGTCTATTCTACTCAGCCGGATATCACACGGCATCTATTATTTGATTACCATAAGACAATTATCTTTCTGTCTTCAAGTTCTTTAACAATTTCATCTTATTTGTATAACTTTAACATTATGTTAAAATGAGCTATTTTTTTTGCCTACATATATATTGTAGCTCCAACCCTTCTCTCCAGAAACGGAGAAAGGAGGCCTATTCCCAGCAGTGGGATTGTAACAGGCCGCTACTTTACATTTTTACTTTTATATATATTGTAATAGACTCCAATTTCTTTATCAATATTAAATTCAGTCTCCATATTCACCGCTCACTTCCACACCCTGTATACCCCCGAGGCTCCTGTCCTCCCAACCATCATTCCTATATCAATCACTTCCCCTTGCCAAACGCCATCTTTTTCTCAACCTCCATCAGTGTTGTCCACATAAAATATATTCAATAATTGTTCCTTACAATGGCAACATTCGGATTTATAAACGCATTTTAACTATAAATCAGTTATACAAGGTTTATGAATAAACAATTTTATGGAACGTTTTATAAGCTTATCGAGCGTTGTAACTAAAGAGTGTCTAAAACCTTCTACATACATACATTCTCCTGCTACATACATACATACATACTCCTTCTACATACATACATTCTCTATCCCACTCTAAATGGGGTCGGCACAACATGTTACAACATGTTGTCACATGATTTGGCTACGTATTTTACGACCGGCCGCCTGCCTGGCATCAACTTACCTTAATCGGTAAGAAATGAGGGTGGTCTATTCTATGTAGCCGGATACCACACGGCACATACCTTAGTCGCCTCTTACGACACCTCGGTAAAAAAAGAAGAGTGGTCTATTCTATTCTGCCGTATACCACACGGCGTTGTCTAGAACCTTCTATAAGCTATTTATAGGAATAAGACCGTAGGTGTTCAATACTCGTTAACTTTACAATATATATACAGACAGTGAGATTGCACCCTAGAAGCCTTATTTCTAACACTGCCTTGTAAGCTTCTATTTAGGTAACATAATTTATTGCGCGGCATAATTCAAGCTTACTAATACCACCGTGTAGTTTCTCCCCAAATTTCACCCCACAAAGGGATTGTTAGATCGTGTATCTATCGCAGTAATTGAACGAATTTAGTGTTGTAGGTGCCAAGGTCGATAGCTGTAGGTCCCCAGTATTAGCTGACGTGGAATTTTGCGTATTAAAATGAAGATATTAATCTCGAAATAGCCCAAGAACTTGCAAAAGTAAATAAGAGCTGGTGTTAGGTACCACCGAAAAGAAAGGTTTCCAAATGGCATCATATGTGGCCATGACAATGAAATCACGATCAAACACCATTCTCTATTTAAGTGGACTTGTAAGCAAGCACTTTTGAATCTTCAATCAGATTAATGGAGCTTCTTCTAAATAATTTATAGAATTAGGCGTTACTTTGCGAAGATCCATAATACAAAAGTAATAATAAAATTATTTTGCTATAATCCGCGATACATCATATCGCGGATTTTATTATTACTTTTAATTTTATTATTACTTTTGGAGCTTCTTCTGTTTCGAAATGTTGCTCTTACCGAGAAGAACAAGCAAGAAACCTGGCGGTCACGCTTTTAAATATTTTCATATTTCAATCATCAAACCGCAGTCCCTTATATATATATATACATAATTATAAAACGATTGGCGATGTATATAATAGCCAAAGTAGGAACCGACATAAGCTTGCGGTTCCTGTTTTGCGCCCTGCAAAAGTACATAAGTCGTTTGTGGGTTTGGGTATAAGATTCTATAATAAAATTCCACAGTCTACTTTAACTTTACCATTACAGCAGTTTAAAAGCACTGTTTAAAAAAGGCTACTACAGAAAGCCTACTATACCAATAGTATATTGATTACTTAGACGATAAGAATGCGTGGATATAGCTACACTTCGACCCTGTACAAGACATCAATAACTATATGTAACTAGT
This sequence comes from Morpho deidamia, assembly GCA_947086505.1. Classification (NCBI taxonomy): domain Eukaryota; kingdom Metazoa; phylum Arthropoda; class Insecta; order Lepidoptera; family Nymphalidae; genus Morpho; species Morpho deidamia. Next base: position 16,388,315 of record CAMTZC010000021.1, on the reverse strand, counting down.
AATAAGAATTATTATTTGAAAAGAGCAACCGCAGTAGATGTTGACGATTCAAAAGCACTTGTTTACAAGTTTATTTGAATAAAGAATGTTTTTATTTGAATTTGTATAAAGCTGAAAGGATTTTGAAATCCAAGCATTTTTACTACTCGTATAATCTTTAATTTTGTAATATGCTGTACGTATGAACTGGATTTAAACATTTCTGTAGGTAAGTCTAATATGGATTGCATAACTTTATTCTTAAAGTGAATACCCAGACCAAAAATCTTACTTGATTATTTTGATTTGATTTGATTCCGCTAACACTCGCATGGTGTCCTGAAATCAGCACGCTGTATACAAGCAACGAGGTATCTCCTAATTAGGTTGAAATAACGAATTAACATCGGCCGATACGCGCTCTGTATATTTTAATTAAGTTAATGAACTGTCAGGAAAATATTCCTACAGGCGCCGAGTGTCTCGTTAATGCTTTAATATTTATTCTTTGTATATTTAATATTTGCAGGTCATGGTAGCCGGAAAGCCGGTTAGGTCAATTTAGCAGGAAAGCGAACCATGATATAGATACACAGTAGGAAAAAAAAAGTTTAGATTATTAAATTATTTTTTATAATTAATTATTATTATTATATAACATTCGCATTTCAGTTACTCTTAGAAGAATAAACCTAAGTGTAATATCTAACATTTTTATGGTCAAGAGTTCAAGTGGAAAGTTAGGAGCTCGATAACAGCGATTGTGGCTAAAGAATGGCGGATCATTTGTTATACGCTCCGACAAACGCAGATCGGATTTAGCTCAGGACTTGGTTCACTTCTGAGATCTAAAGAAAAGGCATGTGAAACGGAAGTAAGTGGAAAATTGAAATATTTATAGACCACGTCGAAAGTAGCATCCCTAGGTTTGAAAGTATTTTTCATTAGTCATCTAAGTTTTCGTAGATGTTACCAATTACAAACAACTTGCACAAAGATATATTAGAAAAAAAAGTAAAGTAGCAGCCTGTTACTATGCCCACTGCTGGGCTAAGGCCTCCTCTCTCCGTTTTTGGAGAGAAGTATTGGAGCTAAGACCTACCATGCTGCTCCAATGCGGATTGGTAGATTACGCATATCCCTAGAATTCTCTAGAGATATGCAGGTTTCCTCACGATGTTTTCCTTCACCGAAAAGCGTGTGATAAATTGCAATTATCAATTAGACACATAAGTTTTTAATAGAAAAACTCATTGGTGCCTACCTGGGGTTTGAACCTATGTCGTCTCTAGAGAGTCGCACGCTAGGCTATCACAGCTACAAGATATATTAGAGTTTTGATGTGATCATTGAAACCTAGTTCGTGAGAACTGCTTACTGAAATATTGACGATCACCCAAGCCGCTTTTTAAGAAGCCAATATTGTCGGTAAGTTAATAGAATAAACATAGTATCATTTATTCTTTCGTGCATTCTCTCGCAAAACTATAGTCCCCAAAACAACAACGACATAGTTCCGCGGTTGAATAAAATATTATATTCATAAAACATAAAGGCGACTTATATTTGAAGCTAGGGAGTTGATAGTTTATTCAGCTGCACTCTGCGAGGGTGTATTAGAGGGCGCTTCAGACGTAACAGTCTAACCGCAGCGATTATATCATTATAATTGGTATAGTTTAACCCATCTCGATACAAGTGCAAATTTGGAGTGATGTAATCGCCATCGTGATTATTTGAAGATCTTGGAAGTAACGTGTAATGCATAAGTAGTGATATGAATAATATTGAAAAAAATTTACAGTATATCTATTATTGCTGCACTATGTATTTGGTAATTCATATTATACGAATCTTGTATCTCAATTATTGTACTATCGACCGCAGCTTATAAATGTGCAACATGGTCCGAAGTTGAAATGTCTACGTGAAAAAAATTATGTGAATATTTCAATGTCTATCTATTAAGATATTGCGGAACTCAAAACATTTATAGGTATTACAACATAAGCCTAGAATATTGTCAAATTTTACCTCTAAGCTTAGAATTTTGTTTGTGATTTGTCCACGGACTAATGCTGTGAATACATTGTACATTACGCATAGAAAGTTTTATTAATTGCACGATAGTATAACAATAAACTCCCCGTTTTGTATGTGTATGTGTGTTTATTTTAATTAAATAATTAGTACTCAAAAACGAATACTTGGATCGTACAAAAAATTAGGAACTAATCGCAGCGTTAAAGGAAATCGTTTGAATAGCGTTTTGTCTCATACAAATTATTCATAACAGTCGAGTGAATTTGCGGTGTCATTGTATGTACCCACTAAACGCAAGCTAAAATACTGACATAAAATTTACTCTGCGGACTTTTAGGATTTACATAACTTGTATGCAAAATTCATAAACTAACAGTGACTCTTATAAAAGCCAAGTTTGATATATCTTATGTACTCATTTATCGCGCACTGTTTGTTATATATCGTTTCGAAAATTTCATTAAGAAACCTGAATACAGAATTCCAGGAATATGTACAGCCTACTAATCTGAATTGAGCAGAATGGTGGGTATAAAGTCAACGCCGTGTGGTATCCGGCATAGAATAGACCACCCACCCGAGGTGTCGTAAGAAGCGACTAAGGTATGTGCCGTGTGGTATCCGGTTGCATAGAATAGTACCACTCTCATTTCTTACCGAGGTGTCGTAAAAGGCGACTAAGGTAAGATGACGTCAGGCAGGCGGCCGGTCGTAAAATACGTAGCCAAATCATGTGACAACATGATTGTAACATATTGTGCCGACTCCACTTAGAGTGGGATAAGGGCAGGAGAATAATGATTTTATACCCACCATCATCATTGATGATGATGGTGGGTATAAAATCAAATCCTTCTACTCAAAAGGAAACCGCACTAGCAACAGATCGCTAAAATAGATTAGCTCTTGTGACTGTTAAAAAAAGTAACAGTTACTATCCCATTGCCGGACATAGGCCTCCTCTCTTCGTTTTTGAACAGAGCTTGGAGTTGAGTTGAGTTGAGACTTGAGTTGGAGCTAAGACCTACCACGCTGCTCCAATGCGGATTAGTAGGTAACACATGTCCCCAGAATTCGCTGGAGATATGCAGGTTTCATTACGATTTTGGCTTTGCGATTTTGTCGCGGAGTCTATCTTCTGATGATATTTCGGTAGCGGGGCGAAACGATTGTTGAGTTTGTTATAGTGAACGTGTGTAGTGCTTGTGTATTGTGGTAGCGGTGGTGGAGGTTTCTGCATGTATTTTTTACGAATCCTACATGTATCGGGTATGAAAAAACGGATAGTCCACTATACATTTAGCACTATATATATTTTCTATTTACTGTATCGCGGATTATAGCAAAATAATCTTTATTATTACTTTCCTTACGATGTTTTCCTTCACCGAAAAGCGTGTGATAAATTGCAATTATCAATTAGACACATAAGTTCTAACAGGAAAACTCATTGGTGCCTGGTCGCGCGGTCTTACAGCTGACTGATTTTAATAGCAATTATTTACCTGTATCCTTTCTGTCCAAAAACTTAAGAAGAGGTCTCGGCCCAGCAGTGGGATACTAACAGGCCGTATTGGTTGTCTTTTTATTTATTTATTTATTATATTAGGTCCGCCAACAGAATTGTGTGCAATTTAAATATAAAGAACAAAAATAGTTATAGGTATATAAAGGTCTATAAATTTACACCAAATGCCATTTATAGGCAGACACAGCATGCAACTTAGACATGTACGATGACAATATATTTTAGCATTAAATTAAAACTATTTGAAAAATGAATCTTAAAAGAAAAGGACAATTTTTGATCTTATAATATGGATTTAACAAACTAACAGATATAAAAAGCCTTTCTTTGAACAATCCAGTCATTTCAAATGTCAATTTGCGAACCAATTTGTTCAGTTTGTGTCGCTTTGTAGCGACTCCGTTTGACTGAATTAGTACCATTTAGTTTCTAGTTTTAAATACATTGGGGCCAATGGATAAAAATTTAGTGTTTCGTATTGGAACAGTTTTTTTTCCATGACTAAAATTTTTTTGAATTTAAACTATCGTGAGTGGTTTTCATAATTAACGTGTAGAGACCGGCTATACTCACGTCTTATTTTATTGGATGAGCCCGACTAGATTCAAGCCCATACGGGGCTTTTATTCATGAGCTCTTTAAGCGGCGTTATAAGATAGAAAGTCGGGTTCATCCGATAAAATAAGACGTGAGTATAGCCGGTCTCTAAACATCACTAGTTAAATTATTAATTACAATCATTTCAATTTAACAATTTGGAGGCTACGAGTATGATAATATACTAAATTTTGGACTATAACAGAACTACTTTATATAATCCGCGCGTGTTAAGCGAATGTATGTAATGCTAAGTATGAGGCAGGAAAAATTCACGTACCTTACACATACAAGACAAGTCACCACACGTATCCCAAGATGCCGCCACTAGCAACAATACACGCAAGCAATACACACAACCATCACCATGGAAATAATTACTTTGTCCCTGAAGACTTTATTTCTAGCACAAAGAATAATTTAAACTTAGGAGAACCGCGCCTGCCTATTCACTCTCTTCTTAAAATTATACATACATCTTCCAGAATAATAGATCCTTTATCCATTTATTGACGTTGAGGCTTAAATTACAAACCAATAGCTAGTTCTTGGGCCGTGAAGTCAATCTTATCCTTTATCGAATATGACTCTCCGAAGACCGCAACCGTATAATTGGTACAGGCTACAGCTTCCCACAAGCCGACTGACCCGGAGCAAACAGATATTAGATGTACTGTCATTGAGGACAGCGCATTTAACCTTATCTATTATTTTACGTGATAGCCCAGCGGTGAGACCGTGCGACTCTTTCGAGGGGAACACGAGTTCAAACCCGGGCAGGTACCAATGAGTTTTTCTATTAAAACTCATGTGTCTAATTGATAATTGCAATTTATCACACGCTTTTCGGTGCAGGAAAACATCGTGAGGAAACCTGCATATCTCTAGAGAATTCTGTTGATATGTGTAACCTACCAATCCGCATTGGAGCAGCGTGGTAGGTCTTAGCTGCAACCCTTCTCTCCAGAAACGGGGAGAGGAGGCCTATTCCCAGCAGTGGGATTGTAACAAGCCGCTACTTAACTTTTTTTAACTTAACTATTTTATGCTCATCTAAGTATACAAAACAACTAAACGTTGTCACGTTGGGGGTTTGGTTTCCCTAAATAAAAGAAATAGATCAGAACTTCGTATACTATAAACTGACTAATAATCTAATTTTACTTTATCTTTATTGATAATATCATTAGCTTCTCTACTATCTAATCTAATTATCTACCATTAGATAGATATCTTTGATGACAAACACAACTTTATGTCTACGGTAATTAATTACGGTTTACTTCACCATGTATCGTACCATAAAGCCAGGTGTGCTGCTGGGTGCGACCCTAGTTTTCTATCAAAACTGATTTGTTTATTTGATCATCATCCTTATCATCATCCTCCTGCCCTTTTCCCACACGAAGTAGGGTCATCACAACATGTCAAACATGTTGTCACATGATTTGGCTGCGTATTTTACGACCGGCCGCCTGTCTGACGTCAACTTACCTTAGTCATATTTTACGACCCCTCGGTAAGAAAGAGGGTGGTCTATTTTACTCAACCGGATATCACACGGTGGGTCAACTTACCTTAGTCGCCTTTTACGACACCTCGGTAAGAAATGACTGTAGTCTATTCTACTCGGCCGGATACCACACGGCGGTGATTTGTTTATTTGATATTTAAAATTAATAATTCGGTTTCCTGTGAAAGACAATAAAAACTTGCATATCTTTGGAGAAATCTTATCCCCATCGGCGTAGTAGTGAAAAGTGACTAACTTTGCACAGAAATACAAAAATAGTAGGATATAGCTTGTTGTTACCAAATAATATTTTTACTACTATTCCGATAGTTTAGAATATCACATTGATTCCCCGTATTATATATTTGAGAGTGGTGAATACAATTTTCGTAACGAGAACTCTAACCTTATGATATTGGCTGTTTTATAAAGACCAATAGATCCATTTGTATCATGCAGAGGATCAAAGCAATTCATAATAATTGATGTTGAGCGAACCAAGTTTACTTTCTATGGGAAGTGTATTCTATGATTGTGAAACCACTGACGCATTGATTAACAATATAGAATCAATTTCAATATTATTAATTTACCCTTCCTCGGACCTGTTTCTGCGGATCAAAAGGGACTCTGCTTTTCAAGGAACGACCCTTCGTGGCTCTCTATTTTAGGCCAATTGCCTACTGGTTTAATATTCTGATATGGCTTAATTATTACTTATATTCTATATTACTGTGGCATGTGGATGGCAATATAATTTAGTTCTAATGTTAAAGAAATAACGTAACACTTTAATATCGCGATGTGATAAGTATGAGCTCATGATTAAGGACCCCCGATAGTTTGAAACTAGTCTTCTCCTTGTAATATTGCAGTTATACAAGGCTTCAAGGCTACCATATTTAATAATGCCTGATCTACTGTGACCAGAACTACTGAAACGCGTTGGGTCTGGTGTAAAAGAAAGACACGACTATTTATTGGACGTGAGTAAGTAGATGCCCGTCAATGCTATGCTAATAAAAGTGTGGTAGTACTGCCCTGGTATGTACTTAGGACACCACCTTAGCAGCTCCTGAATTGCACGACTTATCCCTGGTTTGAGCCCGGAGTTTGTTGCACCGTAATTTCGGATGCTGTCAATGCAGGTGTCCTCCAAGAATTTCAGGATCTTCTTGGCAGCGAAATCCATCGTCTCCTCAGGCGTAGAAACCTTCAGAGGGAATGTCACCTGTGTATCAGGACCGGGCAGCAGCAACAAAGAATACACATACATGTTCCCCCCGTTTCCAGAAACTAGTCCAGAATATCGGATACAATATACCTAAGTATCCGAAGTATCGATTTGCGGATCTTTACATTGTAAGTATTGACGAAGGTTTCTATCATAACCTTACAATTTATTAATGTATTAGGAAAATGACAATATCAGGTCTCATGGTAGTTCTCAGGTCCCATTGAATACAGCACCAACATTATCACCTCTTAATATTTATGGAGTTTCTAAAAGGGATTGTAATTTCATTGATTCAGAAAATTATTATAAAATGGCTTAACGGGGATAACTGAAATCCATTACGCTCAGGCGTGCTTCGAATGTAAATTGGGTGCTTTTAAAAATGACTCAGCCATTTCAGTTCAAATAGTACCGCGCCCATGTTTGTAAGTCAATCAAATTCCTACTTAAAAGGTAACTAAAATGATCATTTTTCTATTTAAAGAAATTGTTTTGAACAATCCTTCGATAACTTCTAAATTCTTAGTTTCAAATCAAATTGCATATTACTACGTAACTGATTAAACACTCAACAACTTATTATGACACTGCCTAAAACACGACCTTTACTCCTAAAGAACGACCTAACCAAAGCCTTACAAAACTTACAACCATCACACACGGCGTAATGTAAAAATACATCGGGTTAGAGGAATGAAAATGACAAACATAGCGCGAAATAAAAGATTAGTGCTGCCATCTATCGTCATCAGCTAACAATTCCGACAGGAATACTGTAATTCTTAAATTATAATTATAATTATAAAGACCCCTCTGTTTTTTAATATAATAACTGTATGTGGAAATGATGGAAGATTACTATTATTTGACATTTATTTAGATTGTCCTTGAATTTTGATGTTGTTATCTTTGGAGAATGCGTCTAATTTAAATTATATGAGGACGTTCTTCTAGTATGTGATGATATATGGGACAAAAACTCACTTTAAATTCGCTTAGCGATGAAATAGTGGAAAAGACTTTACACGGTCTCTACGTGTTCAAATCAGAAAAAAGCAACTGTACAAGACACTAAAGTTATGATTAATAGGGCATATTGAAGTAGTGCTTTCCGGTAGTTAGTGTTTTTGGGCAGTTACTAAGGAAATGAAAACACACCTTTAATACTGTGCTAAAAAAAGGATTTAAAATTCCCACTTTTCGTTCAAAGTTCTTAATTCTCTCCCCGTTTTTGGGGAAAAGTGCTTCAGTGCGATTGGTAGGTTACACATATCCCAGTCAGAATTTCCTCACGATGTTTTACTTTACCGCGTTTAAAAGCGTGTTATAAATTGCAATTATAAATAAGATCCTTGCCCGGAGTTACCCTGCTCTTAGCGACGAGCTACCACAGCAATTTTTTAAATTGAATTTATAGTAAAGTTAAAGTAAAGTAACGGCCTATTTTTTCGCGCCTACTGCGTGCCCTTCGTTAGCCACAGTTGGTGAGTGTAATCAGGATAGGCAGACAACCGGCAATTTCTCCACCTCGAATAATCAAAGGATACTGACCTTTCAATGGGAGGCTTCTCTGGAGGGTAGTTCCACGCCGCTCCGGCCGGAGTATATCAAAGCCACTTTTATTCGTGGAATTACTTATGTAATTTTTCTTCCGTTTTAGTAATTTACACAGCCACAGATTTGTCTTAATATTTCGTGTATTTATAATAAACGTCCACCGAACACCGATATTAACAATAATTTACACTGAGTACCGATTCACCCAGTGCGCGGCCGACCGATCTCTCTTTTTTTTCTTGTGACATATTTGTGCTAACTACCCGCACCGCCTAAGGTGCAGTAGCCCTGATTACCCTCGGCGGAAAAAATTACCCGAACACTGTTGCTATCTCACAGCTGGGCATAGGCCTCCTCTCCCCGTTTTTTGAAGAGACGGGTTGGAGTTAAGATCTACCACGCTGCTCCAATGCGGATTGATAGGTTAGTAATAATGAACAGTATTTTAATGTATTAATGGTATAAAATGGTCATTATCTTTTACTATATTTTGAAATATCACGTTTCTATAATATAAAATTTATGATACACTTAAGTAAACTTACTGACAGTAAACATAAAAATAATAAAGTTACTTTACCCTTTTAAAATTAAGTTAGAAGGGTGCTTTTCATCGAGATCATTAAATGGAGCGCTTTTTTCTGAAGTCAGTGTTGAGTTTTTTCGCGCTGTGAAAATTTTCTTTTAATTAAAAATGAATCATTTTAAATGGAAAGTTGGCGTAAAAATAAAAACAGACTTATACCGGGTGTAATCAAATTCATTTTTTAAGGGGAAATATTGTTACTAGTATGTAGGTATAAAAGATTAGAACAGGATTTAATTATATATAAAAACTATCGGACCGGGTAAACGTTGTTTTATCGTATAAATTGTTTTAGGGAACATTATAAAAATATTAAAAATTTGGCCAAAAAATGTTTGGGTGGACCACCCTTTATGAATTTTTTTTTCACACATTACTACATGTTTATTAGAGATCTCTATTTCTTTTGTTGCTTAGTGAAGATGCAGCTTGCAAACGGTGAAAGAATTTTTGAAATCGCTCCAGTAGCTTTTGTGTAAAAACATTACATACATACATACAAACATAAAAATCTTTCCCCATAATAATATTAGTATGAGCTACTGTACTATCAGTGACCTACAACGTGATGTATTAAATAAAATTTAGGTACTCTCCGATCAATTTAAACACGAGACTGGCCCCTAGACCAGCAGGCCTACCATGAACTCTTATTGCGACTCAATTGAAGACGTAAACGATGACCGCGAATCGCTTTCTTTTCGTACCATGAAGTGTGGATTGCATTGGGGTCGTAATGTTTGAAAAGGATAACGTTATATGAACTATAGATAACTCTGTCTCTTTTACTCACATGTTTTTAGGACGAATTCCGGACGCTTATTCGGTAACGACTTTAAGGCGTCATGGTATGAAAAAGCAAAACAATTTCGTTTACGTCTTCAATTGAGTCGCAATAAGAGTTCATGGTAGGCCTGCAGCGGTCGGTTTTTATCAGGAAAAAAACTCCTATGGTCGGTAATTCTGAATGAATTATTTCTTTAGAAAATTCAGTCTTCATTTAGCAAAAGTTATATCATAACCGTCCGCCAGACCTACGCTTATTCAATGAATAATATATATATTTGCATAAATGTCAAATTGTGGGAGAAATTCGCTTCAAACTCGTACTAAACTTAGGTTTGGACTTTATATTATAAAGTTATCATGCCAGACTTTCCACTTTGGATTATTGTAATTGTCAAAGAGGGATTGCGAACATTAAACAACTTAAAGAAGTAGGCGGAATTCCATAGTAAGGAAAGTGATTGTAAATTATTCTATAATTTTGACTGGCCAGTTGGCGCATTTCTCCGACTTAAGTAGAGCTCCTGCGCTCTATTATCTGAATTTCGCAACCTCGACGATGCTTTTGCGCTGTAAAGGCCATTAGGGCTACAGGGCATATTATTAGGCAAATATTATTAGGCACAATTAGGCATACAGTCAGTTCGAAAAAAAAAAGTTGGCGCATTTGGCAACAACCCTTCATATCCGCGGGTCACGGGTTCGATTCCGGCCCGAGGGCCTACACTTTTTACAAACAATTTGTTGGTTCTTCGAGTCTGGGTGTTTATTTATATTTAAGTAAGCATTTAAAATTATATATGTATATATAGCACGAGGCTCAGAGAGAGAAATCGGCTGGATTCTGCTTCATAGAGCATTGTCTCTGTCGCACAGACTGACCAACCCGTGTGTGACAGTGACAGCGCTCTACGAAACTGAATTGGCCGGCTGTTTCGTTCTAAGTTCTCGATGTGCATTATTTATCGTCGGGTACTATACCTACCAGTTGTCCGTCACCCATAACACAAGTATTAAGTTACTTAATTTGTGGACGGTTGACCGTGTTATTCATATGTGACAATTTATTTATACATTTTCATATACTTATAATCAACTTCGGATTCTTTCTTCTCAGAATAAAAGTAATTAAAAAAATATTTTACTATAATCCACGATAAAATAATATTTTATGCTAAATGTATAGTGCACTATCCGTTCTCATACCTAATACATACAGAGTTCGTAAAAACCTACGCACTACCATTACCAATAACACACATAAACAAGCACTACACACATCCACTATCACAATCTCAACATTTATTTCGCCCCGTAACCGAAGCATTGTCAGGAGATCGCAAATTGCACTTTGCGACGAAATCGGAAGCTCTGTCTCCAATTCTTTCAAAATATTTCTTCGGAGAAAGAAAAGAAGTAACAAAAACGAAGGTCGCAGTCGTATAATTTTTTATAACACATATTTCCGCCAATTTATATCATTAAAATTTTCATAGCCAAAAATACACGCTTCTTCCCAATCGTGGTTAAAATTATTTTTCATCAATAACTCCCTTAACAGCGAGCTTTTGTCAGAAATCCATAAAAAAGTACGTATTTCAGCTAAACTTTTTCACCTAAATGGTGTTCGCTCAAAAATAGAATTCACAGAATTAACGCAATCATTTTGCGAGGATGGCATTGCAATAGTATGAACTGTACTGCATATTTGACCGGCCCATTGGCGCAGTTGGCTGTGACTCTGCCTTGAGCTCCGCGGTCGTAGATTCGATTTCCACCGAGTGCCAATACTTTCTACAAACAATTTGTTGGTTTATCTAATCTAGATGTATATTTGCATTTGAGTAAGCATCATCCTCCTGCACTTATCCCCCTAAAATTGGGGTAGGCACAACATGTTACAAGCATGTTGTCACATGATTTGGCTACGTATTTTGCGACCGGCCGCCTGTATGACGTCAACTTACCTTAGTCGTATTTTACGACACCTCGGTAAGAAAGAGGGTGGTCTATTCTAATCAACTGGAGACCACACGGTTGGTCAACTTACCTTAGTCGCCTTTTACGACACCTCGGTTAGAAATGAGGGTGGTCTATTCTACTCCGCCGGATACCACACGGCATTTGTATTTAAGTAAGCATTTAAAATTACTTTACTTTAGGGACGGACAACCTTGTGTGTAAATGTCCCATATATTTATTTAGATGCCACATCATTCTCCTGCCCTTATCCCACTCTAAGTGGCACAATATATTTTTGTCTTCCATTCTCTGTTACCATTCGTTAAATCTGGAGCTACTTCTGCAAGTCTTACTTCACACAGTTTATAAGCTTCTCTCTAGTAACATATCAATCTACATTCATATTAAAAACTCGTTTGGTTTTATCACAGTGTGAAAAAAAAGAATAAAATATAAATATTTATAAAAAACTAGTTTTTTCCCGCGGCTTCGCTCGCTAAGAATTTTGTCTGCCACTGTATCTAATTTAATTAAGTTTATGATTCCCAATTTTGGTCATAGTGGCGTCCACAGAAAAGATAGATATATGCTGTCGCCGACTTTTATTTAGAACTATTAAAGACAAACAATACTACGGTAAATCATCTTTGTGAAACTCTGATGGTTTAGGCAGCGTACGCTGAGATAGCTCTCAAAGGCCAAATTTTTTCCGATTTTTTATTGACATGTATCGTCATATTACATAAAATCATTTCAAATTGTAGCCTATATGTTATTCCAATGTAAAACCTATATAACTGTAAAGTTTCATCCAAATCCGTCTTATAGTTTTTTCGTGAATGAGTAACAAACATCCATCCATACTCACAAACTTTCGCATTTATAATATTATAATTAATAGGAAGTAGGATTAGTAGGAAGTAGGATAAATAAGAAGATATTAAGTCGTTTTATGTTCCGAACTTACCTCAGTATATAAAAATTTATATATAGAACCTTTTTCCGAAGTCATTAGTTAACAATGAACCTAAATCCACAGCGAGATGCCAACGTAAGCTTCCGTAACACGGAAAGCCTCCGAAAATCTTTCATTATTAAGCACGTGAAGGGAATCTGGAGAATTACTGGGAACAAAGTCGTTAAGTGTAACAAATTGTTCAAAAGTGATCAAAAGGAACGGAAATTGTGACGATTGTGACTGATTAAGTTTTAATCTAAAATTTCACTAAAAAAATTTATATAAAAATCATGATCATTCTCCTCCCCTTTATCCCACTCTAAGTTGTTATAAACATGTTCTCACATGATTTGGCTACGTATTTTACGACCGGCCGCCTGCCTGACGTACCTTAGTCGCCTTTTACGACACCTCGGTAAGAAATGAGGGTGGTGTATTCTATGCAGCCGGATACCACACGGCACTTACCTTAGTCGCCTTTTACGATACCTCGGTAAGAAATGAGGGTGGTCTTTTCTATTCTGCGGATACCATACGGCTAAATTTTTTTTTTAAATACAAGAATGGTTGCTAATAATCCAGTATATCGGCATACTGGAAACCGTGCCGTGCGGTATCCGGCTAGACCACCCTCGTTCCTTACCGAGGTGTCGTAAAATGCGACTAAGGTAAGTTGATCCGTCGTGTGGTATCTGGCTGAGTAGAATAGACCACCCTCGTTCCTTACCGAGGTGTCATAAAAAGCGACTAAGGTAGGTTGTTCCGCTGTGTGGTATCCGACTGAGAATAGGCCACTCTCATTCCTTACCGAGGTGTCGTAAAAGGCGTCTTAGGTGAGTTGACGTCAGGCAGGCGGCCGATCGTAAAATAACTAGCCACTTTACGCAACAACATGTTTAATACATGTTGCGCCGACCCCACTTTGAGTGGTAAACCTTAAAAAGCAAAATAGTTTTACTTAATTTTTCACATCTTCAAATTAACGAAAATTGTTGTTCTTTTTTGGCAAACATTCCCATGTTGCTATAAGAAATTATAGTAGGCATTAAGTACACAAGAGCAACTCTTTTTTTAATAACTATAGAGTTATTATAGAGTGAAGACCCAGTCTTAAATATGCCCATTGACAATAAATAGAAAGCAAATGAGACTATCTCTCTTATTTATGTGTGATTAGACAAAGATAAAGCTCTGATAGCCCAGCGGTGAGAGCTTCGACTCTTTCTAGGGGGTCACTGGTTCAATCCTCTGGTAGAGATGTGCAGGTGCATATCTCTAGAGAATTTTGGGGATGTGTGTAACCTACCAATTGGAGTAGCGTGGTAAGTCTTAGCTCCAACTCTTCACTCCAAAAGAGGAGGCCTTTGCCCAGCAGTGGTACAGTAACAGGCCGTTACTTAACTTAGACAAAGTTAAGTGAGTATATAAGATTCATTTCCCTTGCATTATTTGTTTATGTATTTAGTCTATGTCAATTTTTCTGTATATCAATAACTCGCTAGGGCATAAATCCCAAAGTACGCTCTCGCTCACAGGATATATGAAAATAACTTTATTGCGAATTCTAAACTAACGATATTGTACTTTTACAGCCCGATCCCAATCAGTATTTTACATACGTTTACTTGTGAGCGTATGTAAAATACGCTCTGCAACATATGAGCTTCTAGAATCCCGTCACATGTTTCCGTATAAAGCTTGCAAAATTAGCTGAAATCGCAAAATGTATTTTTATATTTTCGTTATGATATCTTTCATAATACCACCCTGTTTTGACGACACTACCAAAATAATTCTGCTATCAGAAATATTTTTAAAATTTTGTACATAAAAGTAGTTATTGTGACACAAAACAAAAAAAATAGTAAAAATTATTTTGCTATAATCCGCGAATCTATCTCCTGATGATGCTTTGGTTTCGGGGCGAAACGATTCTGGAGTTTGTTATAGCGAACGTAGTGCTTGTGTATTGTGGTGGCAGTGGTGGAGGTTCATGTATTTTTACGAATCCTGGATGTATCGGGTATGAAAAAAACCGGATAGTCCACTCTACATTTAGCATTATATGTATTTTCTATTTACATTATTGCGAATAATAGCAGAATAATTTTATTATTAATTTTGTATTATGGATGTCCGCAAAGTCACTCCTAATTCTATAAATTAATTATTGTGAGTTAACCAAAAGAGATAAAGACATGCTATTGAATTTTTTTGCAGTATTTGAGTACTTGTTGTGACGCGTAAACCTAAGCGACTAAAGCTCCCAGCAGGTGAGTTTTTTTTTACAACTGCGGGTACGTTCTTTTATAATAAGTATAGCTTGGCCTTATCGGTAAGTTGCGACCTGTTTCAGGTAACCTAAGGTTAAAGGACATGTCACAGAAATAACAACTGGGTGTTCTTAAAATAAATATAACAAAATATAGTTAATTAAATATTTAATTAATTAAGAGGGCTGACTCCTTTTTCGCACAAAGAATTGGCTAAACGATTCAACGCGGAAACGCTGCCAGCATTCTTGGGACTATTCCGCCTGGGCATGATTTGTATAGTAGTAGCGTGTAAGTAATTTAAGATAGACACAACTTGTACAATTTTGTTGTAAAAAAAAATAATAATATTAAATCATTTGTAGATGATACCCTAACCTCCTCCAGTGCAAGTAGATATTCTTAAAACGTTGAATCCTTTAGCAATACACAATAGGGCTGCTTTTCGTTAACAAATATTATGAATAAAAAAAAAATTTACTTATAACAAAATCGTCAATAAGCCTTAAATGTAATTTGAATAAGAAAAATGCAAAAAAGTTCTCGTTTCTTACATCGGCTTGCGCCTAAAGTTTTATTTAAAGTGAAATTGTTGCTCGATGTTATTCAAAGGTTTTTTCTCGAAAATACAATTTCTGTTGAATTTGCATCTATATTGGATCACCGCATGGCACGATCGCGATACGATTACGAGGAGATTAAGGGCTTTTGATGTTTTCTCTTTCAAAATATCGTTATTGAGGACGATTAGAACTTACGTATAGATACTCCGAATACTCAAGGCTTACATGCTTAATCTTCCAGCCAATTCCGACCAATCAGAATTGAAATCAATTCGTTTTGTACTCTTGAAGTGTTCGATAAACTCAAGCATCTTAAAATATAGCAATGTTGAAAAATAATTGTATGAACTAAACTGTATTGCTTTAAATAATTTATAGAATTAAGCGTTACTTTGCGGAGATCCATAATACAAAAGTAATAATAAAATTATTTTGTTATAATCCGCGATACAGTAAATAGAAAATATATATAGTGTTTAATGTATAGTGGACTATCCGTATTTTCATACCTGATACGTGCAGGATTCGTAATAACACATGCACAAACCTCCACCACTTCCACCACAATACACAAGCACTACACACGTTCCCTATCACAAACTCAACAATCGTTCCGCCCCGCAACCGAAGCATCATCAGGAGATAGACTCCACGACAAAATCGCAAAGCGAAGCATTATCCAAACAAGCATTGTTATATAGTACTTGGTTCATCCCCACCCTTTAAACCCTAATTAACATTTTTGTGTTCAATAAAACAATTATTATTATTATTATCTATCGCGTGTAGTGTGTTGTTCCAAATTTTATCAATATCAGTCCAGCGGTTTAGCCGTGATGGCATGACTGACTTTCGTATTTTTAATTTACTACTTGTGCCGGCGGTTTCGCCCATTTGGAAAACAGTGCCGTAATATAACATAATATTTTGAAATATTTATTGTGAGTTAACCATAAGAGATAGAGACATGCTGTCGCGGAGTTTGTTGTACTATTTTTGTAGATCTTTGATTTTCTAGTGCATTACTTTAGTATATGTCTGTTAGTTTACGCGGGGCACTTGAAATAACAACAACATTTACAACTGTGCGACTTCTTCAACACAATTTACATTGAACCGTAATGTAATGTTAACTTAAACATTACGGAAGAAAACATGCGCTTTACTTTATTTTAATTAGTATGTTTGATTTTTTTAATTAAAGATGTGTTAAACCTTATATATAAAATTCTCCCATCATAATGTAAGTTACCATGCTGCTTCGAAACGGCGTGATCGATTTTTATGAAATTTTATGTACATATTATGTAGGTCTGTAAATATGCTACTATCTATTTTTCATACACTTATGTGACAGGGGTTATCCACTTCTAACATTTTTCTCCGTTCCAAAGCCCTCGAGGTGGTCGATGTATCTGGTGCTCCAGATGTAACGATTAGCGGATGGAGGAGCGTGTTTAGAGAGGCTCCCGACCCGAAGGTGGCCCTCTCCAAGGTCCAGAGTCACTGCTGTCAAAGACGCTCCACTCTGGTATTATTTATTTATTTTATTTATGTACCATAAACAAAAAAAAATACATAAGAAAAACATTATGAATAGAAAAACAGAGTACAACGGTCAACTTATTCCTTTGACAGAGATCTCTACCAGCTAACCTACAAATTCACCTAATAATTTACTTAATAATAATTATTGATTTAATAATAAAAATAACCTAAAAATTTAGTCACTCAAGCAAAATTAAAATAAGTAACAAAACACATAAAAATATAATTTTATTGGTCAATCACTTGGTAAGAACAATGTACTTACTAAAGAACGGTTGTTCTCGACTTGTTATTCAGCTATGTAGTTTAAGCCAGCGTTATTTTATTAGAGAGTATTGCCAGATTTATCACGCGACTGGTCAACCACGACGTTGGTAAACAGATCGTAAATAAAGCAACGGCTGATACAGAGTTCTACGGAGACATAATATCATTGTACACATTAGCACTCACACATTTATATCAACAAGTTAAGTAGAGTGAGTAGTAGTAGTTAAGGGCGCGCCATTTAAAATTAGACAAGCTCTACAACGGTATCCTGTCCCCGCCACTAGCAACATGGTAGAGCACTGTCAGGTTTTTAGTCATAGAGAGTCCGACATACCCGTTGTCCCCGTCGGGTGGTGACGACCCATAATGGGTTTTCCTGACAAAAAATGGACCTAAGCTTTTCACATTCTACCCCGGATACTAAAGCTAAATGACTGGAATTTCATAGCATTTGTTTATCTGGTTGAATTTTGTGGAAATAAAACTAAATTAGCTTAGTGCATTTATTATTTATTTACAATGTTATACAGAGATATGTTTATGACAATATTTCGAAGTCTTATTAAATTATTATTACATATAATAATTATTACTAAACTATAAGTAATAAATGTACCGCGCACGTTACTCTTAACAATATTGCTTAAATGTTCAATAATTCATATTATTGACAAAACCGGGCGCATATCAAAAACTATTTTTTTGAGTTCTACTAATATTTTTAAAAGCTTTAGTTCAACTTCCGTGCGACTCTTTCAAGGGGAACACGAGTTCAAACCCGGGCAGAGGCACCAATGAGTTTTTCTATTAAAACTCATGTGTCTAATTGATAATTGCAATTTATCACACGCTTTTCGGTGAAGGAAAACATCGTGAGGAAACCTGCATATCTCTAGAGAATTCTAGGGATATGTGTAACCTACCAATCCGCATTGGAGCAGCGTGGTAGGTCTAAGCTCCAACCCTTCTCTCCAGAAACGGAGAGAGGAGGCCTATTCCTAGCAGTGGCATTGTAATAGGCTGCAACTAGTTTAACTTTGAGTGTATGTGAAGGTGGAATCTTGCAAGTTAAATTTGACCCACTTCCCGGTGCCTGATTGAGTTGAAATTTGATTCTTTTACATACTGATCCGGACTGGATTAAAAGAAGAAGAAGAATAACTTTATTGCACATAAAAATACATAGAGAAACTACATACAATAGTTACATTTAAAAGGGTGGTCTTATCACATTATTGTGATCTCTTCCAGAAAACTCTTTGAAGGAGAGGATCTTTTGAAAATAACCACGGGTCAGCAAATACATACACATAAAAAATAAATGGGGAAAAATAAATACAGAGAAAAATAAACTAGAAAGAGAGAAAAAAAAAAGTATAAGAGTAAGAGGATGTTTATGATAAGCATGATCTGCTACTGCTTAGATTAGCTCCAGACGAGGGAACTCCTCAACGGTTAACAGTAGGGATATGAAATGGAATTAAAGCCATTTTTAAAGCATATATATTAAATTTAAACTATTTGATATAATAATTAAAATTATTTTATACCTAATTGATTCTTAATTATATTACGTTAAAATTTGCACGTCGAACTTGACTAAACATGTTCTGAAATTATTAATTAACATCTACGTGTAATCGAATACCGCCGTGTAGTATACGACTGAGTAGAATAGACGACCCTCATTTCTTACCGAGGTCTCGTAATAGGTGACTAAGGTAAGTTGACGTCAGGCAGGCGGCCGGTCGTAAAATACATAGCCAAATCATGTGACAACAAGTTTGTAACATGCCATGCCGACCCCACTTAGAGTGGTATAAGGGCAGGAGAATGAAGATGATACGTGTAATCAAATAAATATTTTTCTTTTGTATATCTTTGGAGGTGTGAAGTCATGTGACCAAACGAGTGTTAAATGTTAATGTAGAGGGATATGTGACACGAGGGAGGTCAAAAAAAAGGATGGTTGGATTGAAGTATGACATGTATATAACAGGAGTGGCGTCAGATATAACGAATGATAGGAGAGAATGGAGTCGAAAAATGTCGTGCTGACCTCAATTATAGTGGGATAAGGTCAGAAAAATGATGAGGTTTTGATTATTTTGTTTTGAACATTTGGTAAATCCACATTTAGGGCTCTGTTGAACATATATAAACACTAGCTGTGCCAGCAGCTTCGCCCGCGTGGAAACCAGCGTGTCAATATTTTTTTCTAGAATTCAAATTGTAAACATAAAAGTAGTTATTGTGAGGTAACGATAAGAGATAAAGACATGCTATCAGGGACTTTTTTGTTGTATTTTTATAGATCTACAATTCTCTAGTACACTACTTTTGCGTATCTCTGCTGGTTTATGCAGCGCACGCGACTAAAGTTCCCAGCAAGCAAGTTTTTTAACAACTGCGCGATCTCTTCAACACAATTTGCATAATACCGATATGTACTATTTACCGAAACCATTCGGAAGTATTTCACTATCTTTTGGTGAAAACCGTACAAAAATCCATTCAGTAGATTGTTTTATAATAAGTAAAGATTGCACACATTAAGGGAACAAGTGAAGTTACCTACTTATCCGCATTATAACGTGGATAGCCTAAGTTTCTTCACTCTAGCAATGGGATACGCTATTTTTATGTCCAACAGCAGGCATTACATGAAACAACTAAAATAACAGTAGAGTTCAATCAATAAATGTAATTCATAGTTATGTATAATGTGTTTCGTATTTGAAAGGCAATTAGTTAACCAATCAGTAACGGCTCTTGATTTCTCTAGCAGTATTTGTATGTGATTTACATGATTGATACGTATTTAAGGTATAAATTTATGTTAAGTTTGAACACATTTAAATTTAAAATGAAATAGTTCAGTTCTTACCGAGGTGTCGTAAAAGGTGACTTAGGTAAGTTGACGTCAGGCAGGTGGCCGGTCGTGAAATGACTAGTCGAATCATAAAAAACATGTTTAAAACATGTTGTTTATTGATGATTTATTGAACGACAGGCAGCGGAATGATGATAAGACATGATCATGATACCAAGTCAAAGTTTAATTTTATTTTTCGTATTAACAAAATGTCTCCTACTCCTGAATATGTAAAGATCTGTCTACATAGTTATACTTACTAGAGTGGGGAAAATAATGTGTTCGTCGAAATAAAAGAGAAAGTAAATGAGACTACCTGTCTCTCTTTATCAATAACTAGCTTTGTCGGCGGTTTCGCCTGCGTGGATATACATAAAAGTAGTTATTGTGAATAAACTATAACGGATAGAGGACATGCTATCGCGGACTTTGTGTAATATTTTTGAAGATTACAAGACTAAAAAAAAGTCCCAGCAAGCGAGATTTTTTACAACCGCGCCACCTCTAAAAACAACTTACGTAAAACCGTAATATACTATTTACCTAAACCTTGAAAGAGTTGCACTTTTGGTTAAAACCGTACAAAAATCTCTTCAGTAGATTTAGATAAAATCGATCACATATGGACATAAAGCTTTTGGGGACTTTGTATTATAATAAGTATAGATTAAGACAGAAATAAGAATGTGTGTATCATTTTCCTTCTCTTATTATTTGTTGGACACTCGAACTTACAGACCTGCGTATGACTCCCTTATTCTATGCATAATAACTATACGCTTATCTATTTTTTGTTGAAGTTCATAGCTCGTATCTGGCTTTATATTATGTATGTAACACTAAGTTTAAACAAAGATAAAGTCGGGATTCGAACAGCAATCGCCTTTCTTGTCCGGATTGTCCACAGATCGGACCCATTTCCCATGACAGTGTGGTGCGACAAGCGCGTAGAATCTCGTGGTGTGACCCGCCACTCCGTGCCCGCCGCACCGCCATTTCAGATCTCGTCGAAGAGCTTCTGCCTCGCACATCACGCATACACTGTTGCCTAAGAAATATTCATATAAGTAATTTATAGAGTAAGACGTACTTTGCAGAATTCCATATTGCATAAGTTATAAAAAAAACGCTAAATTAACGGCCTGTAGGCCTACTATGAACTTTTAGAGAACAATTCAATTCAAAGGCACTGGCCTAAACGCAACCGCTTTCTTTTTGTACGATGAGTGTGGATTGCATTGGGGTCGTAATGTTTGAAAAGGATAACGTTATATGAACTTTAGATAACTCTGTCTCTTTTACTCAAATGTTTTTAGGACGCACTCCGAACGTTCATTCGGCAAAGACTTAAAGTGTGCGTCTTTAAAACGTCATGGTATGAAAAAGCAATACAATTTAGTTTACGTCTTCAATTGAGTCGCATTAAGAGTTAATCGTAGGCCTGCTGTTGCGTGGGATAGCCACGACTGAGCGTAGGCCTCTCTTCGTTTTTAAAGAAAAGGGTTGGAACTAAGATCACGCTGCTCCAATACGGATTGGTAGGTTCCGCATATCTCCAGAATTCCCTAGAGATATGCAGGTTCATCACCATGTTTTCCTTAACCGAAAAGCATGTGATGAATTGTAATTATCAATTAGACACATAAGTTTTTAATAGAAAAACTCAATGATGCCTGGGGCTTGAACTTGAGTCGAATGTTCTGACCGCTGGGCTATCACAGCTTGGCATTAATTGGGATTGAGATTTTTGAGAAAAAAAGATTTGGGTGCGTAAATAAAGCAGGACCAGTATCTAATTTGGACAGATTCTAAATAAAGAAGAGATGCCGTGTAGTATCCGGCTGATAGACCACCCTCATTTCTTACCGAGATGTCTTAAAACGCGACTAAGGTAAGTTGACCCACCGTGTGGTATCCGGTTGAGTAGAATAGACCACCCTCTTACTTACCGAGGGGTCGTAAAATACGACTAAGGTAAGTTGACGTCAGACAGGCAGCCGGTCGTAAAATACGTAGCTAAATCATGTGACAACATGTTTGTAACATGTTATGCCGACCTCAATTAGAGTGGAATAAGGGCAAGAGGATGATGATGATCTAAATAAAGAGGAGATTTAAAAGATATTATTGGTATCAAAGGAAAATAATTATAATTATACATGATGATCTATCATCATTTTATCATTCATTTATTCATTCATCGGTCATTTTCTTAACGGTTGCGATGATATGATGATATTGAAAGGAACTCAATTCCTAACAATATGAAAATTTCAATAAACGCTAAATTTCTAGATCAAAATAAAATACCTTCACGTAATGCCTTGTAATCTGAATCTGCGTGACATGCTTTTGATACCTTGGTCACTTCAAACTGCACGCAATATCTGTAACAAATTATTTAGTTCAGTGCTTCATAAACTTTTGTCATTCACGACCCAATTTATGATTGCGAGTTTCTTGACAAATACAATAAAAGAAAAATAAATTATTATTTTTGATGATTTATTTATTAGGTAACAATATATCTATCTCAATATTTTCCGCAGCGCACGCGATGAAAGATGTTTACGACTAAATTTTTCACAACTTATTACAACTTTTTTTAGGAATACCTATTTAAAAAAAAATCATATAGCCTATGTGCTCAGTGAAGAAGCAGCTTTCTAATGGTGCAAGAATTTTTGAAATAGGTCCAGTAAATTTTGTGTGAAAACATTACAAACCTACACACATACAAACAAACATACAAATCTTTCCTCTTTATAATATTAGTATAGATACAGATACAAGAATCGTTAAAAAGTATTTGATTATAAAGTGCGATAATACTTACTCCCTGTGCGAATTTGATTCCGGGTCATCGGGATTGCGCAAACGTAGGTTCTTTCTGATATCCACAGTCTCGTTGGAGTGACGACTCACGGACAGACCTCCGGGTAGGATCATCGCTGACTCTTCTGCAATCCAAAATACATTTACAACTTAGGCACTGTGATGTAATCCTACTAATATGGGTATATGGGTTTACCAAGGGTCGGTCTACATCGGATGCGGGCGTAAGATTGTTGAAGCATATCTTTGATGCGTGGGAGAACTCACAAAATGCCATAGGGGTATTTTGTGATTTGTCCAAGGCATTTGATTGCGTTCAACACGAAACTTTATTACTAAAGCTTGGTCATTATGGTATTAAGGATCATGCACTTCGTCTCGTTGCATCTTATCTCTATAGCCGAATTCAAAGAGTGTGCATTAATGATGTGCAGTCATCCGGATCGGCCTTAGTTATGGGTGTGCCTCAAGGATCAATCCTTGGTCCCTTTCTGTTTTTAGTATATATAAATGATTTACCATATTTCATTCATAAAATTTGCGACATTGTACTGTTTGCTGATGACACATCTTTAATATTTAAAGTAAATAGGAATGACGATAATAATATTGACGAAGTAAACAGTGGATTGTCGCAGGTAGCTCATTGGTTCAGGCTAAATAATTTGGTACTAAACTCAAATAAAACGAAATGTTTAGAATTTGCATTACCTAATGCAGCTAAAACAGCAAATGAGCTCTTAATAGACAATGTACCACTAAAAACAGAAAATACAACTGTATTTTTGGGAATGACGTTGGATACAAAACTCCAATGGAGCACACACATAACAGCTCTCGCAGGGAAACTCAGTTCAGCAGCCTATGCTATTCGAAAGATAAGACAGTTTACAGACGTCGAAACAGCAAAACTAGTTTATTTTGCTTACTTCCATAGCATTATGTCTTATGGAATAATGTTATGGGGTAAATGCGCTGATATTGAGAAAATTTTTGTATTGCAAAAAAGAGCCATACGTGGCATTTATAATTTGAATTCGCGTGAGTCCCTGCGAGAGAAGTTTAAGGAAACAGGTATTCTAACGTTAGCTTCTCAGTATATTTTTAGCAATTTGATTTTTGTGCATAAAAATATACATAATTATAAAAAGATTGGCGATGTATATAATAGACAAAGTAGGAACCGACATAAGCTTGCGGCTCCTGCTTTGCGCCTTGTAAGAGTACGTAAGTCGTTTGTGGGTTTGGGTATAAGATTCTATAACAAAATTCCACAATCAATTTTAACTTTGCCATTACAGCAATTTAAAAATACTGTTAAAAAGAGGCTGATACAGAAAGCCTATTATACCGTGGAGGCTTACATTGATGATAGGAATGCGTGGATATAGCTGCTCTTTGACCTTGCGCAGGATAGCTATGACAAAATGTAATTAGTATTAAGAATCTTCTTTTTTAAAAGAGCTCCACCGAGTTTCTTGCTGGCTCTTCTCGGTAGGACGGCTTTCCGAACCAGCAGTAAAGTTGACGATTCAAAAGCACTTGTTTACAAGTTTACTTGAATAAAGAATATTTTGAATTTGAATTGAATTTGAATATTATAAATGCGAACGTTTGTGAGTACGGATGTTTGTTACTCTTTCACGAAAAAACTATTTATAGATTTAATTTATAGATTTGGATGAAACTTTACAGTTATATAGATTATACATCAGAATAACATATAGGCTACAATTTGTAATAATTTTATGTAATATAACGATATATGTCAATAAAGTCGGAAAACATCTGGCCTCTGAGAGCTTATCTTGGCGTACGCTGCCTAAACCATTGGAGTTACAGAAAGATGATATACAACGGTACAAACAATTTAAATTTCTGTAAATTGTTTTGCTTTTTCATAAGATGACATCTTAAAGACGAACACTTGAAGTCGTTGCCGAATGAGCGTTCGGAATTCGTCCTAAGAACGTGTGAGTAAAAGAGACAGAGTTATCTATAGTTCATATAACGTTATCCTTTTCAAACATTACGACCCCAATGCAATTCACACTTCATGGTACAAAAAGTAAGCGGTTCGCGGTCGTCGTTCACGTCTTCAATTGAGTCGCAATAAGAGTTCTTGGTAAGCCTGCAGTACTTGATCTTAAATATAAAAAAAAGTAAAGCTTACTTCTATAAAATTTTTAGCTCTGTTTTATTTAAAGAGTACGTCACTTTTAAACTAACTTAGTTTCCATTGTGCAAAGGCAGCGACATAGCTTTTATCAAAAGCTAAACTACACTTTAAACTATACGGAGCGTGTCGTATCGAGTTTACACAGTTGCATAGACTGTCCAAACAGATTTAGCGATCAGCTCGTTACTGTCAACAGTTTACCCTCAGTTAAGCCACAATATGTGTTGTTTGAATGAGCTCTGTTAACGATCTTAAACTAAATCCATATTTACACTAATATTATAAATGCGTAAGTTTGGAGTATGTTTCTTTGTTACTTTTTCACGAAAAAACTTTTAGACAGATTTCGATGAAACTTTACAGTTATAAAGGTTATACATTAGAATATCATATAGGCTACAATTTGTGATGACTTTATGTACTAGCAATACCCCGCAGTTTCACTCGCGTACCTACCGATCTCGTAATTGAATATGTTTATTTTAATTATATACCGGATAAGCTAAATTTTAGTTTACTATTTCAACACCTTGAGACCGGTATATCGGTAATATCAGTTCTCCGCAGTCTTGCCATGTGCCACGCCCATCGCCACTTGACACGCTGAGCTATGTCGACTGGCCCGTTGGAGCTGTGGGTAGTAACCCTGCCTTCAGCTCCGCGGGTCACGGGTTCGATTCGCGGGTTGGTTCTTCGAGCCTGGGTGTGTATTTGCATTTAAGTATGTATTGAAACTTATATATGTAGTATATCTACCAGTTGTCCGTCACCCATAACACAAGTATTAAGTTACTTACTTTGGGGACTGACGACCGTGTGTGTAAATGTCCCATATATTAATTTATTTTATTTATTATTTATGTCGGTGACTTTGGTTCTTCTACGGATCTACTCAATCCTAATTTGATCACGTAGAGATACTCCGAGCATAGCTCACTCCATCGCCCGCTGAGTGATTCTGAGCTTTCTTGCGAAGCCCATAGTCAGCGACCACGTTTTGGATGCGTATGTCATCACTAGCCACACACACTGTTCGAAGACTTTGGGCAGGAACTGAGGTATCTTGGACGAAAAGATCTCGCGTAGCTTCCCCAACTGCGAATCCAGGTTGGATTTAACGACTAACCTCTTATTCAAAATTAGACCTATCTACCTGGACCTTATTTCCCAGGTACGAAGGTACAAGTCATAGTAAAATATTGGTTATATCATTGTTTGAAAAATTTCAGTCTTATCTCATCGCTAATGCTGTATTATTTTGATGCAACGGTATCTAACCAAAGCTTTAAATACGTCTTTTATCATAAAAACTCGCATCTTCCAATCACTAGTATCTTAGTAATACCTACCTCGTAAAGGAACATCACTATCCGCTGTGCAGCCGTGATGAGCTTGGCAAGCTCGGCGCTGGACAAGTGATGGGCAGTGGTGGCCGCCGTGAGCTTGTGCTTGGATCACTCTTCGGCTCCGGACCATGCTGCCTGAGCCACAGGTGGTGTCACATTCCGACCATTCACCCCACCCTGATACAACGCAGTCCAGCACTAGGACAAACAGATGAAATGTAAGTTTAACTTAAGAAAAAATCAAATTCAAATATACAGTTTAACTTTTACTCCAATAAATGACAAAGGTATCCTTAAAAGTAGCGGCCTGTTACAATCCCACTGCTGGGAATAGGCCTCCTCTCTCCGTTTCTGGAGAGAAGGGTTGGAGCTAAGACAATGCGGATTGGTAGGTTACACATATCTCCAGAATTCTCTAGAAATATGCAGGTTACCTCACGATGTTTTTCCTTCACCGAAAAACGTGTGATAAATTGCAATTATCAATTAGACACATAAGTTTTAATAGAAAAACTCATTGGTGCCTGCCCGGGTTTGAACTCGTATTCCCCTCGAAAGAGTCGCACGGTCTCACCGCTGGGCTATCACAGCTTATCCTTACTAATATTATAAATGTGAAAGTTTGTCTGTCTGTTTGTTAAGTTTTCACGGCAAATCAGTTTAAATTTGGCACAATTATTAATTATACGAGTACACCGGGGTACCATATAGGCTATAGAAATCCTGTTATTTTAACAGGTATAGGATGACGTTTAAAAGCGTCATCTATTATAAACATAATAAGTTTTCTTTTATTGACAACACTTCATTGACACATCCATAGCCAGAGAGAGACAGAGCAAGCGTGGGAGCAAGATAGCTACAACAAACGTTCCATTACTCACATAAACGACAACCACAAACCAAGTATGGTTTTCAAGAAAACTTAATCTGACTTATCTACTCTGGATTACAATCTTATTTTTGTTGCTACATAGCTTAACCTCCCTAGAGTATTACGGATTCCTTTACGCATGTATCGTAACGTAAGCCGTACTCTAGGGGAGTAAATAATTTTTTATTCAAATTTATCTCCAGCGTCTCAGACTCCCTCTGCGACTGTCTCAAACCTATTCAAATTACACCGACATTTACGGATACTTTGTATTCAATAAAATATTTTATTGAACATATATCTCTGTTCGTACCAAAAAAGAGCTTCATTTATATATGAACTGTCTCAACCAAACTCAAAAACCTTACGTGTTATAAACTTTAAAAAATCTTAAAAACGTGGCTAGAAAATGATGTAGAAAGATTGTTAGTGTCGGTGACATAACCATACGTAAACAGAGAGATGATTATGCATATGAGATTATGCATTCACTCACAAGCACCCACGCACACACACGATCTTCACTAACTCCAGAGTTAGTGAAGATCTGAAAATACACGTACATACATAACATAACCACATAATACACACACTTTTAGGTTTTGGGTGATAAACAATCTGTAAAAAAATTTGTTATAAAATTTAAATTCTTTTAGTACTTATAAGTACGGGAAGAAACTGATTTCTGACTCACGGCTAGCGCTAGGTCAGAAGCCAGGGCTACATTGAAGTGTAACATTCAAATGTTTATACAATAAAGAATTTATAAGTATAATATAATTTATATATTCTCTGTATTATACATAAAAAAATCGATCAAATTGTAAAAACTTTTATTTGAAAAGATTATCCGCCGAGTTTCTTGCTGATTCACCTCGGTAGAGGCAAACTTCCAAATCAGTGGTAGCTTCTTTAAAATCTTCTTTTGACGATTCAAAAGCACGTGTTCAAAGGTAAAATAAAGGGTGGGGATGAACCAAGTACTATATAACAATGCTTGTTTGAATATTGCTTCGCTTTGCGATTTTGTCGTAGAGTCTAGATAGACTCGCCCCGCACTCGAACCATCATAAGGAGATCCTGATGATGGTTCGAGTGCGGGGCGAAACGATTGTTGAGTTTGTGATAGTAAACGTGTGTAGTGCTTGTGTATTGTGGTGGAAGTGGCGGAGGTTTGTGCATGTGTTTTTACGAATCCGGCATGTATCGGGTATGAAAATACGGATAGTCCACTATACATTTAACACTGTATATATGTTTTCTATTTACTGTATCGCGGATTATAGCAAATTATTTTTATTATTACTTTTGTATTATGGATCTCCGCAAAGTAACTTCACCGAAAGGCGTGTGATAAATTGCAAATATCAATTAGATACATGAGTTTTTAACTCATTGGTACCTGCCTGGGTTTGAACTCGTGTTCCCCTTGAAAGAGTCGCACGGTCTCACCGCTGGGCTATCACAGTTTTGGTAATGTAATATGTTTTAATGTTTTTAAAATTTATGGTCTATATAATTGTTTACAATTTACTAAACTATTTTACGAAAACAAGAATTTATAAAGAACTTAAAACCAAACTTAGAACTAACTAGATACTACTAAAAAAAAATAATTATAAATTATATATATACATATGTATATTGTTATTTGTCCATTTTAATAAATATTATTGTACTGACTAAATAGAACCTTTTTTTGTCATATTTACCTTCAGTTAGCACCTAAACCTACGGAGTATAGGAACGATTAATATTAATAATTATAAATAATTATAAAAGGATTAGCGATGTATATAATATACAAAGTAGGAACCGACATAAGCTTGAGGTTCCTGTTTTGCGCCTTGCAAAAGTTCGTAATTCGTTTGTGGGTTTAGGTATAAGATTCTATAATAAAATTCCACAATTTACTTTAACTTTACCATTACAGCAGTTTAAAAATACTATTAAGAAAAGGTTAATTCAGAAAGCCTAATATACTATTGAAGATTACCTAGAAGATAAGAATGCGTGGATATAGCTTCTCTTCAACCCTGTACAAGACATTAATAACTATATGTAACTAGTGATAAGAATTATTGTTTGAAAAGAGCAACCGCCGAGTTTCTTGCTGGTTCTTCTCGGAAGGAAGAGCTTTCCGAACCAGCAGTAGATGTTGACGATTCAAAAGCACTTGTTTACAAGTTTACTTGAATAAAGAAAGTTTTGAATTTGAATTTGAATTGAGTTCCATCTATACTTAGATATTTACAAACTTGTTTGTTACATACATTGACCAGGTATAAAAGGATCTTTGTCTTTCACAAACGCAATTTATACAGCGGGCGACGTTAAAGATTCATTTATATTAATGCTTTTGGCTATTTCGTTTCGGACCTACTGACCCGAATATCTTCCATATTCCTTGTGATTCCCTGATGAATCCTACAAATATTATTCTGAAAATTAGATTTACGTGTGATAAAAAAATACTTAACGAATTATTTTGCTATAGTCAGCGGTTTAGGGGAAAGATGATACTCGTATACTTCATCTTTGTCTACCCTCATTTGCTTTTTCTTTATTGAAATAGGGTACATTTAAGGCTGGCTTCCTCACTCTAGTATAATAGCTGTTGAGTCTAGTTTAGATGCTTACTTAGTAAAATACTTAGTAAAAGTCACGCTCTCTCACCATTTAGTTGTTATAGATTTTTGTCTCTATATGCCGTGTGGTATCCGGCTGAGTAGAATAAATCAACCGCATTTTTTACCGAGGTGTCGTAAATGGCGACTAAGGTAAGTTGACCCACCGTGTGGTATTCGGTTGAGTAGAATAGACCACGCTCATTTCTTACCGAGGTGTCTTAAAAGGCGACTAAGGTAAGTCGACCCGCCGTGTTGTATCCGGTTGAGTAGAATAGACCACCCTCTTTCTTACCGAGGTGTCGTAAAATACGACTACGGCAAGTTGACGCCAGGCAGGCGGCCGGTCGTAAAATACGTAGCCAAATCATGTGACAGCATGTTTTATAACATGTTGTGCCGACCCCACTTAGAGGGATGCCAGGAGGATGATGATGAGATTTTTCTCTCTATCTTCGTCATATTTTATATTCGACAGAAATCCGATGAAAAAGTTGATTTCGAGTCATAAATGTACTATGTATTCCTGGTTAAACACGAAGATTAAGCTAAATATAATATAATCTAACTATGTCACATTAATCAAACATAACATTTAAGAAATTGTCGTAGATACAAAGACATAATAACATATTTAGCACTCGCATGTCCATGAGTGTCGTAATTTCCGCCATCTTGTATTAACAAAGGAGGCGGGAAATTTGCTGTCACATAACAAAGTTAACGTTTCTTTTTAATTTTACACTTTTCTACACTTGAATATTTTTTCATTGAATCAAATACATCCTGTTTGGTTAAAAGCGAATATATTCACAATATAATATTTGTTTATTCACGAAATATATACAAAATCGTATGATAGGGAATAGTATTTTCTTACATGATGATTTCTACATGCCAATCTTTTTCCAAGAATTTAAATTTTTTTGGTTAACATAAAAAATGTAATCTTCTAGTGAATTTCTGTGTTGCAACTTCTGTAAATTAAATATCACACAAAAGTACAATAGAAACATACGCTCAACAACAAGTCTCTAATAATAATTTAATCAGGCAAAATCCATTTGTAAGCCGCACGTGACACGAAAACGTCACACATGGCAGCCATTTTGCAAACGTAATAACGTAGGCATGGGGAATCCCCCGTCAAAGAAACTAGTTATTACCCAAACTAATTTGTTGATTATCAGAACGAAATTTAAAGTTTAATTTATGTACATAAATTAGTTTCCAAGCAACTAACAGGCGGACGTTCTATATAAGTACATATTTAACTGCAACGATATTAAAATAAAGCAAGAGTCTAAAGAAAAAGTCTATTGTTGCCATCTAGTATCAAAAACTAACAGCCTTCTATGATAAATATATGACAGCCTAATTGAAACTCCGAGCATATACTTTTCAGACATCATATTATCTAAATCTAAATATAATATTTCGCTTCGGATGTAGGATTATGATTGCAGTTCTAAACATATTGCCAGGCTGTTTAGCGGTGACCAGACGAATTGGAAAAAAAACTATTCCTATTACACCACGTAGTGATAAATAGATTTGAGGAAAATGTTTGACACTTATAAGAGTGTCATGGGTTCAAATGTAGAGATGGCATTATGGAATTTTTATGTTAAAACGCTTGCTTGTATTCAAAATTAATCACACACTTTTCAATAAAGGATTTCTCACGAAAACCTGCAAATCTTGAAACAGTTTTTGGGATATCTTTTAGCTACAAATCCACATTGGAAAAGCATAGAGGGACCTCCGGTGACCTCTTTCTCATAGAGGAGTGACGAAGACACAGAAAGAACGAAAGAAGAGTCTAGAATGCTCACGAACACTGCTTGGGATATAGATAAAGGAAAACTGTTCTGGAACTTAAACTAAACAGACGTTGAATTTGAAGGTGTTTATTTCCTAAGAATTTTAATTAAATTTTATACTTGTCTATGTATATGATAGTTTATTGAACAGTACGGCAACGCCTATAGTATTTATTATATTACGTATTTTAATTTTTTTAAATGATTATATTAATTTTTATATTAAGTTTTTATTTTTTTTAAACAATTGATAGCAGT
This sequence comes from Morpho deidamia, assembly GCA_947086505.1. Lineage (NCBI taxonomy): Eukaryota > Metazoa > Arthropoda > Insecta > Lepidoptera > Nymphalidae > Morpho > Morpho deidamia. The sequence goes on along the minus strand of CAMTZC010000021.1, from coordinate 16,356,098 downwards.
AGGCGTTACTTTGCAGAATTCCATAGTACAAAAGTTGTGATAGAGTTATTTTCGTTCAAACCGCTCTCATACCTTATACATGCAGGATTAGTTACCGCACGTATCACAAGCACTAAATACATTCACTACGATAATCTCAACCATCGTTTCGCCCCATAACTGAAACATTGTCAGGAGATAGGCTCCACGACAGAATTGCTAAGAGACTTGCAATTCATGTATTTCCGATACGATTAAAGCTCAATATTATATGAGATGCGTACGATTGGTAAATAGTATATAATGAACATTCCAATTTTCTACGTCTTTGTGTAGAATAAAGGTCCAGGTTCTTGAGTAGATATCGAAATAACCCATTTGGAAATAAATCGAACGGTTTGCTTTTAAGATATCGCCTCTCTGGTGAACACAAGTCGCTATAATCTCGCAGAATTATTTCATCACGATTCGCGTGATTAAGATGGATTTCATTTGTTCCCTCGCGTTAATTAAAGGCACGTCCGGCTTTCCGGGACACGGTAAATAACGTTTCTGTGTTTTAGCTCAATTAATAAATGTAAGAGGGTATTAATTTCGTGTTCATACTGGATGTGGAAGGGGAGCTCGTCCTACTCTGTTTCTTTAATGGCACTCACCCTCAACTCAGAAATGTTGATGAAGTTGAGGCAAATGTGTGTTTATGTGTATTAAGGTGGAATTCCACCAGTGTGCAGAACTGTGCAGCACTGTGTGCGGCACAAATGTTTACTCTGATCGACTCACTCGCGCAAACATTAACAAATTGTGTGCGAATATTCTACAGATGTTCGCGCACATCTATGCACATTGTGCGCGTACACTTGAAACAGTGGACTCGCGTCGACGCGTACACACTCGTTGTTCTCGAACTCAGTTTTGCTTCCGCTACTGGAACGAAAATATTTGTTTGTACGCGCACATCTTTAATGAGGAGTGGAGGATTCAAAAAAATATTAAGAATAATAGAAAATGTCTACAAATATATTGTAAATTTGTATATAATTTATAAATGAAATAATAATGATAAAGATGATAAAATATTTCTAAATGAACATGTTCGCGCACATATGTGCTTCACTGCTTCACTGTGCGCTTACACAAATTACACACAACATTGCCGGTGGAGACAGAAGCTAAACGCGATATCAGCTTAGTACGTGCAGTGCGAGAACTTTGTACACAATCTTTGTAAACAAATATGCTGCACACTATTTTGGTGGAATCCTTCTTTTATATTTACCACTTATACCTTAGTTACCTGAGGAGGACGTCCGCGTGTATTATTTCCAATATAATTCATAACTGCATCAGCTAAATCCGCCGTGTGATATCCGGCTGAGTAGAATAGATCACCCTCATTTCTTACCGAGGTGTCGTAAAAGGCGACCAAGGTAAGTTGACGTCAGGCAGGCGGCCGGTAAAATACGTAGCCAAATCATGTGACAAGATGTTTGGAACAGGTTCCATCGACCCCCACATATAGTGTGATAAGGACAGGATGATGATGAAGAACTGCATCAGCTAAATATTACTAAGCCTGCTTCTTTAATCTCTTTATTACGCGATATCTTAGTTTAAAATCTTGCCTTATTATATCCTAAAATGTTATCTGAAAACTGTCTTGATTCACTCACATCAAGGCTTAGAATAATTTAGACCATCTCCGGAGACTACGTGACTACTGTAACAAGCATTAAATAAATTTCTGCCATCAAAATGAAGTGGTCTCTATATGAGAGTTGAACACGTAATAAGGTAGATATACTAAGAGTATAATTCAGAATTTATGATAGAACTAGCTGTGCCAGCGTATTCGCTCGTGTGTAAATCAACGTGTCACAATTAACATAAAAGTAGTTATTGTGAGTTAACTATAAGAGGTAGAGACATGTTATCGCGGATTTTTTTTTATTTTAATTTTATTTTAAAGATATATATTTATCTTTATATATATCTATAGGTCTACAATTCTCTAGTACATTACTTTAGCGTATCTCTGCAGGTTTACGCAGCACACGCAACTAAAGCTCCCAGCAAGCAAGTTTTTTAACAACTGCGCGATGTCTTCAATCAGGACTCACTTTGAACCAAAGGAATTGGTAGGCGATGTCGATCTAACGAACAATTTTTTTCCTAACACTTACTAATGCTGTTAGCCTTGATGGCTTTTACAGCGTCACCGAGAGGATAGATGAGCGCAAAAACATCGTCGAAAGTGAAACCTGGGAGAGCAAGTCTCGAACGAAGCTCACAGCATCGTGGGAGCGTCTCCTTAAGGCAGACCTGGGCGTTTTTTCGCGAAACCGTAATAAAAACTCTTTCTTACTGCGTAACGAACAAACGGTTTTTTGTCTACAGCAGAAGTCGTTTCTAAAATACTAGTTGCGGTCGTCTCGATGGTCATATATCGAAAGACAAGCACGTAACGATAAATGCGTGAGCAAATTTCGCCCTATCTCGCTCACACCTTCCATAAATACGGTTATAATCAGCGAGACGGAGCGATCACTCTCCAAAGTCGTTTCAACAAACAGTTTCAAAAAACAGTTACGAGAAACTTCATTCTTAAATATACCTTGGACATATATATAAAGCTGATATTTCTTTGCCATATATACGTTGCTTTAAAAACCAGTTTCTTTAGTTTAGCAGTTCGTCATCGGACCTATGGAACCGGTTAGTGTCATAGGTCATTCAAATCGAAGAAAAAATAATGATTAGTGTTTTGGTTGCTGTTAATAAATTCGTGCCATTTTAAACGTCTTTAGAATACAGTGCAAAAATGAGTACTTTTTGAGAAGATATTAATTGTAAAAAAAGTGTATTCGTTATTAAACTTGTATAGTGTGTTAAGTTTTTAAAGAGCTGTCTAATAAGTGTTTAGTTTCTTTTTTCACAAAAGTAGTTTTTGTCCAGTTTTACCTTAAGGATGCCTCCTTACCACGCTGGCCGGACCACGGGTTAAAGCGACGTGCTGTATATCGGATTTGACTAACGAACAATTTGTATGGGGACTTCTTATATAACTACAAAAGCACGACTATAACGTGGAGTAAAGTACTGATGGCGCCATCTGTTATTGTATTCTCAAAAATACATACGTTATGTCGTGTTACACGCCTACTTTTATATATTATATAAAATATTGAAATAAGTATCTATGTCCTATTATGTAGGTACCAATACCGTTACAATAAATGATTATTATTAATATAATATTATTACTTATAATAAACCTATATTCAATATAACTTCAAAAGATCAGATCTTAACCTTAATTAAGTAAAAGCTAACTGCTAGGTACGTTTCCTTTATGAAATTCGTTTGACAGTTATAAATGATTTTCGCATTGAACGTCTTACTCAAGATCTTTCCCCCCGTTTATAAAGTCTTCAATCAAAGTATATATTACTTATTTGGGAGTTATTACTATTCATAGAAATTGATATTAATAATGTTATTAAACAAATCTAAATGTCTAATAAATTCCAAGAAATTTACTCTTAAAATTTATGTACTTAAGGAACAAATAGTATTTATTTTCAAGACATGCCGAAACAATGATTTGGCCTACCTGTCGTCAACTTACCTTATTCGCCTGTTATGACACCTCGGTAAGAAATTAGAGTAGTCTATTTTACTCAGCCGGACACCACACAGCGGGTAAACTGAATTTTGTCGGCTTTTTACACCTCGGTAAGAAATAGATATCCGGCTGAGTAGAATATACCACCCTTAGGTTTATACAAAAGGTTATAGTTTATTATTATTTAAATGACAAAAATAAGTGGACTTTACGATACTCAGAACACATGAAAGATATGATGAAATGTAACTATATCTATAAGAATAAATAAATAAATAAAATATTCTGAAAACAGAAGCCAACGAGGTCGTTGCTGCCTCCTCTTAGAAGAAGTAATTTTCCGAACCAACAGTCAATTTAACGATTCAAAAGCACTCGTTCACAAGTTTATTGGAATAAAGAATATTTCGAATTGAATTAAGATCTGTAAAATTAATATATCTATTTACAAGCTGAAGTTCTAAAACAATTATAGACATCTGCGATAACGGTTAAATAGATGAATAAATGTTAAAGGGTCCATTTACACGGACGGCTAAGGCAACTGTAGGTAGACGGCTGCCGTCGGCAAATATCTTAATATAGAAGACGTTAATTGCCGTTGGGGAAAAAATTTCAGCTCAAATGATTCAAACGCAGGTAGGGCAATAGCGGAAGCCGCCAACCTGTTCTGAGTTTCAAATAAATCCATTTGAGTGTTAATTAAAATCAATTACGAAATATTTAAAATTGGGAAAAAAATATCGAAGAAAGAATCATCGTCAACAACAAAAACTATTTAAGTAGGCTTTCTCATGACTGTTGGAATTCTTATGAATCAATTAAATTTAAAAACGAACTTAACTCTTAGAACATCGTTGCCCTAGTAGAGCATCAGCATTTTAATCACCGCATTTCGTAACCTCAACGATACTTTTGCTATCGTCCATGCTGTGTAAAGCCGTTAAGGCTAACAGCATATAGACAGTTTGAAAAAAAATGACAATCCATAATATTGAGATCATGCCATCCGTATAGAAAAAAAAATCAAAATCAAAATAATCTTCATTCAAGTAAGTTTTTTACAAGCACTTTTAAATCGTCAAGGATCAATTAGATTTAATGAAGCTATCTATAACTGGTTCGAAATGTTGCTCTTACCCAGAAGAACCAGCACGAAACTCGGCGGTCGAAATTTTAAACATGATAATTTACATTATTTAACGGCAGTCTTGTTTGAAGCTGTAAAGATTTTTAAATTCAAGCATTTTTATCATTTAAATAATCTTCAATAGTGTAATATGCCTTACGTATAAGCATATTTCTTACGCTTAACTTCTCTGTAGATGGACCCTTACATACCAAATCACTTAGCAGGACCGAAAGTATAAAAAAAGTAAAATTACGGCCTGTTACTATCCCACTGCTAGGCATAGGCCTCCTCTATCCGTTTTTGGAGGGAAGGTTAAGAGCTAAGACCTACCACGCTGCTCCAATGCGGATTCGTAGGTTACACATATCCGCGGAATTCTTTCTTTCACGGAAGAGCGTGTGATTAAATTGCAATTATCGATTAGACACATATGTTTTAACAGAAAAACTCATTGGTGCCTGCCCGGGGTCTGAACCCGTGACCCCTCGAAAATGTTGCACGGTCTCCCCGCAGGGCTATCACAGCTAATCAAAGCTAAACACCGAAAGTATAATATGATTTAAATACGCCCTAATCACATTTGGCATATTCGTTTTAAGTTCTTATATCTCGTAAAAAGCAATAGAAACATTGCTATTAATTCTAGCCGTAGACAATTTTATTTAACAATACTATAAAATTGCTAATGTTCTTAAAATGTGTACAAAGATTCAATTAAATCTGTTCGTTCAAAGTGAGTCAAAATTAAGTTCAAAAAGGTGTGCTAGCTTCTAAAATACAAAATATAAAACTAGTATATAAGAATTAGGCCACGTCCATTCCCAATAATGTTTAGAGTGATATCAATAAACAATCCCCAGCAAAGTACATATCGGAGGGTAGATTTATAATAAAATATTCCATCTACTTACAATATGGACACACTAAAGTGTTTTCGTGTAAGAATTCCTAAAATGAAGTGTTGAATGCGACCCTACTATTTTATACTTTCAACCCTCATGAAGAGGGCGCCCAAGATTGATGGAGGACATTTATTTTGAAGGCCAACACGGTCCCCACGTGTAAATGGCAGCCTCAGAAAACACTTTGATTTCCAAATCGTATACTAGACTTTCTGCTTAAACGGAATGTATTGAATGCATAATATACGAAAGTAATAAAATAATTATATTGTTATAACACACGATAAAATAGAACACAGATATAATGCTAAATATAGAGTGGACTATCCGTTTTCATACCCGATTCATGCAGGATTGTTAAAAACACATGCACAAACCTCCACCACTGTTAACACAATACGCAACCACTTATTATAAAACAAAGTCCCAAAAATTTTCTCAAAACCTACTTAACGGATTTTTGAACGGTTTTCATCAAAAGATAGTTTAATACTGGTTTAGGTATATAGAACATATCGGTATTATGTAAATTGTGTTCAAGAGATCGCGCAGTTGTTAAAAGATTTGCTTGCTGGGAGCTTTAGTCGCGTGAGCTGCGTAAACCAGCAGAGATAAATAGAGATAGATAGCTAAAGTAATGTATTAGAGAATAGTAGATCTTTAAAACTGCTACAAAAAAGTCCGGAACGGCATGTCTCTATTTCTTATGGTTAACTCACAATAACTACTTTTATGTTTAAAATTTGAATTCTAGATAAAAATTGTGGTACGCTGATTTCCACGCTGGCGAAGCCGCTGGCATAGCTAGTTCATTAAAATTACGAATAATCACAAACTCAACAACATTTTCGTCCGCAACCGCATAACTTCTGTACATCCAATTTTTCAATGAAAGCTGAGTTTCTTCTTGAGTTATTCTTCCCGCTTAAAGCATATTTACTGAAAAGTTCGTGTTGATCTATAAGAATAAAGAATATTTCGAATTTATATTGAACTTCATTGGTAGAATGAAAAATATATTTCCGTTCTATTTTTATTAGAAAAAAATCAATATCAAACGTGAGTATTGCAAATATGGAACTTGCAATACCTCTGCTATATCCGAGAATCGATAAAACAATTGTTTCACTGAACTGGAGCTATAGAAACCGTCTAAAGTTCAATAAATGTATTCAACTATTTTGTTTCACGTTCGGAAAACTCGCTTTTATGTTTTATTCGAGCAAAGAGCGCTGGAAAAGTTTCGAGACTGTAAACTGTACGGTATCACTTTCTGATTCGATATCTTCACTTATAAATCTTTGATTCGATACTTTGATATTTGAATATTGCAGCTTGTATGTTGTTATGCATTGTGAAGTTTAAATAGGATATCGTCCAAGATACCTTAGTGCCTGAAGACCAAAGTCTTCGAACAGTGTGTATTGACAGTGATCTGAAACGTGGTCGCTGACTATAGGCCTCATAAGAAGGCTCAGAGTCTCTCTACGAGCGATAGAGCGGGCTATGCTCGGAATGTCATAGACAAAGCAGATTCTTTGCACTGGAAACTTTTAAAAACAACACCGCATACTACAATCCTATTATAAGAATGTGTCGTGCAGTACAATGAAATCTTGCAACATGAGGCGTACATCGTAGACATTTTTGATTCTCGGCTTGCTGTAACTGTAAGTTGCATTAAAAACCTCAAATTCAATTACGACTATTAATGGACATAAACGTTTTGATAATTTCAATAATTCATTGATAGTTTTAATACCTAATTAATTGCTGTGCTTACAACTTAAGGGTTGCAATTAGATTATAAGTGTTACATAGTATATAAATTATTATATTGTTCAATTGTAACCTGTTTTGTTCGCCTAATAAAATAAAAAAATTAGATCCGTAGAAGAACCAGAGTCACCGATATAGCTCAGCGTGTCGCGAAGCTGAAGTGGCGATGGGCGGGTACATAGTGCGGAGAACCGATGGGCGTTGGGGTCTCAAGATGTTGGAATAGCGACCCCGTACCGGAAAACGCAGTGTTTGTAGACTCCTTAAGCGATGGACGGAGGACCTCAAAAAGATCCCGGGGAGCCGCTTGATACAAGCGGCACAAGAGCCTGTGTTGTGTAGATCCCATGAATAGACTTATGTCCAGCAGTGGATGTCCATCAGTTGAGAAAGAAGAAGAAGAAGAAGATTAAAATACTTTGTAATCCTTATTTGAGTGCCATCTATGAAATCGTGGTACGCACTATTAAAAAAAGCTAGTGTTTTCTTGATCTTCCAAGTTATAGTCTTTAAAACTTATCAGGTTTGCTGCGCTATGCTAGCTTTATTGTAATCTACCACAAAATATCTGTTTGAATTAGGCACGTTTAATACTAAGCGTGCGATGTGTATGAACCAGATTGTAGAAACACGCTTTTTATAGCTTTACTAGCATCGAATATGGAATGCGGAGCACACTATATTAATTTAAAAATAGTAAAGTAACGGCCTCTTACTATCCCACAGTTAGGCCTTCTCTCTCCGTTTCTGGAGAGAAGAATTGGAACTAAGACTTACCACATTGCTTCAATGCGGTTTGGTAGGTTACACATATTCGTAAAATTTTTAGAGATATCCGGGTTTCCTCACGATTTCCACCTAAAATCTTGTGATAAATTGCAATTATCAATTAGACATATAAGTTTTAACGGAGAAACTCATTGGTGCCCGGAGTTTGAGCCTATAATCGTATCTAGATAGTCGCACGGGCTCACCGCTGGGCTATCAGAGCTTATTAAGCAGCTGGGCTATTTTTGCAATTTTATTGCCTAACGTTGAAAATTGTCATAACATAATAACGCGATACTCAGTATTCTACAATAAGAAGGGTATATAGGGTAATTCAATACCAATAAAAAACTCAAAGCGCTATCAGAAAATGTCATACCAATTTTTTGGCCATGCCATTACCGCAGTGTCTTACACTGTTAAAAAGAGGCTGATACAGAAAGCCTACTATACTGTTGAGGAGTACTTAGATGATAAGGATGTGTGGATATAGCTGCACTTATACCCTGTTCAAGACAATAATAACTAAATGTAATTAGTAATAAGATTTATATTTTAAAATAAGCAACCGCCGAGTTTCTTGCAGACTCTTCTCAGTAGGAACAGCTTTCCGAATCAGCAGTAAAGTGAAGATTCAAAAGTACTTGTTTATAATAATAATAATAATAATAATTCATTTATTATTTCTCTTCACAAAAAAATAACAATTCTAAAAGTGCCATTCTTAAGGGTACAAATAAAAGTGGTGTGAGAGACTGATCTCTGTACTAGGTGACCTGTGTTACAGACAACCAGGCTCCCACCCTCGAACATCAAAAGAGAAATACACTTACAATGTAAAAATTTACAATGTATTAAAAGGAAACAATTAAACTTGACATGCTGTGTATATATAGTTGGATGTATCATTATTTATGTGTATGAGTGTGAGCGTATGTGTGATTGTGAGCAATGAGTGAATGTGTGTTCTTGTGTGTCCGTGTGTGTGAAAAGGATTATATTATAGAATGTATATAGAATATTTTAGCTTACAATGCTTATTAAACCTTCAGTTTCATTGTAGTTAAGATTATTTAACCTTAAAATTAGTTTCTTTTTACAGGTTGACTTTGGCAGTGAGTAGATAGAAAGGGCTTTATTTACTTTATTGTATAGGTAATTACTTAAGAAGCAGTAAAATCTCTGGCAAAATTTCGTTCTAAAAGCTTCATTATGACAGACAATATATTTTCGACGTTTGTCTATTGGAATGTTAGAGTTATATACTACTAGTGAATGTTTTTTTAATATAGTGCTAAGAATAAAAAGCTGCCGCACTGTTAAAACATTCACTTTTTTATATAGATCAACAGTCGGAAATGAAAAAGGCAATGAAAAACTAACTTTCAATACTGCTCTTTGAGCTCTTTCAAGTGCTAGCATTGTACTTTTAGGCGCTCCGCCCCAAGATGTATTGCAATATAATAAAAGTGATTGACACATTGCAAAGTATACCTTCTTTATGATTTTTTCACTTCCAATGTGCCTTAGATTTTTAAATAGAAACATGAGTTTACGGATTCTTGTAGTAAGCAGATTAATATGAGAACGAAAACTTAATTGGTCATCTACAAGAACACCCAAGTACTTTATTACTTTGACACGCTCAATTTCAGGGCAGTTGCAAGAAATGTCACTAATATTAGAGCAAGAATGCAAAATTATAATATAATATTTTGAATTTCAATTTCAATTTGAAAAAAAATGACGTATACAGTTCGTGTATTATAAGTAAGAACTTAACAAGGAAGGATATGAGTGTATTGAGGTCGTGACCTCACCACACATGTGTGGTGCATACTTCGAAAGTCTTTTTGCCTTTGCCTCTTTCTAAAGGCGCACTAATAAGAGAACTCGAAGTACTTGGCGCAGGAACTAAGAGAGTGCCTTATGAGCATTGAGGTAAAGAGGCCAAGTGTGGTACTAAGTATTATTTGTGTGTAGGATTATGTAGTTCAGAATCAGAAATATTAGTCAAATGTTAACTACTATAGGAACGTCAAAGTGTAAATTACTGTCTTCTTCATTCGATTTTAATTACAACAGCCCTTTTTTTACATTACAGTCTTTTCTATGACCAGCAAATTTTTGTACAAAAAGTTTCTTGCTGAAGATAAACTGCAAAGTTAATGTAGGAATACATATTCGTTATATAGAAAAACTCATTGGTTGAACCCGGGGTTTGAACTCGTGACTACCTCGATAGAGTCCCACGGTCTCACCGCTGGGCTATAACAGCTATAATTTTAACTACTATGTTTAAATCATGAATAATTCATAAAATAAGTCTTCATTTTCGGACACGTTGTAATGCGTTACAGTTTCACTAACTAATTAAGGTTGAATACAGAAGATTAGAGCTGCATTAATTATAAGAACTCGTGTTAATTCGTTTATGTCACCGTCGTGTGTTACTTCAGGGTTTAAGTAAAATTACTAGAATTTTATATATTAGGTCCTTACATATGAAATTGGCGTTTTCTATGGGAGGTACATAAAGTCGTTTTTTTTTAAATGAAATATATTTAATTAATCAAAGTATGTACCATTGCTATGTATGCACTTTTGCCATCTCATAGGTAGTTCATTGATCCCCTTACTAAAAAAACCATTCGGGCGGGAATCAATAAAATCTTTGAAGGCGGTTTGGACTGCCCCATCGGAGTTGAATTTTTTTCCTTGCAAGTAGTTATCCAAATTGCGAAAAAAATGGTAATCTGTTGGAGCAAGGTCCGGAGAGTACGGTGGATGTCTAAGACATTCTAATTGAAGCTCCTCTGATTTGGTAACCGTCTGTTGTGCAGTGTGTGGTCTAGCGTCGTCCTGAAGCAGCAGTGGCCTAGAGCGATTGACCAGCCTCGGTTGTTTAGCAGCTAGCTTTTCCATCATGGTTTGCAGTTGCTGACAATAGATATCTGCCGTAATCGTCTGGCCCGATTTAAGAAAGCTGTAGTGAACGACACCGGCACTAGTCCACCAAACACTTACAAGCAACTTTTTTTAGTCAATTTTCACTTAGGGCAGGATTTGGCTGGTTCGCCAGGGTGCAGCCATTGCGATGAGCGCTTCCGATTATCGTAGAGGATCCACTTTTCATCACAGGTAATGATTCGATTTAAAATTCCTTCATTATTGTGCCGGTTGAGTAACGTAACGCAGCAGTCGACGCGCGTTTGTCGGTTTGGTTCACTCAATTCATGAGGTACCCACCTTTCAAGCTTTTTCACCTTCCCAATTTGCTTCAAGTGGATTAGAATAGTTTTATCACTAACACCGGAGCCTGCAGCTAACTCGGACGTGGTTTGCGATGGATCCGCTTCGACAATAGCCTTCAATTCTTCTTTATCAACTTCGGTCTCCGGCTGTCCACGAGGCTTGTTCTGCAGGTCGAAATTTCCAGAACGAAAACGTTGGAACCAAAAATGCACTGTGTTTTCTTTTGCGACACCGTCACCATACATCATTAATCCTTCGAGCCGTTTCTGCAGCACTGGTGCCACGGTGGAACTCATACTCGTAAATAACGCGATATTTCATGTTTTCCATTTTGTAAACAGAGTGACACAAAGAAAAAATCAAAAGAAGAAAAAACAAATGAATTAGGGGGTTTGAAACACAAATGCATGAGTAAATAGCCGTATGAATTTGAATTTGTAATTCCTAACCATAAAGGTAATATTTGAGATCAAAGTGGCCAGTACGACAAAACGCCAATTTCATATGTAAGGACCTAATATTTCTTTCAATGGTTTGGCCAACTAAAGTTTCTAATCTCATAAAGAAATTACGCTATTTTTAACTGCAAAAACCACCAAATGATATGAGTTAACGTATAAATGCATGTATTTTAATACTTTGTCAACTGTAATTCCACGTCGTCACCATCTCAAATTAAATCAAATCAAAATAATCTTTATTCAAGTAAGCTGTTTAGAAACACTTTTGAATCGTCAAGGATCAATATGATTAATGAAGCTACAACTGGTTCGGAATGTCGCTCTTACCGAGAAGAACCAGCAAGGAACTCGGCGGCCATTACACAACATTTTCAATTTTACATAATTAAACCGCAGTCTTGTATAAAGCTGAAAGGATTTTCAAATACAGGTATTTTTATCATACAAATAATCTTCAATTTTGTAATATGCTTTACGTATAAGCATAGTTCGTACACTTGATTTTTTTACCTTTCCGTACGTCTGTATGTCATACATTTAATCGATTCGAATCGATTTTATTAATAATGTTTTTAGTAATGTGGATGATGTATTTATCGCAAAATGATCTTAAAAAAAAATTATAATAATTCTGTAGAATTACTTTGCGGAGATCCATAATACAAAAGTGATAATAAAATTATTTTGCTATAATCCGCAGTAATACAGTAAATAGAAAATATATATAGTGCTAAATGTATAATGTAACTACGTAAAAACACATGCACAAACCTCCACCACTGCCACCACAATACACAAGCACTACACACGTTCACTATCACAAACTCAACAATCGTTTCGCCCCGCAACCGAAGCATCATCAGATAGACTCCACGACAAAATCGCAAAGATAGTCCACTGTACATTTAGCACTATATATATTTTCTATTTACTGTATCGCGGATTATAGCAAAATAATTTTATTATTACTTTTGATAATAAGTTTATCTGATGATGCTCTCTGCAGAGTTTTTCAATTCTTCCCAAATAGGACGTTAAACAAAATTACTCTTTGTAAACTTTATCTGTAATGTTGGATTTCAAAGCGCCACACTCAAAAATAAATTAAGCTTATATTCGTTTACAGAAGAGAAATATAGCTGCGCTTATGCAGAAACGACCGGGGAAAAATTGTATAACAAATAATTTAGTGTTTTGTGTTCAATTGGGCTTAAATAAAGTCCGCCGTGTGGAATCCGGCTGAGTGGAATAGACCACCCTCATTTCTTACCGAGGTGTCGTAAAAGGCGACTAAGGTAAGTTGACCCACCGTGTGAAATCCGGTTGAGTAGAATAGACCACCATCTTTCTTACCGAGGGGTCGTAAAATACGACTAAGGTAAGTTGACGTCAGGCAGGCGGCCGGTCGTAAAATACGTAGCCAAATCAAGTAACATGTTGTGCCGACCTCACTTAAAGTGGGATAAGGGTAGGAGAATGATGATGTTCTTAAATAAAGTAGAATAAAGGAGTACTTACTTACTTTACTTACTTTAGGTATTACGGTTTGTAAAACAGCCAATGCCACGAAAACTATGTAGAATGGAACGTCAAGCCACTATTGTCGAGTTCGAAATTAAAATCTGATATTAGCTAATTTGGTAATTGATCTATGATGGCGCAGGAACTACACTGTGGAACTCTTTCGAGGGAGTCATGCATTAAATCCCCGGGCAGGTACAAATGAGTTTGAAAATTTCGAAAATTTTGAAAATTTCTCCGTCAAAACTTGTGTCTTATTGATATTTGCAATTTATCACGCTTTTCATGAAGAAACCTGCATATCTTTAGAGAATTCCGGGGATATGTGTAACCGACCAAACCGCATCGGAACAGTGTGGTAGGTCTTAGTTCCAAAACGGAGAGAGGAACTCTATGTTATATATATGTCCAGCAGTGGGATAGTAACAGGCCGTTACTTTACTTTCACTTTGTGTGCCTAAATAAAGTAGAATGCAGGAGTTGCTGGTATCGAGATTTGTAAAAGAGAAGGTTTTAATATCATGTTTATAAACCTTAACCTTAGATAAATTGCCGTGTGGTATCCGCCAGAACAGAATAGACCACCCTTCTTTTTACCGAGGTGTTGTAAGAGGCGACTAAGGTAAGTGCCGTGTGGTATCCAACTGTGTAGAATAGACAACCCTCATTTACCGAGGTGTTGTAAAGGTGACTAAGGTGAGTTGACGTCAGGCAGGTGGCCGGTCGTAAAATACGTAGCCAAACCATGTGACAACATGTTTGTAACATGTTGTGCCGACTCCTACTTAGAGTGGGATAAGGGCAGGAGAATGATGATGATAAACCTTAGATAAAAAGTTCAAAATGTAAATATTCTTTATTGAAATGACTTTTGCATGTCCTTTTGAGGTGTTTAATGATTTAAATGCTGGTTATTTCATAATAAAGCTAAGTTTGTAAAGTACTCGCGGCGTGAAATTTTGGTATAACAAGGGTTTAACAAATACTCAATTTTGGTTTATTTCTCACAGGTGTCATCCGTTTATCTTGGGTATTCGCTTGGTATAAACGTTTTTTAATTTTACCGTTTTAAATGGTGATATTATAAATGAATTGTAAATCTTACAATGTTCAAAATTCTCTTTCGTTAATTTTTTTTTATATACATAGACATAAAACTAAAACATCTTAAAATCTTTATAAGAAAACTTTAAGCTATGAAAGCTCTGGACTATGGAATGTGGAATAAAATAAACATTAAAAAAATATTAGGCTGTATGGTTGCTTAAATAGAATGGCTAAACATAAGCAGATGGCAAATGAAAATATGAAATATAGATAAAAAGGTATATTTAATGATCCCTTATAATCTGTAACATTGTTTGCGGAGAAAATTTCTACAGTGAAATTATAAATCGTATAAATATAGAGCGAATAAAAATATTGTTCTTTTTCCAAGAAGCTTTTCCGAGTTATTTTCAAAAAGGTGTGAGTGAAAATAAAAATTGCGAAATAAAATTTATATATTCTCAGGTGAAATTTTCAAGGATTGTTCACACAATATAATTTATACAGAGTTCACCGCACTGAGCAACATGATACTGAATAACGGTCCTTTCTTTACAAATTGTAACTGGGAGGTTCGTGAAAATTTACACCTTGAATTTATTCTGCGCCATATAAGGGCTGCTTTGTCGAGTGAGAACACGGAAAATGTAAAAGAAAGCAATTATTTATTGTGTTTAAGCAAAGTACCAGCCTGTTACAGTCCCACTGCTGGGAATAGGCCTCTTCTCTCCGTTTCTGGAGAGAAGGGTTGGAGCTAAGACCTACCACGCTGCTCCAATGCGGATTGGTAGGTTACACATATCTCCAGAATTCTCTAGAGGTATGCAGGTTTCCTCACGATGTTTTCCTTCACCGAAAAGCGTGTGATAAATTGCAATTATCAATTAGACACATGAGTTTTAATAGAAAAACTCATTTAAGCAATATGGCTTAAAAATTATGTAAAATGAAACGTCGCGCCGCAAGTGTGGAGTTCGAAATTCAACTACAAAAAAAGGCATACGTGCGAGAGAAGTTTAAGGAAATAGGTGTAAGAATACCTATTTCTTTGACTTCTGTTGGCTTCATTGTATATTTTAAGCAATTTCATCGTTGTATACAAAAATATTAAGAAATATAAAACAATAGGTGATGTATAGAAGTAAAAAAAAGTTGCTAAAGTAAAATTCAAAAAATTTAAAATTCAAAACATTCTTTATTCAAGTGAACTTGTAAACAAGTGCTTTTGAATCGTCAACATCTACTGCTGGTTCGGAAAGCTGTTCCTACCGAGAAGAACCAGCAAGAAACTCGGCAGTTGCTCTTTTCAAACAATAATTCTTATCACTAGCTACGTATAGTTATTAATGTCTTGTACAGGGTTGAAGAGAAGCTATAAGCTTCAATAGTATAATAGGCTTTCTGAATTAGCCTTTTTTATAGTATTTTTAAACTGCTGTAACGGTAAAGTTAAAGTAGATTGTGGAATTTTATTATAGAATCTTATACCCCAACCCATAAAATGATTTACGTACTTTTGCAAGGCACAACGCAGGAGCCGCAAGCTTATGTCGGTTCCTACTTTGTCTATTATATAATATACATCACCAATTTATTATAATCCTGTATAAAATATGAAACGTGAAATTAATGTAACACCTATTTCGTTAAACTTGAATGTATGTGCCGAGTAACGTAGCCTTATTGTTTAAGGTGCGACATTTCGCAAATTAATTACTGCTATTTTGCGTATTCACTATTGTGGTAAATGAACCTACACGTAAGTGGTAGGTAGCACTAATGACGGCTGAAAGTGTTTTGTTTGTGTTAATTGTGTTGTGAAAAGAGTTTTGGCCCAGTTAGAAAACGTAGTCTTTGTTGAGCATTCGCGAGTTGAAATGAGGAACTTAATGAAATGTCTTTATAAGGTAACAAAAGTTATTTATAGAAATAGGCGTTACTTTTGCGGAATTCCATAGCACAAAAGTGATGATAGAATTATTTTGCTATGAACAGCGTTTGTTAAGAAAATCTATGTATAGTAAAGTAAAGTAAAGTAACAGCCTGTTACTATGCCAACTGCTGGGCTAAGGCCTCCTCTCTCCGTTTATGGAGAGAAGGATTGGAGTTAAGACTTACCACACTGAACCAATGCGGATTGGTAGGTTACACAAATCTCTAGATTCTCTAGAGATATGCAGGTTTCCTCACAGCTATCATAGCTATCACAGCTTATGCTGTGATAGCTATGAGTTTTTCTATTTATAGTACACGGCAATAAATAATACACATCGAGGCTCAGAGAAGGAAATCGGCTAGATTCTGCTACATAGAGCATTGTCTCTGTCGCACAGACTGATGAACCCGTGTGCACCGTCACATACTAACTGAGTGACAGTGACAGCGCTCTACGAATCCGAACTGGCCGGCTGTTTCGTTCTAAATATCGATGTGCATTATTTATTGCCGGGTACTATAATACTAAATGTAGGAACCGAAAACCGTTCTCATCTATCTATCTATACTTATTATAAAACAAAGTCCCCAAAAGCTGTCTGTCTGTTTGTGATTTTCTCAAAATCTACTGAACCGATTTTTGTACTGTTTTTACTGAAAGATAGTGCAATTTTCCGGAAGGTTTAAGTTAATAGTACATTTCGGTTTTATGTAAATAATGTTGAAGAGGTCGCGCGGTAAGTAATTTACTAGAAAATTGTAGACGTACAAAAATACTATAAAAAAGTCAAAATATTCGTACACCCTCCCGCTTCTTGGCGGTCAAAGGGTTAAAGTAAATTTCGGTTTTATATAATATAAGTTATATTGAAGAGGTCGCATCGCGTGCGCCACATAAGCCAGCAAGAATACAATAAGTTCTATTAAATATATTAATTGTTATGAATAAAGTAATTTATTAAAATTCAAATTTAAACTATCAACATTCAAAATATTGTTTGTTCAAGTAAACTTGTAAACAATGTCATGAGTAGTATTTATAGTTAACATATAGATACCGGCTATATTCTCGGGTTAGCTCGACTAGTATCGATCCCATACAGGGCACTTATTCATGAGCTCTTTGCACGATGTTACGTCGTGCTAACCCAATTAGTCGGGCTAACCCGACAGTATAGCCGGTATATTGACAATTAAAATTCAACTAATTATATCTCAAGAACCTATTTTTTTCTTAAGCTCCTGATAAATTAAAAACATCGATAGATAAACATTTAAAAAGTAAACTTGAGAAGCTACTGGAATGGCCGTTCTATATCACTTTTTGCCTTAGTAGCATTTTTACCACACTTTTATTAAAATTGCATAAAGGTTGTAGGCGTACGTAAGGGCGTGGCTGAACATATAAAAAAGATTCAGTACGTTTCCATTGGATTAAATTGAACCGTCAAAAAGCAAAAAGTCATTTTTTTTAAAAAAGACCCGTTTATTGAATAAAGGCACTAGCCAGTTATGTCAACCATTATTAACAAAGCCACATCTTAATTAAATTATAATTATTTTCTTAGAAAATATATTTTTAAATAACTATATTTAAGAAGATTGAATTATGCCGAAGTTATAATATACGTTCCAATGGTCAATTGTTTCATTTAATGTCAAATCGTCGGTACCGCTCTGTATAAATAAGCAAAACATCCGTTTAATTTCCCCCACCGTGTGGTATCCGGCTGAGTAGAATAGACCACCCTCAATTCTTACCGAGGTGTAGTATAAGGCGACTAAGGTAAATTGAACCACCGTGTGGTATCCGGTTGAGTAAAATAGACCACCCTCAATTCTTACCGAGGTATCGTAAAAGGCGAGTAAGGTAAATTGACCCACCGTGTGGTATCCGGTTGAGTAGAATAGACCATCCTCTTTCTTACCGAGGTGTCGTAAAGGCGACCAAGGTAAATTGACCCACCGTGTGGTATCGGGTTGAGTAGAATAGACCACCCTTAATTCGTACCGACTTGTCGTTAAACGCGACTAAGGGTAGTTGACGTCAGGCAGGCGTCCGGTCGTAAAATACATAGCCAAATCATGTGACAACATGTTTGTAATATGTCGTACCGACCTCACATAGAGTGGGATAAGGGCAGGAGAATGGTGATCCGTTTAATTTCTCGCAATGTTATAATGGAAACAGGAACCGAAAGACAATATAAGGATTTAATATGAGGATTAGGCGGTCTATACACGCTGATACACCTTTACATACAAGCTTTTATACAAATGGTAGAATTATGTTAGGATATTGTGACCTTTATTGTATTCTAAAGGCTGTTTATAACGACGATGTGATGACCTGGTTGTTTGAAGACAACTATTCTTTACTAAGATCCATGCTTTTGTTGATATTTTCTCTTGACTAACTTATAAAATTATTAATGTTAAGAGACCGGCTATACTCACGTCTTATTTTATCGAATGAGCCCGACTAGTTTCAAGCCCATACCGGGCTCTTATTCATGAGCTTTACGCGGCGTTATCGCGGCGTAAACTGATAATGAATGACTGGCCTGTTGGCGCAGTGGGTAGTGATCCTGCCTTCAGCTCCGCGGGTCGCGGGTTCGATTCCCGCCGAGGGCCAACATTTTCTATAAACAATTTGTTGGTCTTCGAGCCTGGGTTTATATCTGTATTTAAGTATGTATTTAAAATTATATATGTAGTATATCTACCAGTTGTTCGTCACCCATAACACAAGTATTAAGTTACTTACTTTGGGGACGGACGACCGTGTGTGTAAGTGTCCCATATATTTATTTATTTATAATGAAGTAATAATGAATACCACTCACGATAGTTTAAATTCAAAAATTATAAAATATTCATAAAAAAAACAAGGTGCACCCGCGATTTTGTTCGCGTTAATTTATATGTTCAATTGCCCTCAACTATATATAATATATATAAATAAATATAAAAAATAAGTCCTCAGATATTTCCTGTTCCCGAAAAAGAAACGGGATTCTATATTCTACCAGTTGTGCTTCCGTTATCGCTCGCATGGAAATCAGTGAATAACAAAGTCTTTCTTGCTTAATTGTCGACCCACTGGGAATTCTAGGACAAAAGTGGCTTTTATGTTGCTCCACAGACTCCTCTATCTTCCTTTGAAACCCCCATCAAAATCGGTTAAGCCGTTCCGGAGAATGTACTATTAATCTAAATCTTTAAAAATTCCACTATATTTTAAAAGTAAACACCATCCAAAAATCCGTTCAGCAGACTTTAAGATCTTTAAAATCGAACACACAGACAGCTTTTAGGGACTGTTTTATATACAGATACGCTAGTTAATGTAAGCTTTTGTTTTTTTTTACTTATCGGGTATATTGTCAACAAAGTTTTCCTTTTTTTTTCGAATTGACTGTGTGCTGTTAGCCCTAACGGCTTTTACAGCGTCACCGGAAGGGACGGGCCAGCGCAGAAGCATCACCGAGGTTGCGAAAAGCAGAGAGTAGAGAGCTTCTGAGCTCTACTAGCGTCGGGGAACGTCGTCTTAAGGGTCCTGTGAGTCCGGGCCACGGCTAAGGGCGACGCGTAGTGGAGGGCTGATGGTATGACTTTGATTAGTCATTGCGACGTTGGAAGGGTGGGGAGAAGCCACGACCGACCAACGTCAGAGGGACCTCGGTTTCGCCGGGCAAGACGCTGTGTGTGTGTATTACGTGTTTCTGTGTTTGCAATCGTTATTTAATCGTCAGGGTCATATAGGACGCTTTTTGGACGCCTATATTTTCGGTGGGAGTTTTCCTTAGAAATACACAATAATAATACAAGATTCCCACAGTTTGCGTTACAGATATAATATAATTAAATATAAGTTTACAAGCAATATAACAGAGCTAACTACTTTGCTATAATCCGCACGGGTTAAGTGAAAGCATGCAAAGCCAATGTGTATGAAGCAAAAAGCTCCAGCCTATCCTTCTGATGATGCTTCGGTTTCGGGGCGAAACGATCGTCGAGATTGTGGTGGTGGGTGTGTGTGCTGCTTTTGTGTGCGTTGTTGCTGGTGAATTGCGCCTTGGGGTGCATGTGGTGGCTTGTCCTGCATGTATAAGGTACGTAGATTTTGCCTGCTTCATACACATTGGCTTTGCATGCATTCACTTAACCCGTGCGGATTATAGCAAAGTAGTTAGTTCTGTTATATTGCTTGTAATATGGAATTCCGCAAAGTAACGCCTGCTTCTATAAATCATTTAAATCAAATATAAGTTTCTAAAAAGGTCAAAACCTTTTTCCTTACGTATATTTTTGTTTCAACACATTATTAATATTATAAAAGGTGTTCCCAATTGTGGCGTGCCACTGACGTGCTAAATTTAATATCAGAGATTACCTTCGGATCGAAAATGGGAGTATTTCATAAAATACACGTCTTTATTACTCATATTATACAGTGTTGCCATTTTATGTACAAAAATAGCGGGAGAGGGGTTCTTTCAGTCAATGGTCATATTGCAGAAGCATCGTTTTAATAGACGAATTTGTAATAGTAATATTATATGATATTACTGCCAATAACTCTCTCTCTCTCTCTTCTTTAAGCCCTCCTTATTTAATTTATCTCATATCTTTAAATGAGTTAATCTTGTATATATATTTCAATTTAGTATTTTAGTAAGTTTTTAGTAAGTTAGTATGTAGAGGGTTTCCGGAGTAATAAATTAATCTAGCTAGGTTTTATTTTAAAAAAATGATTTATTCTTGTTTTCAGGCATCGAAGAACTGCTTAAATATAAATTGAATACAAAGGTTAATTTTGCTATCATTCGTAAAGTTGTAATAGCTCAGTGGGGAATGAGCGAACTACAGAAGAAATATCTCTGATCAAATCATAGATATCGCCTCCTCTTTCTTTCTTTTTCTTTTATTGCATTGACTTAAATCTTTAAAAAAATTACCTATTATATGATTTATAGAAGCAGGCGTTACTTTGCGGAATTCCATATTACAAGCAATACAACAGAACTAACTACTTTGCTATAATCCGCACGGGTTAAGTGAATGCATGCAAAGCCAATGTGTATGAAGCAGGCAAAATCTACGCACCTTATACATGCAGGACCAGTCACCACATGCACCCCAAGGCGCAATTCACCAGCAACAACGCACACAAAAGCAGCACACACACCCACCACCACAATCTCGACGATCGTTTCGCCCCGAAACCGAAGCATCATCAGGAGGATAGGCTCCACGACAAAAATCGTACAGTACGATTTTTGTCGTGGTGAATTGCGCCTTGGGGTGCATGTGGTGACTGGTCCTGCATGTATAAGGTGCGTAGATTTTGCCTGCTTCATACACATTGGCTTTGCATGCATTCACTTAACCCGTGCGGATTATAGCAAAGTAGTTAGTTCTGTTGTATTGCTTACCTATTATAATAACTGAAAATATATTATAGATAGATAGACCTATTATAGATAGTAAAAGAAGGCAACGTGTGATCTAAAGTCTTCCCAAAATTAGTTTTTAATGTATACAGTTAAACAACACTTTTAGCAAATTTAATTGAAATTTTTAGTAACTAATATATTTATTTATTTATTTATTTATTTTTATTTATTTATTTGTATTTGGGAAACAAACAGTACAAATTGCACATAAATATAGTAAGTTATAACAAATTCATAGACCAAAATTAGTTTCCACTTATAACTATTACATTTTATAAGACAGTGAAGAAGTGTGAGTACAAAATTTCTACTACGTTGTACAATACAACAAATTTTAGGGTTTACTGGACTCATTTAAGCAGTCCAGTAATTGATAAATTGATATCATGTAAAATTTTGAAAATTCTTTCAAATTAGTCAATTTAAAGTAATGTAACATAAAATAGAACATAAAGTAGAATGATTAAAACATACCTCCACAAGTTTCCCTGAAGTCCGGACAACAGTCTCCCAGTTTCAAGCAAGCGTGGTCACAGTAACAAGGCTTATCCGTTAAGTCCTCTATAATCGCGTTTTGATGCGCCTTCTGCACCACACATGAGCTGTCCCGGCCGGGACAACAGAGGTTCGCGTCCCGGCAATAATTCGCACCGCAATGTCCCGCGAAATACAACACACTCACAAAACTCAGCCAGTATCGAAGCATTTTTATATAAATCTGCAGGACTGAGTTATTTTTTATATTTAACAAAAATAAATTTTAATTAAATGTGTAAAACCTTTTTTTCTGGCTGAATACAGCGCAACCTTTGACCAATTTTAACCACGCGTCACAAAGAGTGTAACGTTCTATTTTTAAAGTTTAGTATTTTTTAGTTTCTCCAGCATGCCGAAAATCTGAAACAAAATAATTAATATTTATATTTTTAGTTTGTAAAAGTGAATTCATAAAAACATTCTACACTATGCTACCGATTACAAAAAAAAATGCATGGATAATAAAAAATAAGTATTTTAATTAGATTATTTATTTATTACCTTAGACTTCAATTTTTATAAATATATCTAATAGGTATATAAGTAAGTAGTAGTAATAGATAAATCTCATTACGCAAATAACATAAATTTTAAAGATATTATATCAAAGTTCGCATTAATATACTATAATATAATGAGGAAAAATAAAAAAAATTTACACGCCCTGCCTCCTGTGAGGTTTGAACTCACGACCCCTGGTTTACGAGACCAGTGCTCTACCACTGAGCTAAAGAGGCTGACGAGATAGTTGTTAAAATTATATAACTTAACATAACTTGGCGGTGTTTTATGATGCGTACGGTAACTAAATCTGCATGTATAAGGTATGAAAACGGTTCTTCTTCCTACACTTAGCATTACATAGATTTTCTTAATAAATACGGATTATAGTAAAATAATTCTATCATAACTTTGGTACTATGGAATTCCGCAAAGTAATGAAGAAAGAAAAGTAAAGAAAGTAAGAAATAATTCTATGAATTATTTTAAAGACTCCTTTGAACTCAATTTTGACCTTTTGAGCGGACAGACTTAATTTTGACTGTCTATTTTGGAAACTGTATGCTTTTAGCCATAACGGCTTTTACAGCGTCACCAGGCAGTACGGGCGAGCACAGAAACATCGTCGGGGTTGCGAAATGTGGAAAGTAGAGCGCAGAAGCTCTACTAGCGTCGGGGAACGTCGTCCTAAGGGTGCCTCCTGTGAGGCCGGACCACGGCTTAGGGCGATGCATTGTCCAGAGCTGATGACTTTGATTTATCATTACGATGTCGGAACGGTGGTGAGAAGCGACCAATCGACGTCAGAAAACGTTTGCGATCGAAAGTGTTTGCGATCGTTATTTGATCATCAGGTCCTTCAGATCATCATCCTATACGACGCTTTTTGGAGGCTTATATTTCAGTGGTCAGACCTAATTAGTAACAGGTTAAACTGAATCTTTTTACACGTATTAAGAACCGACAATATAATAATTAGATAAACTTCTATAATTTATTTGGATTTTTTTAATAATCAATTGTACTTTGAACACGGTTTTTTTAAATTTTAAAATCGAACAGACAACTTTTTTTTAAATAATACTATAAATATATTTTTCACTTTTTTAGTTTGATGTGTTTTAAATACGTGTTTTTTACTACATATATATAAGGTATATATCTTAACAGCGTAAACAATACTGCCAACTAAGCGTATTGACAAGATTTCGAGCCTCTTTACGGAAATACGGATTACGTAATCTGTAAAGAAAAACAACAATAGGATTTCCTAGGCTTAGAAAATCGGTAATTGATGTATATGTAATATATTATTTGTACCTTATTCTGTTGTGTTTGTTTTAAGACGTAAAATAAAAAATTAAAAGAAGTTATCTATAAATGATCTGTACTAGACAGTTTTTTTTTATATATATTTATAGTTATGTCATCGGCTTGTGGAAATCAGTATGTCATAAAAATGTGCTCGAACTTAAATTTTGAACATAAAAATAGTCATTCTGAGTTATCATAAGAGCGTACTTTAATATCAAATCAAATCAAAATAATCTTTATTCAAGTAAGCTCTTTCGAGCACTTTTGAATCGTCAATGATCAATATGATTAATGAAGCTACAACTGGTTCGGAATGTTGCTCTTACCGAGAAGAACCAGCAAAAGAAACTCGGCGGTCAATCTTTTTAACATTTTCAATTTTACATAATTCAACCGCAGTTTTGTATGCAGCTGAAAGGATTTTCAAATCCAGGCTTTCTTATCATCCAAATAATCTTCAATTTTATAATATGCTTTACGTATAAGCATATCTCTTATACTTAATTTAAACCTTTCTAAACTATTCGCGAAGGGATTCACGTTGCTTCATATTATAGATAGCCCGTATCGCTGTTTTTTTTGAGCAACAAAAATCTTTTGTATATCGGCCGCTTTGCCGCACTACACTATTCCATACAACACAATGCTGTGGAAATAAGCAAAATAAACAACTCGCGCTAAGTAGTCGCAAGTAGTTTCTTTTTGTACAATTCTCTAAAACATTAATAAAGTGAATCTCTATTGGTAACGCGAGTAACCTCTTTTACAACCGAGCGACCTCTTCTCAATTTACATAAAACGATAATGTATTCTTCACCTAAACCTTTCGGAAAAATTGCATTATCTTTGAGTAAAAAGCGTACTAAATTCTATTCAGTAAATTTTGAAAAAACTCGATCATATATTCAAAATATTCTTTATTCAAGTAAACTTGTAAACATATACTGGCCTTTTGGGGATTTTATTATATAATAAGTACAGAAGTTACGTATTTATTTTTATTTATTGATTTATTTAATATTTTAATAATATACATGTACTAATTATTGTGTCCCTGTCTCCCAAGCTAGTTTAAACTGTATTTTGGGAACCAGTGCCCATCTTCACTTCTTTTAATTTACATATCGCTTACTCACCTACAGGTGTAAAAAATTACAATAAAAAAAAGAGAATTTAAATTAAACTAAAAAGAACAACATTTTTAGATTATTAAGGTAAGGTAAACAAAAAACAGAAAAAAAGACTAAAACTAAATTACAGCCGTGTGTGTGTGCATGTGGATGTGTGTAGTGAAAATGAATGTATATGTATATATAAGTATCTAAAAAATATCAAAGAGAGGCCGCGTCCGACGCGCCTACAGCACTGTTTGTTAATTAACAGGAACACTGTGCTCGTTAGTAACATGAACGGTAAAACTGCTTTGACAAATACAAGCACAGTACATTGTGTAACGGGAATGAAATAAAACGAAATGAAACAAACAGCGTTACTGTATCTAACGTTATGGAATGTTCTGTCTTGTGGAACATTGTTGTGGGGTAAATGCGCGGATATTGAAAAAATAAAATTGTATCATAAAGAAGAGTCATACGTGCAAAAGTAATAATAAAATTATTTTAGGAAATAGAAAATATATATAGTGCTAAATGTATAGTGGACTATCCGTTTTTTCATACCCGATACATGCAGGATTCGTAAACACGTGCACATAACTCTACTAGACATTTAGCACTATATATTTTTTCTATTTACTGTATCGCGGATTATAGCAACATAATTTTATTATTACTTTTGTATTATGGATCTCCGCAAAGTAACGCCTAATTCTATAAATTAGCCATACGTGCCTTTTACAATTTAAGTCCGCGTGATTCTGCGAGAGAAGTTTAAAGAAATAGGAATTCATACATTTGCTTCACAGTATATTTTTAGCAATTTAATTTTTGTGCATAAAAATGTTCAGAATTATAATAAATTTGTGATGTATATAATAGACGAAGTAGAAACAGACATAAACTTGCGGCACCTGCTTTGCGCCCTGCAAAAGTACAGTACCCGGCAACAAATAATGCACATCGATGTTTAGAACGAAACAGCCGGCCAGTTCGGTTTTGTAGAGCACTGTTACTGTCACTCAGTTAGTAAATAACGTTTCGCACGGGTTCGTCAGTCTGTGCGACAGAGACAATGCTCTATGAAGCAGAATCTAGCCGATTTCTCTCTCTAAGCCTCGATGTGCATTATTTATTGCCACGTACTATACTTACTCATAAGTCGTTTGTGGGTTTGGGTATAAGATTCTATAGTAATAGGAAGAATTGCGCTATCGTTAAATAAAAGCCCTCCAAAATCAGTTTAGTAGATTTTGAGAAAATCAATGACAAATAGACAGACAGTTTTTGGGGACTTTATATAATATTATGATTTTACTTTAGAGTTATGATATTTTATAATGAGTATAGGGTATGGTTGTTAAGCGTAAATAACTTGAAACTCCAAGTTAATCCCCAAATCCATCATTTGGATGATGATGATGTTCCACTATCACCAATTTTCAGTGGTTTATTACACGTGCCAAGATTACACGACCCATGTATGCAAAAATACCAAATTTTTATAATGTACAAACTCACTGATCATATAAAATGGGGGACCTATTTTGGAGTTAAATATAACGAATCGCATGTACTGGTAAATTTAACAAGTCCTCCATTCCAAGTCCAATATCCTGTCCCCAAGTCCAAGTCCAATATCCTGGGGGCAGAATTAGGTAATGCTTATCATATACATGCAATGTTATCGGGATCAGTGTGTAAAATTTCAGCTCAATCGGACACCGGGAAGTGGGACAAATTTAAATTGCAAGATTCCACCTTCACGTACATACACGGCAATATAAATAAAAGCTTTTTTGACTGGCCCGTTGGCGCTGTGGGTAGTGACCCTACCTTCAGCTCCGAAAGTCGCGGGTTCGATTCCCGCCAAGGGCCATCATTTTCTATAAACAAATTGTTGGTTCTTCGAGCGTGGGTGTGTATTTGTATTTAAGTATATATTTAAACTTATATATGTAGTATATCTACCAGCTGTCCGTCACCCATAACACAAGTATTAAGTTACAAAGTAATTTGGGGACGGACGAGCGTGTTTGTAAATGTCCCATATATTTATTTATTTTAGAAAAGAACACATATTTATATTCAGAATAGTCAGCGGGCTGAGGATAGAATAAGAGACTACAACAATATGGACTCCAAGGGATGAAACGGTCCAGCCGCATAAGCGTAAGCTAATAACCGTATGAGCCAAGTTTTGGAACGAGACTGCCTTCATTAATGTGTTTTTTCGAATGTGTCTTATGCTGTAAGCCCTAATGGCTTTTACAGCGTCACCGGTGGGATGGGCGAGCGCAGAAGCTTGGCCGGGTAAAATTGGTAAGTAACAAGTGTTTTTAGGCACTCGCAACTTACTGGGAGCGTCGCTTTAAGGGTGTCTCCTGCGAGACCGAATCTCGGCTTAAAGCGGCGCGTTTTGGAGGACTGTATCTAACACATTGACATTGATGAAGTCTGCATCACGGCGGCTGCGGCAGAGGGCTCCGGCCGCTTGACACAAGCAAGCGGGGACCTCGTCTTCGCCAACGAAGACGCTGTTTGTGTGCGTGTTCAGAGTAAATCTTGTTTGATGCTGTTATAGCATCGTCGGGGTCGTTAAGGACGCTCTTAGGGCGCCTGTGGAATCTATTGGGAAAGTTAAACACCTTATAGTTGGATGCGGCCACTATAAGGGGATTCGGGTGTGTGGACGCTTTCTCGAAGAAAGTATTCGAGAATCGTTAGCCTTCAATTGGCGAACTCCACCTTTTATAAATAATTCTCGCTCCAAAACCAAGCCCGCGCTCTGTTATCGGTCACATCGCAATGGTGCCACTATACAATAAATAAAGAAAGGAAACTTGACTATTGCCATGGTTGCGACATATATATAATAAAAATCGTTTTTTAATATTTAAGTAATTGATTTTTAAAGTCGATTCCCAAGATTTCACAGTAGCGACCTGTTACAATCCCACAGCTGGGAATAGGCCTCCTCTCTCCATTTCTGGAGAGAAGGGTTGCAGCTAAGACCTATCACGCTGTTCCATCGCGGATTGGTAGGTATATAGGATTTCACAGTGGCCGCCTAATATCATACTTAAAATACCTAAAAATCATCAACATTAAAATAAAAAAAAAAAAATTAAATCTAAAAATTACTATTCAGATTTAGGCAATAGTGAAATGATTTAAAAACCCTCTTGCATTACAAGGCACCACAATATAGACTTCAAAATGAGCTTCGTCAAATTCGAGTGGAGATTTCGTTGTTGAATCAAACGCGTCTATGAAAACAACTTATATTATCTAAATGTAAATCAGTTTAAGATGACAATACCCCATTATACTTTGTCGCCATGACAATGCCGTTTTAAGGGTTTACACCCTTAACCTTTACAATGGTGTACGAAAACTTGTAGAGCGTCCTGACCGACTATTAAATTATTACTTAGAATACTTAGATTATAAGAATGCGTGGATATAGCTGCTCTTCTACCATGTACCTGACGGCAATGACTAAATGTAACTAGTTATAACATTTATATTTTAAAAAGGGCAACCGCCGAGTTTCTTGCTGGCTCTTCTCGATAGAAACAGCTTTCTAAAACAGCAGCAGAGTTGACGATTGAAAAGCACTTGTTTATAAGTTTACTTGAATAAAAACTATTTTGAATTTGAATTTGAATTTAATCTCGTTCTTCTCGCCTTCTTCTTTTAATGGGCGCACTTAAAAGTTGCCTGACATCCCATAATATACTCATTTCGTATTCTATTTAGATCGTGTCATTCACATATCCTCCTTGACATTCTCATCTTATTTGCAGGCCTATTTTATCATCCTTTTTTTTTATTTTATCCAACATTCTGTTACTTGCATTACGACAGGTCTAATGACCGCTTTATAAATTTACCGCTTTATAATTTAATTTATTAAACCTCTTAAATTCAAAATTAAATTCAAAATATTCTATATTCAAGTAAACTTGTAAACAAGTGCTTTTGAATCGTCAACATCTACTGCTGGTTCGGAAAGCTGTTCCTACCGAGAAGAACTAGCAAGAAACTCAGCGGTTGCTCTTTTTAAAATATAAATCTTAAAACTAGTTACATTTATTTATTAATGTCTTGTACAGGGTAGAAGTGCACCTATATCCACACATCCTGAAGATTACTTAGATGATATCTAAGTAATCTTCAACAGTATTCTAGGCCTTCTGTATTAGCCTCTTCTTAACCGTGTTTTTAAACTGCCGTAATGGCATGGCCAAAATTGATTTCGGAATTTTATTATAGAATCTTATACCCAAACCCACAAACGATTTACGTACTTTTGCTAGATGCAAAGCGGGAGTCGCAAGCTTATGTCGGTTCCTACTTAAGTTTAAGACTTCACAGAAAAAAAAATTAAAAGTAGCGGGTATATAATAAAATATATAGAAATAACAATTATTAACATATCAAGTGCTCTGAATATCTAAAATAAGCAAAAGGAATTTGGCATAGATACTCTGTTGTTTAATAATCCCTTTTTGGCTAACTTCGCGCAAAGTTGGTGTGTATTAGGTGCGTTTTGCGATAAACGTTGTAAGACTTTCTGGCTTAAAACTTTAACACAACAACCTTTACCCGCAACTTTGTTTGCGTCAACTTTCGTTTTAAAATACCACCAATTACTAAGTGCTATGTTCCAATAAAAAATTTCCAATAAAAGTTTTTAATCGATAATTATCAAAAAGCTGTGATAGCCCAGCGGTGAGACTATCCGAACTTTTCCAGAGGGTCGCGAGTTTAAATCCCGGGCAGGTTTGACTCAACTAATGAGTTTTACTGTTAAAATTTATGTACCTAATTGCTAATTGCAATTTATCACACGCGTTTCGGTGGAGGAAAACATTGTGAAGAAAGCTGAATATCTCCTAGAGATATGTGTAACCAATTGGCATTGGAGCAACACGGTGGGTTTTGGCTTCAACCCTTAGATAAGAGACAGACAAAAATAGATTACTCGTAGTATCGATGAGAACATCGTAAATAACTTCGATTATTTTCATATCAACTGCTAATAGTAGTTGATAAAGAATCACTCATTTATTTTTTGAATGTAAATTAACACTTAAAGACAGACAGCTTATTCACACTACACGTCACCCTAATCCGATGTCTAGTCTTATCAAAGGAAACCTTAGGGCGACGTTCCTCAACATAAGTATAGTTTTGCGCTATACTCCTTAAATTTACGGCATTTCACACAAACTTTTTCAAGTACAAAAGCTTACAAAGCTTTACAAGAATACAAGGAAATTGAGTGGGAGATATTTATTTATTTGGACACCCAGTTGTTGTTATATAAAACTTACATATAATAAAAATAGAAATAAAAAAAATATTTAACATGTACAACTTATGAAGGTATCATAGCATGCACCAAAATAACTATTATGCAATATATACATAAAAAAATATATAAAAAACTTAAACACGAAGAAGTAATAGGTAAAACAACGATAATATTCCCGGTAAACGAAACTAAAAAAGAAAAAATTGAATCCTAAGACGATGTCGATCGCATTCCATTAATCTCCTCTTAACAATCTTACTGACGTTTTGTTAATTTTTGTTAAGTGTCATTAAAAATAGATAAATAAATTAAATGAGATAGAGATAGAGATAAAGTTTCGTTTTGTATATTCCTCTGAAGATAAGTAATAACTTCATCTCTATAAACTTTTGATATAATTTAAAAAGAACCACACTTCTGGTGACACCTTATTCCTTTCGCGTCTTGTAACGAACCTAAATATGAAGTTACCAAAATATTAAAGCAGAATTCCCCATAACTCGATACAATCTATCGACCCGTCATGGTATCCACTATGCTGTTTAAAGTAAAAAACTAGCGGCCTGTTACAATCCCACTGCTGGGAATAGGCCTCCTCTCTCTGTTTCTGGAGAGAAGGGTTAGAGCTAAGACCTACCACGCTGCTCCAATGCGGATTGGTAGGTTACACATATCTCCAGAATTCTCTAGAGATATGCAGGTTTCTTCACGATGTTTTCCTTCACCGAAAAGCGTGTGATTAATTGCAATTATCAATTAGAGACATGAGTTTTAATAGAAAAACTCATTGTGCCTGCTCGGGTTTGAACTCGTGTTCCCCTCTTAAGGGTCGCACGGTCTAACCGCTGGGCTATCACAGTTCTATGCTGTTTGTTAATAATTATTTACATCAAATATATAAAATAATAAATTACTAATAATATCTTACACAAGAAAGAGCAAGAAGCATTTTCCTTTTCCTCTGTGAAGTTTCGCATATAAAAGACAGTGCAGGCTTGTTGTCTGAAATCATTTCAATTGATTCATTGAATTTCTTACAAGATGTCAATATATTAAAATAATTTTCGATTATAAAGCGTTCCTACAAGTTAGTGATTATAATGAGAAAAAAGTGTATAACAAAGGTGCAATAATCTCGAAAACGTAGGGATGTATTATACGAAGTGTTTGAATGCTTCTGAGGTATAATTGAGGTCGTTTCTGCCATCTTAAACACACGCCCTGATTTACATACTAATTAAGCTCTAACTTTAATACGATGAAGTTCAGACGAGTTTCTGAAAGTTCCTCATTAGGGAAGCGAAAGTTTTTGAATTTTAGTGTAACGAAATTAACTTCCGAATCCGAAGGGTGACATGACTGATATATAAGATAGTATCGACCTAACCGTGCTTTATATCGGACTTTAAAAGAACTTTTGTAAGTTCCTTTCTGCTTTAAGATAACAGGTTTGCAAGTTCAAACGAATCGTATTCACTTTTACAATAAAATTCCGCAATCCATACTTGATTCATTTTTCATTTCATTTCTCTACAGAAAGGTTTGAATTAAGAGATATGCTTATACGTAAAGCATATTACAAAATTGAAGATTATTTGGGTAATAAAAGTGTCTGGATTTGAAAATCCTTTTAGCTTCATACAAGACTGCGGTTTAATTATTTGAAATTGAAAATATTTAACAGATTGACCTCCGAGTTTCTTGCTGGTTTTTCTCGGTAAGAGCAACATTCCGAACCAGTTGTGGCTTCATTAATCATATTGATTATTGACGATTCAAAAGTGCTCGAAAGAGCTTACTTGAATAAAGATTATTTTGATTTGATAAGAAACTATAGACACGCTTGAGTCTTCTATAAAACAATTATATACCATACTTTGGACTTATTGGACTTGGACTGACGGTTGTTGGACATGTCGACGGGAAAAGACCACGTGGTTGCTCACCTACCCGTTGGTCAGACCAAGTAAAGACACTTACAGGCCTGCCTATCACCAAAGCTTTAAAGTCCGCCGAGGATAGACAAACATGGAAAACCTTAGATCATGACGTGAACCGCAGTAATAATTCCGTCTAGACACGACCTTCAGCAATGAAAACCTCGACTAAAAAGAAGACTTTGGCCTCATATACCTTTCCTGTCGTTCTCTACCTTTTTCCAGCATTGGGATAATAACAGGTTAAACTTTTAACAAAAAAAGCACGATGAAATAATACACTTTAATTAAGGTATACAAAATCAGTTTTAAATTTACAACCACATAGTACAATCCCTAACTTTTCGTAACTTTACCGCATGTTTCCGTACTTTATACCACAAACCGCAACAACCACGTAGAAAGAAGTTACGAAGTAGGGTTACCATAGTTAGCATAGTACAGATTGTAAAAGTAGCGGCCTGTTACAATCCCACTGCTAGGAATAGGCCTCCTCTCTCCGTTTCTAGAGAGAAGAGTTGGAGCTAAAACCTGGAGCAGCGCTCCAATGCGGATTGCTAGGTTACACATATCTCCAGAATTCACTAGAGATATGCAGGTTTCCTCACGATGTTTTCCTTCACCGAAAAGCGTGTGATAAATTGCAATTATCAATTAGACACATGAGTTTTAATAGAAAAACTCATTGGTGCCTGCCCGGGTTTGAACTCGTGTTCCCCTCGTAAGAGTCGCACGGTCTCACCGCTGGGCTGTCTGGGTGACATTTATGATAATACGGATGAACGTGTGGAAACTTGCACGATGATCTTGCCGATTATAGATGATCAACGAACGTCACCCATAGTGATGAGTACGCATTAAAGATTTAAATAATATCAATCTATTGTTAATGTTACCTCAGACTTTAACTATTACCATAAAATTATACGTGTATTTATGAGTGTATGACAATTGTATGGTAGTGTGTGTAATGATTAATTTATTTAATTAATATTATTTATGTATTGTTTTATAAGCATACTGCACAGGCACTGCGTCCTACGTTAACTATAACCAAATTTTATACTGTCCTGTCCACATAATTTTTGGGGAGCAGAGTTTTGTCCTTGCATATCAATAATTATAAGATTTATAATTACAATATTTTTTTTTCTCTAAAATCAGACATTATGGATTAGTAGATACTTTACTTTTTACTTGAATATTCAATTTAATGAGTTTGCAGAGGCTAAAACACTTGTGCACCTCTCAAGGCAAAGACGTTTTTGACCAGTGGTAGGACAATAGAAGACCGTTACTTTATCGGTTCATACATACATTCGGTAAAGCTGTTTCTAACTAAAAAATTATACGGCTAAAATATACAATTCTATACATATATATAAATCCATATAAGATAGAGTGCATGTCGCTTTGGCAAAAAGATGCGTCTCGTCAGTCGTCAGAGAAAACGTATCAAACGCTTAGTATTAAAGTGACCTAATTCAAAATTAGCCTTAATTGAATTGAGACTTTGTAATCCTTATTTCAATGCCATCTATGACATCACGCTACAAACTATTAAAGACGCTAGTGTTTTTTGCTCTTTCAAGCTATGGGCCTCTTTAGTCACAATTTTTTGTAGGTCCAACGCTACTCTTTA
Source organism: Morpho deidamia (assembly GCA_947086505.1). Lineage (NCBI taxonomy): Eukaryota > Metazoa > Arthropoda > Insecta > Lepidoptera > Nymphalidae > Morpho > Morpho deidamia. Next base: position 16,321,866 of record CAMTZC010000021.1, on the reverse strand, counting down.
TTGCAATTAGCCACAAAAAACTTTTTGAATTAGTTCACTTTAATACTAAGCGTGCGATATATAGAAAATAAACGTAAGAAGGAAGTCGCTTTGTGTATATAATATATATCCCAGTCTTACGGTTATTCTGTTTTTTTAATACCGAACATAGCCACCCTAGTATAAACTCGTTGCGGCAACTTCGTAAGTATAAATTAAGTGTGTTATAGTTCATGAAACAATGAAGTACCTAACTTTACTTTGTTTGGGACGTGTCTTTTTGAATTTTACACTACAAGATAGCTTTTATTCGCTTCATTTATATTTTTAAATTGATAAATACGTGTTACGTACGTGTGTAGTACCCGGCATTAAATAATGCACATCGATGTTTAGAACGAAACAACCGGCCAGTTCGGTTTCGTAGAGCGCTGTCACTGTCACTCAGTTGATATGTGACGTTTCACACGGGTTCGTCAGTCTGTGCGGCAATAATTTTATTATCACTTTTGTATTACGGATCTCCGCAAAATATATCCTTATTCTATAAACTACATTTAATTAAGCGTTAAGTCAGATTCTCATACTTTTTATATTTTTTAGATTGTCCAATAAAATATATAAAAAAAGGTTTCCGAGCGAAACGATCATCGAGATTATGGTGGTGCTTGTGTGTATTGCTTGTTTGCTTTGTTGCTGGTGGAGGCGTCTTGAGATACGTGTGGTGACTTGTCCTGCATGTGTAATTGACCTGAATTTTGCCTGCTTCATACACTTAGCTTTGCATGTATTCGCTTAACCCGCGTGGCTTATAGCAAAGTAGTTCTGTTATAGTTTAAGGTAACACAGTTACAACAACAGTTTAGTAAAAAAAGTACTTAAAACTTTCTATTTGAACTATCATATCACAAGCAAATCGTATTAAGTGATTGTGTCAACGTTCAACCTTTGGCACGGCCCGATAACCGTTATAAATGCTATTGACGTGCTAACACGAATATATCTTCATTAATGAATATTTTTATTACTATAACAATAACTTTTACGTTGTAAAAGTAAATTAACGGCCTGTTACTATCCCACTGCTGGGCATAGGCTTCCTCTCTTCATTTTTGGAGAGAAGGATTGCAGCTAAGAACTATCACGCTGCTCCAACTGGTAGGTTACACATAACCCTGGAATTCTGTAGAGAATGAAGGGTTCCGCACGATGTTTTTCTTAACTGAAAAGCATTTTTTTTAACAGGGTCGTCCGTCCCTAAAGTAAGTAACTTAATACTTATGTTATGGGTGACGGACAACTGGTAGATATACTACATAAAATTTAAATACATACTTAAATACACCCAGGCTCGAAGAACCAACAATTTGTTTATAGAAAATGTTGGATCGGGAATCGAACCCGCGGAGCTGAAGGCAGGGTCACTACCCACTGCGCCAACGGGCCAGTCCTTTGATAAATTGCAATTATTAAATACACAGTATGATAAATTGCAATTATTAATTACACATTTTAATAGAAAACTCATTAATGCCTGCCCGGGGGTTTGATCCCATGATCGTCTCTAGAGAGTCGCTAGGTCTCACCGCTGGGCTGTCACAGCTTGTACATACATCTATGTATACTTATTATAAAACATAATCCCCAAAAGCGTCTGTATGTAATCGATTTTTTCAAAATCTATTAAACGCATTTTTGAACAGTTTTTACTAAAAGGTAGTGCAATTCTTCCATAAGGTTTGGGTTAGTAGTACCTACATAACGATTTTATGTATAACTAGCTGTTAAAAGTTAAATAAATGATTGGAAATGTTTAAGTAATGTTAATCCGTTGTAATTAATATAAAAGTCGTCTTTAAATATTATATACTGGTGTTATTTAATAGTGGTACCTTGAGGTACAGTGCTATTTATGTAGCCAGTTTTTTTATTGACAAAGATTTTTATATATAAAAGTAAAAATGTAATCTAACGGCCTGTTATAATCCCACTGCTGGGCATAGGCCTCCTCTCTCCGTTTCCAGAGAGAAGGGAGCTGAAACCTACCACGCAGCTCCAATGCGGATTGGTAGGTTACACATATCCCTAGAATTCCCTAGAGATATGCAGGTTTCCTCACGATGTTTTCCTCTACCATAAAGCGTGTGATAAATTGCAATCTTCAATTAGGCACAGAAGCTTTAACGGTAAAACTCATTGGTGCCTGCCCGGGTTTGAACCCGTTACCCCCCTTGAGAGAGTCGCACGGTCTCACCGCTGAGCTATCACAGCCATTTATATATATATATATATATATATATATATATATATATATATATATTTAAGAATTTTTATAAGCACTTGAACTTAAATTCCAGTCACGCTTTCGTATTGCCCTCCCAGTAATAAACATCGATCAAACCTAACATCCCATCAACTATTTCAGTCGCATATCCCGATAACACTTAACTTGGGCTCTAAATGGGGGTACGAAATGAGCGGTATAGATCAATCGCCATAGGAGACTAAAATAATGGATACAACGTTAATATATACCGATTTTTACCTACCGACCAACCATAAAATATCTCTTGCAAGAAATAATCATTTATTAATAAGCTAATGGGCCGAGTAGACATTGTTTGTCACAAGCAATAATCAATAAAGTGTATCTGCGTGTTTAGTACAACAATGTGAGGGCGGTGCTGGGTATGCCACGCTATTGCAGTGCATCAGCACCATGACCTTCCACGAGCACATACACATAGTCTGCAATAAGGCTGCGTATGTCATGGGACGACTTTATCCGATGTTATGCAAGAAAAGTAAGATGTCGCTCCGCAACAAAGTGACACTCTACAAAACTTGCATAAGACCAATAATGTCCTATGCGAGCGTTGCGTTTGCGCACGTTTCAAAAGTCAGATTGCTGAGGCTCCAAAGACTACAGAACCGATTTATGCGGACAGCCACTGGTTGTCCGTGGTTCATGCGGAATGTTGACCTCGATAGAGACCTCGATCTCCCTACTACTCACCTCTTTAAACGTTTTTTGAAATCTTACTTCGAGAAATCTGAGGTACACCCGATCTCCCTGATTTCAGTTGCTTCTACCTACATCCCAGTTAGGTCCGACCATCGAAAATATAGGCGTCCAAAAAGCGTCCTGTATGACCCCGACGATCAAATAACGATCGCCAACACAGAAACACGTAATACACACACACAGCGTCTTCGCCGGCGAAGACGAGGTCCCAGTTTTCTGACGTCGGTCGGTCGTGGCTTCTCGCCACACTTCTGACGCCGCAATGACTAATCTAAGTCATACCATGAACCCTCCACTACACGTCGCCCTAAGCCGTGGTCCGGCCTCACAGGAGGCACCCTTAGGACGACGTTCCCCGACTTAAGTAGAGCTTCTGCGCTCTACTCCCTGCATTTCGCAACTTCGACGATGCTTCTGCGCTCGCCCGTCCCGCCCGGTGACGCTGTAAAAGCCATTAGGGCTAACAGCATACAGTCAGTTCGAAAAAAAAAAGTGCATCAGCAATGTTTGCGGATGCTCGCATAGACGATTTCTACGCTATCATCCGCAAACGTGCTGCTTCAATGATGCACAGACTTGTGAGTAGCACCAACTCCCTCCTCAGTACATTTGCTTGTAAATGGGATAGTCCTCTATGGAGGACATGGAATAAAGTCCACCAGAATAAATTTTGTAAATATCTTTTTTAATTACTAACATAGGCTAAGTTTTTTGTTACTAACATTATGGACACAATGTCTGAGTTAAAATAAATAATAATAATAAATAAAAGACTATGTAGATTTATGTTTTTTGGATCTGGAAAGCGCCAATTGTGTACAAGTATCATCATACTTCTGACCTTATAAGATTTTTCTCTAGATTTTATAACAAGAGGAAATTGAAAGAGTGTATAGAAATCGGATATACTTAAGTCTCATATCATCGGGTGAGCCCGACTAGTTTCAAGCGCTTATTCATGAGCTCTTTACATAGCGGGAACTTCAAAAAATCGAAAATGAAATAATTCATACTAAACTAAATTAGGAATTAATAAACTGTGAAAAATTTTAACACCCTACCTTTACATCATCATCATTATTCTCCTGCCCTTATCCCACTCTATGTGGAGGCGGCACAACATGTTACAAACATGTTGTCTCATGATTTGGCTACGTATTTTACGACCGGCCGCCTGCCTGACGTCAACAAACTTTAGTCGCCTTTTACGACACCTCGGTAAGAAATGAGGGTGGTCTATTCTATGCAGCCGGATACCACACGGCAGATACCTTAATCGCCTCTTACGACTCCTCGGTATGAAAGGAGGGTGGTCTATTATATTCCGCCGGTAAATAATTATTAAACAGTTACAATGTTGTACTTTTACTAATTAACACTTAACCTTTAAGTCATTATATTCGTGTATTCCGCTCATTTAATAGCCCCTATGGCCATAATCTCGCTGGTTTTAAAGCTTTCGGCGTAGTTTTATCACTCCCCGCCCGATAGCCTGTTGCTTGATTTAGTGCCGTACACTTTATGGGTTATTACTTTATGGGGTCATATAATGGGACAGATAATACCGGCTCTAGTAATAGTGGCGGTAAAAATAATTACCTTGACATTCTTCACGTCAATGAGGGCTATACTGTCCTCTTTAGCCAGTGGTTATAGTGAGACGGAAAACTTAATAATTGTGTACAATAACTGGTAAATAACAAATAGCTGGTAACTAAACAAATAACTGGTAAATAAACAAAGACATAGTAAATAATAAATAACTGCAAAAAAAACTGGTAAATATACAAATGACTGGTAAATAAATAAATAGTTCATAAATCAAATCAAATCAAATCAAAATATTCTTTATTCAAGTAAACTTGTAAACAAGTGCTTTTGAATCGTCAACTTTACTGCTGGTTCGGAAAGCTGTTCCTGCCGAGAAGAGCCAGCAAGAAACTCGGCGGTTGCTCTTTTTAAAATGTAAATCTTAGAACTAGTTACATTTATTTATTACTGTCTTGTACAGGGTAGAAGTGCACCTATATCCACACATCCTTATCATCTAAGTAATCTTCAACAGTATAGTAGGCTTTCTGTATCAGCCTCTTTTTAACAGTGTTTTTAAACTGCTGTAATGGCATGGCCAAAATTGATTTCGGAATTTTATTATAGACTCTTATACCCAAACCCACAAACGATTTACGTACTTTTGCTAGGCGCAAAGCAGGAGTCGCAAGCTTATGTCGGTTCCTACTTTGTCTATTATATACATCACCTATCGTTTTATAATTCTTTATATTTTTATGTACAAAAATTACGTTATTTAAAATATACTGTGAAGCAAATGTTAGAATACCTGTTTCCTTAAACTTCTCTCGCATAAATATACATATACCTTATGTTTCAAGTTGCTCTAAAATATAATAATGACGACCTAATTAACAGACAAGTAACTTTTCCAACTTCAGTGTACTACACGTGTTTGGAGGCAAAATCAATGATGGGAGTTTTATTATATATTATATTATATCACTTAGCATTACATAGACTTTCTTTACAAACGCGGTTTATGGTAAAATAATTTTATCATTACTTTTTAAATTACTACAATCCCATATATTTATTTATTCAATTTAAGTCGTGCAGGGGATATTCGTGTTATCCGAGCATTATCGTGTTATACATAAAGACAGATTAGTTAACAAACAATAGTGTGAACATGAATAGTAACTAACAGTTAATGAGTTTATTGAACCGAGACAGTTTATTTTATCGTAGGAAGTTTTCTTTATCAAATTAGATTGTTTATTAAAAATAAGTGTATAGTATTGTCGCAAGCTTGATTAATTTCATAGTTATAGTATTTGAGCCTTAATGTTGTTGTTTTCTCCTTTTTTTTCTATGTTTTCATTATTCTCTAGTGTTTATTTTTAGGTTTATAATTTGTGACTTTGTTACTGAGAATGATGTGTTCTTCTATAATTGGTACAACATATTAAATTTAAAACTATATGGGATATAGGTTGGATGATTTATCGTGTAATGCTGTTGAAGATCCGAATAAATAAATAAGCTGTGATAGGCCAGCGGTGAGACTACGACTCTTTCAAGAGGGTCACGGGTTCAAACCCGGGGTATGAACTTTCAAACTTATGTTACTTATTGATAATTCCAATTTATCACACGTTTTTCGATGAAGGAAAACATCGTGAAGATCTGCATATCTCTAGACGATTCTGAGGATATGTGTAACCTACCAATCCGCGTTGATGCAACATGGTAGGTCTTAGCTCCAATCCTTCTCTCCAAAAATGTAGAGAGGAAGGCTATGGCCAACAGTGGGATTGTAACAGGCCGTTACTTTGAGTTGCCGATTGTAATAAAACTCTGCTAGTTTATGTCACTAAAAAATTTAGAATGAATATACCAAAGTTAATCTGTACTAAAAAAACATTTCAGCGATGTAAAACTATTTGATATTTTTTCATCATTGTAACATTATCCGATCCTTGACCTTAATAGAGCTTTATATTCTCCACATTTCTCAACTTCGACGATACTACTGCATCAGGACGAATATCATAATGTCATTTAGAAATAGATAGACTTATAATGAAAGCAATGCCATGTGGTATCCGGCGGAGTAGACTAGACCACCCTCATTTCTTACCGAGGTGTCGTAAAAGGCGACTAAGGTAAATTGACCCACCGTGTGGTATCAGGTTGAGTAGAATAGACAAAAATCTTTCTTACCGAGGTGTCGCAAAAGGCGACTAAGGTAAGTTGACCCATCGTGTGATATCCGGTTGAGTAGAATAGACCACCCTCTTTCTTACCGAGGCATCGTAAAATACGACTAATGTAAGTTTGTAACATGTTGTCCTGACCCCACTTAGAGTGGGATAAAGGCAGCATGATGATGATTAATTAATAGCAATTTTACAATTTCTTACTGAGGGGTCGTAAAGTACGACTAAGGTAAGTTGATGTCAGGCAGCCGGCCGATCGTAAAATACGTAGCCAAATCATGTGCCGACCCCACTAGGAGTGGGATAAGGGCAGGAAGGAGGATGACGATGCTATGTAATTAAAAGCTACAAAATAAGTGAATGAAATCCAGAAGTTTAATCACGTTTCTAATTTATTAATGCATTTCATAAAGTCCGACCAAAGATGGAGCTTACCCGAGCTTTAGAGAACGTCGCCTCAATTGCAATTCAAAAGCTCGCCGACTTCTATAGAGACCGCTAACAAGCCTCGCAATTTCGTAATATTTAATGTGAAATATAGTGCACTGCTGTAGAACTTGGTCTACAGTACTACTATATAAAAGTAAAATAACTAACGGCCTGTTACTATGCCCACTGCTGGGCTAAAGTCTCCACTCTCTGTTTTCGGAGAAAAGAATTGGAGCTAAGACCTACCACGCTGCTTCAATCCGGATTGGTAGGTTACACATATCACTAGAATTTTCTAGAGATACGCAGGTTTCCTCAAGATGTTTCCTTCACCGAAAAGCGTGTGATTTATTGTAATTATCAATTAGACACGTAAGCTTTTAATTGAAAAACTCATTGGTGCCTGCCCGTGGTTTGAACCCATGATTTTCTCTAGAGAGTCGCACGGTGTTACCGCTAGGCTATCACAGCTTTAGTACTTTACTACTACTACTGTATATATAAAACTAATTAATGACCCTGGTTTCATCTGTGTAAACTTTAGTGCGAAAACAAAAAGTAGCCTATGTCACCCTTCAGCGTTTTTGGCAAATTGTATCATTATTTTCCTACCCTTATTCTTCTCAAAGTGTTGTCGCCACAATATATCTTCCTTTCTCTTCTATGATTCGTCAATTCTTTTTAGATGCATATTCTTCTTTCTCTCTCCTACATCCAATGGACTCTCACACCTGAACACAACCAGGGCAGTAACCCCGTCTTCAGCTCCGCGGGTCGCGGGTTCGATTCCCGCCGATGGCCAATATTTTCTATAAACAATTTGTTGGTTCTTCGAGCCTGGTTGTGTATTTGTATTTAAGTATGTATTTAAATTATATATGTAGTATATTTACCAGTTGTCCGTCACCTATAACACAAGTATTAAGTTACTTACTTTGGGGACGGACGACCGTGTGTGTAAGTGTCCCATATATTTATTTATTTATATAGATGTTTATATAATCTTTAAATGGGATCTCCATACCAAACGATTTTGTGATGCTAGCTCGGCTCCCCGCGACCTTTTTTAACCTCGTAAGGGTCTACCGGCGCTGCGTTTTTCAATTGGGGGTCGCTATTTTGACACCTTAAGGCCACGACGCCCATCCGTTCTTCGCACTATGTCCCACTTATCGCCACTTCGCGACACGCTGAGCTATGTCGTGACGAGATTTTTCTACGGATCACCTCATTTCTGATTTGATCACCTAGAGATGTTCCAAGCATAGCTAGCTCCATCGCCCGCGAAATGACTCTATGCTTTTTTGAGCATAGTCTTTACATGAATCTTGTCCAATTCCATCCATCTTTTTTCAGTCTTCCTTTAGTTTTGTTCACATTCATAATCGAAATTGCTTTTGGTTACATGATTTTCATCATGTGGCCTTTATCAATCTAATGCGTAACTAAGTATTCCTTCAAAAAAAATAATAATGAGCTAATCTTGAGTGCCCCGTTGGCGCAGTGGCCGCTGATCCTGCCTTCAGCTCCGCGGATCGCGGGTTCGATTCCCGCCGAGGGCCAAAACTTTCTCTATAAACAATTTGTTCGTTCTTCGAGTATTTAAAATTATATATGTAGTATATTTAACAGTTGTTCTTCACCCATAACACAAGTATTAATTTACTTAACGGACGACCATGTGTATAAGTGTCGCATATATTAATTTATTTATTACTAGAAATATGTGCGGCTTCACCCGCGTGAAATTCAGATTTTTACATGTTATAGTCGCTCGAGTCCCGGCATGAGACTGGCTCTCTGATACCCTACACCGCTTTTTATACCTATTACCCCTCTAAACTACAATCGACACCGGTTTGTTACTACCCCCACTTAAAATTGTTGAAAAACGACCTCTTCAACTCAATTTACAAGAAACCGTTACGTGCTTTTAACTTAAACCTTTCGGAGGAATTGCGCTACCTTTTAGTAAAAACCGTACTTAAATCCGTTCAGTAGATTTTGAGAAATCGATTACATACAGATTACAGACTGACAGCTTTGGGGACTTTATTTTATAATAAGTATAGATTTATCTTATCCAGGTATTCAATAATTAATTACGCAGTGAGCAGCTGGTAAGAGTGACGCGATACCGTTCATCTATCCCGGGAAAAGAAAGAATATTCCCTAAGGATACTAAATCCGTACGTCTAAAAGGAACTTCGTACAGACCCGTCTATACCGTCGTCTTGTAGTTAAGGGAACCCCAATCAGCCGCGTTCCCTGACACGTGTCAGGATTAGGATTCAAAAGTAGATTGAATAGGCATTGTAAACTTAAGGAACGTGCTTTCAAACTTATATCTAATAGATCGAAATGGGCAAAATGGCGTTATTTAGGCAATTTATAGAATTGGGCGTTACTGTACGGAATTCCATAAATCAAAAAATATTTTAATAATTAATAGTATTCTGCTATTATGGTCGCTCACTATGGGCCTTATAAGAAAGCTCAGAGTCGCACAGCGGGCGATGAAGCGAGCTATGCTCGGAGTGTCTCTACGAGATCAAATCAGGAATGAGGAGATCCGTAGAAGAACTAGGTTCACCGACATAGCTCAGCGTGTCGCGAAGCTGAAGTGGCAATGGACGGGGCACATAGTGCGGAGAACCGATGGGCGCTGGGGTCTTAAGGTGCTGGAATGGCGACCCCGCACCGGAAAGCGCAGCGTCGGTAGACCCCCTACGAGGTGGACAGACAACCTCAAAAAGGTCGCAGGGAGCCACTGGATCCAGGCGGCGCAAGATCGTGTGGTGTGGCGATCCCATGAAGAGGCCTATGTCCAGCAGTGGACGTCCATCGGCTGACGAAGAAGAAGAAGTATTCTGCAATAATCCGCGATTAAAAGGACATTTATGGATTGGTAAGTTACATATATTAAAGGAATTCACCAGAGATATCGTAAGTACTTTCGATATCGTGTCGTATATATTGTTCCGACATTATAAATTACAAATATCGATTGGAAAAATTGCAAGGAATGTATAAAAAGGAACCACATAAACCTAAGTTAATACAAATATATCACTTACTACTTACTAACCCTGCAAATATCTCCATCACAAAAATCAGATCGATCGGGAGATTAAATTGCAATTACTATTAAATTTATTGATAATTTACTAACATTAAATTCTTTATATATCATTTGCTCTGGAAAAATTATAAAAAAATCCTAAAAAAATTGTAAAACCTTTCTTATATCCTTACCTTTCTTATACATGTATATATATTTTAATGTGAGTGGTCAATAGGTCTTCTATATAAAACCTATTTCTTTAACTTACAAATTTGACTTTGACACATCGTGTATAAAAAAAACCTTCATATAAAGATAATAGATGGCGTTTTTTTAATTACATCCTATTCCTGTTGAATTATGCCGCATATTTGTGGCACAATTATTCCTTATACACCGGGGCAACACACAGGTTATACAAATCTTGTAAATTCAACAGGACATTGTTTCATCGATGTTGGTTCAGCGGATTCGACGTGAAAACGTAAGAGACAGACATGCATACAAACAGACTAGCATCTATATTATTAGTAAAGATTAGATGTAGATGTGATTTGTTCATGTTTGTGTGAGCGTTTTTATGTACCCGCGCGCATGTCTGAGAGAGAGAGAATGAGTGTATGTGTGTGTTACAAATTTATTATTATATTTATTTTAATAAAATATACGAAGGACTAGATTTGTCGTTATCATTTTAAGGGTCTTTACATAAAAAGATTATAAAAATATTGGCGATGTACTATATTATAGACAAAGTAAGAACCGACATAAGCTTGCAGTTTTTGCTTTGCGCCTTGCAAAAGTACATAAGTCATTTGTGGGTATAAGATTCTATAATAAAATTCCGCAATCTATTTTCACTTTACCATTACAGCAGTTTAAAATCGCTATTTAAAAAAGGCTAATACAGAAAGCCTACTATTGAGGATTACTTAGACGATAAGAATGCTTGGATATAGCTACTCTTCCACCCTGTACAAGACATTACAAGTTACAAGTATAAGAACCTGCATGAGTTTCTTGCTGGTTCTTCTCGGTAGGAACAACTTTCCGAAGAGGTTGAAGATGCAAAAGCACTTGTTTACAAGATTACTTAAATAAAGAAAATTTTGAATTTGAATTTAAAATAGCAGTTTATCATAATATTTTCGTATAAAGTAGCGGTCTGTTACAATCCCACTGCTGGGAATAGGCCTCCTCTCTCCGTTTCTGGAGAGAAGGGTTGGAGCTAAGACCTACCACGCTGCTCCAATGCGGATTGGTAGGTTATACGTATCTCCAGAATTCTCTAGAGATATGCAGATTTCCTCACGATGTTTTCCTTCACCGAAAAGCGTGTGATAAACTGCAATTATCAATTAGACACATGAGTTTTAATAGAAAAACTCATTGGGTTTGAACTCGTGTTCCCCTCGAAAGAGTCGCACGGTCTCACCGCTGGGCCATCACAGCTCTGTATTTTCGTATAACTTACGGAAATCGCGACATGTGCATGCCTGTATCCTAAGAATGTTAACTTACAATGCTTATAAAACCTTCCGTTTCATTGTAATCAATATTATTTAGCGATTTTAAATTGGAAAATGTTTTCTGCTGATATCAAAATTTCTGGTTCAGTGGTTTGCGGGCGTTCGTCTGGAATGGAGGTCAGCTCGATATGTCACAAAAGACACAATGTAGAAAAAGGGGTGGAGGTTTTTTAATTAGGTCATGAGTGTAGGAGACGTTGTATTTGCATATATGATTGAAACACTCTTACAACAAATAATGAATTGTATACATATATGTAAGCTGTGATAGCCTAGCGGTAAGACCGTGCGACTCTTTCAAGGGGAACACGAGTTGAAATCCGGGCAGGCACCAATGAGTTTTTCTATTTAAACTCATGTGTCTAATTGATAATTTCAATTTATCACACGCTTTTCGGTGAAGGAAAACATCGTGAGGAAACCTGCATATGTCTAGAGTATTCTAGGGATATGTGTAACCTACCAATCCGCATTGGAGCAGCGTGGTAGGTCTTAGCTCCAATCCTTCTCTCCAAAAACCGAGAGAGGAGGCCTTAGCCCAGCAGTGGGCATAGTAACAGCCTGTTACTTTACTTATACATATATGTATACAAGGAATAATTGTGCCAAATTTCATTGATATTGGTTCAGCGGATCCGCCGTCAAAACGTAACAGACAGATAAAATTGAAACTTTCATCTTTGTTTAAGACAAAAGCATTAAGCATGGGTTGCTATTTTGTCGTGGAGGCTTCACAAAAAAATAGCATTGGTTATTTATTGGTAATAATTAACCATTGACAGAAAGCTTTATCCCATCTCCTGATGATGCTTTCGTATTAACGAAAGCATCATCAGGAGATGGGATAAAGCTTTCTGTCAACAATGCGTTTAACCCATTAGGGTTAAACGCACGTTTTCGTAGTGAATGTGTGTAGTTGTTGGTGGCTGTGTTTTGTCATACGTGCGATAACTATTCCTGCAGGCATCAAAACAATTTTTACTTCCTTCTCTTATACCTACATAGTTATACTTATACTTTAAATAGATTTTCTTAACAAAGACGGATTACAGCAAAATGATTCTATCATAGCTTTTGTACTATGGAATTTTGCCTACTAAATTATATTAATTAGTTGCATTTTTGGAAATAGTTAATACACAATGTCTATACAAATACTAATTAAGACTGTATGTATCGAAGGAACCAATTATCCGAACCCTACTTATTTGTAAGGAAAGTGTTTGCTTAAGCGAGAAAAAAAATGTAATGTCGAGGCAATTTTATCGTTCAAACATTTCCCAAATCCCCCCTGTATGATGTCGATTATAAGGTAGAGTCGTTAAATTTACAGGAAGCTATGCTAGAGTCACCACAATTTACAAATTTTCTTTAATATTAATTGATTGTTACATTGTTGTGAAATGTAAATTAAATATATGATAACGACATAATATTGTAATCTATGTTTGTTAACAATAGTGAATACAAAATTGTAATATTTATTTTTTAAAAGAGTGACCGCCGAGTTTCTTGCTGGTTCTTCTCGGTTAGAGCACCTTTCCGAACCAGTTGTAGCTTCAATTTAATTTTAATTTGACGATTCAAAAGTGCTTGTAATAGGCCAATTTGAATAAAGACTTATTTGAATTTGAATTTTGACAAAATCTCAAAGCCGTGTCGTGGAGTCTATCTCTTGAAGATAACATTAATTTAAAAAATCATTAAGACCACATAAATCTATTATATTATTTAGTCAGCGGAGTAACTGAAAGCTATTAACATAACAGCTCGGTTAATAACCACAAAATTACCTCTCGTGACCTATCCGTACGTACCACTAGACTCTAGTGACCGGCATATTAAATTTGAAAACTATTTATAGATTCTACTTATCCCACTCGGTCGGTAAAACATGTTATATACATATTGTCACATGATTCGGCTATGTATTTTACGACTGGCCGCCTGCCTGACGTAAACTTACCTTATCGTCTTTTACGACATCTCGGTAAGAAAGAGGGTGATCTATTTTACTCAAACGAATACCGCACAGTGGGTCAACACTTACCTTAGTCGCCGTTTAAGACATGTCAGTAAAGTGGTTGGTCTATTCTACTCAAACGGATACCGCACAGTGGGGCAACTTACTTTCGTCGCCTTTTACGACACCTCGGTAAGAAATGAGGGTGGTCTATTCTACTCAACCGGATACCGCACAGTGGGGCAACTTACTTTCGTCGCCTTTTACGACGCTTCGATAAGAAATGAGGATCTATTCTACTTCGGATACCACACTGTATTCCATCACTGAATATAATACAAAAAAATATTTATAATAAAATAATAAAGTTATTATTATACTTAGGGTAGGGAAGCCCGCCAAAAATGTGACGTATTACAATAAAGATAATGCAAATGCGTTCTATCTTTCTCTCTCATTTATGTGTGATTAGACAAGAAGATAATTGCCACTTACAGGCCTCCCCATGGCTCTCCTACTCTAAGTATAATAATTTTATGATTAAGATGCTTTTCAAAATCAATATTGGAGATAATCTTTAACTTTGTTTATTTATACTGTCTAGTGTCAATGACATGATGGGGCACGATCTCTTCTTGCTCGCCGTGGTTCTTGTCATGGTGGACGGGAAAAGGTCATGGACAGCAATGGTGTAATCTCGCGGAAGAAGGCGGTGGGGCGGATTCGGGAAGTCGAGTGCTTGCATCCAATCCCGCAGGCGAACGGAGTTTATCGGACGCCCAGGTGAAAAGATCCCCGAGATCGTCGATGCATTTGGTGCTTCCGATGCTTAGATGAGCGGAAAGAGGGATCATTTTAAAGAGGCCCCGACCCAGAGGTGGCGCACTTTGGGGTTCAGAGTTGCTGCTGGCAGGGATGAGGGCAATGTGTTCAACGGTACTATGTCCCTGCCACCAGTATATGGTAGGGCACTCAGTGTATATTCAGAGTCCGACATACTCGCCGCTCGCCCCCGTCGGCCGGCCCAAGCAAGCAAGGGGGTTTTTTCCTGATTAAAAAAAGTATAAATGAATAAGGCAGGCGTTCCTCTTATACTGCGGTTTGCTTCTCATTCTAAAATATCAAACCCTTCAATAAAATTTCGGTCCTACAAAACACTCAAAACTGGTCACTGTATAGACATATTTCGTACTTCTCATTTTCAGAATGTATTAAAATATGAATGTAGAATACGAAAATGAATGACTTGTTTAAACTTCATTAACGGATTTTATTAACTTTTATATTTGGAAAATATTATTGAAATATTCTTATTATTTAAAAATATTCTATATAGGTTTGCAGTTCGGAAATAAGGTTTGGAAGTTGAGATCCCGAGGTGTTAGAATGACAATTCTATATGATACAAAATAAGCTATTCAATATAGTGTGATATGGAAATCATTCGAAATTATAAACTATACCAGATCGTTGGGTATGGAAATAATTAGAAATTTGTAAGCTATTCAAGATCGTGATATATCAATAAAAATTCGTAAGTTGTATAAGATCGTGTAGTATGGAAATCATTACAAATTGTAAAGTTGCACAAGATGTCTTATGAATATCACTTGAAATTCGAAAGATATATAAGATCTTGTTGTATGTCATTTGAACGTCCTAAACAGTACAAGATCTATAAGCCTCTATTTGTAGTCGATTATAAATTTACTATTAAAATAACGCTTACACCGCATTTGAAATCGCCGGACGCAGTTTTTAAGCGAATCAAAAACCCTCCTTCCGTTATACAATAAGGGACAACAAAACAAATGAAACTTAAGTTACATTTTCTCGGAGATCGTACAAAGATTTTGTAGCTCTCCGATGTTTTTTCATATGACAAAAATTACATTTGCAAATCCCTCATGTAGATCTACGATCATATTACGTTGTCACGGAAAATATGAGTATATGTTTCATATTTCTTCACCTCTCTCAAATTCAAATTCAAAATATTCTTTATTCAAGTAAACTTGTAAACAAGTGCTTTTGAATCGTCAACTCTACTGCTGGTTCGGAAAGCTGTTCCTTTAAACTGCGGTCTGTCAGTCTGCGTGACAGAGACAATGCTCTATGAAGCAGGACTAGCCGAATTTCTCTCTCTAAGCCTCGATGTGCATTATTTATTGCCGGGTACTATACTTAATATTAATGGAAAATAGCTCTAGAAAAAATGTTCTTAAGAAGGATTTTGAAAAGATCAATTGAAGGTTAACCATTCCATATTGTTCAGCTATTAATTTTATTGACGGTCGTAAAGTTTTGTTTATAATTGAAAACAATAACTGAACGAACTTGAAAATACAATAGCACTTGGGGCAACGACAGAAATGCGGTGTAAAACGGTGACAAAGTATCCCATCGCCAGCTTTTGTTGCCGACACTACAAAGGACCTTTTGACTTAATTAAAGAGTTTTTTGTATTCCAAATTTAGTTCAACGATTTTTCATGTCGTGCATCCGGTTGAGTAGAATAGGCCACCCTCATTTTTACCGAGGTATCGTAAAAGGCGACTAAGGTAAGTCTGACCCACCATGTGGTATCCGGTTGAGTAGAATAGACCACCCTCTTTCTTACCGAGGTGTCGTAAAAGGAGACTAAGTTAAGTCGATCCGCCGTATGGTATCCGGCTGATTAGAATAAATTACCCTCTTTCTTACAAAGGTGCCGTAAAAGGTGACTAAGGTAAGTCGACCCGCCGTGTGGTATCCGGTTGAGTAGCATAGACCACCCTCTTTCTTACCGAGGGGTCGTAAAATGCGACTAAGGTAACTTACCCTAGTCATATTTTACGACGTCAGGCAGGCGGCCAGTCGTAAAATACGTAACCAATTCATGTGACAACGTGTTTGTAACATGTTGTGCCGACCGCCCTCAGAGTGGGATAAGGGCGGGAGAATGAAGATTTTCACGTTTCAAACATTTATATATTAATAGAAATGCCCGATTACTATCCTTTATTATTTTAAGTCTTGAGTGCTTGACGGTAAGACGTTTGACCTCTGTACTTATGGTCAAAGTTTAAACCTATGAGTTTCCGTGAAACTAATGTATTTAATTTAAAGAAATGAAACTGTATGTCTCTGCATATTGGCATATCCATATTTTTATCCTATATTAAAAACAATGGAAAACAAATAACAGAGAGAGCATTCACACGTCCAGGGGTAGATAACCTTTTTGTATCATAACGTTGTGATTAAGTAAATAATAAATAAATATATGGGGCAATTTACGTTTACGACTGTCTGTCCCGAAAGTGAGTAAAGTACTTGTGTTATGGATACAGACATTTGGTAAATACATGCATCAATTATTTTTTCAATAAACACAAATACACCCTGACTCGAAAAACCAACAAATTGTTCATAAGAAATGTTTGCTCTCGGCGGGAATCGAAGTCGCGACCTGCGGAGCTGAAAGCAGGGTCACTGCCAACTGCGCCAGTATATAGTCCACTCTACATTTAGCATCATATATATTTTCTATTTACTTTATCGTGGATTATAGCAAAACAATTTTATTATTACTTTTGTATAATGGATCTCCGCAAAGTAACGCTTAATTCTATATATTATTTAGAGACAAATAAAGTAACCGGGTGTTTTTAGCAAATTATGACACCACTCGATGACCATACTTTATTTGTGATCTGGGAACAAAAGAGCTATGACGTCACTAGCAGCTCTAATGAAATGGATTTTAGATAGCTACAATAGAAATACTTGAAACTGGAGACAATAGCAACAAGGTGGCAAAGGTTATCATGCATCTTTTGTCAGCTTTGAGATTTTCATTGCCATTTTTGTTACAGTAAAAGTAGTTTTATTTAGGGCTTCACTATTTTCTCAACTGATAGTAAATAAAGATAAAGTCTATGGAAATGCTTAAGAGAGAAGACTTAGAACAACTTAAAAAACAAAAGTAAAATACACAAGCACTATCATAATCTCGATAATCGTTTCACCCCGCAACCGAAGCATCATCAGGAGATTGACTCCACGACAAAATTGTAAAGCGAAGCCGCTGTTTGTGTGTATGTTGTTTGTAAATCTTGTTGGATGCTGTGATATCATTCGGGGTCGTTAAAGAGCTCTTAGGGCACCTGTGGTATCTATTTGGAAAATTGAACATCCTATAGGTGGACGTGGTCGCTATGAGAGGATTTGGGTGAATGGATGCTTTCTCGAAGTCATCTAGACTCGTCTGAAAAGAGCGAAGCATTATCCAAACAAGCATGGTTATATAGTAATCGGTTCAACCTCACCATTTGTTTTATTTTGTCGTGCTTGTGTATTGTGGTAGCGGTGGTGAAGGTATGTGCATATGTTCAACGAATCATTCATGTATCGGGTATGAAAAACAGATAAACTTTATCGCGGATTATAGTCAAATAATTTTATCATTACTTTTATATAATGGATCTCCGTAAAGTAACGTCTAAATCTATAAATAATTTGGACTTAGGAGAGTTGAGTTGAGCCCTTTTACGATTTCTTTACAGTAACATACCGACGGCCGTTAGGGGAAAAGTTGAAAGGATTGTAAATAGTCCTTCTTAGACCAGAACAGAAACGAAAAATAATTAAAGAATAAACGAATGAATTAGAATATTTTAAAAAAATTGGAAGATATAAGATGCACATATCAAGAATCGAATCCCGGAAATCGATTATACGTTCATCACCCACTGGGCTACGCAGATTTTCTAAAAACTATTTAATTATCTCATCATCATTCTCCGGCCCTTATCCCACTCTAAGTGGGGACGGCACAACATATTACAAACATGTTCTCACATGATTTTGCTACGTATTTTACGACCGGCCGCCTGCCTCAACTTACCTTAGTCGCCTTTTACGACACCTCGGTAAGAAAAGAGGGTGGTCTATTCTACGCAGCCGGATACAACACGGCACTTACCTTAGTCGCCTCTTACGACACCTCGGTAAAAAGGACGGTAGTCTGTTCTGTTCTGTCGGATAACACACGGCAAAAAAACTATTTGTCTATTGAAGTTAATTTAATCCAAAATTGAAAATATTCTTCATTGAAGTTAAGTTGTAAACAGGTGCTTTTGAATGGTCAACTCTACTGCTGGTTCAGAAAGCTGTTCGTACCGAGAAAAGCCAGCAAGAAACTCAGCGGTTGCTCTTTTAAAAACATAACTCCTATTACTAGTTAGAATGAGTCATTGGTGTCTTGCACAGGGTCGGAGAGTAGCTACATCCAGGCATTCTTATCTTCTAAGTAAACCTCAACAATATAGTAGACTTTCTTTATCAGTCTCTTTTTAACGGTGTTTTTAAATTAGATAATATGTCTCACTTGCTTTCTTTTCAATGTCGATTGACATATTTTACGTTTCCCCCCCTACTATGAGGGAATTTTGTATCCGCTAAGTTAGCCCGGTAGTATTCTAAAGTATGACTATAATTGATTTCGACGGTAGTAATTAAAACCAAACTGTACCTGCTGGTATAAGTAATTGCGCTAATGAATAAAAAATAAAAGTAGTATTAACTAAATTCTTCAAAGTATTTATATAGAAGAATAAATATATTTATAATCTAAGTAAGTCTATTTCGATTTAAGAAAAAGTATGTTTTGAACTTAAAAACAGTCTATAGATTGACTTGGTATTTGGGTTGGGACTAGCATTGAACTGTGATTAGCAGTTGATTAAATAAACTACTTTTATGAAGTAAAAACAATTTCAAATCCTATCAAAGTTATTTCCCGTAGAAAGTAATATAGAAAATTCAGTTCCGTATGTACACAGATAAATAATAATGAATAAATCGTACTATAATATCATAGATAAAAAAAAAAAAAAAATTCTCTTTAACGATGTACAGGTAAATTATGAAAAATAATTAATTCAGTTCATAAAATGCACAGATAAATAATTTTAAAAAATCGAACTTACATCAACGACAGAAAACGAGTTGGATCGTACGGATTCAGGAGACACGGAACGCGTATCAGCGCCGCAACGCGCGATATACGACTGGCATAGGGAACTAGGAATGCTCCTGTCGTTCCCGCTTTTACTGTAGGGCGACCACAGACTAACGACTACCATAAAATATTACCAATTAACGGAATTACTACAGATATATTTAAAAATAATTTTACATACTTAATTTTTAATTTTTATAATTAATAATAATAATATAATTTTATATTTAAATATATTATATATATATATATCGTGCAAATCAGTGTTTAGCATGTAATAGTCCCTCAAGTAGGAGAGGAGAGACTGGCCCGTTGGCGTAGTAGAACCGATTTATGCGGACAGCCACTGGTTATCCGTGGTTCATGCGGAACGTTGACCTCCATAGAGACCTCGATCTCCCTACCATTACTCACCTCTTTAAACGTTTTTCGAAATCTTACTTCGAGAAATCTGAGGTACACCCGAACCCCCTGATTTCAGTTGCTTCTACCTACATCCCAGTTAGGTCCGACCATCTAAAATACAGGCGTCCAAAAAGCGTCCTGTATGACCCCGACGATCAAATAACGATCGCCAACACAGAAACACGTAATACAAACACACAGCGTCTTCGCCGGCGAAGACGAGGTCCCAGTCTTCTGACGTCGGTCGGTCGTGGCTTCTCGCCACACTTCTGACGCCGCAATGACTAATCTAAGTCATACCATGAACCCTCCACTACACGTCGCCCTAAGCCGTGGTCCGGCCTCACAGGAGGCACCCTTAAGACGACGTTCCCCGACTTAAGTAGAGCTTCTGCGCTCTACTCCCTGCATTTCGCAACTTCGGCGATGCTTCTGCGCTCGCCCGTCCCGCCCAGTGACGCTGTAAAAGCCATTAGGGCTAACAGCATACAGTCAGTAAGAAAAAAAAAAAAAGTTGGCGTAGTGGGTAGTGACCCTGCCTTCAGCGGGTTCGCTTCCCGCCGAGGGCCAACATTTTCTATAAACAATTTGTTGGTTCTTCGAGCCCGGGTGTGTATTTGTATTTAAGTATGTTTTTAAAATTATATATGTAGTATATTACCAGTTGTCTGTTACCCATAACACAAGTATTAAGTTACTTACTTTGGGGACGGACGCCGTGTCCCATATATTTATTTATCTATTTTAAGTAGGAGAGTAGCTCTGGTACCCCACACCGCTTTTTAAACCTATTATTATTCATATATGCTCTTAACTACAATCGACACTGGTTTGTTATTACCCCCTCAAAAAAATATTATAAAACGACCTCTGCAACTAGATTTACATAGAACTGTTATGTACTATTAATCTAAACCTTTCGGTATAATCGTACAATAATCTGTTCAGTAGATTTAGAGAATATCGAACACATACAGACAGACAGCTTTGGGGACTTTGTCTTATTATAAGTAAATCTATAGATGTCAATTCAGGTTGCCTTCCCTACTACTAGTATAATATTGGTATTCTTACATTGGCTTCACAGTATATTGGTAGTAATTTAATTTTTGTACATAAGAATATACATAAATAAATATAAAACAATTGGCGATGTATATTAGACAAAGTAGGAACCGACACAAGGTTACGGTTTCTGCTTTGCGCTTTGCTAAAGTTCATAAGTCGTTTGTGGGTTTGGGTATAAGATGCTATAATAAAATTCCGCAACCTACTTTAACTTTACCATTACAGCAGTTTAAAAACACTGTTAAAAAAGGCTAGTACAGAAAGCCTACTATACTATTGACTATTACTTAGACGATAAGAATGCGTGGATATAGCTACTCTTCTACCCTGTACAAAACATTAATAACTATATGTAAGTAGTAATAAAAATTATACTTTGAAAAGAGCGACCGAGTTTCTTGCTGGTTCTTCTCGGTAGGAACAGCTTTCCGAACCAGCAGTAGATGTTGACGATTCAAAAGCATTTGTTTACAAGTTTACTCTGAATAAAGAATATTTCGAAATAACTCTATGTGAAAATTAAGCAAAAGATTGCGTTACATACATAAATGCACACATAAACATAGGCACACGTACATGTGCATTTTTAAATATGTAGATACAAACTTACAAATCAAGTAAAAGCGTGTTTAATAAAAAAAGAAACAAGACGAGTATTGTTTATAGTTCGCCTTATTTGTACTACAAAGGTGAACGTCTTCACAATTCTTGTCCGAGATAAAATGTGAACCGGAAACTTTTTAGTATTGTAACTAAGTAGCATCCATATTTTGTTACTTTAAACAGTGGATTATCTATACTAATATTATAAAGAGGAAAGATTTGTATGTTTGTTTGTATGTATGTATGTTTGTAACGTTTTCACGCAAAAACTACCGGACCGAATTCAAAAATTCTTTCACCATTGGAAAGCTGCTTTTTCACTGAGCAACATAAATGGGGGTCCCTAATAAAATTGTTATAAGTTGGGAAAAATTTAGTCGTTAACATCTTTCATTGCGTGCTCTGCGGACACTATTGATAATATAACAAAAAAATGTTCTACAGTATTATAGAACGCATCAATATCCACAAAAAAGTCCGCGATGCGCGAAAGTATGTCTAACTGTTATAGTTATGCCAATATAACTACTTTCTTATACTGTAAAATTTGATAGAATTGCCGACAATAATCAAACCATTTTTTTCATATCTCTGTATTAATCCTTATTACATTAAATGATATTTTATTAATAACTGTTTCAATGCCTGTAAAATAGTTTTTAAATTATTAAAATCTGACTTCCCAATCAAAAGATATTACGAATTTAAGAATACACCGAAAGAAAATAATGCCAAGACAAATTCATTGTAGCGACCGTAATAGCAGGGCCTGCACTTGGTGAGTAAGCTCTTATTTCAAGAATACTAATGATACCCATCTTTTATAATTAAATAATCTACAAAATAAATCTTTAGTCCGACTTCGTAGACTTTCCACTACCACGAGATCTGTATGGACGCGGGTGAAACCGCGGGGCTTTGCTAGTTATTAATATAAATCAAAAGAGTATAAATTGGAATAGCATTAGAATTAATCCTAACAGTGCTATTTCCTGTACTAATATTATAAATACTAAAGCATCTATTATCGTCACTATCATCTAGTCACCTTTTCATATTAAAATTTCAAATTCAAAACATACTTTATTGAAGTAAACTTGTAAACAAGTGCTTTTGAATCGTCAACTTTACTGCTGTTTCGGAAAGCTGTTCCTACCGAGAAGAGCAAGCAAGAAACTCGGCGGTTGCTGTTTTTAAAATATAATTGTTATTACTAGGTACATTAGGTCATTACTGTACAGGGTACCTATAGGGTGTACCAGGGTGTCCACGTATTCTTATCATGTAACTAATCCTCAACAGTGTAGAAGGTTTTTGTATCAGCCTATTTTAACAGTGTCGTTAAACTGTAATGGCAATGCTAAAATTGATTGCCGAATTTTATTATACAATTTATACCTAAACCAGCAAACGATTTACATACTTTTGCAAGGCGCAAAGCAGGAGCCGCAAGCTTATGTCAGTCCTTACTTTGTCTATTATATACACCGCCAATTTTTTTATAATTATGTATATTCTTATGAACAAAAATTAAATTGGTAAAAATATACCGTGACGCCAATGTAAGAATACCTATTATATCGCAGGGAATTACGCGGACTTAAATTGTAAATGCCACGGCTCTTTTTGGTGATACAATTTTTTTAAATCTCGTGCATTTACCTTACGTTATGCATTACGATTTTGTCTATTTCTATAAAAACTTCTATACTATGGAATTCTGCAAAGTAATGTCTGCTTTTATAAAAAATATATTATTTAAATTCTTTGCATTTTTTTTGCATGTGTCATTTAAATAATAAGACCCTTAGTTTAAACATGATAAAAGAGTTTAGTAATTAATGTTATATTAGTACAACAAGTCCGTTTATAGAAAACGCCGAGGACAGTGGATGGAGAGGGGTTTTATTTTAGTTCACCAATAAAACGGCCATATGGCATAAAATCTCCCACCGTGGCCCATAATAACCATATCATAGTCCGAGAGAGCGTTACGTCAGCTCTTTTCATCCGAAATACCTCAGAGCCTGACCGTGAAAACGTAACAGGCAGACAGACTATCGTATTTACCTTTTCGTATTACTTACATTAATGATATATTGCAATAGCTAAGTTAGAATTATCCAATGAAAAGAAACCAAAATATATGAAAACATTCTTAAAATTACTCTTTCAACCTGAGCCAACAACGTGAACTTCTGAAATAGAACCTCTTTTAAATTACAGATTTAACTTGACTTTGACTCATCGTGAATAAAAAAACTTATTTTGTTGATAATAGTAATAGTTAGATGGTGTTTTTTAATTTTTCTATTCTTATTGAGTACATAGGGTATTTGTTACCTCGATGTATAAGGAATAATTGTGCCAAATTTCATCGATATTTCAGCGGATTGGGCGTGAAAACATAACAAATAGACAGACTTTCGCATTGACAATTTCAATAAGGATATAGGTTAAAAATAAATCTGTTATTATTTTTTATGTATTTATGTGCAATAAAGAATATTTGTATTTTATTTTAATGTTATTCGGAATTTAAAACAGGGTTTTACAATTTAAATAAATAAATAAACTAAATTATAATCAAATTTATTAAAATCGTTTTCCTATTCAAATAAGTACCTATCTCTTCGAAAAAAAAATGAGTATAAATTAAATGTAGGTATGTGAGTATTTTACGTTTTAATTTTAATGAACAAAATGAGGGTAGTCATTTTGTTTCTTCTGTTATTTAGCTAATGTCATAACGACAAATGTTCAGTTTATATGACTCCGTTTTGTTTTAACAAGTTTAATTTAATTATAATCGTTAATGAGTTAAAAAATTTGACATTTTAAAATTAGAAATTTAAAATATGTTTTACAATGAGCAAATGCAACAAAATAGTGTCTTATCAGTACCATGGCAGTTAGGAACGAATCAAATACCTTTGAAACAAGTCGATTTGCCTAAAGTATGGTAAGTATATTAAAAATATATTTTTTATTGTATAAAAGGGTCATTGTCATTGTCTTTTTTTAGGACATTATTATTTTCTTATTAAATATTATGATTATGTCGTACGATTTCTTAAATTAAAGTTTCTTATGATTATGTTGCTATATGCTTTGGTTACGTGGCGAAAGGATGATTTAATCTGCCGTAGTGAATGTGTGTAGAGTGTTAGTGACAGGCCTAGCTTAAATCCGTTACTTGCTAATCCTTTGCTGAGAGTAAAATTTTAAGATTTATTTTTTTAAGATATATATTTTTTGACTGCGTTAATTCTTTACTCTTATTTATTTAACAAAAACACAACTAAATTATATTGGATTATATTAGATATGCGTTGGATTATTTAATATGTAATGTTGTTCGACGTGTGGTATCCGGCTGCATAGAATAGACCAACCTCATTTCTTACCGAGGTGTCGTAAAAAGCGACTAAGGTAGGTTGACATCAGGCAGGCGGCCGGTAGTAAAATACATAGCCAAATCATATGACAACATGTTTGTAACATGTTGTGCCGACTCCACTTAGAGTGGGATAAGGGCAGGAGAATGATGATGTTGTTGGAGATTCGAATAAATACCTAAATAAATATATTCGTACAGTTCAACCCTGAAAAAATGGATGGATGTTGATATAGACAAAAAAAAGCATATTTCTCTACGTACCAACGCTATTTTGCTTCACGGCACACTGAAGATGTACCGCGACAAAGCGAACGAAGTTTGGGAAGGTAAGTCCAGAAAATGTAAATATACTTATTTTAAATACTAAACAAGTAGTAGTAGTAAGTAAAGTACCGGCCTGTTATAATCCCACTGCTGGGAATAGGCACCCTCTCTCAGTTTCTGGAGGGAAGCGTTGACGCTAAGACCTACCACGCTGCTCCAATGTGGATTGGTAGGTTACACATATCTCCAGAATTCTCTGGAGATTTGCAGGTTTCCACACAATGTTTTCCTTCACCGAAAAGCGTGTGATAAATTGCAATTATCAATGACACATGAGTTTTAATAGAAAAAGTCATTGGTGCCTGCCCGGGTTTAAACTCGTATTCCCCTCAAAAGAGTCGCACGGTCTCGCCGCTGGGCTATCACCGTTCTTATCATGTGTATATGACTTTAACTAATTTTCTTAGTGTTTAGTAAGATATCAAATATTTGTAATTAAAAGTATTTTAAAATTATATTTCAGATTGTATTCGATTGTACAACGAAATATCGCAGAGAAAACTACCAAGAGATTTTTTCACTGAAGAAGACCCTATCATTGATTCAACAACTGAGAGTGGGTTCTATGAATCACTAGTTTTTTCGCGCGGCTTCGCTCGCGAGGAATTTGTTCTGTTAAAGTATCTAATTTAATTAAATTTAAGATTCACAATTTTGGTCATAGTGGCTTCCACATAAAAGATAGTTATATATACTGTCGCGGACTTTTAAAAACAAACAATACTACGGTACATCATCTTTGTGTAACTCTAATGGTTTAGGCAGCGTACGCCGAGATAGCTCTCTAGAGGCCAGATCTTTTCTGTAAAGTTCAGTTTTTAACTGTAAAGTTTCATCAAATCCCTCCAATAGTTTTTTGGTGAAAGAGTAACAAACATCCATCCATACTCACAAACTTTCGCATTTATAATATTATATTATTTATAATATTATATATATAATATAAAGATCTATATATAGATCTTTTTTACTTTACCATTACAAATAAAAACCTTTATGTCTCGTGTGAGTTAGGTTTTTTCGTAAATAAACTAAGATTGATTCGCCGTACGTAGAGTTATTAAACTTTGATTAGGGAAGGCAGCCTAAAATGTGACATATTATAATAAAAATAAATAAATAACAAGCAAATGATCTATCTGTCGCTGTTTTTATGCGTAATCAGACAAAGATGGAGTATACGAGTTTTATTTCTCATTATTTTTTGTGTCATCGTTACTTCGAGACCTGTCTACAGTTTTCCTACTCTAATTATAAAAAATCTATCGGAAAGACACTGTCGCAAGTGTTGTCACACCTCGTGTATGCAGTGTTGCCACCACCATAAATGATTACAAATACAAATATAAATATTCTTTATTGTACATTAATAATAATATACAGCACTGCTTCTATGTCTAAAACAATTTAAATAAATTAAACCAAAAAAAATAACATAAAAATATTAACAAAATAAATGATTATATAGCAACGATATTACACTCGTACTATATAAAAAGTAAAGTTACCTTTTACTATCCAACAGCTGCGCAAACGCCTCCTTTTTTTCGTTTTTTTGGAGAGAATTGTTGAAACTAAACGCTAAAATTTTTTTCTTAGTATTCAAATATTGAAAAAGTATATACAACATAGATTCCAAAGACACATTTAGATCAACAAATCATTATGATAAGAGCAAAATTTAGAAAGTTTTTCAATAGGTAACACTAAGTTAATTATAAAATAAATAAAATAGATTTCGCGCAGAATAAAAAAAATTAAAGAATTAATTTTCATTTTCATACTGCTTCAGGTCAATTAAATGCAAGTGATCAATCTCAGAATAGTTCACAAGAAACATCGGAGTTACCGTCCGAGAAATCATCTCCGGAGAGGACATCTCAGAGAAACAGCTCGAGTAGGTTCTTAAAAACGTTCCAAGTCTCTTAAGCTAGTAACTTAGTACTAAGTTAATATTGGAGAGACAATTAAGGGTTGAAGGAATTAGTTTTATGACCATTTTAGAACAACTAGATACAGATGAAGAAAATTTGCATCGTAGTTGGAGATAAAATATCAGAGCCACTTTCTGAGACAAGCAATCCTAAAACATCTCGGCCAACAACATGGGATAATGTATACAACAATATAAAATGATACAACATACTAAATTAATTACCGACAAGTAAGAGCCGGACTTGGATCACAATTTCAAATCATTTATGGAATTAGGCGTTACTTTGTAGTAATCCATTGTATATTGAGAGTGTATTGTGGTGGTGCACAAACCGTGCACGTGTTTTAATGAATTCTGCATGTTTGAGATATGAAATAGACCTGTGATAGCCCAGCGGTGAGACCGTGCGACTCTTTCGAGGGGGTCACGAGTTCAAACCCCGGGCAGACATCAATGAGTGTTTCTATTAAAACTTAAGTGTCTAATTGATAATTGCAATTTATCACACGCTCGGTGAAGGAAAACATCGTGAGGAAACCTGCATATCTCTAGAGAATTCTGGAGATATGTGTAACCTACCAATCCGCATTGGAGCAGCGTGGTAGGTCTTAGCTCCAACTCTTCTCTCCAGAATCGGAGAGAGGAGGCCTATTCCCAGCAGTGGGATTGTAACAGGCCGCTTTACAGATATGAAAACGAATAGTCCACTCTACATTTAGCATTATATATTTCCTATTTACTTTATTGCGGATCATAGAAGAATAATTTTATTATTACTTTTAATTTTTAAATGACTTTATTTACCGTTTCAGAACAAATAAATACAAGTGCAGAACAATCGCAGTGTATTTCACAGGAACCATCGGAGTTCATGGCAGAGAAATCATCTCTGGAGACGACACCTCAGAGAAAACGTTCGAGTATGTTTTTAATAACTGTCCAAGTCTTTTTAATTACCTAACCTATAACTAAGGTTATATTGGGCGACGTTAAAAAATTCAATGAATTTTCATGTCCATATCGTTTCAGAACAACTAGATACAAGTGAAGAAGACTCACAGCGTAGTTCACCGGAAACATCACCATCTCTAGCTGAGGTATCATCTCTGGAGAGGATATCTCAAAGAACAAGCTCAAGTAAGTTTTTAATAACTGCCCAACAGTCTTTCAAACTAATAGCTTAGTGCTAAGGTAATGTTGGGGTGAAATTTAGGAGTTTAAGGAATTCATATAATATACTCCTGCTTTGCGCCTAGCAAAAGTACGTAAAACGTTTGTGGATTTGGGTATAAGATTCTTTAATAAAATTCCGAAATCAATTTTGGCCATGCTATTACAGTAGTTTAAAAACACTGTTAAAAAGAGGCTGATACAGAAAGCCTACTATACTGCAGAAGATTTCTTAGATGATAAGGATGTGTGATGATGATAGCTGCACTTCTACCCTGATACAAGATAGTAATAACTAAATGAAACTAGTTTTAAGATTTATATTTAAAAAAGAGCAACACCTGAGTTTCTTGCTGGTTCTTCTCGGTAGGAACAGTTTTCCGAACCAGCAGTAAAGTTGACGATTCAAAAGCACTTGTTTACAAGTTTACTTAAATAAAAAATATTTTGAATTTGAATTTGAATTTGAATTTATACTTACGTTTTCAGAACAACTGGATACAAGTGATAAGCAATCGCAGCGTATTTCACAAGAAACATTGAAGCAGCTTTCTGAGGCAACTAATCCTGAAACATCTCGGCCAATATCCTCGGGTAAATTATACAACAATATACGATTATACGAAATACTGCATTAATTACAGTCCAGTATAGGCCCGACTGGGTTACGAGTTCAAATCCCGGGCACCAATGAGTTTTCAATTAAAACATGTGTCTAATTGATAATTGTAATTTTAATATGCTTGCCACTCTTTATGACGCTCTGTGTGACGAGGCAATTATAAATTAAATGAAATTTACTTTCCAGCTGGAGAAGATAACATAAATACACGAAAAAGAAGAAAGATTGAAAAACGTAGTAAGATTGTTCCTAAAGACGTCCAAAGGTCATCAGCAAACCATAATGTAAGTTAATTAGTTGTAAGCAATTTCCTACGTGACACCAACGTTGGTCCTTTACGGGAATCGAACCCGGGACTAGTGGAGCCGAAGGTCAAAAAAGAAATTAATACACTTTCGTACAATTTTGGGCCTGAGATATTAAAATATGAAAATGGGATCACTTAATAGTTTTTTTTATAAGTTAACTAGTACTCAAAATTTGGGCAATTTTATCAATCTAGAACCAGAGTTATAAAAGATTTAGTAGCAGGTTATGAATTTCTTATAAGTTAAACAGCTGATTTTTGAAGTATGACAGATTTTTTTTAGCATAGAGATAAGATGAAACAATGAATGTACATATTTCTTAACGAGAATCAATTTAACTTCAATTTCTTATTTATTAATTTATTTATCTATAAAACGTTTAAGTTGTTAAAGATTATTTTATTTTATACTTATTTTTATTTAAGCAGTCATGTAACCAACGCCATCTTTGTTATATTTCTGACTATTAGTTTAGTGTAATCGATTATTGCAATCGATAACTAATTTTATTGGTGTCAAAACACTTTTTTAAGGATTTCTCAATTCCCAGATTGCAAATTGTGTTAATTTTATATAGCGAAACGCAAAAATATATCGCTTTTTAAGAGATACCTCAACCTATTACAAAATTCCCAGTTTTCAACAGTTTCCTTTAATTCCATTGTCTAATTTTGCAGATCCAATTCTCGGGAAGTTTGGAGATGTGCACCGAAAATGCATACGTTATCAGCAGAGAAGAAAGACTTAGATACGCGAGATGGAATCTTAACGAGAAATCGTCTATGGCCATGGTACTAACTTTTGGAAAGACGATAGAACCTGAAGACATTATATTTGCTAACATCGTAAAATAAGGTTTTAAATATATATAGCGTATAATATTGTTAAGCAACTAAGAAACCAAAATGAGTGTTACATACATACTTAAAATTAAATTGATTAAAAAGACACTTAACACTTATCTTCGTTTCACAACTTAAGTATGAAATTGCCTTATTAGATTGGTCCATAGAAAAATTAGTTTCATTAGAATTTCACTTAATTTGGTTTTATAAACTCAGTATAAAATTGGCTAATCATTTTAACTAGTTATTTTATATTATAAAACTAACTTGGAAAGTTACTATATTTTTTCACAACTTCAGTATTAAATTTATTAGATTTGCACGGCCGTAAAAAAATTTAATTTCGTAATTAATATATTGTATAATTTTCTCATTAAATGCTTAATCAAAATTCTATAATTAGCTCTAAGTTCGGAATGATACTTTATTTTTCACAACTTCAGTATGAAATTTTCTTATTAGATTTGTACGGCGGTCAATTGAAAAATTAGTTCGATTATAACTTCACTTAATTTAGTTTTGGTATATTTTTAGGCTAATTATCGCATTAACCAGTTATTTAAGATTCCAATATAAGTTTGCAATATCACATAATTATCTTTATAACTTGAATATGAAATTGTCTTTTATATCAAATTGATGAATCTAGTTTCTTCTTATGTATAGTGAAATAATGTTTTGGGCCGGAATAATTTAAGTTTCTGTTTCAATTAAAAGATTACAAATATTCAATAGTTTTATTTCATGATTTCCCACTTTTATGGGTCAACAGCATTTGATTTATATTTTAGGTTTTCAATACGATAGATATTTTAATTACAAGATTGACCGCCAAGTTTCTTACTGATTCTTCTCGGTAAGAACTATATTCTGAAGCAGTTGTTTCATCCATCATATTGCTCCCTGATGATTCAAAGTGCTTGAAAAAACTTATTTGAATAAAGATTATTCTGATTTGATTTTGTTTGACAAATAAGTAGACTGATGATGCGGATGCCGATGTTAAGCTATTATGTACTATGGCTTAAGCCCAATAGCATTAAGCTATTAACCGAAAATTGACAAATGGAATTGCGAACATTTTTGTGCGACAATTTTCGAAATGTCAGTCACAACTCGTTGAACTGAAATTCTGTCCAATCCAACGTGAGTGGTGTCAATGGAACGAGTGTTTCAACGAGTGCGGTGAAACTACCGGAAAATTCGTAAAACAGTCCGCGGGAATTTGGCATCTGTTTTTGGAATCGTTCCAGATCAGTACCTTCTGATTATCAATTTTTTTCTATACATATTATAAATGATTTGACCAAACGAGTGTTAAACAATAATGTGAATAGAGGGAAGCCTAAAATGAGATGGTTTTATTTTTATTTATTTATTTATTTATACACTTTATTGTACACCACAATGAGAAAAGGAAAATGGACAGAATAAAACGGCAAAAAAACATGGTTGGATTGTGTGAAGTAAGACATACTTATAAAAGGAGAAGCGCCAGAGTTTAAGAATGATGGGAGAGAATGGAAGAGAAAAACATGTTGTGCCGACCCCATTTAGAGTGGGATAAGGGCAGGAGAATGGTGGATGAATGATGATCTACATATTATAGAACATAGTCCCCGAAAGCTTTTTATATGTGATCAATTTACTCAAAATCTATTGAAGGGATTTTTGTATGGTTTTTACTTAAAGATAAGCAATTTTTGAGGAAAGTTTAATTAGTTTAAATAGATTTCTCGTTAACGGCTAAACCGATTTTGATGTGACTTTCACTGGAAGATAGAGGAGGTAGTGGAGCGACATAAAGTTGCTTTTTATCCTAGAGTTCCCGCGGGGCCGAGATGTACACGCTATTTTACCGAAAGTAGAAATCTAGTGTCTCGCCGGAGTTCGAATCGGCGGTCTCTGTATTAACGCGGTCTCGGTAAGCGATCAAAACGACTACGGCAAATGGTTGTATAAATTAATTGAAATATTGAGACCTTAAAACTGTAGTTAATTAATAATTAAACCGTTAAGCTTTTGAAGATACGGCTAAAATTTCAATTTCGACGTCACCACATAATTCTGTATTATTATTTCGGTTCTTACATATAAAATACAAGCATATTATACATTCTGTCCTAGAATTGCTCCCGATGATTCCCAACTGGTATGGGGGAATTGACGATTCAAGAGTTTGTTTGAATAAAGAATATTTTGAATTTGAATAAGCCGATCAAAGACATGAACAGGTTCAATCCTTTGATCGGCTTGAAGGAAGATAAAGGCAATACAAACCAAAACCTTTTTTATTTTATTGGACAACATTTATGCAAATACATTGAAAATAGAGACATAGAATATAAACAACATAAGATAGCATAAACATCATAAAAGGCGTGTACGATGAATTAAATTTGAAACTTTAGCAAACAAAAAATATGAAAATAATTAATTTATAAAAATTTAAAATATAAAAATAAATTGAAAGTTACATGACAAATAATAAATATAGACAGTCCCACGTACAACCACCATCGCTGATAGTAAAGTGCAGGCATAAAATGTAATTAATAACGTAACCTGCTAAATTGCAAAATTATTATAGGATGGGCGTTACTTTGTGGAGATCCATAATGCAAAAGTAATAATAAAATTATCTGGCTATAATCCACGATAAAGTAAATAAGAAATATAGTAAAAAAAAGTAAAGTAGCAGCCTGTTACAATCCCACTGCTGGGAATAGGCCTCCTCTCTCCGTTTCTGGAGAGAAGGGTTGGAGCTAAGACCTACCACGCTGCTCCAATGCGGATTGCTGCAGAATTCTCTAGAGATATGCAGGTTTCCTCACGATGTTTTCCTTCACCGAAAAGCGTGTGATAAATTGCAAGTATCAATTAGATACATGAGTTTTAATAGAAAAACTCATTGGTGTCAGCCCGGGTTTGAACTCGTGTTCCCCTCGTAAGAGTCGCACGGTATCATCACTGGGCTATATAAAAACAGCTTAATAAAAAATAAGAATTAAATTTAATGCTAAATATAGAATAGACTATCCGTTTTTCTTACCCGATACATGCAGGATTCATAAAAACACATGTACAAACCTTCAATACCGCCACGACAATACACAAGCACTACACACGTTCACTATGAAAAATTTAACGAGGGTTTCCCCGTAACCGAAGCATGCTCAGGAGATAGACTCCATCATAAAATCGCAAAGGGCTTATTAATATTGGCTTAAAACCTTTTTCAGTTAAATTGCTATTGAATTTAGTAAGGCGTTTTATTGAGCCGCTAAACGTCATGATCAAAAGTAGCCTTTAATGGAGTATAAAAATGTCGTCCATCTATTGTTAAAGTTACCGAACCATCAAGAATACAATACTTTCTTAAAATGGGCTTCGACAAAAGGGCTTTAAAAAACATTAATCATTAGCAAAATCCTTCATTTTAGCCGATCATTAATCAAAGTGAAATTGTATTTGAAATGCTCCGCGGTGGACATGACATAATAGACAAAGAGAAAAGGTTAAAAGGCTGGGTTTAATTTCCTGCCTTTGGCTTTGATTGCAGTTACTTGTTTGATAAAAAAAAAGATTGGCAATGTAAAGTAGGAATCGACATAAGCTTGCGTTTCCTGGTTTGGGCCTTGAAAAAGTACGTCGTTTGTGGGTTTGGGTATCAGATTCTACGACAAAATTCCGCAATCGATTTTAGCTTTGCCATTACAGCAGTTTAAAAACACTATTAAAAAAAGGCTAATACAGAAAGCCTACCATACTATCGAAGATGATTTAGACGAAAAGAACGCGTGGATAGAGTTACTCTTCGACCCTGTACAAGACAGTAAGGACTATATGTAACTAGTAATAAGAATTATTCTTTGAAAAGAGCAACCGCCGAGTTCTGGCTCTTCTCGGTAGGAACAGCTTTCCGAACCAGCAGTAGAGTTGACAATTCAAAAGCACTTTTTTACAAGTTTACTTGAATAAAGAATATTTTGAATTTGATCAACAAAATACTTATATTTAGTATTTCCTTCTTTTACTGTCTGGAGGTCTACTGCTGGATGTAGATTTGGATTTTTCCGTCCATTTCCATACAAACATGTGGTGCTTGAATCCGCGAAACTTTCCGATTTTGATATCTTAGCTATCTAGATATCTAAAATATCTTAGGGTCTCTTCCAAAGCTGAGTTTCCTTATGCGAGTTTGCTATTTAATACTTTAGAGTTATATTTCTATGTTCCACGCCTTTTAGTACATCGGTATTTTGTATATCGGTAATTTTGGTTCATCTACGGACTTTTTTTATTACTAAAACAAACTGACGGAAACGGTGATGGTTAAATGACACTTACTTTAACATAAGATAACAGAAGTGAACTACTGTCGTCTAAGTAGGAGTTAAATAGTGGTGTTTTGCGAACGGCAAAATGGTCGTTAATATTGTATAAAAATATTGTTAAAAGATTATAATTTGAATGTAAATATTTTTAATCAAATTAATTAATAAATTAATTTATTTCTGAATCATAAAAAGACTTAATAATAAAAGTATAAAGGTTTTTTTAAATTAAAAAATAAATGATTATTTTTCTTTTGTTTATTATTTTTTTACATTCAAAATAAGAAATGCAAATATTTTCTAAAAAGGGGGACATTTTTGAAAATCGTCGGGACACGGGAATATCCCGCCGTAATCGGCGTGTCTTTAGTAATGTCCGAACGTTGACTTAATAAATGTTAAACGCTCTGGCGTCTTTGGCTTTTTTATATTGTTAAGATGTCTAGACGTTACGTGTTGAGAATTTTCGTGTCTAGTTACAGACTGGCGTCCCGTGTGGTTACTATAAAATGTATTTATTAAAAACTTTTAAATATTGTGAAATGATAGACTCTTATACGGACGATATTTTCGATACGCTCAAAGAGTAGCTCAAATCAAAGTAAATGAATCTAAGTACATCAGATTACACGTTAATGGTTATCGCTTAAAAGAAATCACAGACGTTTTCAATTAATAAAAGAAATCTAACAGTATCGAGGGCTATTCACTACTATCTGCTATGTCACGCAATATAGCTCCCGTACTAACGTGATTAATGGAAAACATATCTGCGGATACAAAATATACAGTCACGTTGCTATATTGAACCAAAAATCTGCTCAAACTGTGCTATTTGACGGTCTTGCTTGTTCTTTCGCCACCTTAATATTAAAAACTAATAAGTCTAAAGTAACAAGTTAACAAAAAAAAAACTTTTTAGAAAAGCTTTTAAAAATGTCATGTTCTACCGTTAACAGTTGAGCAGTTCCTTCGTCTGGAGCCAATCCTGATAATAGCGTCAGGTCATGATTATCATAAACATACATTGTCTTCCGGACTGGATCAGTATGTAAAATTTAAGCTCAATCGGACACCTTGAAGTGGGTACAATTTAACTTGCAAGATTCCACCTTCATAATATATTGCAAGTTGAATGAAAGCTTTTAAAATAAGTAAACTAATAATTAATAAGTTGCTAGTATGTTATCCGAACAAAACTAAATATACCGAATTTTACAAAGTATACGTCGAACTTTTATTATTAAAGTGAGTCATTAAAAAAATTGTTTTGTAGCAAATTGCACTAAAGTATAATAATAATAATAAATAAATATATGGGACATTTACACACACGGTCGTCCGTCCCCAAAGTAAGTAACTTAATACTTGTGTTATGGGTGACGGACAACTGGTAGATATACTACATATATAAGTTTAAATACATACCTTAATACAAATACACACCCAGGCTCGAAGAACCAACAAATTGTTTATAGAAAATGTTGGCCCTCGGCGGGAATCGAACCCGCGACCCGCGGAGCTGAAGGCAGGGTCACTACCCACTGCTCCAACGGGCCAGTATGCACCTATAACTTAGAAGGGCAAGAAAGCACTACTTCTAAATAGTTTATAGCGTGATGTCATAGACGGCATTCAAATAAGGATTAAAATGTATCTATCTCAATTAAGCCTAATTTTGAATTAGGCGTTTTAATACTAAGGGTGCGGCAAATCCTTACTAATAAAAGTACTAATTCGCATCTGTCTGTATTTTCCCAGTTAACTCGAAACTACTAAACGGAATTTCATGTAAATTGCATCAATAGACAGACTGATCACACTGAAAGTTTTAATATATAATTTGTTAAGACAAAAACTACTACAGAACGCCAAATTCATCACGATTTTGTCGTGGAGCCTATCCTCCTGATGATGCTTCGGTTTCGAGGCGAAACTATCGTAGAGTTTTTGGTGGTGGTTGTGTGTATTGCTTGTGTGCATTGTTGCTGGTGGAGGCGTCTTGGGATACGAGTGGTGATTTGTCCTACATGTGTAAGGTACGTGAATTTTGCCTGCTTCATACACTTAACACACGCGGATTGTAGCAAAGTAGTTCTGTAATAGATTCTGTAATATGGAAATAGACAAAGTAGATAGGCAAAGTAACGTTTGCTTCTATAAATCATTGTTAAGACAAATTTGAAATTATTTCTCCTTTTTTGGAGAGTAGGGTGAGAACCTAGACTCACCACGCTTCAATGGGGATTGGTATCACCAGAATACTCAAGAGATATACAGGTTTCCTTAGATGTATTCGTTCAACGAAAATCGCATGATAAATTGCAAATATGAATTTAGGCACATAAGTTTTAATAGAAACTTACCGGTGCCTGCCCGAGGTTTGAATCCGTGACCCCTTGGAAAGAATCATACGGTCTCACCACTTGGCTAGATTATAGCTTGGTTAGTACATACAGCAGATTTAAGTAAAATAAAAAAGAAATATCTCAATTTGAATATTGGAAGTGCAAATTCGAGTAAATCGTCTGTCGGAAAAATCTGTCTGTCGGAAATTTTCCGTAATGCAGAAGTATGTGTAATGTAAGAAGTATATGCGAACGTCTGAATTAAGAGGATTGCGAAAGCAAATACTCGTAGAAGACTCAATTTGTGCGATCATATCAGACTAACGAACTGACGCTCAGTCTGATAAAATATAAGAAAGTTTTATATCATCTAGTTTTATATCAATATTATAACTAGCATTTAAGCAAAAGTTTATCATAAATTAGGTTATCTGTTAAAACTTTTCATATCAAATCATATTTATTGTAAATACAGTAAAATTATCGATGCTACCAGAATTATTATAGTCTAATGTATTCCATTAAATATGGTATACAATAAAAGTAAAAGTAAAGTAGCGGCCTGTTACTATGCCCACTGCTGGGCTAAGGCCTCCTCTCTCCGTTTTTGGAGAGAAGGTTTGGAGCTAAGACCTACCACGCTGCTCCAATGCGGATTGGTAGGTTACACATATCCCTAGAATTCTCTAGAGATATGCAGGTTTCCTCACGATGTTTTCCTTCACCGAAAAGCGTGTGATAAATTGCAATTATCAATACGACACATAAGTTTTAATAGAAAAACTCATTGGTGCCTGCCCGGGGTTTAAACCTAAGTCGACTCTAGAGAGTCGCACGGTCTCACCGCTAGGCTATCACTGCTTATAGCTGGTATACAATAATCTGTACTATTTATTATTAACAACAATTTAAATTATATGATAAGTAAGATGTCAGAATAGCCGTGTGGTATCCGGCTGCATAGAATAGACAACCCTCCTTTCTTACCGACGTGGCATAAGAGGCGACTAAGGTAAGTGCCGTGTGGTATCCGGCTGCATAGAATACACCGCCCTCATTTCATACCGAGGTGTCGTTAAAGGCGACTAAGGTAAGTTGACGTCAGGCAGTCGGCCGGTCGTAAAATACGTAGCCAAATCATGTGACAACATGTTTATAACATGTTGTGCCGACCCCGCTTAGAGAGGGATAAGGGCAGGAGAATGATGATGTAAGATTTTTTTTTTTTTTTATTATCAAAGGCTAGCGCCTGGCTACGATCTCGCCTGATGGAAAGCGAACGATGTAGCCTAAGGTGGACTGCGCTTGCCACTATAGTGCCTATTCACTCTTTTTTTGAATTTCGACAGATCGTAAGAGTCCGGAAAGATAGATGCGGGAAGGGAGTTCCACAGTTTGGCCGCACGCATAAGAAACGACGAGCGAAAGCGTTTAGTGCGGATTTTTGGGATGTCAACTGTATATCGGTGGAGCCCTTCTCGGCGCCTGGTGGTACGATAGTAGAATGGCGAGGAAGGAATCAGATCAAACAGATCTGTGGCACACTCCCCGAAATATATCCTGTAAAATACAGAAAGTGATGCGACTGCACGCCTGTGGTCTAGAGTCGCGAGCCTCCTTTGAGCCAGCTCACTGTCGCCTATTATTCTTCTGGCGCGACGATCTACGGAGTTAAGTGCCTCAAGTTGGTACTTAGCGGACCCATCCCAAAGATGACTGCAGTACTCCATACAAGAACGGACTTGTGCCTGGTATAAGGTTAAGATTTGTTCTGGTGTGAAGTACTGCTTCACTTTGTTTAGGATACCGAGTTTTTTCGCGGCAGTCTTAGCTTTTATCTCAATAGATCGCCCAAAGTTCAAGGTGGCAGTGAACTTCATGCCTAGGAGCTCTAAGCTGTCGGTTAATTGCAGAGATATATTCCGGAAAGTAGGATGCAGATGGAAAACACTTCGTTTGGCAGTGAATAAACACGCCTGTGTCTTGCTGGGATTAAACTCAACTAGATTAGCATGGCCCCATTCAGATACAGCCAGTAGAGTTGAATTCAATCGTCCAACCATGGCCTCCCTCTGCTGGTTTATTTCAGCATTACTCGCTCTGGGATTGGGTATGTATCTCTCTACAACAGTGCTGTCATCGGCATAACTCAAGATACCTGGCCGAAGCAAATCATTGATGTGCAGCAGAAATAGTGTTGCAGAGAGAACCGATCCCTGAGGTACACCGGCATTAATAGTCATTAAATCAGACGAGCAACCATCAACAACGACTCGTATCGATCGGTTCCTCAGGAAATCCGCCATCCATAAGCAAAAGTTGGGAGGTAATCCATAAGTGGGCAGCTTACCAAGTAGACTGTCATGTTAAACCCTGTCGAAAGCCTTTGAGATGTCCAATGAGACTGCGAGGGCCTCACCATTCCTCTCTATGGCCTCACCCCAAATATGCGTGACATACGCGAGAAGATCACCAGTTGATCGGTTTCTTCTAAACCCGTATTGCTGGTCTGAAAGAAGATCGTTACTTTCGAGGTGTGTCAAAAGCTTCTTATTTAAAATACGCTCCATTGTCTTACAAAGCATGGAGGTGATAGCAATCGGCCTATAATTTGAGGGATCGGTACGGCTGCCTTTTTTGGGCACTGGCTGGACGTTTGCAACTTTCCACGATTCTGGAACTTGGGACTTATGCAAAGAGAGACGGTACAGACGTGTCAAAATGGGAGATAATTCAGGTGCGCAAGTGCGCAAGACAATTGCCGGTATTCCGTCAGGGCCATTAGCTTTGTTACAGTCGAGGCTGCGAAGCACTTTAAGCACCTCTCTTTGACGAATGGAGATCTCTGGCATTATAAAGGCGGACTTATCTATGACTGGTGGGGTTTTAGTACCTGCAGTTAGAGTCGAGTTGTTCGCAAAGATGGAGGCGAGAGTGTTTGCCTTATCAGCAGCGGTAAAAGCTAAGGACCCGTCGGGTTTATTCAATGGCGGCAGTGATGGACGACAAAAGTTCGCCTCAATAGACTTGGAGAGGGACCAAAAAGCCTTACTACCCGTAGGATACGAGGCTAGTTTGGCTCCCATCCGGTGAATGTGGTCATAGCGAGCACTTTGGAATACCTTTTTGGAGAATTTGGCGGCAGCGTTAAAGGCTTTCTTCTTTAAGCACAAGTCCGAAGAGTTATTCTTTCGTGCTTTAACCCAAGCCAAATATGCCAGCTGTTTTTGTCGTTCTGCTTCAGCGCAGCCATCATTATACCAGCGAGGGGCTCTGATATCTTGAGACATGTCTGAGTATGGGATGAAATATTCCATTGCTTGACGTATCACTTCAGATATGGACTTTTCGCAAGTTGTAGGATTATCCGATGAGAAGCATGTCTGCCGCCAAGGATAAGATGCTAGGAAGTGACGCATTTCATCCCAGTCTGCTGATCGATATCGCCATACCCGACGAATGCCCTTAGGGCTAGAATCGGGTGGGTGAAAGGCACTAGTAGACCGGATCATACGGTGGTCAGATGTACCCAATGGAGCCCCGACCAAAACATTGATTCGATCCGGGTCAGTGGTTAATATAAGATCCAGACAATTAGGCGTATGGTCCACAACATCTGGTATCCGTGTAGCTTCATGAATCAGCTGGGTGAGGTTAGAAGTTAGTGCAAACTTACGCGCTTCTTTCCCGGCATGGTCAGTAGTTTTGTACGGGAATAACCATTCTCGATGATGCGCGTTAAAATCACCCAATAATATTAGATTAGAATTAGGATATCGTTGCTGGACCACGTCCAAAGTCTCGCTAAGATATTCAAAGAGTTTGGATGTTTCCTGATCACCACTGTGCGAACGATAGACGCAGGAGTAAACGGTTTTTTCCGAGCCTGCATCCATCAGACACCACAAAACCGAAAATCTAGGGGTTTCCAAATTCCTAAGGCGCCGATAGCATATGTCGTTGCGGGCGTACATACAAACTCCCGCATTTGGGGTAAATTTGCTCTCCAGAGAATACCCGG
Source organism: Morpho deidamia (assembly GCA_947086505.1). NCBI lineage: Eukaryota > Metazoa > Arthropoda > Insecta > Lepidoptera > Nymphalidae > Morpho > Morpho deidamia. Next base: position 16,280,752 of record CAMTZC010000021.1, on the reverse strand, counting down.
GATATGATAAGTACGCTGCATCTACAGGATTTACGATCTGCGTTTCAGTTAAAAAGAGAAAATGCGGCTTTTCAGTCTCAAGGTGATAGTGGACTGGATCGAGATTAGAGTGCAAGCCTCGGATGTTGGTAAGGTGCACTTTTAGAGAGAGGAAGTGCAACCGCTGTGAAAACATATTTCTTTTTCTTTTTCCTGTCATAATTAGAGTGTGAATAGGCGGGAGAAATAGCAGTAGTACGAGATGTTATATTGTTGACTCCGCGACTGAAATGATACAGTTATGCTAATAGGAGACTCGACTGGAGACTGCGGGGACGCCCGAACCCCCCTGGGAGTTGCCATTGGGTCCTCTCTCCGGTCACCAACCGGCACAATGATGCAATCCCAGGATTTTTCGCAAGGCGGTGGGGCAGCCTTTCATGGGTGGTTATCCCACTAGTTGGGCCCCCTACAACCTGCGGTCGGCCAGCGGGACCACCGTGCTTCGGATCCCGCTACCCTCCACGTAGAGTCACCTGACACAAATTGCACAGCCAATCGGATGCTGTCACATCAATATAACACAACTGTACATACCTATTCCCCATCAAGGTTTCTACGAGCATCATTCCGGAACACTTAGACGCTTGGCGGAATGGCTTTGCTCGCAGGGTGGTAACTATCCTCGACCGAAGTCTACCACCAGAATGCTCATTTGGCACCACCCAGGGGTCACGTGTAGGGATATGAGGTATAAGAAAACCTATATGGTTAGGCCTACGGACGCGAGCAAGGTTGACCCCCAAAAGATGTCAGAAGTTTAGATTAGATTATTATTAATATAATAATTAAAAGACATTTATATAAATTTATGTGTCTATTTGATAATTACAATTCATGATACGCTTTTCGGTGAATAAAAACGTTTTGAGGAAACCTGTAAATATGTAATTTACGAATCCGCATTGGAGCGGTTTGGTAGGTCTTAGCTACAACTCTTCTCTCCAAAAACGGAGAGAGGAGGCCAATGCCCAGCAATGGGATAACAACAAGACATTACAAGTACTATTTGAATAATTTTAAAAATTAGGCGTTTCTTTGCGGAGATCCATAAAACAAGAGTCATAATATTTTTTATATCTCGGATTTTAGCAAAATAACTTTATTACTTTAGTAAATACGGTACAACTGATTAGAATGGCGTATTCTTCTATAGTTGGTACTATATATTTAATTTAAATCTTTACGGGATATATGTTGTATGATTTATCGTGCAATGCTATTTAAGATCCGAATAAATAACAGAATTAACAGCCACGAAGGAGACAAAAGTATAATGTTGTTTTTTTCTCCTGTTTTTCAAAACAAAAAAACACTAGCAGGCCTGATTTATCTTATACGGTAAAATGATCATCGTCGGTAGCACTCTGTATAGTACACAGTTCCATCAGCAGTGAGATAAACTATTACAGGAATACAAGTCTTCTATTTGTTTCAATCAATCGCTTCTAGATTCACCTACAACAGTTTCACCGAGAAATTTCCGAATTCGTATTCCATTTCATCGAGTAATGACTTTAGTTTGCAGTTGCAAGACAGTTAATGGACTTTGTATTTAAGCTGTAGAGGGATTTTATTTTAATCACTTTTTTTGTGTTTCGTCGATAATTATGTATTGTTACTAGGCGTTTGTATTTTTTATTTATAACCTGCCAATTAGGGTGTTATGATTGTAAAACTCCAACTCAGTCTGATGAGCAATGGCTCCATAACCAAAGAATTATCAGGAGATAGATCTACCTTACGATCTAGAGTTTATCTTACAAGGTGCAACGATTGTTGAGATTGTGGTAGTGAATGTGTGCAGTGTTAATAGTGTATGATGTTGGTTGTTGATGGTTTTATAGCGCATGTGGTTTAGGAATTCTTCATGCATAAAGTATGAACACGGGTGGTAGATTTTCTCTAATAGCGGATCACAGAAAATAATATTGTTACAAAGATGCAAAAAAAATCGTAATTCATATGTCATAGAGTTGAAAGTCGCTTGATGGTAATCATCTAGAACATTCACGTTGTTTACGAATAGTGTTCCGTATCCCCGTCACGACTCGCAGAACATTCTGGAATAGTTCATTTGCTATATAAGCGGTCGTATCTCGCGCTTATTCATTCAGTTTGCGAATAGCGATCAAGAGCTATTTAAGAAACGAAAATAAAAGTGAAATAGTAGTGACCACGGCTTTTTTGTTAAATTTGTAGTTTATTAGGGTAGCCACAACATCCACAAAAAAAACAAGTTTTATTATACTACCACTTTACTAATAACAATTCATCGTGTGGTGTCCGGCTGAGTAGAAAATACCACTTTCGTTTCTTACCGAGATGTCGTAAAAGGCGACTAAGGTAAGTTGACCCACCGTGTGGTATTCGGTTGAGTGCAACAGATCACACTCTTTCTTATCGAGGCGTCGTAAAATACGACTAAGGTAAGTTGACATAACGCAGGCAGTCGTAAAATACGTAGCCAAATCATGTGACAACATGTTCAAATTCAAATTCAAATTCAAATAAGTCTTTATTCAAATTGGCCTATTACAAGCACTTTTGAATCGTCAAATTAAAATTAAATTGAAGCTACAGTTCGTAAGATGTTGTGACGAGAGTGGGATAAGGGCAGGAGGATGATGATTAATTAATAACAATTTTTGAAATTAAACTATCGTGAGTGGTATTCATTATTAATGTTGAGAGACCAGCTATACTCACGTCTTATTTTATCGGATGAGCCCGACTAGTTTCAAGCCCATACGGGGCTCTTATTCATGAGCTCTTTACGCGGCGTTATCGCGGCAGGAACTGCGTGTAGCAGCTCGTGGACGTCAATATAGCCGGTCTCTCAACATTAATAATAACAATTTCACAATTTATATTACAATGAAAAACAAAAATATAAGTGAAATAAAGACAACACGCTAAACAATAAAAAATATAGAAGATTTAAAGAAGAAGTATGTCACAGCTCCCATAGGTCTGTAGCTCAGGACCTCTCAACTCAGCACCTCTCAACAACTTTAATGTATTTTGACGAAATGCGTTTGCGGTGTCATTGAAGATATCCAAAGACTTAGAATATGTGTTGTAATACGTGTCGTAAACCGCGTAATACGTGGGATAGGTGAATTACTACCTAGTTTAGTGAGAGTGAATTTAACATCGAAATATTAGAACAATATCTTCTAGAAAACCTTAAGTTAGGCAGGCTCAGAATAATTTATAGAATTAGGCGTTACTTTGCGGAGATCCATAATACAAAAGTAATAATAAAACTATTTTGCTATAATCCGCGATACAGTAAATAAAAAATATATATAGTGTTAAATGTATAGTGGACTATCCGTATTTTCATACCCGTGCAGGATTCGTAAAAAAACACATGCACAAACCACCATCGCAATGATTTGCTTTGCGCAAAGCTTTGCGATTTTCTCGTGCAGTCTATCTCCTGATGATGCTTCGGTTGCGGGGCGAAACGATTGTTGAGTTTGTGATAGTGAACGTGTGTAGTGCTTGTGTATTGTGGTGGAAGTGGTAGAGGTTTGTGCATGTGTTTTTGCGAATCCTGCACGTATCGGGTATGAAAATACGGATAGTCCACTATACATTTAACACTATATATATTTTCTATTTATAAAATCGCGGATTATAGCAAAATAATTTTATTATTACTTTTGCAGGCTCAGAATGTTAGGTGCATTATATTACACGTTAATTTATAAGAAGTAAATAAATTACTGTGGATGTGTTTTCATTTACAAAAACTTTAAGAACAAAGCGAGTACCGTCTATGCCCACATTAATATTGATTGCCTAAATACAAAACAAGATAGATTTACGTTGACGAGGATTAAGCTCGCCCGAATGTCCCCATTTGGATTCAGCGACGGACAGTTCCATTGATCGTGGATTAGAACCACAATCGATTCAGTTCGAAATACGTTTCCAATCTGCTTAGGACACTGTTAACTGAACGCTGAAATGGACCCTGTATAACCCCATTGTAGAGAATTATAAAATAACTTCCAATTTATTGAAGTGTAAAACATCGAAATCGATGTATATTAAAGAACTTCGGACCGTAGTTTCAGTATAAGGTATATATTAAACTGAATTATCTATATTCAAATTCAAATTCAAAATATTCAAGTAAACTTGTATACAAGTGCTTTTTAATCGTCAATATCTACTGGTGGTTCAGAAAGCTGTTCCTACCGAGAAGAGCCAGCAAGAAACTCGGCGGTTGCTCTTTTCAAAGAATAATTATTATTACTAGTTATGTATAGTTATTAATATCTATAGCTGTGATAGCCCAGCGGTGAGACCGTGCGACTGTTACGAGGGGAACACGAGTTCAAACCCGGGCAGGCACCAATGAGTTTTTCTATTAAAACTCATGTGTCTAATTGATAATTGCAATTTATCACACGCTTGTCGGTGAAGGAAAACATCGTGAGGAAACCTGCATATCTCTAGAGAATTCTGGAGATATGTGTAATCTACCAATCCACAGGAGCAGCGTGGTAGGTCTTAGCTCCAACCCTTTTCTCCAGAATCGGAGTATAGTAGGCTTTCTGTAGTGGCATATTAGCCTTTTTTTAATAGTGTTTTTAAACTGCTAAAATGCTAAAGTTAAAGTAGATTGCTGAATTTTATTATAGAATCTTATACCCAAACCCACAAACGACTTACGTACTTTTGCAAGACGCAAAGCAGGAACCGCAAACTTATATCGATTCCTACTTTGTCTACTATATACCTCGCCAATCTTTTTATAATTATGTATATTCTCATGTACAAAAATTAAATCGCTAAAAATAAAAGCTTTGAAGATACCAACTAAAAAGAAACTTTGCACTAGAATTTTTCAGTCTACCTACGTGCTTTAACTACGGTTGTGGTATTAACGCAGACTGATATCCATTAAACTCCTGCCATATTGTCTGGCCCCAGAGGTATGTAGTACATAGAGTAGGGTTATCGCACCAGATATTTGTCACTATTATTTTTCTTAATACCTAAAAATGATTTCTAAACACGAACCTCACTTTATTCAAGCTGAAAGTGCAACGGTTAGATAGGCGATCCCCAAGCGTTTTTAATTCAAACCTACATCAATCACCTATGAATTTTGGTTGAAAACTTAAGTGTTTAATTGATACGGAAACTATAGCAGAACTACTTTGCTATAATCCGCGCCGGTTAAGCGAATGCATGCAAAGCTAATGTGTATTAAGCAGGCAAAATTCACGTACCTTACACATGCATCCCAAGACCTCCACCAGCAACAATGCACTACACTCAACCACCGACGATTACGATTTTTACGTGGAGCCTATCCTCCTGGTGATGTTTCGGTTTCGGGGCGAAACGATCGTAGAGATTTTGGTGGTGGTTGTGTAAATTGGTTGTTTTATTTTATTTTATTTATTTAGCAACACACAACAGGTAAGACAACATTGTAATACAAATACTTAATACCATGACAAATATACCTTATTTATTGCCTATCCAAATTGTGCGCCGACAGCATGCTTTAATATTATTTTGTCTTCGCATCTTAACTTATTAATAATTAATGCTTGTGTGCATTGTTGCTGGTGGAGCCATCTTGGGTTGCATGTGGTGATTTGTCCTGCATGTATAAGGTACGTGAATTTTGCCTGCTTCATACACATTAGGTTTGCACATAAATGTATTATATATTTTTTAATATTTATTTCTCATTTATTTAAATTATGTCTTTACTTCAAACATTAGTATCTAAAAAAAAGGAAATAGTTTCCCTCGAAATAGACAATAGACAAATTTGTAAATGTTGAATTAATGTTGAGTGACACAAGTTAAGGGGCCGTAATCCTCGGAATCCGCTGAGGAAGCAGGCTCCAAGACAATGCTTCGCGGAATCCTAACCGGGTTACGGAATGCAACATAAATTTTATATAAATTAAAGACACTCATAATTCTGTCATCAGTTAAGAAAGTCTTGTCTTCTTTTTTATTTAATTATTTATTTATTGTAATATTAATAAAAAAAAAGACTTTCTATTGCCGCCTTATCATAACTCACATTCCGAATTTTTTTGAAAGGATTTACAATCACAATCACGAAATCTCTTATACACGGTCGTAAATAGAAGCGATGACCCTACTATATGATGCTCTAATACAGCCTGCAGGCCTTTTAGCTTCGCTCGTTCAAAGCTTTCCTTTTTAGAAAAGTAAATGGTACTATTTGTTTTCGAACTAAAACCTAGAGGAATACTAAAAATAATTTGTAATTTACTACAGCACATTTATCGACAAACTTGAATCAATGTCTACGTTTTCCGTTTCATAATTTTTATATTGATTACCGTAATTTTGGGTCCTTTTCCTTCAAAATAAGTAATCATGCATACATTTTTTTTTATTAATAACCTTAGCTTAAACTAAACAAGGCATGGGTCACGATCATACGGTATTAATTTTAATTTCGTATAAATCTCAGCACCCAATATAAAAAAAAACAGTTAATTCAGCGAAGTATTTTAGCCACAGGAATTTATTTTACGTTTTAAAAATATAAACCCGATTGATAGAGATCAATAACCCCACCCTATTAGGACATACGAAACGGAATAACCTTGATCCTACAACGAAATAGTACTGGTGCGAGGTAAAGAAAACAACAATGTTATTGTTTTCTCCTGTTTTTTAAAAAAGAGTGTTGCGCCAATTTAGTCAACTATTACTAACAAAGCCAGATCTCAGTTAATTGTACAAATAATAATAAACACCAATTTAATATCAGTAACAAACTATGTAAACGAAACAATATTATCATAAATATTTATATATTTTCTAAAAATAGTTTTATTTTTTAAATATTTTTCAACCATTTCATATTATCTTCATTATTAGAAGATTTAAGACTTTCGCGATTTATGTTTGGTATTACACTAACAAACGGGTCGCAGACTGGCCTGGTTCAAGATCAGGACGGATGCAACTTGGCCGAAACGTCGAACCTTAAAAGGTTATATGTTTATACATATAATCTTAATTGATTACCTTTATACTCCGTTGTCGTCGCTGCGGCGACACATATAGTAGCCCATAGTACTCCGTTGTCGTCGCTGCGGCGACACATATAACAGTCCATAGCACTCCGTTGTCGTCGCTGCGGCGACACATATAGTAGCCCATAGTACTCCGTTGTCCTCGCTGCGGCGACACATATAACAGTCCATAGCACTCCGTTGTCGTCGCTGCGGCGACACATATAGTAGCCCATAGTACTCCGTTGTCCTCGCTGCGGCGACACATATAACAGTCCATAGCACTCCGTTGTCGTCGCTGCGGCGACACTTATAGTAGCCCATAGTACTCCGTTGTCGTCGCTGCGGCGACACATATAACAGTCCATAGCACTCCATTGTCGTCGCTGCGGCGACACATATAGTAGCCCATAGTACTCCGTTGTCGTCGCTGCGGCGACACATTTAACAGTCCATAGCACTCCGTTGTCGTCGCTGCGGCGACACATATAGTAGCCCATAGTACTCCGTTGTCGTCGCTGCGGCGACACATATAACAGTCCATAGCACTCCGTTGTCGTCGCTGCGGCGACACATATAGTAGCCCATAGTACTCCGTTGTCGTCGCTGCGGCGACACATATAACAGTCCATAGCACTCCGTTGTCGTCGCTGCGGCGACACATATAATAGCCCATAGCACTCCGTTGTCGCCGCTGCGGCGATACATATAACAGCTCATAGCACTCCGTTGTCGTCGCTACGGCGACACATATAATAGCCCATAGCACTCCGTTATCGTCGCTGCGGCGATACATATAACAGTCCATAGCACTCCATTGTCGTCGCTGCGGCGACACATATAATAGCCCATAGCACTCCGTTATCGTCGCTGCGGCGATACATATAACAGTCCATAGCACTCCGTTGTCGCCGCTGCGGCGACACATATAATAGCTCATAGTACTCCGTTGTCGCCGCTGCGGCGATACATATAACAGCTCATAGCACTCCATTGTCGTCGCTACGGCGACACATATAATAGCCCATAGCACTCCGTTATCGTCGCTGCGGCGATACATATAACAGTCCATAGCACTCCGTTGTCGTCGCTGCGGCGACACATATAATAGCCCATAGCACTCCGTTATCGTCGCTGCGGCGATACATATAACAGTCCATAGCACTCCGTTGTCGTCGCTGCGGCGACACATATAACAGTCCATAGCACTCCGTTGTCGTCGCTGCGGCGATACATATAACAGTCCATAGCACTCCATTGTCGTCGCTGCGGCGACACATATAATAGCCCATAGCACTCCGTTATCGTCGCTGCGGCGATACATATAACAGTCCATAGCACTCCGTTGTCGTCGCTGCGGCGACACATATAATAGCCCATAGCACTCCGTTGTCGCCGCTGCGGCGATACATATAACAGCTCATAGCACTCCGTTGTCGTCGCTACGGCGACACATATAATAGCCCATAGCACTCCGTTATCGTCGCTGCGGCGATACATATAACAGTCCATAGCACTCCATTGTCGTCGCTGCGGCGACACATATAATAGCCCATAGCACTCCGTTATCGTCGCTGCGGCGATACATATAACAGTCCATAGCACTCCGTTGTCGTCGCTGCGGCGACACATATAATAGCTCATAGCACTCCGTTGTCGCCGCTGCGGCGATACATATAACAGCTCATAGCACTCCGTTGTCGTCGCTACGGCGATACATATAATAGCCCATAGCACTCCGTTATCGTCGCTGCGGCGATACATATAACAGTCCATAGCACTCCATTGTCGTCGCTGCGGCGACACATAATAGCCCATAGCACTCCGTTATCGTCGCTGCGGCGATACATATAACAGTCCATAGCACTCCGTTGTCGTCGCTGCGGCGACACATATAATAGCCCATAGCACTCCGTTATCGTCGCTGCGGCGATACATTTAACAGTCCATAGCACTCCATTGTCGTCGCTGCGGCGATACGTATAATAGTCCATAGCACTTCGTTGTCGTCGCTACGGCGACACATATAATAGCCCATAGCACTCCGTTGTCGTCACTGCAGCGACACATATAATAGCCCATAGCAGTCCGTTGTCGTCGCTGCGGCGACACATATAATAGCCCATAGCACTCCGTTGTCGTCGCTGCGGCGACACATATAATAGCCCATAGCAGTCCGTTGTCGCCGCTGCAGCGATACATATAACAGCTCATAGCACTCCGTTGTCGTCGCTACGGCGACACATATAATAGCTCATAGCAGTCCGTTGTCGTCACTGCAGCGACACTTATAATAGCACATAGCAGTCCGTTGTCGTCGCTGCGGCGACACATATAATAGCCCATAGCAGTCCGTTGTCGCCGCTGCGGCGATACATATAACAGCTCATAGCACTCCGTTGTCGTCGCTACGGCGAAACATATAATAGCCCATAGCAGTCCGTTGTCGTCACTGCAGTGACACTTATAATAGCACATAGCAGTCCGTTGTCGCCGCTGCGGCGATACATATAGTAGCCCATAGCAGTCCGTTGTCGCCGCTGCGGCGATCCATATAACAGCCCATAGCACTCTGTTGTCGTCGCTGCGGCGACACATATAATAGCCCATAGCAGTCCGTTGTGGCCGCTGCGGCGATAAATATAGCAGCCCATAGCACTCCGTTGTCGTCGCTGCGGCGACACATATAATATCCCATAGCAGTCCGTTGTCGCCGCTGCGGCGATCCATATTACAGCCCATAGCACTCTGTTGTCGTCGCTGCGGCGACACATATAATAGCCCATAGCAGTCCATTGTCGCCGCTGCGGCGATACATATAATAGCCCATAGTACTTCATTGTTGCCGCAGCGGCGACATGCCAGTGTCTACAACGATGGCAGCACGTTACTACGTAAGTGATAGTCACGGTTAAAATCACCCGGAGTTTGCAACATTGTTTAAACTCTGAGCAGCTAGATGCAACAGTCAAAATGCCCCGGAGTTAAAACGTCGGTAAAAAAAATCTTACAGTGTAAAAGTTTAACCAACAAATGTTTAACCTAACTTTTTAAATCACTTACAATTATTTAAGGTAGTGTATGGGAAGTGAAACCACAGTTTAATTAAAATGTCAATTTTCCGTCAGCTCTAACGACAATTTACCAGACAGTTTAAATAAACTGAGTCCTGATAGGGTTGGCACTGCTTTTTTTTGGTTCGCCACCGCTTTTTTACAGGGACAAATAAGTAATGCTAAAATAGTTAAAAAAGATATTCCATAGCTAATAATATACGGGGGAAGTAATTGGAAAGTAGTTTGCATGGAGCGACTCCTTGTGACCATTTTCAGTAGTCCCATTTTCCGTCGCAACTAGCCGCAGTCCATGAGCTCTCTTCGAAAAGCCAAAAAGATAAGCATAATAGTTTAGTCTTAAGCTTGAGCTTTCAGCTTCGCAGATCTTTAAAAGTTGTTAACATATATATAACGGATTACAGAAAATAAATTCAAGTACTTCAGTTCGCAAACCCTATTTATCACTGTCAAACATTAAACTAGTGATCGATTAATAGTTTAAGAGCTCGCATAGAATTTGCTGCGGCAGCAATTGCGCCGACCATAATGTTTTGAATTTAGATTATTTCACGCACTGAAAGTAAAACTCAGATCTTTTAGTACAAAAAAAAAATATTTTGTGTCCTTAGGTCCTCCTTTCATTTTTATGTAAACTAACAAAAATCTCTGTGCAATTCCTCCTAAAGGCTTAGGTTAATATAAAGGTCTTACGCAAATTGAGTTGAATAGGTCGTTTTATATAATTTTTAGTGGGGGTAGTAACAAACCAGTGTCGATTGTAGTTTAGAGGGGGAATGGTTATAAAAAGTGGTGTAAAGTATGAGAGAGCCAGTCTCTTTCTAGTACTCGTGCAAGATTAATGATTTCCACGCAGGCAAAGCTGCACGTATAGCTAGTCAATATTTTTTTTACCTTCCCTATCTATCAAAATTATTAAAGTAAAGTTGATATACTTACATTGTGTTTTCTAAGAGAGGGTCGTCATTACACTCCTTGTAAAGCAATATTTATTTATTTATTTATTATATTATATTATATGTTTAATCATCCGCGCAACCATTCTAGCTTTACTCGTAATTGTCATGTGTTTTGAGATAACAGAAATGTTTAGCGGTTCATCGACTATAATGTGCAAGTAGCTTCAATAAGAATATTTTGCATTAAGAATTTGTCGATTATCAGTGGCGTCTAGTACAACCCCCGTAGCCCTCGTACTGTGGGGGCTGTATGTCAAGGGGCGCAACCTGGGGTGATGAAAAATGAAAAAATGTTAAGTAAAAACTATAGAAAGATACGAGTAGGCGAGAAGAGGTAAGATGAATTACTGGACCATGCCATGTTAGTTACAATCACATAAAAAAAATTATCATCAAGGTCATTGGTAGGGGAAAGTTTATTAGTAAAAAAATAAAAGTGTATAGAGTAAATTAAGGTATACTAATTTTCTACACGTACGTATGTTTGTCATACGACATTGGTAGGGGATAGTTTATTATTATGGGAAGAAGAAAGGTGTAGAGAGCAAATTACTTCAATCTATTTACGCGACTGAAACAAGCGAGGCAACTCTACCTCAGCGTATATTGAATGGTAGGTACGCCATGTGTTTTAGGAAAGTTTAAGGAATGTCTACTATCGGAAAATAGCAATAAAAATGTCTTATGCAAATATATTTTTGAAATTTCTTGTATTGCTTACTATTGATTAGAATAATTTATAGAATAGGCGTTACTTTGTGTAATTGCATAATACAAAAATTATGATAAAGTATATTTCTATAAGCCGCGTTTGTTAAAAAAATCTATGCGTTAAGTGTAAGAAACAAAAACCGTTCTCCTACCTTACATATGTAAGATTAGGATAAGTCACGGCAAGTATCACAAAGTACCACCACCACCAATAACACACTATCCGAGTACTACACACATGCTCTACGACAATCGCAACGTTTTCTTAGAGCCTGACGATCTCCCGATCATGCTTCGGTTACAGGGAAAAACTGAGCAGCGATATAGATTCTACGCATTTCATTTCAGCAGATTCTTATTTTAGTTATTAAACTCAATAGGGTCAAAATAACATTTTGGGTGGAGCATCGTTGTTACACGTCAAATTTGTTAAAAAGTAATTGAGACACCGTTTATACAGATCGGCAAAAAATATGACTTTCTTTAAACGACGGGCATAAACGGCTGAAGCTTATATAAAAAACAGAACGTAATTTATTTTGTTTGAAAAAATGTAGTGCAGGAAATTTGCGGTGCACAAAGTGTTAAGGTGCCTTGCACTGCCTTCTCATTGGACCCCCCCCCCCGCTTTTATTAATACCTTTCGTCCTAAACAAAAATATCTCATAGTGACCCTACTAAGGACTAATTCCAAACATTCGCCACATTAAACAGCCCATTGTTAGGCGATTTACGTTCCTAAGATGTTTTACGCAACGGCTGAAATCGTGTAATTTTGCGTACATCTGGTACAAGGTTACATCACTTAAAGCCGTATACTCTACCACGTCATCGTGTAAAATATAGGCTTAAAATATGAAACATGTGTTCTGCAAACATTTGAGATTGTTAATTTATAAAGCTCGCTTTTTATGAGGAAATTTATGTAGAATTAGTAGCACTTCTTTCACTATAGTACGCAATAAATGATGCACATCGAGGCTTAGAGAGAGAAATCGGCTAGATTCTGCTTCATAGAGCATTGTCTCTGTCGTACAGACTGACGTACCCATGCGAAACGTCACATACTAACTGAGAGACAGTGACAGCGCTCTACGAAACCGAATTGACCGGCTGTTTTGTTCTAAGCCTCGATGTTACATTATTTATTGTCGGGTACTATACTTAAGTCATCATCCTCCTACCCTTATCCCACTCTAAGTGAGGTCGGCACAACATGTTTTTCTCTTCCATTACCTCATATCATTTGTCAACTCTGGCGCTTCTCCTTTGACATGCATGTCATACTTCACACAATCCAACCATCTCTTTTTAGGCCTCCCTCTAGTTATATATTCATCTACATTGACTGAACACTAGTTTGGTCACATGATTTTCATCCCTCCTCATTACATGTCCATACCATCACAATCTTGCATTATTTATTCAATAGATATAAAGGAAAAATATCGTTATAATAATATGTTTTAATATATGAGTACATATCGCCTCATCCGAAGAATAAATTTACATTTCCTATGTTTATACAGAGGACGTATAACTTTTTTCGATGGGAGATATAGTCGCTCTTAAAATTTATTCAGAATTGTCAACAGACTTTTATTTCTACCTACTATTTATCCTATTTTGGTATTTAGTTATGATGACACACGTGTCATTAAATAAAACACTACTTATACAAAATTCGTATTTATTTAATTAAGCCAACCAAATTTCCCCTATCCACTACAACATATCAAAATTATAATAAGAATAACTTAATAAAAAAAAAACAAAACACCCTCATATAAAAATTCCAATCAAAACCAAATGTCAAATGCTACTGTTATTTTAACAAATTGATAAATAAAGACTTAAAATAAACATAAAATTTAAAATACCATTCCAATATAATATAGTTAAATAAAAATAAATCTAACTAAAGAACTAAATAATTACAACAATCAATTTAACTAATGAATATTTTGTTCGGTACTGGATTTTCCGTTCTTATTTCTAAATAATTAAAAGACAAAAAAATTAAATAATAAAATAGGTAGCTATGTTAAGTAACAGCAATAAAATCTAATCAAATAAATTAATCTTAAAATAATTGTATATGTATACCTCAAAAAAGCTACAGGCGATTTATTGAACTTTTCAGAAGAGACAAATCTCTATGAAAGGAAAATCTATATTTATAAAGAGAGATATGTTATATGAAATTTTCGATTACATAAAATCATATAGTTATTATACTAGAGTAGGGAAGCGAAATGAAATATTTTAAGAAACAAAAACTATTCTAGGTGACAATTCTACAAAGATGTATCTTGCAAAAAGATTAAATATCTCGCCAGAGATTATTGAAGAAATGTATATGAAATTGCCTGCATTAAAAACTACCAGAGCAGCTAAGGTATACTATCACAATAACATTAGTCCAAAAAAATAGGAGATAAATATTATTTAAGTCAATGGAACCAATATGTGTTATTTCAAATTTATTTAATAAAGAGCCTATTAAAATAAAGGGAAAGCAAATGAGAGTGTGATGAGAGACAGCCCAGCTATGAAAATGTGTGAATCTCTAGAGACGATCGTCGTTTCAAACCCCGGGCACCAATGAGTTTTTCTATTTAAACTTATGTGTCTCAATGAATTTATCACACGCTTTTCGGTGAAGGAAAACATCGTGAGGAAACCTGCATATCTATAGAGAATTCTAAGGATATGTGTAATCTACTAATCCGCATTGGAGCGTGGTAGGTAAGACCAATACTTCTTTCTAAAAAAAACGGAAAGAGGAGGCCTATGCTCAGACGTGGGATCGTAACAGGCCGTTACCTTACTTTACTTTTTACTTTAACTTTACGGCAGTTTAAAAATACTAAAAAAAATGCTAATACAGAAAGCCTACTATACTATTGAGGATTACTTAGACGATAAGAATACGTGGATATAGCTACTGTACCAGAAAGTAATAACCAAATGTAACTAGTTATAAGAATTTTAATCGAAAACAGCAACCACCGAGTTTCTTGCTGGCTCTTCTTGGTAGGAGCAGACGTGGGATAGTAACAGTACTATCCGTACTGTTACTATCCCACGTCTGATAACGGTCTGTACCGTTACTTTACTTTTTACTTTTTTAAATATCAAAAGGTAAGTCGACTTATCTTATATTCGACTTAATACGCCTGTTACGGATATTACTCCGGCATATAAGCTTGGAGTGTTTGACAGTTAAATTTGTAATTAAACGGATGAGATGAGATGATGAAATGAAGGGATGATGGATGGAGAAATGATTTGTAAAATAGTAAATAATGCCGTGAGGTATCCGGCAGAATAGAATAGACCACTCTCCTTTCTTACCGAGGTGTCGTAAGAGGCGACTAAGGTGAATGCCGTGTGGTATCCGGCTGCATAGAATAGACCACCCTGATTTCTTACTGAGGTGTCGTAAAAGGCGATTAATGTAAGTTGACGTCAGGCAGGTGGCCGGTCGTAAAATACGCAGCCAAATCATATGACGACATCTTTGTAACATGGTGTGCCGACCCCACTTAGAGTGGGACAAAGGCAGGTGTTTGATGATAATAAAGATGTAGAATAATAAATAGTTCATAAGGTTTAATATCACCGATACAATTCATTTTCATCCAAATGAGTGTGTATTTTGTTGATGCGAGAATGGAAATGCAGTCAAAGTATTTGTTATTGGTTTTTTGTATCATTGTTTCTTTTTGTCTTTTCTATATCGCTAGAATATTTAGCATGTTATTGCGATAATCCAGAGCATCCATATTGTTTTACAAAGTTGGCAAAACAAATAAGTCTGCAGAATTACTGATATTCCTTAACACAAGATTCTTAGATAGGGGTCAGATGTTCTCCCACTTCAACGGCCAAATTATTACTTTTCTGTTAGTACCTTGCAAAAGTGGATTACACGACAATATTGTTAGAGATAAATAGTGTGAATAAACAAAGATAATTATTCGAACTACTCTATTTTATTAACTCTATGATAATAAGTCTACGTCAGTTACAGGAAAGCTATAGATACCTAAAAACCAATCACATTTGAACAGCGCGTTGTTTCTCTACCATATTTGTAATAACATTTTGAGAAACTTTACCTTTACTTTCATTCTCAGCAAGTATTCTGTTAATAATATTCGCACAATCTTTATTCTCGAGTATACTAACATGATTGCCTTCTAAGTGATAAACGGTCACTGAACCTTCTGTAATTTTATCCAAACCATAATTATCTTCAATCACTAAAGTAGGAAGCGTGTCTTTTGGACGTAAAAGAATAATAGGCGCTTTCAGTTTCTTAATATCGCCGTGTGAATAATTGGATACCATTTTGAGGCGGTCGAAACATGAAATGCTTATGTAACTTATGAATTGGGGGGAATACTTTTGTTGGACCGGCACTGTTGTCATGGCGTAGAGCACTCTCTCATCGTAAGCTTCTATTTCGCTTAGTTTCTCAACCAAATCGCTGGAGGTCTCGTTTTTGGGACTCACGATGTTTATTGTGTGTCTGATGATATTGTTCTGCAACTGAGCGTCATCTTTGAAGCTCATTGTCAATGTGAGTGCTCCGTAAAGGAACTCGGGTGCGCCGTCAACGCAGAATATCGTTCCTTTATGACCTGAAATATGACAATTGCATCGATGTTTTGAATTCTATTTAAATCACGCAATCGATTTACAATAAATACTAAAAAATTACAAAAACTTTACAGACCTTCGCTTTCCAAAATGCTAGCTAATTTCAACATTGGAAGAGTTCCGAAACTATAACCCAGAAGAACATAAGGCATTCCAGGATTTAACCTTGATCGTATTATCTGAAAGAAATTCATTATTATTGATAATAAATACTAATTAGGCAGATTCAAGTGATCCAATCTATGGATTATTCTTATTTGGACAGATTAGATGGATTATGCTTCAAATGTCAAGTGCGTGCCCTTTTCCACCAAATGCATTTCCATTGAAATCACAGTGGCAACGATATTCCAAATCTTAAGATGATATTGAAACTTAGTCGCTAACTATGGGCTTCATAAGATAGGTCAAAGTCACTCAGCGGGCTATGGAGAGAGCTACAATTGGAGTATCTCTACGTATTCAAATCAGAAATGAGGAGATCCGTGGAACAACCAAAGTGACGGACATAGCTCAACGGCTCTCAAGGCACAAGTGGCAATAGGCAAGGCACACTGTTGAAGAACCTATAGACCTTGGGGTCTCAAGGTGCTAAAATGGCGACTCTGCACTGGAAAACATAGTATAGTATAGAGAGATACCCCCACTAAGACAGACGACCTCAGAAAAGTTAAAAAAAGGAAAAACACGAGGAGCCGTTGAATCCAGGCGGCACAAGATTGTGTAGCCTGGAAGTTCTTGGAAGAGACATATTTCCAGTAGTTGATATCTTTTGGTTGATAAGAGAGAGAGAGAGAAGATAAGCCGTAGTTTTACATTTAGATTAAGTAGTTCATTGTTGTCTTTATAAATAATGATATGCATGCTGTGACACCTAAAACCAGTGCATTTAATGCCTTGTGTGGTGCACTTAGTTTAATTCAATGTTTTAATATGCCACTGTTTGTTCCTCAATAAATAAATAAATAATTGATGAGTAACTAATTCACAAAAAATATTTTGAATTTAAATTTTATTTCATTTATACGGTACATATTATAAATAAATGTTAGTTTTGTATATCTCACGTTATGGTAAATGTCGGACATCTGTGCGTGCAAACTGCAAAAGACGTATAAAGTAAGTTTGATCTATTATTGAATATAAATATAATACCTGGTGTAATCTGTCGGTCATGGTGTCTAAAGTATCATTTTTGTTATCAATGCCCAGCTGTAGAACGCAAATCTTGATCTTCAATCTCCGACACAGGGGCGCCATCACCGCAGCACACCCTTCAAGGCCAGGCAACATGAACATCACCAGTTCGTTATCGTGAACTGATACATCCGTCTGGAATAAAATGTCATACATAAAAATATTAAATGTTAATATTATTACTACACAGTGAGCTGTGAGACCGTGCGATTTTTTCTATTAAAAACTCATGTAATATAACAAACTCATGTAATACAATAACGTACTGCAGTACGATTTTTGTCGTGGAGCCTATCCTCCTGATGATGCTTCGGTTTCGGGACTGTTTATTTATCTCATAAACATTATTGCGAATGTATTAATAATAACGTTTTTTCTTCTTCCTGAAAAATTGACTAAAATAAGATAGGACACTTTGCCAGTTCACAGTCGATATGTCAGGATTCTCTTCACCGTAAACATGATTAAGCAATGTTTTAAATAGTTCTTTTAACTTGCAAAAATTTAGTAAGGATTACGCCAGTCGAGAAGTTAAATAACGTCCTGGATGACAATTTGATCGGTATCATCCATGCTAATATTGTAAATGAGAAAGTATTTATTTATGTTAAGTTATTACAACTTATCCACAATCAAAGCAATATTGATAAAATTTAGTACAATTAAAGCTTATGTTCCAGGCTAACATATAGGTTTATAAAAAGTCTTTTCTCCAAGAATAGAAAAGGAAAACATAGTAGATAATGGAGGGTATTAAACACTTTAGTTTATGCGAACAAAGTCGTGATATAACTAGTCAATAAAAAGAAGTAAAATTGACGTATCGATGTTATTGAAAATATTGCTTTCAAAGTCGTAGTTTTGTCCTGAAAAGAATTTTTAAGCTAAATATCAAAATTTTACCTCAGACCCATCGCTGACCATCGTCGGCATGTAGATAAATGGTTCCGAAGCCAGATCTTCATCGCCAAAATTCCTCATCAACACTCTTAGACCGGCGGTATCTTCAGATGTCACTGGGTGAGCTGTCACTGCGGTAGAGGCAGCTGCTTCTTTTTGAGCTGTTAGCTCGACGAGTCTAAAAGAATTGTTAATATCAGATTTTTAAGAAAATCATAAGTATAAATGTTATTTGTGTTCATTTCAATGCTCAATAATAAATAAATAAATTAGTAATCAAGAAGAAGAGGTATAACATTTTGATATTGTCGTAAGAACTTTAGAAATATATTTATTTCCTCAAAATTCTTAGATCTTTTTTTGAATTTAAACTATCGTGAGTGGTATTCATAACTAATGTTGTGAGAGATCGGCTATACTCACATCTTATTTTATCGGATGAGCCCGACTAGTTTCAGTAGAGGGAACAGTTCCCGCCCTGATAACGCCACGTAAAGAGCTCATGAATAAGAGCCCCGCATTGCCTTAAAACTAGTCGGCTCATCTGATAAAATAAGCCGCGAGTATAGCCGGTCTCTCAACATTAATTATTCTTATATCTATAAGTCTTGTAAGTTTTATTTCATTCTTCACACTTTGTTCACACTGTTATACTTAAAAGAAAATCCCAACCTTGATGTTTTATTATTTATGTATCTAACGAAAAATAAATTAAAAAAATCTAATTCAATTCGTAGACTGCTTTTTAAGTTTTAAAGTCCAAAACAAAATGTTGATGAATATATTATGATGATGAATATGTTATCTTTAAAAATTAGCTTTTGTTTACTAAAACTTCACCGCCGAGTCAAAAAATTTGTCTATATCGATCAAGCCCTATTACTAACACCCTACCAAAAATTATATCAATGACATTTTACCTAGTTGTTCAGAATTTAGATAACCTTCCCTTTTGATCCCAATATTTTCATTTTACACATTCAGAAAAAATATACTACCTGGCAAAGGTCAAAGTTCTGATGTCCTGAGCTGTGAGGAATATCTCGAACTCCCTCTCTAGTGTTTGTTTAATTTCCACCGCCATCATACTGTCCATTCCTAACTCGGCAAGTGTTACTTGATGTGATACCGTCTTCAAATCCTTGATACCTATATAACAAATTTGAAGCATAAAATTTTCGAAAAGTGTTCTTCTTAATTTAATATTATCAAGACTTCTCTACCGTAATCTCAACATTTGTTCATCAAGTTTACAAACGTTAACGCGTTTTTCACAAGAAAACTCACTTATGGCTTCCGAATATGTTCTACATTTTGCGCAGCTACTATTTCCTAAAATTGTATTTATGTTGTAAAAATTTTTAAGAGAATTATTAGTAGCGGCGCAAAACATACTTCCATTTCAAACTATCAAAAGCTAGGTATTAGTTTTTAATATATTCGTATATTCTATATTCGCGTTACAAAATTAGCATCCAATAGCTGGAATCACATTAATATTAATTAGATGACCTCCTGTATACTGTGTTCTGTACTTATTACGTCAAACTTAGAAGTATGAAGAAATATTGTAAAACAAAATCGTATATTTCAAGTTATTCTCCTGCCTTATCCCATGTTGTTCGTATTTTACGACCGGCCACCTGCCTGACGTGAACTTACCTTAGTCATATTTACGACCCCTCGGTAAGAAGGAGGGTGGTCTATTCTATCCAAGCGGATACCACACGGTGGGTCAACATACCTTAGTCGCCTTTTACAACACCACGGTAAGAAATGAGGGTGGTCTATTCTACTCAGCCAGATACCACTCGGCTTAAATCATATGTTTCAAGTAATGTTGCTTTTTTGTGGTACATTCGCATTTTTTATTACATTTTTATAATAGTTTAAATATTTATGTGTACGCAATAAAGAGACTACAAACAAAAAAACAGTTCAATTTTAATTTGTATCAATGCAAATAACTAAATTTTCATATCCCGTCATAGGGTTTTATTGTTTCCACTCACATCTTCTTTCAATTGTTAGAATATTCATGTGTTTTCAAAATTGGACCTACATATCTGAATCGCACGTCCTATGTATATGGATTCTGTAATTTTCTCAATTCTTAATTATGAATGAGTTTGAAATAGGATGTTTATTCTGCCCAATATTTAATTTAACATCTTAAAGTGAAGAGAATTTGCAGAACAAGCCTCGGTGATAGCTTAATTAAGACGATGGATAATCAGATCTGATGTGCTCAAAATTGCATAAATAAGCCAAGCTAAAGTTAATTGAATTCAAAGTAAAAACTGGATGACAATGATGGATGGAGGATTATAGCAACATATTTAAAGTCATGTCAAAGAGACCTCTCTACGAATTATTAAATTACGCACTTCAAAATTACTTACCCATAATTTGCGCAACAGCATCCACCATACTGCCACAACCGGAACCGCCAGCTTTCTTCTCCGCCACCACAATTGAAGAAACTATAGCTGCGTCCTGTTTGAGAAACTTGTCCATGGATAGCAGACAAGAGGAAATCCTCTGTTGAAGAGTTCCACCGATTTCCAGTTGCACATCTTCGTCTTGCATATCAGCGACTAAGCCAACCTGGTTTTATGAAATATTTAACTACCGAAATTTTAAACAGGAGAAGAGTACCTGCTTAAATGATATAATTCTAAAAAAAGGCACAAAATATAAATAAACCGCCTGATTTGTGACAAGTACATAGAGAAAGGTAAGGACGAGGCAGAATTCTGTGTTGAGACTTTTAATTTGACAGGGATCATTGATATTGATCGGTCAATAATATTGATAATGTCATGTACGGTCTTCTAGAGTCTTTATTTTGCTGACTTTATTCTTCTGAGATTATGGAGGCTACCGTCATTTGCATATTTAATAAAAAATACTTACATCGCCGACAGCGCCCCATTGTATTGCCAGAGCCGGCAGACAAAGCTTCTTCCTCCACTCGCAAATTCTTTCCATCACGGAGTTGGCGAAACCGTAATTGGTCTGACCCGCGTTACCCCGTCCACATGATACAGAAGAGAATATAACGAAGTCCCTGATAAAATCAAGGAAATGCGTGAATAGAAAGATATAATAATCTTTAATATACTCATGCAGTATAAAATTAACTAAACAAATACGCAATTTAAACTGAGTCGTCGAGTAAGTTGAAACCAACGAGCGATAGAAAGTATATTTAAAATTGGGATATCTGATTAGGAACTGTAGTCACTGAATAAGTTAATAAGTTTGAAAAAACAGATGCTAGGATATCAAAGTGTTGAAATAATTAACCAGCGGTGGCAAAACCTGTAGATATGGAATGATGAGATTGTATTAGACTGCGAAAGAACACTACTCTTGAAGTTAGAAGACGTAAAAAAAGGTGGGACCGATAATAGATATATAATGGTGGAGAAAAATGACAAGAATAATAAGACGAAGAAAAGAATTAAGCTAAAAAAACTTTTTTCTCTCACATAGTTCTCACATCAAGCCTTACATCGATACAAAATATGAACCTTATAGAATAAATCACAAGATCTGAAAATTTCGTTACTAATGCTAAAGTAAATTTCAATTCCAATCATTAGTAGTCTGTCTCAATTTCGACCTTTGCCTTCTCATTACAATAAAACTTAAATGTGCTTTCTTCACGCATTAACAGTTTTCCAAGAATATGAGGCGAATAATTTGATAGAATTAGTAGTAAATTATGTTTTAGCAGATTCTTTAGACCGCAATAATATTAAATGTAAATTATAATATTACTAACTGTGCCTACAGCGGCTTCGCGTGCGTGGAATTCATATAAGACATAAAAGTAGTTATTGTGAGTTAACTGTGAGAAATAGAGACATGCTAATGTGGACTTTTTTGTAGTATTTTCATAGATCTACAATTCTCTAGTACATCACATTAGCGCATCGCTGCTGATTTACGCAGCGCACGTGACTTAAGCTCCCAGCAAGCAAATTTTTTAACAACATGGCAATCTCTTCAACATAATTCAAATAATACCGATATGTACTATTTACCTAAACCAACTGGAAGTATTGCACTATCTTTTGGTGAAATCCGTACAAAAATCCGTTTAGTAGATTTTGAGAAAATCGATTACATACAGACAGACAGCCTTTTGGGACTTTGTTTTATAATAAGTATAGCAATACGTTTAAAAATTGTACGATGTTATTGAAATCGCAATCAGATCTTCAACTACGTGAAAACTAAATCCATAATTTGTGAACCTAAATTAAGAAAAATACGTATAAGTATGGATTAGGTACATGAAATTTACAAAAACAATATTTTTTCTGTATCTATGAAAGAGTATTATGACATATCTTGTTTAATTATATACTAATTAACTCGGAAACGATAGATTTCTACCATTACCAACCTAATTGATATTAGGATCCACCATAACGAAGTTCGGCGTCAGAAAGTCCGATATTACCTGGATTGTATATAATAACAACTATGTTATATATTCGTTAGGTAACTTACTTGAGTTTCGGACACAGTTTTTTGGATAGCTTATCTAAATTCATCGTGGCCTGAGCTTTCGGCGCAAACGATATCTTGAATGTCTCTGGTGTCTGATTCTGGAAGATACTGTCCTTCAAAATCACGGCCAAATTGAATATAGCAGTGATTTCTCCCATTGCGTTGGCCATTTTTAACATCTCCTCGCACCCAGATTCAGTGGTTACATCGTGTGTTGAGATTTTTACATCTGCACCATAGCCAGTCCAAGCTCTGTTAGAAAAAAATCTGTTTAATCCCTGTTTGATTAAAAACTTCAGAAATCATTTCAATTCTTGTTAAAGACAATGAAAGCGCAAAGTTTAAACCAATTATTTGATTTTTTCTAATTATTATTTCTCCGAATATTCAATGTCTTAATAATCGTCATTAATGTTTAATGTATCTCTAAATATTACTATACTGTAGGGGAAAAGGCCAGGGATTCAAATTATACACTGACTCTAATGAGTAACGTATATTTTTATTATACGTATATAATTTTTGTACATAAAAATATAAAGAATTCTAAAACGATAGGTGATGTATATAATAGACAAAGTAGGAACCGACATAAGCTTGCGACTCCTGCTTTACGCCTTGCAAAAGTACGTAAATCGTTTGTGGGTTTGGGTATAAGATTCTATAATAAAATTCCGAAATCAATTTTGGTCATGCCATTACAGCAGTTTAAAACCACTGTTAAAAAGAGGCTGATACAGAAAGCCTACTATACTGTTGAAAATTACTTAGATGATAAGGATGTGTGGATACAGGTGCACTTCTACCCTGTACAAGACAGTAATAAATAAATGTAACTAGTTCTAAGATTTATATTTTAAAAAGAGCAACCGCCGAGTTTCTTGCTGGTTCTTCTCGGTAGGAACAGCTTTCCGAACCAGCAGTAAAGTTGACGATTCAAAAGCACTTGTTTACAAGTTTACTTGAATAAAGAATATTTTGATTTGATTTGATTTGATTTGATTTGATTCAATGTATTTCCACTGGAAGGCAATATGTCCGATAACTATGACGTCTTGAACAAAGTAAAAAGAGTAGCTAAACATGGCGCACGCTGTTTTTATACACTTCATTTAGTGTGGCCATTTTATAAAGATATATTGCATTAATTTTTGTTGCAAATAAAAGCATGAATGCCAACATATACATGTTTAATAATACATTTAAATGATTTAGCGTCTAATTATTTCTGTTGGCGGTATAAGACTATGCTTTGTTATTCCGCCTTTATATAATAATAGCTGTGCCAGCGGCTTCGCCTGCGTGGAAATATTTTTTTATAGAATTCAAATTGTAAACATAAAAGTAGTTATTTTGATTTAACCATAAGAGATAGAGACATGCTATCGCGGACTTTTTTGTTGCATTTTTATAGATCTACAATTCTCTAGTACACTACTTTTGCGTATCTCTGCTGGTTACGCAGCGCACGCGACTAAAGTTCCCAGCACGCAAGTTTTTTAACAACTGCGCGATCTCTTCAATACAATTTAGATAATACCGATATGTACTATTTACTTAAACCATCCGGAAGTATTTCCCTATCTTTTGGTGAAAACCGTACAAAGATCCGTTCAGTAGATTTTGAGAAAATCGATTACATACAGACAGCTTTTTGGGACTTTGTTTTATAATAAGTATAGATAGGAGTCTTAAAAGTAACTCAACCAATTTTTTTTTTTTTAATTTAAATTTATATTTTTCTTACATTTTTAATTATTTTAATATTTTTAATATTCTTGTTATTTTTACCATCCACCGTGTCATCTAATATTTTATCTTAGTTTTAGTTTGAGTTTTGTATTTTTCTTTTACCTTTTCCTAGACTTTTAAGTTTAAATTTGTACGTATTTTGATTATCCTTTTTATTTGTAACACTGTATATGGAGCATGTTGTGTTCTCCTCACTTCACCAATTATAGGAATAATTGGTGGTACACTTAGCTCATGTGTAAAATAATATTATTACTTTATTTTGTGTACCTCTGTTGGAGTCCCTAAATAAATAAATAAATAAATATACCTTAGCCGTGATGACTGGTATCCATTGCTGATCCCTCGTCTAGATGTGAGCACCACCTTCCTAGCACCACGTATGATGAGCCAATCGGCTAATTCAAGGCCAAAACCACCAAGACCTCCCACCACAATGTAAACTAGGTCTTCATTACACCTATATCTGGATATGTTAAAATTAAAACGCATTATTTCATCAGATCAAATAATGTTACAAGATTTATATTTTAAATCTAATATAAATTTTTAAATCATTTCACGTTATAGCGATTTTGGATTTGGTGATATTTAGCTCATACGCAAATTTGTTTTTTAGATTATGCATAATTTGGATAATGTGCCGTGTGGTATCCGGCTGCATAGAATAGACCACCCTCATTTATTTTTTATTTTTATTATTATTATTTTTTTTATTATGAATTATCAACAGTAGTTACAATGATAAATTACTTATATGCTACTTTAGATTTCTTGACTATTGTTAGTACAATGAAATAATTATCTGTAATTAGTAAGTAAGCTGTGATAGCCCAGCGGTGAGACCGTGTGACTCTTTCGAGGGGAACACGAGTTCAAACCCGGGCAGGCACCAATGAGTTTTTCTATTAAAACTCATGTGTCTAATTGGTAATTGCAATTGATCACACGCTTTTCGGTGAAGGAAAACATCGTGAGGAAACCTGCATATCTCTAGAGAATTCCGGAGATATGTGTAACCTACCAATCCGCATTGGAGCAGCGTGGTAGGTCTTAGCTCCAACCCTCCTCTCCAGAAACGGAGAGAGGAGGCCTATTCCCAGCAGTGGGATTGTAACAGGCCGCTACTTTACTACTTTAGTAGTCCAATTACAGATAATTACGACCTGCCTATAAATTTTATATTGTAATCAATATCCAAATAATATTAAACTTAAATCTATAATAATTATGATTATAATTATAAAGATAATTAAGCATAAAAATATATACCCATAGAATAAATAATAAAAAAATAAAAATATGTTGATATGATAATAAAGCATAAAAATATATACCTATATGAAAAAACTGAATTTGCCCAGAAAAATAAAGGCAGTGGAGTTCAATGACGTTGTAAAACAATTAATTTAACTATCTTAAGAAAGTATCGTGTCAATTAGTATTTATTTTTTTATCGAGGTGTCGTAAAAGGCGACTAGGGTTAAATACGTAGCCAAATCATGTGACAACATGCTTGTGACATGTTGTGCCGACCCCACTTAGAGTGGGATAAGGGCAGGAGGATGATGATGCATAATTTCTATAATATTTTTAAGTTATTTGTCTTTGTTTTTATAAATATGAATTCTTTATTGAGTTAAAATATTATTTAATTATACTTTGTATTCAAAATTACCTTGGAATAGCCTTAACTGAACAGGGTTTTGGTTTAACTGGACAGTGAGATCGTTCCTCTTCCCGAATTTTGATGATTACCTAAAGACAAATATTTGATCTTTCATTCCTTCAGTAAATTGGTTCAATCGTAAAGTTACACTATAATGAGTAGATGATACAAATTATATAACTAAATCTTCAGCTTCACAAGGGTCTTAACACATTTGTTAATGTGTTATATCATTACAAGCTTCTGCTCGCGGCTTCGCTCGCGTGTAATTTGGTCTGCCCCAATAAAATACTGTGAATATTAAGTACTCTATGGCACTCCATTCAATTCAATCATATTGTGATAACTTTCAAACTATTCGGCCAAATTACTTAGTGTGAAAGACAAACTTTATCTGCATAAAATACTAAAAGCGACAAATGTATTGATTTTTATAACAGTCTTATAAGTATACTAAAATGTGCATTGTAAAATAGAATCAAGTCTAATTATAAAAATTATGAGTCACGATTTTGGTCATATTCGATCATAATAAAAGAGCCATTCGTGGCATCTACAATTTAAGTCCGCGTGATTCACTGCGAGAGAAGTTTAAGGAAACAGGTATTCTAACATTTGCTTCACAGTATATTTTAAATAACGTAATTTTTGTACATAAAAATATAAAGAATTATAAAACGATAGGTGATGTATATAATAGACAGAGTAGGAACCGACATAAGCTTGCGACTCCTGCTTTGCAAAAGTACGTAAATCGTTTGTGGGTTTGGGTATAAGATTCTATAATAAAATTCCGAAATCAATTTTGGTCATGCCATTACAGCAGTTTAAAAACACTGTTAAAAAGAGGCTGATACAGAAAGCCTACTATACTGTTGAAGATTACTTCGATGATAAGGATGTGTGGATATAGGTGCACTTCTACCCTGTACAAGACAGTAATAAATAAATGTAACTAGTTCTAAGATTTATATTTTAAAAAGAGCAACCGCCGAGTTTCTTGCTGGCTCTTCTCGGTAGGAACAGCTTTCCGAACCAGCAGTAAAGTTGACGATTCAAAAGCACTTGTTTACAAGTTTACTTCAATAAAGAATATTTTGATTTGATTTGATTTAATAGATATATGCTATCGCGGACTTTTATTTAGAACTATTCAAGACAAACAATACTGCGGTACATCATCTTTGTGTAGGTCCATGGGTTTATGCAGCGTACGTCAAGATAGCTCATAGAGGACAGATTTTTCCGACTTTAGTAACATGTGTTGTTATATAACATTATATCATTACAAATTGTAGCCTATATGTTATTCCGATGTAAAACTTATGTAACTGTTAAGTTTCATTCAAATCCGTAAAATAGTTTTTTCGTGAAAGAGTAACAAACATCCATCCATACTCACAAACTTTCGCATTTATAATATTAGTAGGATATACACGCATACTATCAATTTAGGAAAGCTTGTTTTACAGTACAGTAAAATAACTGGCAATAAAGTAAATTTGAAGTATATATGACTGATGCCTGACCCGTTTGTGCAGTGGCTAGTGACTGCCTTTAGCTTCGTGGGTCTCGGGTTCGATTACCGCCAGGGACCAACATTTTCTACAAATAATTTGTTGGTTCTTCGAGCCTGGGTGTATATTTGTATTTAAGTATGTACTTAAAATTATATATGTAGTATATTTACCAGTTGTCAGTCACACATAACACAAGTATTAAGGTACTTTGGGGACGGACGACCGTGTGTGTTAGTGTCCCATATATTTATTTATTCTTCATTTAAATCCCATATATTTAGTCAGACTTTTAGTCTGAGAATAAAATAAAATTATGATCGGGAAACCCAAACCCTGGGCAGGCAGCAATGGGTTTTTCTAATGAAACTTAAGCGGATAATTATAATTTATCACATACTTTTTGGTGAAGGCTAACGTCAAATTCAAATTCAAAATATTCTTTATTCAAGTAAACTTGTAAACAAGTGCTTTTGAATCGTCAACTTTACTGCTGGTTCGGAAAGCAGTTCCTAGCGAGAAGAACCAGCAAGAAATTTGGCGATAGCTCTTTTTAAAATATAAATCTTATAACTAGTTACATTTAGTTATTACTGTCTTGTACAAGGTAGAAGTACAGCTATATCCACACATCCTTATCATCTAAGTAGTCTTCAACAGTATAGTAGGCTTTCTGTATCAGCCTCTTTTTAACAGTGTTTTTAAACTGCTGTAATGGTATGGCCAAAATTGATTTCGAATAAAGAAATAATAAGATTTATATTTTAAAAAGAGCAACCTCCGAATTTTTTGCTGACTCTTCTCGGCAGGAACAGCTTTCCGAACCAGCAGTAAAGTTGACGATTCAAAAGCACTTGTTTACAAGTTTACTTGAATAAAGAATATTTTGAATTTGAATTTGATCATATCATGGTGCGAATATGATTCTCAAATCGCAATCATACCCAAGCTTACTATTAACACAGAAACTGAACTTTTAATAATAAAACTAGCGGTATTATATGGCGGTAGTATATGTTTATACCTTTCCAATATGTTTTCCGGCAGCCATGTACCGGAACGCCGCTTCGACTTCATTTTGCTTGAACGTGTTGTAGGTGAGTGGGCGGACGGCACCACTCGTGATGCCAGACAGTAGGAGTTCTTGCAGGGACTATATTATAAAAAATATAAACACACTATTAAAAATTCTTAATAAAGATAATGAAATGTGATTCCATCCATCCTTCTGCCCTTATCCCACTTTTTTTTTATATGGGACATTTACACACGCGATCGTCCGTGTCGACACGTCGATCCCCAAAAGTAACTTAATACTTGTATTATGGGTGAGAGACAACTGGTAAATATATGCATATATAGTTTTAAATACATACTTAAATACATACTGAGCTGTGATAGCCAAGCGTTAAGACCGTGCGACTCTTTCGAAGGGAAACACGAGTTCGAACCCGGGCACCAATGAGTTTTTCTATTAAAACTCATATGTCTAATTGATAATTGCAATTTATCACACGCTTTTTAGTGAAGGAAAACATCGCGAGAAAACCTGCATATCTCTAGAGAATTCTGGAGATATGTGTAACCTACCAATCCGCATTGGAGCAGCGTGGTAGGTCTTAGCTCCAACCCTTCTCTCCAGAAACGGAGAGAGGAGACCTATTCCCAGCAGTGGGATTGTAACAGCCCTCTACTTTACTTTTTTTACTTTTACTTCAATACATATATACATACACCCAGACTCGAAGAACCGACAAATTCTAAATAGAAAATGTTGCTTCTCGGCGGGAATCGAACCCGCGACCTACGAAGCCGAAGACAGGGTCACTGCCAACTGCGCCAAAGGGCCAGTCAACTCTAAATGGGGTGGGCACAACATGGTATAAAAGTGTTGTCACATGATTTGGCTGCATAGTTTACGACCACCTGACGTCAACTTACATTAGTCCTATTTTACGTCCCCTCGGTAAGAAAGAGGGTATTCCATTCTGCTCAACTGGATACCACACGGTGGGTCAACTTCCCTTAGTCGCCTTTTACGACACCTCGGTAAGAAATAAGGGTGGTCTATTCCACGCAACCGGATATTACAGGGCAATGTATCTTAATTGTGATTCTAAGTGTTATGAATAATAAGACTGAAATCATTTAGCCATAGTTCACCAAGTAGACCAAGTTTACCAGTAGACCAAGGAACCTAGATGGTTTTAAATTACTTTGGGTGTGGTTTTAGAGAATTTTTATTATAGTTATGATAAATGATAAATTTAAAATAAATAATACTCACTTGTCTAAACTCAGCAGTAAGGTCGAAAACGTAATCTAACATGATGCCGTGGAAGGAGATCTCCTTGAGGAAACAATATAATCCAATGGCCGTATTGTTGCTGATATCGAATTTTCCGATCTCAAGGAAACGACCACGGTAGCCGAGACAGCGTACAGATGCCTACGAAATATAGACAGATTCGAAGGGATGGTCGTGGTAGAACTTAAACTGCGTTAATGTATGTCTTATATGGAATCAAAGAAGCAAATCAAGGGAGTAAAGACCTGGATTATTGATAGATTAGCCAGCACCAAGCGGTTTTTAGTAAATAAATAAATAAATATATGGGACACTAACACACACGGTCGTCCGTCCCCAAAGTAAGTAACTTAATACTTGTGTTATGGGTACAACTGGTAGATACACTACATATATAATTTTAAATACATATTAAATACAAATACACATCCAGGCTTGAAGAACCAAGAAATTGTTTATAGAAAATGTTGGCCCTCGGCGGGAATCGAACCCGCGACCCGCGGAGCTGAAGGTAGGGTCATTACCCAGTGCGCCAACATTCTTTTCTAATTTCTTGATCCTCCACGTACATTTTCAATGCTGTTTTCAAAATTGCATGTACCCCTCTCATCATGACACATAATTCACAGCATTCTAGAATATTCTGATTGTTATATTATGACAGCGTTCCGAACTTATGGTAGAATCGATATAATTCTAAATTATTATTAACTTAACCTGTCAAGGTTAAGTTAATAAGGCTTTACGATTTTGTCGTGGAGTCTATCTCCTGATGATGCTTCGGTTGCGGGGCGAAACGATTGTTGAGGTTGTGATAGTGAACGTGTGTAGTGCTTGTGTATTGTAGTGAAGGTGGAGGTTGGTGCATGTGTTTTTACGAATCCTGCACATATATATATTTTCTATTTACTGTATCGCGGATTATAGCAAAATAATTTTATTGTTACTTTTTTAACCTGTCAAGACTTGTTCGGCCTATTCTATATGTTATAGCTATACATTTATCTTTTGTTGATATATTTTTTTTTAACTTTTGATTAATTTCTTTAATTAATAGAATTAGGCGTTACTTTGCGGAGATCCATAATACAAAAGTAATAATAAAATTATTTGGCTATAATCCGCGATACAGCTTTTCATTAACTTTCCGTGTATGTATGTGAAGGTGGAATCTTACAAGTTAAATTTGACCCACTTTCCGGAGTCCGATTGAGCTGATAATCTATATACTGGTCCAGTTCTGATGAAAACGCATTTTTATGATAAGCATGACCTGGTGCTGCTACCAGAATTGGCTCCAGACGAGGGAACTCCTCAACAGTTAACAGTGGGGCCATAAAATTTCGTTAATAGCTTTTTAAACCTGACTATTTCTATTTCTCCTGCCCTTATCCCACTCTAAGTGGAGTCGGCCCAACATGTTACAAACATGTTGTCACTTGATTTGACTACGTATTTTACGACCGGCCGCCTGCCTGACGTCAACTTACCTTAGTCGCCTTTTACGAGACCTCGGTAAGAAATGAGGGTGGTCTATTCTATGCAGCCGGATACCACATGACACATTTTCTACTATGTTATATAAATATATATGTATAATCTGTATGCTAAATATTTACCTGCAACTTTTCATCTGACAGAGAGTTAAGGACCATATCAACACCTTTGCCATTCGTTTCTCTACGAATCATGTCTTCAAACGATGTGTCACGGGAGTTGCCAATATGACTATCTGTATAAAACATATAACTTATAAACTACAAACAAAACAATTATTATATTACTCCAATCTGAAAATCAAAATCAAAAATCAAAATCAAAATACTTTATTTCTTTTAAAAATACAGGTACAAAGCATTTGCAAGGGCCCCTGTACTAGGCGAGAGCCCGTATTACTGGGTGCCCCGCTCAACCACCAAGACATAATTTATGTATATAGATATAAACTGTGTTTGTGTGTGTGTGTGTGTGTGTGTGTGTGTGCAAGTGAGTGAGTGTGTGTGTGAATGTGTATGAGAGAGAGTGTGTGTGCGCGGGTTTGTGTTAATGTAATTATATAAGTGCGTGTTTAATAAATTAGAGTTTCCGTGCTATCATAGTTGAGAGTGAGAAGAAATTGTGTGATTGTATGTTTTACCTTGTTGCGTATCAACGGATAAATATTAAATTTCATGTTAAGCTGGTTGTAAAGGAATGATGACTGAGAGGCAAACTGTTTCTTCTTGAACTGTGTTTTACATTGGGGTCGCTGGCAGACAGGTTGAATTCTACGGCTTATAACTTTTATTGGAGTATACGGCAAGTGCTGATGAGTTCTAGTTATGCAATTTAAAATGTATAATTGACGGACGGTGAGTATATTATATGATTTATATAAATCAAAAGTTGAAAACCGAATGGGTTTAAAGAACATTACTTTGAGTAAAGCTCTTTGAGCCCTTTCAAGAATTAATAGGTGTGACTTGGCTGCCCCGCCCCAGACTGGGATGCAGTAGCCTAAAACAGATTGAGCTAAAGCCTTATATGTAGATATAAGAATTTTTTCGTCCGCTACATGTCTCAATTTTCTAAATACCCACATAAGTTTTCTTATTTTTTCAGCCGTATTATGTATGTGTGTATTCCAAATAAAGTGTTGGTCAAAGATAACACCGAGATATCTATAGGATGTTGTCCTAGAGATCGTGTCACAACCACAACTATTTGAAAGAGAATTGGAACAGGCATGCACTTTCAAAGTAAAGCAGGTGTTGGGTAGATTTGTTTTGCGGATTGCGAAAGGCATGTATTTAGTTTTTTTAATATTTAGGGTTAGTAGGTTAGAACTCAACCAGTTTGATACTTGCTCGATACCCGACTCACTAATACACTTTAAAGCTTCCCAGGATGTTGCGTTAAAAATGAGAGCAGTATCATCCGCGTAGGTATATATCTGGCAGTTTGGGATATTGAGATTGCAAAGGTCGTTCAAATAAATAAGGAATAGGGTAGGTCCCAAAACACTGCCTTGTGGAACACCGTACGAAACAATGGACGATTGACTAATAAATTGACCTAGTTTTAGTTGTTGACATCGATCAGTAAGATAGTCAGTGAATAACTTATGTGGGTTACCCCTGATACCAATATTATACAACCTATTCAGAAGGATGGGAACAGAAACAGAATCAAATGCCTTTGCCAAATCCAAAAATACTCCAACGCATTTGTTACCCAAGTCCAAGTGCTTACTTACAGTGTCGCTCAAAGCCAGTACGGCGTCTTCAGTGGAGATACCATGTCGAAAGCCGTATTGGTTCTTGGATAACAAATCGTTATCTAAAAGAAAATTCTTTAATCGAGTATTGATCAGCTTTTCTAGTATTTTGCAAAAGACAGAAAGAACTGAAATAGGGCGATAGTTGTCAGTACTGTCTCTGCTCCCACTCTTATGAACAGGTGTAACAATAGCTTTTTTAAAAATGGATGGGAATTGGCCCTTTTCAAAGCAGAGGTTGAAAATGTGACATAAAACTGGGATCAGAATATTTTTAGCAGTTTTAATAAAGATAGTGGGAATATTATCCCATCCTGGAGCAGAGTCGTTGGAGAGGGAGTTTATAATTGAGTTAATTTCATCCGGATCAGTTTTCAAAAGAACAAAAGATTTGGAAGGGGAAGTACTATTTGAATTGAGTTTTGAGGTGGTATGAATTTTAGACTTCATTATATTCTCAGCCAGACTTTTACCGAG
Source organism: Morpho deidamia (assembly GCA_947086505.1). Lineage (NCBI taxonomy): Eukaryota > Metazoa > Arthropoda > Insecta > Lepidoptera > Nymphalidae > Morpho > Morpho deidamia. Next base: position 16,246,664 of record CAMTZC010000021.1, on the reverse strand, counting down.
GTTTGAAAAATAGTCATTAATATAATTTGCAGATTCCAAAGGTGAAGACTTTAGTGAAACTAGATGTTGTGTGTCATTGCTATTTTTAGTATTGAGGTTACAGATAGATTTTATAGTTTTCCATAGTGATTTAGGATTTCTTTTAGCAGAGTCTAATTTATTTCTTTCGTAAGAGTGTTTCAATTTTAAGACAAGTTTGTTACAATAGTTTCTGTACCGCGTATAAGTAATTTTTAAAATCTCGTCATATGGGTTCCTTTTTAGTTTTAAATGGAGTTTGTCTCGATTACGTAGGCATCGTAATACTCCCGGAGTTATCCAGGGTTGGATAAGGCGTTTTCTAGAGGGGACTACCGTTACTGTTTGATTATTCGTCATTGTTAGAGTGATATGACCGATGAGTCTTTCAGCTGCATTGTTTGGATCGGTCATAGCAAATATGTTAGAAAGGTCGGTCTTCAAATCATTCAAACATGCTGCATAATTAACTGAAGTTTTCTTTTTTATTGTTTTTTGTCGCGTAGGTTTAATCATAAGGTTCAAGATAACAGAACAGTGATCTGTTGGTGTATTTGAAAGTATAAGTGATTTAGCAGGGTAGTTTGTCTTTATCATCATATGATCATAGCACATTTTGTCACGTGTGGGGAGTTTATGTGCGGGAAGTAAACCATAGTAAGCGAGTGATGTTAAATAGTTTGAACAGTTAATATCCATCGAGTTTTGCTTTATATCAATGTTAATATCACCTGTGACTATAATATTGCGGTAAGTTTTGTAACTATCAAGCAGTGTTTGAAGAGAAGAGTTAAATTCAGCGGTGTTTCTTATGGAAGGGCTGCGATAGACGCCAATTATAACGGTATCAGAAAGGGTTACTGCTAAGCAAGAGGCATTTTTGATGCAGGGTTCCGAAATTTTATGCACTAAATTCTTTTTAACATAAAATATTACTCCATCACATTGATTAATGGTTTTTTTGGTAAAGTAAGAGTTATAATTGCAGTTTAGGTTTGGAATGGATTTGTTTTTTGAAAGATGGCACTCTGTCATGACAAGTATATCGCAATCAATGTTAATTAAATGTAGCATAACTTGAAAAGCATCTAGGTTCTTATAGATGCTTCTAATATTTTGTGTGAGAATAGTTAGCTGATCGGAAGTAGTGATATAAGAGCAACACTCTTCAGGCTTACACAATATAGCTTGAGCTATATTCATGTTGTCTATTTCCTCATTAGTGCTTAACAAATCCATAAAAGAGAGGAAGGATAGAGTGCAGTTTACTATAATTGAGTCTGTTTAACGTTGAACTGCAATGACCTTGGATTATTAGCCTAGGAAATCGCTTAATATGACACTTTGGATCAATCAACAGAAAATTACGTTGTGGTAAAATCTTAAGACCAATATTTGGAATCTGATAGCATAAGGTCAACAAAAAATTATTAAATATACTGTAGTGTTTATTAGTTTTTGTAAAGTTTAAATATGTAGTGTTGTATAAGTAATGTAAATAAACGTATAAACTAATTTTACTAAAATAACAAATATATTTTTTTAAAATAACCGTAAGTAAGTATGAGAGCAACAAGTAAACTAGCATAGATTTGGTAACAAGTGTAACAAAAAAATATAAAATAAGAAAAAGAACCAAAAGTAGTCATTTGTTGATCTCATACATACCTTTCACTTGTGATTCACTAACTATTTTAATAATTGGTGAACTCTCGTCTTTTCTCACTAGCACATCACCAAGTGAAATCCAGCAAAATTTGTATTTCATAGCTCTCGACATTTCTCTCGCTAAATAATATAATCTATTACCAGTTGGCGTTAGGTGCTCCGAGAGGTAAATTGGTGAACATGCTCCTTGTAATCCCAGGTGTTGTGTATTCAATTTTGATTTGAATATTTCAATTTTGTTTGGTAGTTGTATCGTTTTGCGGCACCCAAAATCCCAATTTTTTTAATATGAGAGGATAATTCGACCACTATAGGCTTTCTTTCTCCCTTTGTAGACACTCTGTATATATCCTTCACTTCACTTGGTTGTAGATCGAAGTTAAGCTTGGTGGATAATTTGGTTATTATTCCTACGAGTGATGATTTTGATTCATTTTCGGCCCTGGGCACATTCTTTAATTCAAACGAGCATTTTCGCTGGGACTTGAGAAGGTTCTCGTATTTATTTTCCAACATATTTATATACTGCCTGTCTTTTTGCCTCTCTTGTTCCATTTGTTCCACTTTTTTAAACATATCATCGTATTCGGCTGATAGAAAAGCCAATGAATTCTCAATAGACTTCAATGACGTCGTAATTTGTGTTCTATCGCTTACTTGCTGCGCCATCCACGAGGAAATCATGTCCTTTATTTCTGTTTTAAAATCTGATAGATCGGAAAGAATTTCATCCGATCGCTTGCGCTTGTTTCGTGGGTTAACGAAAGTTGCAGGTGGTGTTATGTCCGGATTAATAATAGATGATATATTCGACTCAGAACTCGATTTTTCTGGCGTCCGAAACATTATGTATCGTTTTTGACCGAGCTAAAAGTACCAGGACTGTAGAAATGTACAGGAGTATTCAATGCGCTACAGACCGTAGTATCAATACGCAGGTAAAAACGCCCCCACGGTCGCCCGTTCAATAGCTGGAGCAGCGTGGTAGCAAGTTCGTAGACTGCTACGGATCAGGTAAGAGTAGTAGGAGCGGCTACGGGGTTCGATGTTAGCACTTGCGTAAGTTCACGCTGGTTGTAACTTTTGTATAAGTATGTTCGCCTGGTATTTACACTGAATTTAATTTATGTTAAATTTTGATTCTATTTAAAATAATAAGTTTAATTGCGCAAATAAATGATTGTACACACGTCTACACTTTGCAGAGGTCCGGGGGAAATAAAATAATCATATTATTTTAAATGAAACACAGCATAACTGAATCTTAAGTGTTTAACGGAATTTCTATCAATATTTATATAAGGCTCAAGTGTTAGGAAACATTATTCCATGCTAGTCTGATAATACTTTTAATACCAAATATATTCTTGTTATTTCACAATGCCATGACAAATCAGCTTATCCGGACAAAGGTAAAGTAATACGTTATAAAAAGAGAATGGACAATGAATCCGAGAATAGTGAGATCAAAGATCAAAGGTTATTTATTGATATCTATCTATCCTTCAACAAGTTCATCTATTTTTCATCAGAGCATAATTTTGAAATCAATTTCCTAATTATCTCATTCTTATTTCGACTACCCGCGATGATCGTTGAGCGTGTGATCGTCTATAATCAGCACAATCATTGTGTTAGTGTCCAAGCGATCGTCAGTATTATCACACGATCATACGTGTTACCTATAGGCATGGATAGAATCACCAATCACTTAATGATCATGATATGAAACACTCATCATATAGCACCATCTGCTATTGCTATATACCAAAATTATAAATAAATAAGCTTGTTTGTTGTTTTTGTTTACGAAACAGTGGCCATCTGGGGATCAATTATTGTAACTCAACATATAACTTACAAATATCGACCGTATTATTTACGATTTAAAAATTACATTTGTTTGTAATAACAATCGCAGCAATAGCGATTCGCAAATGCGCTATCCGCTTTTGTATTATCAGTTTACAACATCAGTTTACAACAGTGTATTAGTGGACAAATGGTTGCTAGTACAAACAAATGTAACCTTTATATCCTATACATGCCTATAAGATATAAGGCCTACATTTCTTTGTATACATAATAGCACTAGCACTAGCACGCGATCGTCGTGATCACAATTTATCATATCACCGAACGTATATGATTCTTAATAGCGATCATTCCATGCTTAGTCACCTAACGCATGCGTCTTCCATGCGTCTCCGAAAAACCAACAATTCCTGGATTGTAGGCGATCATAGACGATGATTGACGAGTACAGTTGAATATTTATTTTATTTTATTTATTTATTAGACCAACTAATAGTATTTTACAAACACTTTCCAAACACATTATTAATATATAAAATAATCTAAATCTGTGTAAAACACCTTTAAAAGTCAGTACAACATTTGTATTAATGATACAATTACCACTATCGTTGCCTAATACCTAATTATATATAATAAAAAAAAATAAATAAATAAATAAATAAATAAAAAAAAAAAGCCATCAACCAAAAATAAACAAGATTATCACCAATGAACAAACCTTTCAGTTGTGGGAATAATTTTTTAATGAATGCCCGTTTCTCAGGAGTACCGACGGTCGTGAAGATTTCGCAGCCGTAGTGAAGGGCTACATTGATAGCAGCTTGCCCAACTCCACCTGAGCCGGCGTGAATCAGGATTGACTCGCCAGGTTGAATTTTCCCTACCATTATCTAGATAACGAATACTTAAATTAATATGTTAATAAGATGAGATCGTTCGTCCTAAAGTTGAAAATATAAAATACATTAACACAATATAATTATATAACTGGCAAGAACGCACTTGTATAAGCAAGTAATGACGCCTACTTATGTAGGACCTCAGAATTCTCGAAGTCCAAGTTATTAAAGTCACTGAATTCAAAAGTAATAATAAAATTATTTTGCTATAATCCGCGATACAGTAAATAGAAAATATATATAGTGTTTAATGTATAGTGGACTATCAGTATTTTCATACCCGATACGTGCAGGATTCGTAAAAACACATGCACAAACCTCCACCACTTCCACCACAATACACAAGCACTACACAGGTTCACTATCACAAACTCAACAATCGTTTCGCCCCGCAACCGAAGCATCATCAGGAGATAGACGAGATGAGTCTATCTCCTCCGCAACCGAAGCATTATCAGGAGATAGACGAGATGAGATAGATGCATGTGTTTTTACCAATCCTGCACGTATCGGGTATGAAAATACTGATAGTCCACTATACATTAAACACTATATATATGTTCTATTTACTGTATCGCGGATTATAGCAAAATAATTTTATTATTACTTTTGTATTATGGATCTCCGCAAAGTAACGCCTAATTCTATAAATTATTCACTGAATTCAATTAATTTTTATTTTTTAGGAACGAATTTCTCCTAGATTCATTAAGGTTCAAGTTAAAATAATACTATTAATTTAAAATAAATACAGCAAAATAAATATTATACTATTAATATAATCTAATAATCGTTTAATGATATATCGGTCGGAGGTGAATGGTCATTATATTAGTCGGTGGGAGACTCAAAGTTTTGGGAGGAAACCCATTAGGGATTTAAATGAATTTGAAGCTTCAAATCTTCTCTCAATTTTAAAAGAGGAAGGTTGGAGCTAAGACACACCACCCTTCTCCAATGCGGTTTGGTAGTTATTAATATATTTCTTTTATTTATAGATCACCAACAAAATACACACTACATCAACACTTTACATTGAACAACTAAAAATAAGTAGTATATTAATTAGAGGTGATAACAACTTTCAAATTAAGTTAAGATAACTGAAAGATACGGTTAATCGAACTACACATAAACATAGTCCAATAATTAAAAGAAATTAAAATAATACAAATATTAATTAGATAGATAAGTTTTAACAGAAAAAATCATTGGCCACTGCCAGAAGTTTACGCGATCCCCTAAAAAAAACGCATGGTCTCAGCGCTGGGCTATGAGACCTAACTACTGTTAAATAGTAGTGGATGTAATCATATCTAATTTAACTCTGTAGATAAAAGATATAAGGTATATCATGGTACATGTCTGACTTGCATGCTGTCTGCCTATAAATGACATTAGGTGTAAATTTGTAAACCTTTGGTGGACCTAATCAAATAAATAAACATCTTTCCTATAATATTCAATTACCATCGAATAAAACACAGTTCCATAAGCAACAGGAACAGTCGCAGCCTCTTCAAGGGTCCATTCATCAGGGATTGCCCACGTCAGCGTACGGTCTCCCTCCACTATGTTAGCGCAACCACTGTTCCGTACCATAGCCATCAGACGGGTACCACTAAAACATTCTTGGAGATCAGAGTAGGAATAAAATTTGGCTCTTATGATACAATAGACCTAAAACCAATCCCTTCTATCTATATTTTATCGTTCCATTTCTACTATTCATATTTTATCTTTTAATTTCAACTGTTTCTATTTTATCATTTTATTTCTACTATTTGTATTTTATCGCTTTATTTCGACTATTTATATTTTATCGTTTTATTTCTGCTATTTTTATTTTATCGTTTAATTTATAGTAATAATAGGTGTAACCAAATCGAAATCATCGTTACGAAAATTTTCTAACGTAAATTGTAGGATAAAAACTAACTAATATGTTGCTTCATAACCTCTATCTTGTAGTAAAAACCGTATCAAACACTGGTCAAAAGATTTTGAGAAAATCGACCACATACAACCAAACAGCTTTTGGGTACTTTGTTTTATAATATGTTGAGTCAAAAACAATTTTGAAACAATAGATTGTAGCAATTTAACTGGTATTATGCTTCCATAGTGGCACTTAAGGGATATACCTCTAAAGTTTATCGTTACTCGGTTATTCATTATTCGTTATCATAACTATTATTACTGATTACGTTCGTATGTGTTTCCATACTCAACAATGTCATGTTATATAGCTGTCAGAAAAGAAATATAAAATCAATTATATGAAAATTACAAATATGACTGAAACTACAGTTGATAATTTTCAATCGTGTATGAAAATTGTAAATTTTCCTAAATAAAGACAGTAGGACCCAAAAAACTAGCTGAATATCACAGCTGCTTTGTAAACACAATTTAAAGATACCACATTAGCCTAATATAATATTCAATACATCTTACTTATCGGTTTTGCCAACGATTTCAAAACCTTGAACACATTCCTGCGCTAGCCTGCCACGTGCCACAGCGTCGACTGTGACACGACCAGTAGCAGTCATTACGTCACGGAAGTTAAGTGCAGAACAATAAACCTTTAAAAACAAAAGGATTTTAATTAATGATATATGTAATTTCTTTACATTACTTACAATTTTAATATTTAAAAAAAATACAATATTATTGCATAGTCTATGATATCAATAATGAAAAAATGAAAAACGTTTCCATTAATGCTTTGTTTGTTTCAAGTGAAATACTTTTTCATATAATTGCGAGGAAATAATTAATAATACTAACATGGATAAGTATGCTATCAGGATTTTTGAATTTCGTGTTTTCTACAATAGGACCTTCAAACCAACGAAGCGTTGATAGATCACCAATAGTTGCTGTGTTGACGAAGGCGTGGTATGCATCTACCGTTTCAATATCACCTAATAGTAAATGACGGTATGTACCCCATTGACCCTAAAATATAGTAAAATCATCAATTAATGGTAGAACATGTTAAAATTTTCGATTTCATAAATCAAATAAAAAAACATTACTTACATCTTGATAAACATTTAAAGCCAAATCTTTGTCCATTTGGTCTTCATAAAACTCCAAGTCAGGGTTGAAGGGTGGTGCGGATGGATCGGAAATAAGGAATCCATTAACTACTTCACCACCAGGCTCTCTTCTCAAACAATTGACAAGACCCAACAACCCATTTATATGTTCATCTTGGCTATATAATACAAGTTTTTGGCCAGTTTTAAGTTCTTTTTTGACAATGTCTACCCATGCATAAGTTTGATCTGCTGTGTTGACTTTAACAAATTTAGCTGGTTTTGCTCCAACTTTTTTTCTTAACATGACTATGTATTCTACACCAGTATCTTGTATGGTAACAATGTCAAATTTGTCAGAATAGTCTTTAGGATTGACGAGTTCTTTTTGTCGGCTTACAATGAAACATTTATCACGAAGGGTCGATACAGCTTGTTTCAATGTCTAAAAAATTGAAATATAAACATTTTATTCAAATAAAAAAATTTCAGTAGCATTTATTAAAGCTTTGTATTTTTGTTGTCCTTATAAACTAAAAATACCAAGCTCATCTTTAAACTTAGGCTATGTTAAATATACCATTTTTTCTTAAATTTAATCTTATTAAATAAAAAAGTGTCATACTTACTTCGGGCCTGTTAAGTAGATTAGAACCAATAAAAATAACAGTATTAGATTCTCCAAGTAATTTTTTGTTTTCGACGTTAATATGCGATGGCATTTCTAAAGGTTCTTCACAGAAAACAAACAGCTCAGCTTGCATCAACGGTAAATCACCAAGAATGTCGCTTACTGTCTCTATTACTGGTTCTAAATTGTTAAGTTTATATTCATCATCCACCAGTTCTATACATTTGACTTTATATGTTTGTATATTTTCAAGAATAAGTTGTAAATTTGCACGAAGAATATCTTCGACCTAAAACAGATATATACATACTTAGACTTACAGCATAAGCCGAAATCTATGAGAAATTGCTGATATTTTCTGATACTATAAATAAAATGCATAAATATCCCATATATAAAATAAGTAATTAATCAGTGGCATGTTGTACCAAATGGAATATAGTAATAGTACTGGTAGAAAATAAATGCATATTTACCGTCATCTTTTTTTTTCCAAGGTTAGGTATGAATACGTTCTTTTCAAGCACGGGTATGCCTAGTGGATTTTTCTTAGAAATAGGCGTTGCATGTAGGCCTCGAATTTCCACTCCTCCAGCCCTAAATTTGTATTATTTATCAATTACGATCATCATTATCTATAGCAATCATCATTAGCAATCATCATTATCTATAGCAGTAGTGTTTTGTGCAAGAATAATCTAATATTCACACTTACGGTCAGTAAGTCTTTAATTTGAAATGTCAAATTTGAAATATGGAATTTCTTTTTGAAATTTAATATTTGTATTTTTCCCATCTACGATTAGTGTACCGAAAACATGGAGATGAATTACACAATAAGGGAGACAATCTTAGGAGCCGTTCAGCTGGACAAGTAAGTAACTGCGGTTTAATACAGATCTCTTCATTTTTTATTTTATAATATAGAGACACTCCAGCAATTTCTGGATCCAGAGAAATCACGGGAAACAAACGCCGTTGAATGACTTTTCACGCTAAATCTTAGAAATTAAAAATATGAGATGTAAATTATAAAGTACCATCTGGACTTATTACAAAAAAATAACAACTTCAATAATATTATTATAGAAGATATAAACTTACCTTATGACTTCAACGTGCGGATATACACGTATTTCGAACGACTGCCGAGTTGAATCCGGATTCATTTTCGAAATTGCGTCATAGTGCATATTAGCGTCAATACAGAGCTTTTGGATCCTTGTGGGCACGAAGAGACCACGCGTGTCCTTACCAACCATACTCATTTGAAGCATGCAGTCCATGAACGCTACCCAGTTGTTGGACCATGCGAGACGACCTCGAGTGCCTTCAACGTTACAGCCGATGATGCTTCGGAAAATACCACTGCGACCAAAGTTTATAATTAGCTACGCACCTTATTAAAAAAAAATTGTGAGGCTAAGCTCACTTCAAATTAGATTAATTGGTTAACCCCATAATAAACAATAGGCATCAAGAATGTAAGCTAGCGCAACATTGAGTAAAATATATAAAATTAAGGTATTTATCGAGATCCTGAAATCGTAATCTCAATACAAAAATCTCATTGAATAAATTATTCTAAATTAAGAACAAGGCTAACTTTTTAAGACAATTTATAAATCTTTCTAAGTACACAGCATAATAATATACATTTTAATAATTGAATGTTGAAACAAAAATACATCATAGTTTCGTGATATTAAATATTTGTATAGTTATATTTATAAAATGCACTTATTTTGACAATACAGCAAGAAATAAATCAATCATCAATAACTGTTTTGTATAAATTGACGCGCGCCAAGCAGCGCGACCGGCCGGATCAACGACCTTTGTGCATTCTATCGTTGACGCGAGCGCCGATAGTTAGTAACGTTTTGGATTACGATAAGCACAGCCGGCGCGTGCCCGTATACGGCATTCTGTTACAACACGCACGTGTAATTTTGCGTTATTCGGGTGTTATATTCAGTAGTGCCACGACTGTATTGACTTTTGATATTGATATAAGTATTTAGTGACGCGTTTTAACCAGTGAAACGTGTGAAAACACGCGACCGTCCGTGGTTTTAGTGCGCGCTGGGGTTACTGTTCCCCCATATAGGGACGATTCAATAACGTGTGACCTTACGAAGGTTGTGTGCACACCGGGTGTTATTTATGTTATTTAACCGCGTTGGTGAAGTGTATACTCCGGGAGAAACAGACATTACGTGTCCGTGGAAGACTGCAGAGGCGAGCCAACGGTTTCCGGAATCGGCCAAGTACATACAAGCACACACACACACGTACACATACACACGCAGTGATTCATGAGGCCGGACCGCATACAGCTGACGGCCGCATAAGTTAGGTTGAGACGCCGAGACGATGGGCCCAGGTCTCGGAGGTTGTTTCATCCGCCCGCTCGTTTGTGCGGAACAATAACTTTATATTCGCAATCAGTTAATTGTATTTGAATCTACTAATTGCGAATATAAAGCATACCGTCTTAATTGTTTGTTTTCTTTCAGACTTACATGTATTTGTAGCCTCTCAGACTTAACTGTTGGTAGTCTCTCACACTTACCTGTAATGGTACCCTCTGAAACTTACCTGTATTGGTAGCCTCTGAGACGTAATTCTTTATAGAAATCTTTGGTGAGCATATGTTTGACATCTGGACCCGTTGCCTCTGGTGCTGCTGGCAACACTCGGTAGTCCTGGCCAACGTTTTTCTTGGCGTATATACGACCTGTTACCACTGAGGCTCCGCTTTCCACGATCTGTGCAATCAATGCAGTTCTATATGTCAAATACCTTAATTCTGCCTTCAATATAGCACAATTAAAAGAAAAACTTTTTATCGTATTATTTGAAAAAAAAATGAATGGATCGTGTGAAGTATGATTTGCTGTAAAAAGAGTAGTAGAGTTAACGAATGCCAATAGAAAATGGTAGATAAATCCGACCCCAGGACTAACGACGATTGACTCAAAGTTATAAATTCACTTGGTAATCCTTTTACCAAAACATCCAAAGTGATTAGGATTAGTGGATGCTGTATGGATTTTTTCTCACCTCGAATTGTCCGCTGCCCTTGTGAATCATAACAATAAACTCCAAATTTCCATCTTTGGGTATATTAGTCGCTCTCTGGAAGCGAACATTCTCGAAAACAACAGACACTTCTGTGTAGAGCTCTCCCATCATCATCCCTAATGTCTCCCATACCATCACAAGGTATCCCGTGGCTGGGTACAAGTTACGACCTGCAAAGAAAGCATATTATATCAGTAAAATATTTAACTAATGTTTTGTATTAGACTATAGGCTGTTAGCCATAATAGCTTTATATAGCGTAACCGAGTGGGATCCTGATAAAAAACTAAATCATAATACCATCAATAACGTGGCCAGCCATGAACTCGCTGTCTTCATCCGTTATGGACATTCGCACTGTCCTCTCACCTGACTTCATCTTCTCTTGAGCTTTATACGACGTCACATACCTGGTGACGAGAAAATTAAGTGTTCATTCATCAATTTTTAGCAAGACCCTTCTTGCTTATTTTTTTCTGAGTTCAAATAGAAAGGGTGTTGTTTTTTTTATATCCATTAAAATGAAGGTGCTTAAAAAGATAAAAACTGGATAAATAGCAATTTTCCTAAACTAAATCTTGCTGAAAACTAAACACGTTACGATGTTCGCCGTGAGATCTAGTCTATGTCAAACGTTTAGTATTAAAGTGACCTAATTGAAAATTAGGCTTAGTTGAGTTAGATACATTGTTATCCTTATTTCAATGCCATCTATGAACTAATAAAAAGGTGGTGTTTTCTTGGTCTTCCAAGTGATGGGTTTATTGACCACTCACAAGGTTTGTAATGGAATACAAAACTTGTGAGTGCTTGATTAAAAAATACGTGTGGTACTCGGAGACTGCCGCGGTAAAGCTATTGCATAGCATTTTTTATCAACTTATGCAATTACAATTATATATTTTTTTTATTTATGCAGTATTTTTGTTTCTTTTTTCTTTGTTTTTTTTTTCTTTCTATTAATTTTTTTTTATATTAATTCAAGTTACACTTTGAGCGTGGTGACCAATAAAAAAACAATTTTTTTTTTATTAAATAAATGAGATGTTAATATTGTTCAAAATATTTTTATTATCTTTCAATACATGTCGGTTTTAACGGTAGTTTTCCAATACAAGCAATGCCACCTAAAGGCGGGTTGCTAAACTAAAGAGGTAAGCGTGATATTTCAAAAAGTCAAAGTTTTTTCGTTACGGAATTTCTGGATTCGGTCTCCACGCTCAAGGCCCGCGATAGAAACTATGCAACAGCTTAAAAAATATTTTTTTTATTATATTTTATTAATATTTGGCAAAATTTAATACTTACCGTAATATATATACATATGTATGTATGTATGTTCCTTATATTCACCGAAACGGATGGATTTTAATGAAATGATTTCAGACCGAGCGGATAAAGTTGTAAAGTTTGGTGGCGACTGGAGCATTTTTGAACTCTCACTGACAGTTTCGCTTTAAATCGAAACCACACTGAGCCTCAGCAACGTGTAGTTTCAACTTACCGCTAGTACGTATAAAGATTATGGTAGAAAAAACTATTAAAAATTCAATACCAAATTGTTACAAATACTCGAGCAATAAACATACCGACAGAAGTAATAAAGTCGTCCCAATATAAATAGCAACCCATCCATCAGGCAGCCGCAAACAAATTGCCGCGTTTTGTACTTTTGTAAATAATTACTTTCAATACATCCACTTCGACAACTTAAAGGTAACTGATGAATTCACTTTCATTCCTATACTAAAGGTGTAGCCAAGATATTCGAATGTTATAACCGTGTGCATCTAAGGAATCATTGGTTTTAATACAAAAGGCAATGAGGAAAGCAATGAGTTTCTCTAAAGCACGTGTGTCTAATTGATATTTACTTGTATGGGTAATTGATATGGCTTGTATGGGTAGCGCGGCGCATTACGATTTTTGTCGTGGAGCCTATCCTCCTGATGATGCTTCGGTTTCGGGGCGAAACGATGGTCGAGATTGTGGTGGTGGGTGTGTGTGCCGCTTTTGTGTGCGTTGTTGCTGGTGAATTGCGCCTTGGGGTGCATGTGGTGGCTTGTCCTGCATGTATAAGGTGCGTAGATTTTGCCTGCTTCATACACATTGGCTTTGCATGCATTCACTTAACCCGTGTGGATTATAGCAAAGTAGTTAGTTCTGTTATATTGCTTGTGATATTTACTATTCATCGCACGCTTTTCAGTTAAGGCAAACATAGTTGGCCCGTTGGCGCAGTGGGTAGTGACCCTGCCTTCTACTCCGCGGGTCGCGGGTTCGATTTCCGCCGAAGGCCAACATTTTCTATAATCAATTTGTTGGTTCTTCGAGCCTGGGTGTGTATTTGTATTTAAGTATGTATTTAAAATTATATATGTAGTATATCTACCAGTTGTCCGTCACCCATAACACAAGTATTAAGTTACTTTGGGGACGGACGACCGTGTGTGTAAATATCCCATATATTTATTTATTTATTTATTTTATAGTGAGGAAACCTGCATGCCCTTAGAGAATTCTTGGGATATGTTCTGTCGGTATTGGAGAATCGTGGTAGGTCTTAAAGTAACTTATCTGGATTTGCCTTTAAATTTAGAAACTATCTTAAAACGATTCTGCTACATAAAACGATTAAAGTATTATTTGAGTGATAGTAGCAATAGCAAAAATAAGAAAAAAAATATTTTGCTATAACCCTCGATAAAGTAAATAAAAAATATATATAATGCTAAATGTATAGTGGACTATCTTTTCTCATACCTGATACATGCAGGATTTGTAAAAATATATGAAAAATCGCAAAGCCGGCCCAAATTTGTCGTCTCCTGATGATGCATCGGTTGCGGAGCGGAACGATTGTTGAGTTTGTGATAGTGAACGTGTGTAGGGCTTGTGTTTTGCCATGGCGATGGTGGAGGTTCGTACATGTCTTTTTATGAATCCTGCCTGTATCACGTATGAACACCAGAACGAATGGGAAAGTATGTTTATATGAAAACGCATACTTCACTCTCCATTTACCATTATATATATTTTCTATTTACTTTAACGCGGGTTATATCAAAATAATTTTCTTTAAACTTTTGTATTACGGATCTATACAAAGTAACGCCTAATTCTATAAATGATTAACAATATCTAGGATTCTCGATAGGAGCAAAACATCTGAATCAATGGTAGCTTCATTAAAACATTTGACAATTCATAAGTACTTGAATAAAAAACATTTTGTTTCTTACCAGTCTTCACTGTGCTCCCATTCGACGAGATGTGAAATCATCGGAGTTCCCTGTGACACGGGGAACGGGACCAGCGGATATATGTTAGCCAAGTGCGGGTTCAAACCGGCCTCGTATAATCTGTGTACAAAATCTTAAATATTAACAATGATTGATATATAAAAAAATAGTGAATCAAAAGAAATATCAAATATATCTATATCTATACTAATATTATAAAGAGGAAAGATTTGTATGTTTGTTTGTATGTGTGTATGTTTGTAATGTTTTCACGCAAAACTACTGGGCCGATGTCAAAGATTCTTTCACCATTAGAAAGCTGCTTCTTCACTGAGCAACATAAATAGGGGTCCCTAATAAAATTGTAATAAGTTGTGAAAAATTGATTCCTAAACAACCTTCATCGCGTGCGCTGCGGAAACTATTGAGGATAGAACAAAAAAATATTGTACAGTATTATAGATCATATCAATATCTACAAAAGTCCGCGATACCACATGTCTAAATATTATAGTTATACCAATATAACTACTTTTTTTAATTTTAAAAGTTGATAAAATTGCCGACAATAATCAAACCATTTTATTCATATCTCTGTATTAATCCTTACCCCATTAAATATATTTTAATGAAATCTGTATCAAACCTGTAAAATACTTTTTAAATTATAAAAATCTGACATCGCAATCAAAAGATATTACGAAATTAAGAATATAAATCGAAAAAAAATAATGCCATAACAAATTTACTATAGCGACCGTTATAGCAGGTTGTTGCGTTTGTAGATAGGTGGTACGCAATCGAACCGAAGGTGTTCAATGATGAGCTATGGTTTTGCTTGTGAATTAATTTGTGGCTGCACGCCACACATGTCCTGCATTTGGTGTAGTAGTAGTAGTAAGTTAGCTCTTATTCCAAGAATACTAATGATACCCATTTTTTTAAATTAAATAATCTACAAATAAGTCCATAGCCCGACTTCGTAGACTTTCCACTACCACGAGATCGGTATGGACGCGGGTGAAACCGCGTGGCATTGCTAGTTATATATACAATTAAAAAACGATCGCACGTCCCCAAGATAAGTAATTTAATACGTGTGTTATAGAAGAAGAAGAAGAATAATAACTTTATTGCACAAATAAAAGAGAAAGGAACATTAAGACATAAATAATAATTACAGTTACATGTGCAAAGGCGGTCTTATCACATTGTTGTGATCTCTTACAGACAACCCTTTGACAGAGAACCTTTTGTAAATTATCCACGGCTTAGCAAATACCTACAGATAAGCATGCAAAAGTATGATAACAAATAAATATCGTGAAAAATACACTTAAAAGAGAGAAGAGAAAGAAAAAAAGAAGTAAAAGAAATGAAAAATAACAAGTGTGGTGACTGACAATTGATAAATATATAGTATTAGGCACGTGGCCGATAGCAAGGAAGGGACTTGCTTTTGGAGCGAAAATTGTTTGTAAAGGAAGGGGTTCGGCATGCTGAAGGCAATCTTCGTGTGAAATTGAACTAATACGGTTATAAGACTGTTACGCTGCTGGAAGTATCATCGCTTGGAGTCTCATTTTGACGAGACTTGTACGATTATTAAACACCCACTTGTTTAGATCGTGATACAACCTGTTTTGGTTTCAAAAGGAGGTTTAATTTATGTTATAGTACCCGGCAATAAATAATGCACATCGAGGCTTAGAGAGAGAAAATCGGCTAGTTCTGCTTCATAGAGTATTGTCTCTGTCGCACAGACTGACGAACCAGTGTGAAACGTCAAATACTGAGTGACGGTGACAGCGCTCTACGAATCCGAACTGGCCGGCTGTTTGGTTTTAAACATCGATGTGCATTATTTACTGCCGGGTACTATACTGTGAGTGAGTGCTTTCGTGTTGTCATAATCTAACCTCGAATAGTTAATATTCGTGATAAGAGTAACCTCTGAGTTTGCCAGTTCTACTCAGTGGGTGGTAGCGTTCCGAACTGCTGGTAGAATCGTTCTGGCATAATAACTCCAAAATTATATTAACTTAACCTGTTAATACTGGAACAGGCCAAACAGCCTGTTCCATTATGTTATAGTTGTACGTTTATCTTTGTTGAGTTTGGAAGCTGTGATAGCCTAGCGGTGAGACCATGCGACTCTCTAGAGACGACATGGGTTCAAACCCCGGGCAGGCACCAATGAGTTTTTCTATTAAAACTTATGTGTCTAATTGATAATTGCAATTTATCACACGCTTTGCGGTGAAGGAAAACATCGTGAGGAAACCTGCATATCTCTAGAGAATTCTGAAGATATGTGTAACCTACCAATCCGCATTGGAGCACGTGGTAGGTCTTAGCTCCAACCCTTCTCTCCATAAACGGAGAGAAGAGGCCTATTCCCAGCAGTAAGATTGTAACATGCCGCTACTTTACTACTTTTACTTAAATAGGTAGGTCACATATTCTTCTTCTGTAAGTTCGTTAATTTATATATTTTTTGGAGATTCGAATAAATAAATATTTACACCCAGACTTGAATACCAATAAATTGTTTTTAGAAAATGTAGGCTCTGGGCGGTAATCAAATCCCTGACCACCGTATCTACAGGCACTGCCAACTGCCCCAACGGACCAGTCATAACGGTTAATTATCTTTACTTATTATAAAATAAAGTCCCCAAAGCTGTCTGTCTGTATGTAATCGATTTTCTCAAAATTTACTGAACGGATTTTAGAACGGTTTTTATTAAAAGGTACTGCAATTCCTCCGAAAGGTTTATGTCGTTAGCACATAACCGATTCATGTAAATTGAGTTGAAGAAGTCGTTTTACAACAATTTTTAGTGGGGGTAGTAACAAATCGGTGTCGATTGTAGCTTAGAGGGGGGAATAGGTATAAAAAGCGGTGTAGGGTATCAGAGAGTCAGTCTCATGCCGAGACTCGAGCGACTATAACTGAATTTCACGCGGGCGAAGCCACACGTAATTCTAGTATCACATACGTTTTGTACAAATTGACGCACGACGCGGCGCGACCGGCCGGATCAACGACCTTTTTGCATTCGATTGCCGCCGGTCACGTCCGCCATTTAGTAACGTTTTGGATTACGATAAGACAGGACGCGCGCGCGCCTGTATACGACTTTATTGTATAACGCACACGCGTAATTATGTATTTTGGGTGTGGTTTTTAGATTTAGTGACGCATTCAATCAGTGAAGCGTTTTTAGAAGACGCGACCGTCCGCGGTTTTAGTGCGCGTTCGGGTTAATGTTCCCCGATATGGGACGATTCAATAACGTGTGACCTTACGAAGGTTGTGTGCACACCGCGTGTTATTTGTGTTATTTAACCGCGTTGGTGAAGTGTATACTCCGGGAGAAATAGACAGTACGTGTCCGTGGAAGACTGCTGAGGCGAGCCAACGGGTTCGGGAATCTGCCAAGTACATACAAGCGCACACACACACGTACACATATACACGCAGTGATTCATGAGGCCGGACCGCATACAGCTGACGGCCGCATAAGGTAGGTTGAGACGCCGAGACGACGGGCCCTGGTCTCGGAGGTTGTTTCATCCGCCCGCACGTTTGTGCGGAACAACATACTTTATTAAATAATGTAAAATTTCTATACGTACTTTCCTAAAGCCGTTAATAGAACTTGGACATTGTCTTCATGCTTTCTCTCCGTGAGAGGAATGTTGATGACGTCCTTATTCAATGAGCGACGCAAGATGGCCTGCAGCAGACCGTGCGGGGCGATTTCTATGGTAATCGCATTAGCTGGGATCAGGCGAGATGTTTCTTCAAAGAGAACAGAGCTCTAACAACAACAAAAAACGATTTATAGAAGCAGGCGTTACAGCATCATCAGGAGGATAGGCTCCACGACAAAAATCGTAATGCATTACGATTTTTGTCGTGGAGCCTATCCTCCTGATGATGCTTCGGTTTCGGGGCGAAACGATCGTCGAGATTGTGGTGGTGCGTGTGTGTGCTGCTTTTGTGTGCGTTGTTGCTGGTGAATTGCGCCTTGGGGTGCATGTGGTGGCTTGTCCTGCATGTATAAGGTGCGTAGATTTTGCCTGCTTCATACACATTGGCTTTGCATGCATTCACTTAACCCGTGCGAATTATAGCAAAGTAGTTAGTTCTGTGTTATATTGCTTGTAACAAAAAAAACATGATAACGAGTGAAGTGGTACCAATTTTGAGGGTCAAAAAGAAATGTGTCAGAAATTTTTGAAATGCCGATTATATACAAAGTTTTTTTTATTTATTTAACGATTTAAAAAGTATACACATTATAAAAACATAAATACTAGCACTAAAAAACCACTAAGGTTTGTCTAACTTGATTTTGTTTGTTACATAGGTATCAACAAAACTTATTATTTATATAAAACGACTAATAAAATAGAAGGAAACCTGCATATCTCTAGAGAATTCTGGAGATATGTGTAACCTACCAATCCGCATTGGAGCAGCGTGGTAGGTCTTAGCTCCAACCCTTCTCTCCAATAACGGAAAGAGGGGGCCTATTCCCAGCAGTGGGATTGTAACAGGCCGCTACTTTAAGCGATCTTAGGCGATCGTAGACGATGATTACCGAGTACAGCCAAGTACACTACACGATCGTAGAGAACTTTGCCAAAACACGCAGACACACTGCAATGGTGATAAGAATCTGATAAACTCACCAAAAGATTATTCGTGTGATATTCAGCCGAAGACATTTCTGCTTTAGGCTCCTTCCATAAAGCTTGTGGAATAGACGTGGAAAGCCAGCGCTCGGAACGAGGCTTAGGAACAGGGATGACTTCTCTTAAATACTGCAGTAGTTTAGGTCCTGAACAAAATTAATACCAATTTCACAGACTGTTCTATACGCCGTGTGGTATCCGGCAAAATAGAATAGACCCACCCTCCTTTCTTACCGAGGTGTCGTAAAAGGCGACTAAGGTAAGTTGACCCACGTGTAGTATCCGGTTGAGTAGAATAGACTCTTTCTTACCGAGGAGTCGTAAAATACGACTAAGGTAAGTTGACGATAGACAGGCGGCCGGTCGTAAAATACGTAGCCGAATAACGTGACACTATGTTTGTAACATGTTGTACCAGCCCCACTTATAGTGAGATAAGGGCAGGAGGATGATGATGACATAAAATTGTATAATTATAGGTGACTAAGGTATTTGCCGTGTGGTATCCGGCTGCATAGAATAGACCACCCTCATTTCTTACCGAGGTGTCGTAAAAGGCGACTAATGTAAGTTGACGTTAGGCAGGCGGTCGGTCGTATAATACGTACCCAAATCATGCGTCAACATGTTTGTAACATGTTGTGCCTACCCCACTTAGAGTGGGGGGGGTACACAAGCACTACTGCAGCACTATTTATATTTTCTATTTACTGTATCGCGGATTATAGCAAAATAATTTTATTATTACTTTTGTATTATGGATCGCCGCAAAGTAACGCCTAATTCTATAAATTATTTAAAATTTACCTTCAACCCTAAATTTTTCTTTGGATAGATTTCAAGTTCAAAGTGTCAGTGATGAAAAAACACATGCACAAACTTCCACCACTTACACAGGAGATAGACTCCACGACAAAATCGCAAAGCTTTGCGATTTTGTCGTGGAGTCTATCTCCTGATGATGCTTCGGTTGCGGGGCGAAAGGATTGTTTAGTTTGTGATAGTGAACGTGTGTAGTGCTTGTGTATTGTGGTGGAAGTGGTGGAGGTTTGTGCATGTGTTTTTACGAATCTTGCACGTATCGGGTATGAAAATACGGATAGTCCACTATACATTTAACACTATATATATTTTCTATTTAATGTATCGCGGATTATAGCAAAATAATTTAATTATTACTCTTGTAAATTTTAAACTTGAATACGAATAACCTAACTTACTACTACTTACCAGCTTCCGCAATATATCGCGAATGATATGCAATATTCGAACACGGAACTTCCTTAGCAAAGACACCTTGAGCAATAAGTTTAGCAACAAAGCTCTTCATGACATCAGCTGGTCCGGATATGGTACTTGAGTCTGGGCCATTGTGACAGGCAACTTCTATCTCCGGTGGCACCATAGTTTTGATCTATTAACAAAAATTTGACCCTTAAAATCAATGGTAGCTTACTTTATAGTTGATGAATTGTTGGTTATATTTTTCTCTTAATTTTAGTGACTTTGACATTAAGACAACCAAATATATAAAAACAACACTAAAATATTAAGTTTTAAATCAGTGCCTAAATACCAAAGTTTTCAAATCAATGAGAGTTGATAGATCCAACACTAGTAGCGGCCTCTTACAATCCCACTGCTGGGAATAGGCCTCCTCTCTCCGTTTCTAAAGAGAAGGGTTGGAGCTAATACCTACCACGCTGCTCCAATGCGGATTGAAAGGTTACACATATCTCCAGAATTCTCTAGAGATATGCAGGTTTCCTCACGATGTTTTCCTTCACCGAAAAGCGTGTGATTAATTGCAATTATCAATTAGACTCATGAGTTTTAATAGAAAAACTCATTGGTGCCTGCCCGGGTTTGAACTCGTATTCCACTCGTAAGAGTCGCACGGTCTCAGCGCTGGGCTATTACAGCTTATATCCAACACTATGTAGACAAAAGACTAAAGTTCTCAAAGATCTGCTGAATCAAAGCCGCATTTATACAGCTTATACATTCCTTAAAGAGTCTATGTCTCAAATCGACGAACCAAAGTTGACGTCATTGGTTGAAAAGAAAACGCAACTGAAAATGATAGCGGAGAGGATTAATACTATTGATCCCACCGGTGACGCTGTAAAAGCCAATAGGGCTAACAGCATAAGAAACATTCGAAAAAAAAATTAATACTATAATAACTTAACTTAATTTACTATAATAATTAATTCAGTAGACCTATCTAATTTAGATAATCTTATTTACTTTAAGGTGATTAACTTTGAAATTATAAGTAAATGTAAGTTCTACCAGCTTCAGAACAAACTACACCATTATAGTAGTGGGAATGAAATAAATATAATAATTCAATAAGTTTTAGAGTGGCTTTGGGTCTCAGATTGGGAACCACATTGTGCCTTAAGCACAGATGTCCATGTGGAAAAGAGGTAGACAGTTTTGGCATACACGGGCTTTCATGCCATAGGAGCTCTGGTAGGCTTTTCCGCCATGGTTCTCTTAATGACACCATCACAAGAGCTCTTGCCACCATCGACATTCCTGCTCTTCTCGAGCCTTCCGGGATATGTCGGGATGATGGCAAGAGACCAGACGGTCTGACGCTGGTTCCTTGGAAACGGGGACGGGCCCTAATGTGGGACGCAACATGCGTTGATACGTTAGCCTCGTCCCATATCAGGGAAACGGCGTCCAGACCTGGAGCTGCGGCGGAAATGGCCGAATCCGGCAAGCGGCGAAAGTATGCATCTCTCGTTGAGAGTTATATATTTGTGCCGTTTGCAGTTGAGACCCTAGGGCCATGGAGCCAAAGTGCAAAAAATCTTTTATCCGTTTTTAACACCTCGGTTGATCGCCTCTTCGGGTGACAAGAGGGCTGGCTCCTTTTTCGCACAAAGAATCAGCTTAGCGATTCAACGCGGAAACGCTGCCAGCATTCTTGGGACCATTCCACGTGGGCATGATTTGTATAGTACTAGTGTGTAAATAATTTAAGATAGATATAACTTGTATATATTTGTTATAAATAAAATAATAATTCAATAAAATAATACAAACCTCGCTATATCCAAGGCCAACAGCAGCCATAGATCCCTTGATGAAAGGAGTTTCAATAGAAGCTAGTCCTCTGCTATATGCAGAAAGAATCATCTGTTCTGCGGTGAAACATCCGTCAGCATACGCACATCCAAGCTCACCGACACTGTGGCCTAAAATCCAAAGAAGATAATAATAAAAATGTTTAGTGAATTTTTTTTTTTTTCGAACTGACTGTATGCTGTTAGCCCCAATGGCTTTTACAGCGTCACCGGGCGGGACGGGCGAGCGCAGAAGCATCGCCGAGGTTGCGAAATGCAGGGAGTAGAGCGCAGAAGCTCTACTTAAGTCGGGGAACGTCGTCCTAAGGGTGCCTACTGTGAGGCCGGACCACGGCTTAGGGCGACGTGTAGTGGAGGAGGGTTGATGGTATGACTTAGATTAGTCATTGCGGCGTCGTAAGGGTGGCGAGAAGCCACGACCGACCGACGTCAGAAAACTGGGACCTCGTCTTCGCCGGCGAAGACGCTGTGTGTGTGTATTACGTGTATCTGTGTTGGCGATCGTTATTTGATCGTCGGGGTCATACAAGACGCTTTTTGGACGCCTATATTTTCGATGGTCGGACCTAACTGGGATGTAGGTAGAAGCAACTGAAATAAGGGGGTTCGAGTGTACCTCAGATTTCTCGAAGTAAGATTTCGAAAAACGTTTAAAGAGGTGAGTAATGGTAGGGAGATCGAGGTCTTTATGGAGGTCAACGTTCCGCATGAACCACGGACACCCAGTGGCTGTCCGCATAAATCGGTTCAGAAGTCTTTGGAGCCTGAGCAATCTGACCTTTGAAACGTGCGCGAACGCAACGCTCGCATAGGACATTATTGGTCTTATGCAAGTTTTGTAGAGTGTCACTTTGTTGTGAAGCGACATCTGACTTTTCTTGCATAACATTGGATAAAGTCGTCCCATGACATACGCAGCCTTATTGCAGACTATGTGTATGTGCTCGTGGAAGGTCATGGAAGGTTGAAAGGTGACACCTAGGTACTTGACTTTCTGTTGCCAGTGAATCGGTGTATTGTAAAGGGATATTTCCGTAGGTGTGTCTATGTGAGATCGAAAGCGATTACCGATAAAGTGCATGGCTGCACTTTTATCCGGGTTTATTTCGATTCTCCATTGGCGGAACCAGCGTCCGAGGCTGTCTACCGCTTTCTGGAGACGTCTAGTTATTACTAGAGGTCGGCGGGATGTGGTAAATACAGCGGTATCATCCGCGAAAAGGGCAAGATGTGTACGCTCTTTGATAGGCGCCCGTGGAATGTCACTCGTGTAGAGCGAGTACAATAAGGGTGCCAGCACAGATCCTTGAGGGACACCAGCACGAATTGTGCGGCGCGACGATAAAGTACCGTCTATGCGATAGCGAAAGGTGCGATTAGTCAGGTACTCTCGTAAGATGAGTACAAGTCTGTCTGGTATATTTAGTTGGAGCAGCTTGTAAATTAAGCCTGCGTGCCAGACCTTATCGAAGGCTTTGGCGACGTCGAAGAATATGACACCTGTAAACTGCTTGGTTTGTAAACCTTGCAGAATGTGCTCCGTGAGGCGGTGCACTTGTTGAACACAGGTGTGTTTTGGACGAAATCCGAACTGTTCGTTCGGAATAAGATTTTGGCTATCAACTACTGATTTTAATCGGGCGAGGTGTTTAGTGGATGAAGAGGTACCATACTTCAGGTATGACCCTGCGTCAGTTCTGGACAATAACCGTGCTGTGCTCTACTGGGATCGGTCTGTTATCACTGACAGGTTTATTGGTGCCATTAAACCTGATATAGTATTACTAGACCGGTTAGCGCGCCGTGCAATTATTGTTGATGTCACCATTCCGCATGACTATAATATCATAAAGGCGGAAAAAGAATAATTAACAAAATATTTAAACAAGCAATATAACAGAACTAACTACTTTGCTATAATCCGCACGGGTAAAGTGAATGCATGCAAAGCCAATGTGTATGAAGCAGGCAAAATCTACGCACCTTATACATGCAGGACAAGCCACCACACGCACCCCAATTCACCAGCAACAACGCACACAAAAGCAGCACACACACCCACCACAAACACCACAAAAATCGTAATGCATTACGATTTTTGTCGTAGAGCCTATCCTCCTGATGATGCTTCAGTTTCGGGGCAAGGCGATCGTCGAGATTGTGGTGGTGGGTGTGTGTGCTGCTTTTGTGTGCGTTGTTGCTGGTGAATTGCGCCTTGGGGTGCGTGTGGTGGCTTGTCCTGCATGTGTAGGGTGCGTAGATTTTGCCTGCTTCATACACATTGGCTTTGCATGCATTCACTTAACCCGTGCGGATTATAGCAAAGTAGTTAGTTCTGTTATATTGCTTCTAATAATTGTTCCTATTGTTGTTTCGGTTAACGGTCTAATTGCGAAAAGCCTCGATCAATATCTTCAGAGGCTTTCGCTTAATAGTTGTTCATGGATGAGATTGTGTAGGATGAGACATGAGAGTAAAATATATACTTAAACAAATTTTATCGTTGAATAGCTTTAATTAATTATTCGCAGGCACTCCTAAGAAACAATGCCTTGATTTCTTTTATCCCTATTTTGAATTCAGTTTTGATAAAGGCATTCTTACCAATAATGAAGTCGGGTTCAATACCAACAGCTTTCAGGACATCGGTGAGACCTATTTGAACCGCTGCAATGCCGATGAAGGAATTAAGTATGTTGTCGTATATCTTCGGATCGCGTTCTGTGATGATTTTTATCAGATTGATGCCTTTAGGTTCCAGTGCTTTGTGACACCTGTTCAAATTTGTATTTTGATTAATTTCAAATACTACGTAGGAATTTTTCTACTCTTACAATGAAAAAACAATTTTGATGTAATATAGGAATCAATTTAACTATATGGAATTAATTAATCTGGTATAAGCTGTGATAGCCCAGCGGTGAGACTGTGCGAGTGGGGAACAGAAGTTCAAACCCGGGCAGGCACCAATGAGTTTTTCTATTAAAACTTATTTGTCTAATTGATAATTGCAATTTATCACACGCTTTTCGGTGAAGGAAAACATCGTGAGGAAACCTACATATCTCTAGAGAATTCTGGAGATATGTATAACCTACCAATCCGCATTGGATCAGCGTGGTAGGTCTTAGCTCCAACCCTTCTCTTCAAAAACGGAGAGAGAAATCCTATTCCCAGCAGTGGGATTGTAACAGGCCGGTACTTTATTACTTTAAACTGATATAATTGTTTGACATGTCAGACATTCTGAACGATATCATGTGTGTGGTTCTTCTTCTTTTGGAGTAAAAGATATGCAGTGCTTCAAGACCCTAACATGTATTTGACTTTTGTTTAATATTTGATCGCCATGCTTATGGAGCATTGTCTTTAGCTTGTGTGCCAAAAATTACAGAACCTTATTGGTAGTAAATTTGTTCTAGAACTTTGTACTAAGAGAGCGTTTATGCATCAGCGTTAGGCAGTCAGGATGTTTAGTAGGTGGTATATTACAGGCAAGGTCTAAATCATACAACGTTTGAGAGCTTCATGCTTTATGAAATATAACCATATCAGAAGTCGGGCAGGCGCAAGATACGTAGTGGT
Organism: Morpho deidamia; assembly: GCA_947086505.1. Taxonomy (NCBI): domain Eukaryota; kingdom Metazoa; phylum Arthropoda; class Insecta; order Lepidoptera; family Nymphalidae; genus Morpho; species Morpho deidamia. The sequence goes on along the minus strand of CAMTZC010000021.1, from coordinate 16,220,861 downwards.
GTTTCCATCGCCTTGAGGCATAGTTTAAAAGGTCACGTGCTTGGTCTATACTAATATATAAAGCTGAAGAATTTGTTTCAGTTTCTTTGATTGATCGATTGTTTGAACGCGCTAATCTCAGGAACTACTGGACCGATTAATCGAGGAGGGCTATAGACTATATAGCATCTCGCTAAGATGAATAGGAAAGGAGCAGCAATACAAAATATTGCGAAAACGGAATAAATTAATGATTTCCTTGCGTGCGCTAAGTAAACGGTGAAAGTTATTAAAAATCATGTACTACAAAATTGTGCCCCTCTAAAGTTCTAAATAAAAGTCCGCGACAGCATATGTCTAGCTCTTAAGGTTAACCCACTTTAGCCGTAATTTATATAATTATTATGGTTTACTCAAATAATAAGACTGCAGTCCACGCGAACGAAGTTGCGTTTAAAAGCTAGTATCAAATATAATCAAACCAGTCATCATCTTCCTTATCCCACTCTAAGTGGGGTCGGCACAATATGTTACAAACATGTTGTCACATGATTTGGCTACGTATTTCACGACCAGCCGCCTGTCTGAAGTTAACTTACCTTAGTCGTATTTTACGACCCCTTGGTAAGAAAGAGGGTGGTCTATTCTACTCAACCGGATACCGCACGGTTGGTCGACTTACCTTAGTCGCCTATAACGACACTTCTGTAAGAAATGAGGATGGTCTATTCTACTCAGCCGGATACCACATGACGGGTCGGCTTACCTTAGTCGCCTTTTACGACACTTCTGTAAGAAATGAGGATGGTATATCTACTCAGTCGGATACCACACGGTTAGCCAACTTCCCTTAGTTGCCTTTAAGACACCTCGGTAATAAATGAAGGTAAGAAAGCCTGGATTTGAAAATCCTGTCAGCTTCCTGTGAAGCTTCCGGTGACAGCGGTTTAATAATGTATAATTGAAAATATTTAAAAGATTGATCGCCGAGTTTCTTGCTGGTTCTTCTCGGTAAGAGGTTGCTCTACAACTGGTTCGGAATCAACATTCCGAACCAGTTGTAGCTTCGTTAATCATATTGATGCTTGACGATTCAAAAGTGCCTGAAATGGTTTATTTGAATAAAGATTATTTTGATTTGATTTGATTTGATTTGGTGTTCTATTCTTCTCAGCCGGATACCCCACGGCATATATATAAATATACTCACATCAGTACCAGTCTTAAAATCAATGCAGCGGTAGTGTATAACCCATCAAGACAAGCCATGAAGATTATAGCTATGAGTACTTACTTCTCAATAGCAGCAGCGAATATGGGAATCCTCATTAGCTGCGTAGCCATCCCAGCCCATTGGGATCCCATGCCAGAATACACGAACCAGACTGGACGGCGGACGCCCGAGAAGTATTGGATATCGCGTGCCAGCGGCACAGACTTTGTTGGTGTTGAACCTATTGAAGACACGTGTAATCCATAAAAAATACGGTTTTTTGCGCTGTGACAGCCTAGCGGTGAGACCGTGCGACTCTTTCGAGAGGAACACGAGTTCAAACACTAGTATAAATATTTCGAAAAAAAACCGCTGAATCGTCCTGGTTCGTTAGAAAAAGCTCTCCGAACCAGCAGTAGAGTTGACGATTCAAGCACCTGCTTAGAAGTTTACTTGAATGAATAATATTTTGAATTTGAAATTAGCATCTTAAGAAATTCCCACGTCTCATTTTAAAAGCTTTTGTTTTATTTGCAATGTATGTGAAGGTGGAATTTTGCACGTTAAATTTGACCCACTTAAAGGTGTCCGAGCTGTTATAGCCCAGCGGCGAGACCGTGCGACTCTTTCGAGAGGAACACGAGTTCAAACCCGGGCAGGCACCAATGAGTTTTTCTATTAAAATTCATGTGTCTGATTGATAATTGCAATTTATCACACGCTTTTCGAAGGAAAACATCGTGAGGAAACCTGCATATCTCTAGAGAATTCTGGAGATATGTGTAACCTACCAATCCGCATTGGAGCAGCGTGGTAGGTCTTAGCTCCAACCCTTCTCTCCAGAAACGGAGAGAGGCCTATGCCCAGCAGTGGGATTCTAACAGGCCGCTACTTTACTTTACTTTACGGTTTTTTATTCAAAGGAAACAAACAGTACATTATTAGACTTAATCTATACTTATTATAAAAGAAAGTCCCAAAAAGATTTCTATCTGTATGTAATCGATTTTTTTAAAATCTATTGAACGGATTTTTTTACGGTTTTCACCAAAACATAGAACATTACTTCCAGATGGTTTAGATAAATAGTACATATCGGAATTATGTAAATTGTATTGAAGAGATCACGCAGTTGTTAAAAAACTTGCTTGCTGGGTACTTTAGTCGAGTGCGCTGCGTAATGTATGCGTAATGTATATAATAGACAAAGTAGGAACCGACATAAACTTGTAACTCCTGCTTTGCGCCTAGCAAAAGTACGTAAATCGTTTGCGGGTTTGGGTATAAGATTCCATAATAAAATTCCGAAATCAATTTTGGCCATGCCATTACAGCAGTTTAAAAACACTGTTAAAAAGAGGCTGATACAGAAAGCCTACTATACTGTTGAAGATTACTTAGATGATAAGGATGTGTGGATATAGGTGCACTTCTACCCTGTACAAGACAGTAATAAATAAATAAATAAATAAATGTAACTTCTAAGATTTATATTTTAAAAAGAGCAACCGTCGAGTTTCTTGCTGGCTCTTCTCGGCAGGAACAGCTTTCTGAACCAGCAGTAAAGTTGACGATTCAAAAGCACTTGTTTACAAGTTTACTTGAATAAAGAATAATTTGATTTGATTTGATTTAAACCACCAGAGATACGCTGAAGTAATGTAGTAGCGAATTGTAGATCTTTGAAAATATTGCAAAAAAAGTCCGCGATAGCATGTTTCTATCTCTTACGATTAACTCACAATAACTACTTTTATGTTCAAAATTACAATTTGGATTGTTTTATGATAACTCATTTCGACGCGAGCGAAACCGCTGGCTCAGCTAGTTAAATCATAAAAACAATACCTAACAAGGTATACCCTCGAACAACATGACCAGTGATATCTTCATCATGTATTGCATGGAATAGTCTTATGAGTTCAACATCTACAGTCTTGGATTCCAGTTCGTTCAGAATCTTAGCGACTGCTGACTCCGTGCGACCGGAAATACACACCAGACGAGGCAGATCGTCTGATGGCATGCCGTTGTTCACCTAAAAAAAATAGATTTTAAGCTTTCGCTATTCATACTTAGTACATGTAAAACTGTGATAGTCCAGCGGTGAGACCGTGCGACTCTTTCGAGGGGAACTCGAGTTCAAACCCGGGCAGGCACCAATGAGTTTTTCTATTAAAACTCATGTGTCTAATTGATAATTGCAATTTATCACACGCTTTTCGGTGAAGGAAAACATCGTGAGGAAACCTGCATATCTCTAGAGAATTCTGGAGATATGTGTAACCTAACAATCCGCATTGGAGCAGCGTGGTAGGTTCAACCATCTCTCCAGAAACGGAGAGAGGGGGCCTATTCCCAGCAGTGGGATTGTACATGTACAAGCACACGGGTCACATCGGGATAAAATCGAGTTACTTTCATATTAGGGCATAGGTATCTGAGGGTAGAAAAATAAAATCTTTAATTAAACTCAGTTTACTTTAAAGTAGTCACCTTTTAATTGAGACAAAGCGGGACACTTGGGATGAAAGAGAATTATCTAGTTCCATATATTTTATCGTATAAATTTATATAATTGTAAAAAAATTTACTTATCATTAATTATCGGTTATAAAAATATTTCTCATAAATAATAATTTGAACACCAGGATTTTTAAGTAATGTGATTTTATTGCATTTAAAGTAAGCAATGAAGATATTTTCTAAAAAACGGGACATTTTAAAAAATCTTTGGGATGTGGGACAATCTTCCATATATATGCCTGTCCTGTCATCATCGAGACTTTTAGTCACTTTAGTTCAGTTTTGTCATTTATATGATGTTAGCAAATTTATAGACTAAACGATTTTCATTTATTTATATCAGTATCAGCTTATCATAATAAAATGTTGAACACTTTCTAGTACAGTAAGATTCCATACATTTTGATTTCTTTTGCTTTTGTTTATAAATCGTAGGGTAGAAAAATAGCTATATTACTCGGGAACGCAAACGACGCGGCCCTTCAATCAGTTCGTGACAAAAAATGAAGAGAGGAGGCCTTAGCTCAGCAGTGGGCATAGTACCAGGCGGTTACTTTACTTTAAAAAAAAAAAAATTATGTTTGAATATTTAAATTTAGACCTACGATGATAGATCAAGATTTTATAAGATTAAAGACTATGCAAACCTTTTGTCTTGCAATATTCTTGAGCAGCGTATGAGCATTTGCTCCACCAAACCCAAAACTGTTGATCCCAGACATACCCCGATTCCATGGTGTTTTCTCAGTTATGACTTTTAATCTTCCGTCTAGAAGAGCAGGTACACCATCTCTCGGTGTCGAATAGTTTAGATTTGGAGGAATATATCCAGTTGTATATGCTATACAGAGCTAAAATTATTTATTTATTTAAATATTTTGGAAACATACAGTGCTACAAAACTTATAAGGAAAATGCTATTAAAAAATAACTTAAACCATTATCCAGTTTCCTATGACTAAAAATACACATAAACAATAGTATAGCACACAAGCTTAATTAAGTACATGAAATATACGAAAATTGCCTGAACGACTAACTATTTACAAAATTTCTAATTGTTAATTTAAATTGTGAGAGGGAGAGATGAAAAATGACAATATCAGAATTATAAATCATAAATATAAATGCATTAGATTGACGCACAAAACCGAGTTAATTATTTCTCTGAAAGTATTGAAATTATTCAAGAGTAATCGATTTTAAAATAATAAATAATAATGACGAGAAATTTTGTAATGTAAGGATTTTAAAGTAAATCAAAGTAATATAACTCTTCCTAAAACAGGAATGTTGTCAGGAAATGGCTATCGAAGTAAATAATAAATACGCTAAGGTTATATAACTCCTATATGATATTTATTAGATAACTCTTAAATTTAATATGTTATTTTTATATCATTTACTACTAAAGTAAACAAATGCACACGTTTCATTTGAAACAGTCTCACTTTAAGTGCTAAGTAGGTATTAGTCCTAGTGCATCAATATATTGACATAACACCTTATTTTAGAGCTAGAGTTTAATATATTTGGATAATCTATACTAATATTATAAAGAGGAAAGATTTGTATGTTTGTTTGTATGTTTGTTTGTATGTATGTTTGTTACGTTTTCACGCAAAAACTACTGGACCGATTTCAAAAATTCTTTCACCATTGGAAAGCTGCTTTTTCACTGAGCAACATAGGCTATATGTCATTTTCAAAAAAATAGGGATCCCTAATAAAATTGTAATAACTTGGTAAAAATTTAGTCGTAAACATCTATCATCGCGTGCGCTGCGGAAACTATTGATGATAGAACAAAAAAATATTCTACAGTATTATAGAACGTATCAATATCCACTATAAAGTCCGCGATACCATATGTCTAACTATTATAGTTATGCCAATATAACTACTTTTTTACATTGTAAAAGTTGGTAAAAGTGCCGACAATAATCAAACCATTTTATTCATATCTCTGTATTAATCCTTATCCTATTAAATGATATTTTAAGAATAACCGTTTCAATACCTGCAAAATACTTTTTAAATTATTAAAATCCGACATCCCAATCAAAAGATTTTACGAATTTAAGAATGTAAATCGAAATCAAATAATGCCATAACAAACCTAACCTACCGTTATAGCTGGGCCTGCACTTGGTGAGTTAAGTCTTATTCCAAGAATACTAATGATACCCATTTCTTATAATTAAATAATCTACAAAATAAATCTATAGTCCGATTTCGTAGACTTTCCACTACCACGAGATCTGTATGGACGCGGGTGAAACCGCGGGGCTTTGCTAGTTATAAATATTTTTGGACTAATTAAATTAGTGCTCTAATTTAAAACTATAAGAAAGATGGTAACAAATTAATTGTTGATTTTATTCCCCCTCACTGAATTGTATATAAATGTTCATTGTCATCACCAAAATCTTCATTTATGAAAAACTAATGTTTGATCACCAAGTTTAATGATAAATTGGTTTATAGAATTAGGCGTTACTTTGCGGAGATCCATAATACAAAAGTAATAATAAAATTATTTTGCTATAATCCACGATACAGTAAATAGAAAATATATATAGTGTTAAATGTATAGTGGACTATCCGTATTTTCATACCCGATACGTGCAGGATTCGCAAAAACATAAACCTCCACCACTTCCACCACAATACACAAGCACTACACACGTTCACTATCACAAACTCAACAATCGTTTCGCCCCGCAACCATCGCAAAGAGGTTTGTGCATGTGTCTTTACGAATCTTGCTTGTATCGGGTATGAAAAAACGGATAGTCCACTATACATTTAGCACAATTTATATGTTCTATTTACTGTATCGCGGATTATAACAAAATAATTTTTATTATTACTTTTGATAAACAGGTTGTTATTACTTACTTTAGCGACAGAACAAAGACCAGAAGCGGGTTCACTGTGGCCCAAGTTAGATTTAATTGATCCGATCATTAATGGTTCAGAGCGACCGGTGCAAAAGACTGCATCTATTGCGTTCAGTTCTTCGGGGTCGCCTACTTTTGTACCTAAGAGAGAAATAACAAATTTAATATAAATTATTAACAAAAATACATATTAAAACAATATAAAGATAATTCAAATTTGATTAATTTTAATTATGCGATAACGGCAGTTTAACTAAACCCTTAAAAAGAAGTTGATATGGAAAGCCTGCAATACTAATGGGGATTACATAAATGATAAAAACGCGTAGATATAGCTACTACTCAACCCTGTACAATATAGTAATTACAAAATTTAATTATTAATAAAAAAATTATATCGAAAATAGAAACCATCTAGTTTATTGCTGGCTTTTCTCGGTAAGAGTACTTTTCAAAACTAGCAGTATAGTTGACGAATCAAAAGCAATTGTTCGCAAGTCTACTTGAATAAAGAATATTTTTAATTTGAATTTAAATTTCATGCCGAAGAGCTTCTCTTTTTCTCCCTGACAACATCAACTCCTGCCCTTATTCCACTCTAAGTGGGGTCAGCACAACATGTTACAAATATGTTGTCACATGATTTGGCATCGTATTTAAGACCGGCCGTCTGCCTCACGTCAACTTATCTTAGTCGTATTTTACGACCCCTCGGTAAGAAAGTGGGTGGTCTTTCCTACTAAATCGGATACGACACGGTGGGTCAACTTACCTTAGTCGCCTTTTACGACACCTCGGTAAGAAATTGAGGGTGGTCTATTCTACTCAGCCGGATATCACTTTGTCTCCATGACAACATTTGCTTAATTCAACCGATAGACGATAATGTATGAATCTACGACGTCCATAATAGCAATGATAACCAGTCTAGTTAATTCCTAGATAAAGCAATCATTACTCAATCATGAAAGATATGTCAATCTTTCAACCAATGAAGTAAAAATAATTTCAATAGTAAAACGTCCCCATTACGCTTAACTTACTTATAAAGGCTGTCTTAGGTGATAAGACAGCCTACAAATTGGATGAGATATTAATTATATTAAAGTAGTTATCGTGGCCCTAATTGTTCAACGCCTAATGCGCAATTAACTCTTAAAAAGACACTGAATTGCAATTGAAACCTATTTGCTTTTGACAGTTACAAGTCCCTTAAAATCTAATCAAAATATCCTTATAAATCTGACACTATCATAAGATAATTTATAAGAGATGCGTTCTCCAATAAAATAGGCATTTAATAGCAATAGACTGTGACTTTATTTACTTCTGTGTATTTAGCTATTTCAATAAAAACGGGAAAGAAAGCTAAGTATTTCAGAAAAACCAATTTCTGAGCTCACTCAGTACGAACCAACAAAAATTATTTACATGCCAACTTTTTATTAGACAAGATCTTATCCCATGATATTTTTTTCCTAAAGCTTAGCGGGCACTGCATTTGTTTTATAATTTTAAAATAATAATGATCTTTATTTGAAACTTCACAGACAGTCAATTGTTAATAAAGTACCTTAAGCTTAAGTTTTGTTTTGTTTTAAAAGTAATGTTATTAAAAATTAATACTCAAACGTTCGATATCAATGGTTAACTTATGCTACCTCAGAGTCACCAGAATCAGCATATTTCAGATTCATACCTAATAGTATTGGTGACAATCTCTCGTGCAAAAGATAGCATTGGGTAGCATAAGGGTAAATATATTAAGCTGATGTCGAAAAAAAGATTGAAAATTGACAAGATGTTTAAAAATTTAGCTATACTTATTAGAAATCATGATCCCTAAAAGCTATTTCTCCGTTTCTAATTGATTTTCTAAAAATCTACTGAACGGATTTTTGTACGGTTTTTACAAAAAAGTAGTGCAATTCTTCTGAAAGGTTCAAAGTGATAGTACATTACGGTTGTATATTCATTGTTTTTAAAAGATCGCGCGATTGTAAAAAAGTCTCCGATGCTGAGATAGTCACGCACGCTGCGTAAACCAACAGAGATAAACTACAGTATTGTACGTAATGTACCACAGAATTTTAGAAAGAGTCTTCAAAATAGTCCGCGACAGCATGTCTCTGTCCCTTATTAAATAAAAAATATTCCGTCGACCGTGTTCGTCGCTCGCATCGCGTAAACCAACAGAGAGACACTAAAATAATGTACAAAAAAATTGTAGATCCACTAAAATGATACAAAAAGGTTTTCAAAAGCATGTCTCTATTTTTTATGAACTCAAAATAACTACTTTTATGTTTAAAATTTTATTTAAACACGCTGATTTCCACCGCCAAAGCAGGCAGAGCTAGTACGAGTATTTTATTAAACATGGACAAACAACCCAAAAAAAACAATGTGCGTTCAACTTTAACCGGAGATTTATCCCCGCTCTTTGTGTCTTGAACAATAGTGAGATGAAAGAGCTTTTTAATTTTATGTCGGAGTGTTCCCTAAGTAAACGTCGGATAAGTTTTCCTATCTCTTTTTCAGCATCGTCCATTAGTTTCTTTTTATTTTTATGCACTGTTTTAACGTTTTATTGTCCCCTGCATACAAATAGTATTTACTTTCTTCGCAGCAGAGAAAGTTAAACATAATTGCTTTATAGAAGCAGGCGTTACTTTGCGAAATTCCATATAACAGAAAGTATAACAGAACTCCTCCTCCTCGCGTCATTTTCCTCATTACTGAGGGTCGTGATCCCTACGTTTAGGTTATCTTCGTAATCCTTATCTACGTAATCCTTATCTACGTTAGTCTTACGTCAAAGACTGCTTGTCTTTGACGTAAGACTTCCTTCCTCTGTTCCTGTCTTTGGCCATGTGGAGAGAACAGAATTACTTTGCTATAATCTGCGTGCGTTAAGCGCATGTACGGTGGTTGTGTGTATTACACACAACCAGCACCAAATTCTCTACGATCATTTCGCACCGAAACTGAAGTATCTTCAAGAGGATAGGCTCCACGACAAAATTGTAATGGATTACGATTGTATTGCCTGTGTGCATTGTTGCTGGTGGAGGCGTCTTGGTATACGTGTGGTGACTTGTCCTGCATGTGTAAGGTACGTGAATTTTGCCTGCTACATACAGTTAGCATTACATACATTCGCTTAACGCACGCGGATTATAGCAAAGTATTTATTTATTTGTTTATGTACCATAAAAAAACGAAAGAAATAACATTTATCTATAAAAAAACAGAGTACAACGGTCAACTTATCCCTTTGACAGAGATCTCTACCAGCTAAACTAGGAAGTGAGACAATTTATAGTTAAACCGTTATGGTACTAATATCCTAACTTATACACTAATAAATATATAAGTAAAAGTAAAGTAGCGGCCTGTTAGAATCCCACTGCTGGGAATAGGCCTCCTCTCTCCGTTTCTGGAGAGAAGGGTTGGAGTTAAGACCTACCACGCTGCTCCAATGCGGATTGGTAGGTTACACATATATTCGATTCATTAGATGTTTTCCTTCACCGAAAAGCGTGTGATAAATTGCAATTATCAATTAGACACATGAGGTTTAATAGAAAAACTCATTGGTGCCTACCCGGGTTCGAACTCGTGATCCCCTCGAAAGAGTCGCACGGTCTCACCGCTGGGCTCACAGCTCTAATATATTAAATAATATAATCAATATATATATTTATATAAATAATATATTGTAAATATAAAACATAAATATAAGTAACCATAAGTAGTTATGTTATAGTTTCTGAAACATAATTGCATAATATAGAACAGCCGTTAACTTTATTTCTTTCTCGCAACAACGTCTGCTAGCATATCTTGTTCTTCTAATACAAAAAAAATAATGTTTGTCTGTATGTCCTTTATGGACTCCGAAACGGCTAAACCGATTTAAATGAAACTTTCAGACAATCTTAAGAATGAATCAGCGGATGATCCTGTAAAGTTTTAGCGGTGATCGAACAACTTTTTTAACTGTTGAGTATGGTTTCGAGGAGAATTCGAAACTAGACTGAGCCTCAGCAACGCGAAGCCAGTCAGCTAGTACATTATAAAACTATATCAAAATCGCGAACGTACTTTTTATAACATAAAATTCTCTAAAACATTAAATTGCTCTTCTGTGCGCATCTCTAAAATATAAAATCTGAGTAAAAAATCTCTCAAATATGAGACTATTCAAAATAGAGTCGGAAAAATGGTATTAATTAAAGCAAAAAAGTTAAATATATATTCATAAGTCTGGAGAAACTTTAATATTTTAAACTGCGATGATTTATTCAACTTTTTTTATATAAAATCGGAATAACTACTAATATATCAATACTAATATTATAAAGAGGAAAGATTTGTATGTTTGTTTGTATGTATGTTTGTTACGTTTTCACGCAAAAACTACTGGACCGATTTCAAAAATTCTTTCACCATTGGAAAGCTGCTTTTTCACTGAGCAACATAGGCTATATGTCATTTTCAAAAAAAATAGAGATCCCTAATAAAATTGTAATAACTTGGTAAAAATTTAGTCGTAAACATCTATCATCGCGTGCGCTGCGGAAACTATTGATGATAGAACAAAAAAATGTTCTACAGTATTATAGAACGTATCAATATCCACAAAAAAGTCCGCGATACCATATGTCTAACTATTATAGTTACGCCAATATAACTACTTTTTTACATTGTAAAAGTTGGTAAAAGTGCCGACAATAATCAAACCATTTTATTCATATCTCTGTATTAATCCTTATCCCATTAAATGATATTTTATGAATAACTGTTTCAATACCTGTAAAATACTTTTTAAATTATTAAAATCCGACATCCCAATCAAAAGATTTTACGAATTTAAGAATGTAAATCGAAATCAAATAATGCCATAACAAACCTAACCTACCGTTATAGCTGGGCCTGCACTTGGTGAGTTAAGTCTTATTCCAAGAATACTAATGATACCCATTTCTTATAATTAAATAATCTACAAAATAAATCTATAGTCCGATTTCGTAGACTTTCCACTACCACGAGATCTGTATGGACGCGGGTGAAACCGCGGGGCTTTGCTAGTAATTTATATTCTATAAATCATATATTAGTAGTTATTCCGATTCCGAGCAGGCGTTACTTTGCGGAATTCCATATTGCAGAAACTATAACAGAACTACTTTGCTTTACGTAATGCATCACGATTTTGTCATGGAGCCTATCCTCCTGATGATGCTTCGGTTTCGAGGCGAAACGATCGTAGAGATTTTGGTGGTGGTTGTGTGTATTGCTTGTGTGCATTATTGCTGGTAGAGGCGTCTTGAGATGCATGTGGTAACTTGTGTTATGTAAGGTACGTGAATTTTGCCTGCTTCATAAACATTAGTATTGCATGCATTCGCTTAACCCGCGATTATAGCAAAGTAGTTCTTTTATAGTTTCTGTAACTACTAATATAATAAATGCTAAAGTAATAAAATTGTATGTCATTTTGTCTGTCTGTACGTGTGTTACGCTTCTTTTTATGTTCACTAGCAGCGTGTTAAGTATAATAATAAATAAATAAATACATACGACACTTACACACACGGTCGTCCGTCCCCAAAGTAACTTAATATTTGTGTTATGGGTGACGGACAACTGGTAATATACTACACATATAATTTTAAATACATACTTAAAAACAAATACACACCCAGGCTCGAAGAAACAACAAATTGTTTATAGAAATTGTTGGCCCGCGGCAGGAATCGAACCCGCGACCCGCTGAGCTGAAGACAGGGTCACTACCCACTGCGCCAACGGGCCAGTCAAGTATGAGTTAGATGTCCTATTCTCCATCAAGAGAAGGTCTTTACTTGTTCTTTATATTTAAGTAACTCACCAGTGCCGTGGGCTTCAACGAACTCTAGGGTGTTTGGTGGAATCGAACATTCCTCATAGAACTCGTCGAGTAGAAGTTTCTGGATATTACCGGCGGGATATGTGATACCTTGCTCTTTGTAACCATCGCAATTGGTCTTAGCGTGGAGAACTTGGGCGTATACCCTAAAGAAAACCATTGTATAGAATAGTGATCGTGATAAATAAATATGTAGTACCGGCATTAAATAATGCACATCGAGGCTTAGAGAGAGAAAATCGGCTAGATTATAATCAAATCAAATCAAAATAATCTTTATTCAAATAAACCATTTCTGCTAATTTCAGGCACTTTTCAATCGTCAAGCATCAATATGATTAATGAAGCTACAACTGGTTCGGAATGTTGCTCTTACCGAGAAGAACCAGCAAGAAACTCGGCGGTCAATCTTTTAAATATTTTCAATTATACATTATTAAACCGCTGTCTTGTATGAAGCTGAAAGGATTTTCAAATCCAGGCTTTCTTATCAACCAAATAATCTTCAATTTTGTAATATGCTTTACGTATAAGCATATTTTTTACACTTGATTGGAATCTTTCTGTACACTGGTCTAGAATGGATTGAGGAATTTTATTATAGAAGTGAATAGCGAGACCAATAAATGAGTTGCTAACTCTGCTGAGTCGCGACGCAGGTATCACAATCGTCTGAGCATCTATGTTCTCCCTTTTAAGGTCATCAGTTATGGTCTAAATCAATGTAATTCAGGGTTTCTTATTTTATTATAGAAGCGAATAGCGAGACATAGCGAGACATTCTGCTTCGTAGAGCATTGTCTCTGTCGCACAGATTAACAAACCCGTGTGAAACGTCACATACTGAGTGACGGTGACAGCGCTCTACGAAACCGAACTGTTTCTAAACATCGATGTGCATTATTTAATACCGGGTACTATACGTGTTATACTTGTGTTATGGGTGAAATAAAACTGGTAAATATATAATAATATAATTCATCATCATCATCCTCCTGGCCTTATCTCACTATAAGTGGGGTTCGCACAATATGTAACAAACATGATTTGACGTGATTCGGCTACGTATTTTATGACCGGACGCTTGTCTGTCGTCAACATACCTTAGTCGTATTTCACGACCTCTCGGTAAGAAAGAGTATTCTACTCACCGGATACCACACGTGGTTCAACTTACCTTAGTCGCCTTTTACGACACCTCGGTAAAAAATGAGGGTGGTATATTCTACTCAGCCGGGAACCACACGGCGGAATTAAATAATTTTATGTAAATATTTAAATTTATATACAAGACTCTAAAGACTACCAAATTGCTTCTTTTTTTTTAAATAGGCAGCGTCACTGCCACCTGCGCCAGTCAATGATACATCAACTAACAAAAAAAAATGTTCGAAATTTTTGAACCACAGTTAGAAAAAAGTCTTAAATATTACTTACCTTCTTGAGTCTTTTGCTTTCTGCAATAATATGACCACAATTGCCTCGGAACGAGCGTAGCCGTTAGCTTTATTGTCAAAACTTTTGCATTTCCCATCTGGTGACAGTACACCCAATCTGAAATACAGTTTACAGTCATACTCAGAACTCAGGATAAATTGTGGTCATAGTGACACAATATTTCAATTTAATACTGCAGTACATTTTCGAAGGCAGCAACAAATTTAACTATTAACAATTATGAAGAAAACCCGTAAATTGTTGTTATTAACAGCTTATTATTCACTGATGACCATTTATCCTTTTTTTAAACGATTTCTTCAGGTTTATAATAACTATTCTTAGGACGCAACTAAGTACGCAAAGGATCTTAGTGCTAATCGTTAGAATCAATAACACTGCAAGAATTTCTTTCTTTCTCCCACCCACTTCTCTTACTCAATCTCCCTTATCTTTCATTCTCTCTCCCTCTTCCCTATCTCGCACTCTCTCACTTTAGTAGTATTTGCATTTGCTAATAATGAACGAATGACAGATGAATCAGTCGTCAAAATGTTTATTAGTTCATTTGCGTAATGCACTGGGAACCGATGCTTACTTACTTACTTCCATAGCCTTATGTCTTATGGAATATTGCTATGTGGTAAATAGGCGGATAGTGAAAAATTTTTTATTACAAAAAAGAGCCATACGTGGCATCTACAACTTAAGTCCGCGTGATTCCCTGCGAGAGGAGTTTAAGGATATAGCTATTCTTACATTTGCTTCACAGTATATTTTAAGCAATTTAATTTTTGTACATAAAAATATAAAGAGTTACAAAACGATAGGTTATGTATATAATAGACAAAGTAGGAACCGACATAAGCTTGCGACTCCTGCTTTGCGCCTAGCAAAAGTACGTAAATCGTTTATGATTTTGGGCATAAATTTCTATAATAAAATTACGCAATAAATTTTGGCATTGCCATTACAGCAGTTTAAAAACACTGTTAAAAAGAAGCTGATACAGCAAGCCTACTATACTGCTGTGGATTACTTAGATGATAAGAATATGTGGATATAGCTGCACTTCTACCCTGTACAAGACAGTAATGACTAAGTATAGTAGTAATAACTAGTTATAAGATTTATATTTTTAAGAAGAGCAACCGCCGAGTTTCTTGCTGGTTCTTCTCGGTAGGAACAGCTTTCCGAACCAGCATTAGATATGAGGATTCAAAAGCACTTGTTTACAAGTTTACTTGAACAAAGAATATTTTGAATTTGAATTTGAATTTAATGTTGTGAAAACATGAAAATACAAATATATATGCAAATTTAAATAGATTAATTGGTCTCACTTGTATATTACATACCTGGAGAATTGCAAAGATACATAGGGATGCAGACAGAGGTTAGATCCGCCGACGATCGCAGCATCACACTGTCCATCACGGATCGCTTTGAATGCGTGTTCTAGAGCATACAGAGAGCTCGAGCATGCTGAATCTACTGTGTACGAGGGACCAGTGACTCCGAGCCAATACGAGATTCTATTGGCCAACATCGCTCGGGAACATCTAGAAGAAAATTTTCTCTTAAAACTTAAACAAATACGGAAGACAGTAAATAATATGTTAGATGTATATAACCTCCGTTGTCATACATGGATAGTTAAAAAGGGATAAGAAAAAATAAAAATTAAGCCACAAACAAACAATTAACCCAAAGGTAGTCAAAATCCTTTTAATAAACTTGTTAAAGTTAAACCGAATAAATTAACACAAAAATATGAGACAAGTACAAAAATAAAAATCGAAAAGAAGCATTTTTAAACATTTAGCGTCAATTTTTAAGATGGAGGCCGCTTGATTTATAGCATTGTGTAGCTAGCGAAACAAAGGATAGGTTAACACTTATGCGCGTAATAGATATTTGCGAATTTTTATCTTTTCGGTGAGGGAAAGAATCGTGAGGAAACCTGCATGTGTCTGTGTCAACACAGGAAAATTTCCGGGATATGTGTAACCTTCAAACCTGCAAACAGCGTGGTGATTTAGGCTTCGATCCTTCAATCTAAAAAAAAATAAAGACAGGAAATCTTCCCTAACAGTGGGATAGTAACAGGCCGTTACTTTTACATACGTGATGGATTGCATTTTAGAAACGGTCGATTTGGCTGCCTGTTAATATATACTGACCCAGTCACACCAAAGCCGTTGACCTGCATTTTTTCGTAGAACCATGTTTTCTCCGATTCAGAGAAGCAAGCGCCTACAAACACTCCAGTTTTGGTATTACGAAGTTCCTTAGGGTTTAAGCCTGAAAACAAGTAAGTATTTTAATACTTTATATTTGCACATAATATTTCATCGAATTTTAAGTATACAAATGTCTCATTTTCATTATAGTTTTTGCAATTTCGTTAATTGCAAATCTTTGGTTGAGCACTTTCAATGGAAAAAGTAAAGGTATCAATTGTTAAAATAATTTAATTGTGATTAGATCAGTAAATTAGCCCTGTGGTATCCGACAAAATAGAATAGACCACCCTCCTTTCTTACCGAGGTGTCGTAAGAGGCGACTAAGGTAAGTTGACGTCAGGCAGGCGGCCGTTCTTAAATACTTAGCCAAATCATATGACAACATGTTTGTAACATGTTGTGCCGACCGCACTTAGAGTGGCATAAGGGCAGGAGAATGATGATTTTCTAACAATTTCTAACAATTTATTTCTAACAACATTGTCGTGTAACCCACTTTTACAAGATGGTACTAACAGAAAAGTAATAATTTGGGATGATGTGATTAGATCAGTAACTGCAGTCACTTTGTATCACTCATCAGAAATAATTTCAACAACATCTAAAATAGGAAATTATGCCTAAAATATTTCAAATCGATGTTATAAATATTGTAATAATAGAGCTCATCGAAGTTAAAATGTCACGCCCCACTCTCGTATTTACCCACCCAAACAAATTTAAAATATGTACGAAAAACACATAAAAATACAATTGTATTGGTCAATCAGTTGGTATTTGCTAAGGAACGGTTGTTCCCGATTTGTTGTTTAACTAGTTTAATTTTCTCCGAATGCAAGAGCAGGCGGACATCTTGTTTCATATAATAAGCCAGCGCTACTTCATATAGAGAGCGTTGTCAGATTTATCACGCGACTAGTCGACCACGACGTTCGCAAACAGATCGTAAATCACGCAACAGTTGATAGCTCTACACATAAAATGATATTATAAACATTAGCAGTCACACATTTATATATTACACTACACATTTATAGTACAATACCCATTTATATGAAAAGAAAGGTTTAAATTAAGTGTAAGAGATACGCTTATAAGTAATGTAATATGCTTTATATTACAAAATTGAAGATAATTTGGATAATAAAAATATCTGCATTTGAAAATCCTTTCAGCTTTATACAAGACTGCGGTTTAATTACGTAAAATTGCAAATGTTCAAAAGATTGACCGCCGAGTTTCTTCCTGGTTCGTCTCGATAACAGCAACATTCCGAACCAGTTGTAGCTTCATCAATCAAACTGATCCTTGACGATTCAAAAGTGCTCGAAAGAGCTTACTAGAATTAAGATAATTTTGATTTGATTTGATACCAACTAGTAGAATAGTGGAGCGCGACATTTCATATTAGACAAGCTTTTAATTTTAAATCTATGATATTGCTTATTTGACGTGATGAAATAAGAACAGTGCAAGTAAATAAAGTAACGAAATGGTAATAACTACAATTATTTAATTCGCTACAAATATTTTTGGGCACTAATTTAATTTACAACGGAGACCAAAATTGTTATTTCTTAAATTCCTTTAGTCCAAGTATATATTAGAAGTTTCTTTATCGTAAAGGTACTGGATCTGGATGTCTCTTTAAGTGATATATTATGCCGTAAAAGATTTTAAACAAATCTACGTGAACCGTAATCTTGAGTACGGTTCTATAATTTATATGCGAAATTCAACTAATTTAGAGTTCATCTAAAGTGAAGCGTCCCAAACGATCTTTATTGTACAAGTACCTACCCTTATCTTGAAAACCATTAAAACTTCTGTTCGATAATTGCTTTAACTCGATATTGTCTTTGACCGACTCAAGTGATTCTAAAATACGTTCCTTTGATATTTAGAGTTTGAATGAGTCTCGTTAATTTCTTACTGGATCTTATTATTTTAGAAAGAAAGAAAGAAAAACTTTATGACGTACACTACTAAGACTTACAACAAATAACATAAAGAAAATAAATTTATTTATAAACGCCTCAAAATTAGTGACTACTTTTGGCTTTGGTTTGAATTTTAAAAACGAACACCGATTTTCAGTGGCCGCCATTTTGTATCACACGGACGTCAGCAACAGATAACAGACAGCTAAACTAACTTAATATATTGTTAGGAATGGAAATTGGCAACACGATAATCACCCGATAACAAGGAACGGACTTTCTTTTGGAGCGAAAAATTGTGAATAAGACATAGAGCCCGCCATATTGAAGGCAGTCTTGTTGTAAAATTTAACTTACACGGTTATTAGACCGTTACGCTGCTGGATCCCGTCATCATTTGGAGTCTTGCTGTAAAGCTAGACTTATACGATTATTAAACACCCACATGTTTAGATCGTGTTTCAACTTGTCTTGGTTGGTTTCAACCAACAGGTTCAATCTTGTTGAGTCGTTACTACTCAATTAGTATCATTAATTACTGTGTAGTTTTAATGTTGGTTAGGTAGACCCGCGCCCACCTATATTGTGTCCTTTATTAGAATCTACCCTCATACTCGTTATTCGTGTTAAGAGTAACCACTGAGTTTCTTACCAATTCTTCTCAGTGGATAGTAACGTTCTGAACTGGTGGTAGAATGAAATGTTTACGTGAAATTCCTGCCATTTCTAAGAATATACTATTTATATAATACTAAATAAATTAATAAATATAGAAATAAATGTATTTTATACATGGTATGAGGTAAAATAATTGCACGAATTCAAATTATAATCTTATAATTTTTTATTTATTTATTTTTACTATAGTACTATTATAGATTATAGAAGATAGTTGCTCGTAACTTAAATCTTACCTTCTTCTTAAAATAAGTTAATGGCAAAAATGGAAATCGTAAATTGAACTATAAATTCATTTGTGAACATCTGCTATTTTTCTCAAAGCTTAGATATAAATTCGTACTAACGTAATAAGTATGATCATTGTCAAAATTGGCCCTCTGGGAATAGAAGCCAGGCTGTGACATAACAGAGATAATACATCATTATCAGACCAAAGCTGAATTCAGCCAAACTGTTACGGTGCGAAACATTACGCACGAGATATTCTCATTTCACAAATGCGAAATGTCGGAGATAATGAATTGGAAAATGTCAGACATATTTTGTACGAATAAAATAAAATATAATATGATAAAAAGGGAGAATACGCCGTTGAAGAATAATAAATATTTATTTTTGAAAGCCTCATGTTTCATATTGGAGTATTTAAAAGAAAAAAACAGTAAGCGAATAAATTTTTTCATACTTACATATATACACTCTGATATGGTGGTGTTAAAAATTGTCAAAGCTATTTTCGACCTTACTAAGTCATTAAAACTATAGAGCCTAACAGTTTTATAGCGTCTAATCCGTTTGCGAACAAAAATTTGCGTTGCGATTTTTCGTGGAGCCTATCTCAAAAGGTTTATTGAGATTGTGACATTGAATGTGTGCAGTGCAGGCGTACTATGGTAATATGATGGTACATTGTACTATCAAGTAATTTAGCAATTAGTGATTACAGCAAATTAATATTTTTATTTTGTATTCCATTTTAATTAAAACCAGACGATTTTACAATCCACTCGGTTGAAAGGTCTAAGTATTTTGCTTTTTATATTATCCACTATATTCTTAGCTTCTTGTTAAAAGTTTACAGAAGTTAAGTTAAGGCTTATACTAATTAAAATAAAGGCTTGCTGGAATATTTAGACATTTACGCTTTGCATGCTGTAATTTATCAGTTTCAAAAATACTGTTGTTTAATAATCTTTAACCGATTTCAATATCTACGAAATAAAATTATTAGTATTAATTTAATAACTTTAAAAGAACCATTTGATAATGTTTAATCTTTTATAAAGGTTTCGGCGTTGGTATAACGTAAAACATGGCGTCCAATTAGCTAAAAGGGCGCAGCGGAAACAAAATGGCGCACAGAAGTCGCTCACAATTAATGTCTCCAATGACCACGACTTATTTAATCTGCAGCCACCGAATTTTCGGATCAAATAAATTGATCTCATTACCAAGGGAGGTAAGAGGACCTACGTCTAAGAACTTTCCTGATTAAATGTTCTTTACACAGCATTAAAGTTAAAACTTACGGATACATTTATTTTAATTTTTATTTTATTTAAATTTTAAAATAATTGCAGTAACGATGGAGTGACATACATATATCTATTGATATTCTAGGTCACCCTGAATCGCGAGTATCAACCTTCCCAAAAATAGTACAATATATACAATATATAAAACTAAAAAAATAGTAATAACTTTTTTATATAATAACTAGCAATTAATGTTTAAAGTGCAATAATATAAAATAAAGAAAATTGATTTTTATATGCCAGATATAATTCATTATATCCGAATCGTGAAAAAAAAACTAAATTTTGTATACGTGTGCGTGTTGATATATAAACGCATTAAATATTTTTTAAGTAGATCCTGAGTTTTTGAATACGTTTTTTCTTTTCAACAATTTGTAAGAATACTCTCAGTTCTTGTAAAGGAAGTGAATAAATACCTATTTTAAGATTCCTTTTAATGTATAACCTAGGGTAGTTGTAGTATCAATAGTAATCGGAAGTATATTGACTGATGAGTTGTGTAAATAAAAGTAAACCATATTCTGATATAATTAAGATGACGTTATCTCTACTCTTCGCAGTTCACAACCTCGATGACACGATATTACTATAAGACTCTATGGCGTCTCGACTTCTCCGAGTCTTGTAAATCATGCCGCTTTTCCCAAAAGTTCTTTCCGTAACAAATATTTAATATAAATAGTGAAATGAAAATCGTTTTACTCATTTATTGCTTCATTTTTTTAGACCTAATATATAAAAGCTAAGAAAAGTAACGTAGTAGATATTTTTTATATTTTATATATAAAAAATGGTTTTACACACTGATAGCTCCATTTTTTTAATATAGATGAAGTTTTTATTTTAAAATGATAATTCCGAAATAAAACTATTAAAATTTTATAACAATCTAGTAGAGCTAAATAAATGCAAGCTAAGGAAAAGTAACGTAGTAGATATTTTATATATATTTTCGGTGTGATCTAAGGAAACTTTATATAGTGGACTATCCTTTGAAAAATTTTAAAAAGTTTTAAATGGTAAAAAGTTTGGTATGAAAAAACGGATAGTCCACAATATAAATTTAACACTATATATATTTTCTATTTACTGTATCGCGGATTATAGCAAAATACTTTTATCATTACTTTTGTACAAATATACACTCAGCCTCGAAGAACCAACAAATTGTTTATGGGAAATGTTGGCCTTCGGCGGGTATCGAGCCCGCGACCCGCGAAGCTGAAGGCACAGTCACTACCTACTGCGTCAACGGACCAGTCGTTGAGCTATAATCCTAGATAACAGAAAATTTAAGTAATGCTAAAGGTAGAGTGCATCAGTTTTGATACCTTATTATAGTACCCTCATTAAAACATTCTTAAAGCTCTTACCAGCATCAATAACAGCTTCGTACGCCTTCTCCAGCAATATCCTGCACATCGGGTCCATTGTATGCGCCTGCTTGAAATGGACTCCGAAGAATGAAGCATCGAATTTGTTCACGTTGTTGATTTTGCCTGTCCGTTGCGGTATTTCTGGATGCGCGAGCTTCCATCTTCGACCATCTCCTGATATCAAATCGACCTGGAAACAAATTATTTTGTAACATATGTTAAGCATTTCGTTATCGTCAAATCAAGTGGTAAGTACCCTCAATTATAAAAAGTTATATGTTTTTCCAATTCCCTAAAAAACGGGAACTTTTTGTCCTATAAGTAAGGCCGGTTTATGATCATGCCAAATTTTAACAAAATTAATCAATTTTTTAGATAAGCGGTTCAAACCTCGGGCAGGCACCAATGAGTTTTTTAATTAAAACTTATGTGTCTAATTGATAATTGCAATTTATCACACGCTTTTCGGTGAAGGAAAACATCGTGAGGAAACCTACATATCTCTAAAGAATTCTAGGGATATGAGTAACCTACCATACCGCATTTAAGCAGCGTGGTAGGTATTAGCTCCGATCTTTCTCTCCAAAAACGGAAAGAGGAGGCCTTAGCCCAGCAGTAGGCATAGTAACAGGCCGTTACTTTACTTTTTACATTTAATCAATTTAGATAATATAATCCGCGACAAACGAAAATATGCAATGCTAAATGTAGTGTACTATCTGTCCTCATACCTGAATTTGCAAAAACTTATTCACTACACAAAAATACACGAACACTACACACATTCACTGTCACAATCTCAACAATCGTTTCCCCAAAATCGCAATGCCAAAGCCAAAGGTATGCATTATTGTCGTCGAGTCTATCTACTGAATGTATGCAGTGATATTGATTGCGGGTTGTGCATGAGCTTTTACGAATTCTGCATGTATCGGATATGAGAACGGATACTACACTATACATTTAGCATAAATTATAGAACGAAATGACCTAATTAAAAAAAGATTGTTTGTGACAAATTTCAATAAAGCGTAGCGTAGCACCTACAAAACTCGTGAGTGTGAGAGCAAGAAAACATTAGTTTTTGAAATAGTTCGTTGCGTGATGTCATAAATGGCATCGATATAGAGATAACAAAGTATCTAACTCAAGTAAGCCTAATTTTGAATTAGGTCACTTTAATACTTCGTGTACAATATGTTTTCTTTTATCGCGGATTATAGCAAAATAATATTTTGATAACTTTTAAATTATCTATACAGTTACCCTATTAAACAGGATGTTTCCAAAGTATCTAGACAACAACTTAAAACATTTTATCGCCAAAATATAGAATACACTTAGCTTACTAAACAGGTTGTCGTCATCGATCCTAACGTCTTTGGCGATGCGTAGAAACGTATCATCAATGTGCGTTTTCTACCACATCTTTCACAGAGGTTGTTCCATTGAACTACATGACCTGCAGGTCTACCATGGACTCTTATTGCGACTCAATTGAAGACGTAAACGACGACCGCGTACCGCTTTCTTTTCGTACCATGAAGTGTGAATTGCATTGGGGTCGTAATGGAAAAGGATAACGTTATATGAACTATAGATAACTCTGTCTCTGTGCGAACGCCACTCGGCAACGACTTAAAGTGTGTGTCTTTAAGACGTCATGGTATGAAAAAGCAAAACAATGTCGTTTACGTCTTCAATTGAGTCGCAATAAGAGTTCACGGTAGGCCTGCTGATTCCTGCTGCTAAGTGCCATAACCGCACTGTATGTCGCAGTTTAAAATATCATTCTCATCACTGCAGTGCGGTTTTCAAATAATTTCATTCCTCGCACCAAAATTTTATGGAACGATCACCCTTTGGCAGCGTTTCTGGATCGGTACGAGATAAGTACCTTCAAAAAGCGTGTATTCCACCTTTTAAAAGGACGGCAACTATTCGCTCTACGAGAGGTCATGGGCGGTGATAACTTGAGACGCACCGCATGTAGCTGATTGCAGCTAAGAAATGCTACTATCACTCAAATAATCTTTAATTGTATAGTAAGCTTTATATAGCAGAATCGTTTTAAGATAATTTCTAAACTTGTGTAAACAAGTCTAGATAATGTTGAGGAATTTTATTATAAAAACGTGTACCGAAACAAATGATTTTCGGACCTTTTGGAGGCGCAACTTTGGCGTCATTAGTTTATTTCGGTTTCTAGTGTGTCTGTCGTATCTATCACTATATAAATGAATATTTTGTCTGATAAATAGTATATCACTATAGATATACTTAGACTTGTACATAAAGCATATTACAAAATTGAAGATTATCTGGATGATAAGAAAGCCTGGATTTGAAAATCCTTTCAGCTTGATACAAGACAGCGGTTTAATAATGTATAATTGGAAATATTTAAAAGATTGACCGCCGAGTTTCTTGCTGGTTCTTTTTGGGTAAGAGCAACATTCCGAACCAGTTGTAGCTTCATTAATCATATTGATGCTTGACGATTCGATTTGATTTTGATTTGATTTGATATTGTGAAGCTACAGTTTTACCACAGTTTTACAGTACCTTATTAAACAGATTTTCCTGCAAGTGTATAACAGAATCCGAATCGGGGAAGTATCCAGAGATGCCAGTGATCAAAACTTCGTCGCCAGGTGTTGGGTGTGACAAACGGTGTCCCGACGCCACTCTGTCCCTCGTTACGCCATCAGATGCCATCTGATGATGAAAAATAATAATATAATGTAGCTTTTAAGTAGTTTTAAGCTCGTTACATTACGTTATTACAGAGGTTCACTGTGTCCTAAAACAACCATATCCATATTTCCAAACTTAATATTATAAAGGCGAAAATCTGTCTGTGTCTGATACTTTTTCAAACCGCTGAACTAATATCGATGAAATTTGGCACAATTATTCCTCATACATGAGGGTAACATATAGGCCATTTAACAAAAAGGACGGATCCTTGGTTGTAAGACATCACTCAAGCTCTAGCGCGTTTAAATGATCATCATCATCATTCTCCTGCCCTTATCCTACTCTAAGTTACAAACATGTTGACACATGATTTGGGTACGTATTATACGACCGACCGCCTGCCTAACGTCAACTTACCTTAGTCGCCTTTTACGACACCTCGGTAAGAAATGAGGGTGGTCTATTCTATGCAGCCGGATTGCACACGTCAAATACCTTAGTCACCTATAATTATACAATCTTATGTCATCATCATTCTCCTGTCCTTATCCCACTCTAACTGGGGTCGGCACAACATGTTAGAAATATGTTGTCACATGATTTGGCTACGTATTTTACAACCGGCCGCCTGCCTGACGTCAATTTATCTTAGTCGCCTTTTACGATACTTCGGTAAGAAATGAGAATGGTCTATTCTACGCAACTGATACCACACGGCACTTACCTTAGTCGCCTCTTACTACACTTCGGTAAAAAGGAGGGTGATCTATTCTATTCTTCCGGATACCACACGGCTTTAACGCGTTTAAATTATATTATAGTATATTTGTTAGAATCGAAAAAAATTATAACCATAGTTTGTTACTGATATTTACATCATTAAATAAAATAAACTATAATATAATAGAAAACGTATTCTGCTTTATTCAAATTCCAATTTTTTACAAGCTTCGATTTAATTAAGAAAGAAAGAACTTTATTTAAAGAATAAACTTTATTTACAATTAAGCACTTTATTTTAATTAATTAATTTAATTAAACTTAAACAGCAACAATATAGATAGCTTCGCTAATCCACAAATTTATAATGACGTTTTATGGAATGTACACTTAAGTTGAAAGTAAATTATAAATTCACGTATAGAATCGTATAGAAGAATACAATGAAAACGGCGTGTTACGTGAACACATTTTTGACTTGTAAATCATGTTCACCGTTGGCCTTAGCATATGTATATTCGTGAAATATAAATCAATTTGAATGTATAATTAAGCTTTAAGTAGTGTATAATGGAAAATTCTTTAAGTACCTTTTGATATATTGTTTTTGCTACGGTTAAAAAGTTCTAGAAGCCGGCTTTTTTTATACTCTAACTAATGTATCTTTGTTATTAGACCGATATTGAATTTTTTCAACGCCTATTGCGGAATTTTAAAGTGACGTATTTTTTACGCCCATGCGAACGAGGGGTTAAGGTGTTAGAATGAAATCGCAGCGTCTGTAGATATGCAAAGTGGAATAAGGACCTCAAAAAGGTCGCAGGGAGCCTCTGGATCCACAGAGCACGATATTGAGTGGTGTTGAGATTCCGTGAAGAATCCTATATCCAGCAGTGCATTTCCACTGCTGGACATAGGATTCTTCGTCCATCAGTTGACGAAAAAGAAGAATTCTCATAAATTTATTCATGAGTATTGCCATGTATATGTATTTATTAATATATCCATTTCCAGAATAAATTGCTTTCGTCGTGATACTCTGGAGTTTTTACGTAAAGATTTTAAAATAAAATATTAATTAAAGTTACAGTTGTTATTTTTTATATGTTATAGATTATTATTAATATGAAAGCCGTGCGGTATCCGCCAGAATAGAATAGTCCACCCTCCTTTTTACCGAGGTGTCGTAAGAGGCGACTAAGGTAAGTTCCGTGTGGAATCCGGCTGCGTAGAAAAGGCGACTAAGGTAAGTTGCCGTCAGGCTGGCGGCCTGTCGTCAAATACGTAGCCAAATCATGTGACAACATGTTTGTAACATGTTGTGCCGACCCCAGTTTGAGTGGGATAAGGGCAGGAGAATAATGAGATTATTATTATTATGAACAATGGTTACTTTCTATTTACTGTTTTTCTTTTTATAACTATAAATTTCGAATTATTTTCTTTTGTTTGTGTTTGGTGTTAATAAACCACATTATGTGTTATATTTATTGTAAATTAATTGTACACGCCTGTTATGTTTATATTTATGCCTATTTCATAAATGTTTCTTTTATTTGTGTTTTACATTTATGCATAAATGTTGTTGGCTTGTCATATAAATAAAATAAATCTCTTTTAAGAATAATATAAGAATGTTGATAATTGTACAATTATCAACAATTATCATCAAAATACATGCAATTAACTTGTAAGTGTAATAAATTAAAGAAACAATTATAAATTAGTTAATCTTTTCACTTTCCCAGAAAACAAACATAAAATATCGTAAACAATATTCACATTTAATGTGTTAATTAGTAAATACAATAAAAGAATGATAAATTTAAAAAATTAATATAAAAATGCAGCAAGACATTTCGTTGCAACTTACGTGTTTTGAGATTGACCTCGTTGACGATACGAATGGAATATAATGAACTTTTAAGAAATTTATAAATAAATAAATAATCTAGTCTTTAATATTACAAATTAAACCTTCAGCGAGATAAATGATGAATGAATTACGGAATTTTTATAAATTAATAATATTTAACGCTTAATTTTATTTTAAATTTTATTTAAAACAAGCTAAGGTCGGTCATCATACAGCCTATTTATATAAATATAAACTTTCAATAATTATAAATATTATTTTAATATTAAGTCTAAAAAATATTGTTTCAATATTTCATAATAATATTTAAATAAGATGTCGTAAAATTTTAATTCTTAGATAATATTGATTAACTTACCGTTGTTTATTTGAACACTAAATGACTCGAAGTCAATATTTTACAGAACTCTTGATCAACCTGTAACGTGGACACCGATCACTCGACGTCTGAACTGAAATGATTTCTGAACGTTGTTTTTAAAACTTATTATTAAAAAATTATATATACAGGGTGCATAGTACATTTAATACAAAGTTTACTTCACAGATAAATTAAATACGACAAATCCAATACATAAGAAAGGTGTTGATGACCTTAATGACCGTTAAAAAGAAATTTTTTCTTCGATTTTTTCATAATTATTTTGACATAAATGATATAATTGAAATTGAATGAATAGAAACCTTATATATCCCGTCTGGGAAATAACTCCTTTTAGGAAATAATGTAACAATGCAATAATTTAAAAACAATTCGTAGAGTTTACACTAGTATTTAGTCACTGTGAATGAATTATTTCGTTTTCATTTGAACTAAAAAAAAAGATTTCAATTCAACTAAAAGAGGAACATCTAACGACGTTTAAAACTAAAGATTTCATAATACTCTATGAATGCAGTATTGCATGAAGTAGAATAAAATATCCTTACATAATTAACAAAAAATACTATAATATCAAGAATGGCATATAATCTTCCTTCTCCCTTCCGTAAACTTTCAACCCTTTTTTCAATTTATGAAAATTTCAAATGATTTATACAATACGATAATGTATTATTAAAAAAAATAATAATAATATCTATTTAGTAGTTTAATATTTTTTTGGGTTTCGCATTGTCAAAAACTTTGTCGTAAAATACAGTCATTTATATATAAAATCGTAACGACAACGACGCGACGGACGCATCGTATACGTCCCGTCATGATGAAATATATCATTATTATCAAAACTTTTTGACGCTGCTGCGAATGTTTCCTCATCAAATCCATGCCATGAACAGAAGTTTTCAAAATCAAACTTTATCATCCCCGACGCGGTTTTGAAATCACGTATTGCTTGTTACCCGAAATTTAAACCAGGAAATTTGAACATCGTTACTAAATTTTTTAATACTGTGATCGTGAAGTTATCAACTTGAATGTTTTCACTGCTAAAATGTTATCATTTCTCTGTTGTCCGCTTTTTTCGTTATACTTATAAGTTAACTTGCTACTAACAATTAATTTTTAGATGTGGTATGAACTGTGTTTTTTTTTCGTTGTTTCATACTTTATTCTTAGTCTATGATACAATAATAAAATAAACAACCTGTATACGTGACATCATCGCAAGTTTATAGGGACGTTACGAAATAGTGATATTTCGGTAAATTCATGAACTACCTGAATTAAATATAATATAACTGATTTATAGAAGCAGGCGTTACTTTGCGGAATTCCATATTACAAGCAATATAACAGAATTAACTACTTTGCTATAATCCGCACGGGTTAGGTGAATGCATGCAAAGCCAATGTGTATGAAGCAGGCAAAATCTACGTACCTTATACATGCAGGACAAGCCACCACATGCACCCCAAGGCGCAATTCACCAGCAACAACGTACACAAAAGCAGCACACACACCCACCACCACAATCTCGACGATCGTTTCGCCCCGAAACCGAAGCATCATCAGGAGGATAGGCTCCACGACAAAAATCGTACTGCGCCGCGCTACCCATACAAGCAGTCTTAAATAGTTCAACTCCCACCAATATGAACTATTGCTTGTATAATATAACTATTAATAAATATTAAAAGCTGTGATAGCCCTGCGGTGAGACCATGCGACTCTCTAAAGACTATCATTGGTTGAAATACCGGGCAGGCCCCAATGAGTTTTTCAATTAAAACTTATGTGTCTAATTGATAATTGCAATTCACCACACGCTTTTCGGTGAAGGAAAACATCGTGAGGAAACCTGCATATCTCTAGAGAATTCTGGTGATGTGTCGAGTATGTACGAGTCGACTCGAATAGGGATTTTACGGAACTGGAGTCGGAACCTGAGATTTCATATTTAAATTATCGGAGCCGGAGTCCGAATCGGAGGCGGAGTCGGAGGTGGAGGTTTCCACTTCCGCCTTATTATTTATCTAAAAATTGACCCGTAAACTTTTCACTTCAGTTACGTTTAATTTTGCCATAAGTTATTTTATTTAATGTCATCGAACCATATGATAGTTTGATAAACAAAATCTATACGTCAATAAGTTTATTTTAATATTTCAGCATAAACTTTAACATATGTAATACATTGTTTGTAAATGAAGTGTTTTCAGTATATTTCGATAGAAACGCGTGACCCCGTCGCCGGTCAACTATATTACCCCTAACATTCAACACCATTCACATTGACTGATTTCCAATAAAGTAATAGTGAAATAGCGGTTTATCATTCGTTCAGAGAAATCCTTTCTAATATTATAAATGTGAAAAGTGTCTATATGTCTGTTACGTTTGCACGGCCAATATCGGTGAAATTTGGCACAATTATTCCTTATATTCCGGGGTTACATTTAGGCTATAAATAAATAAAATAAAATAAATACATGGAACATTTACACACACGGTCGTCCATCCCCAAAGTAAGTAACTTAATACTTGTGTTATAGGTGAGAGACAACTGACAAATATATACATATATAGTTTTAAATACATAATTAAATACATATATACACCCAGACTCGAAGAACCAACAAATTCTAAATAGAATAGGTTCTCGGCGGGAATCGAACCTGCGACCCACGGAGCCGAAGACATGGTCACTGCCAACTGCGCCAACGGGCCAGTCAATAGAAAATGTTGGTTCTCGGCGGAAATCGAACCCGCGACCCACGGAGCCGAAGACAGGGTCACTGCCAACTGCGTAATATACAAATCCTATACAAATTCTGGTAATTCAACAGGAATAGCATGACATTAGAAAACGCCATCTATTATCAACCTATCAAAGTTTTTTATTGACGATGTGTCAAAGTCAATCCAAATGGGTTTTTCAAAAAAACGCTGTATTACATTTTTGGGCCTACGACAAAAGAGGTATTTTAAGAAAGGTTTAATATACAATTCATATGTGTCATACGGGTTATTTATTAAAATAATTAAATTATTTATAGAAAACGATAAATCTCTCTCACTCTTGTCTCTTAGTCTTATTTGCAGGTTTTGAGAGTGACTAAAGCTACTGTTTACAACAAGACTACAGTCCAAACAAACGAGTTGTGGGAAAAAGCTACGTATAAATAAATTAAATTAATTCAAAATAAATTGTAGTACATACAAGGAATTTCCCAGAGATATACAAAATAAAGAAATATTCTGAATTATGTACCATTATATGCAAGCTATCACTAAGGTAGCTTCAAAAGTAATAATTACACATACCTCGCACATGCACAAACCTCCACGAAGTCTATTTCCTGATGATGCCTCGGTTGTGGGGCGAAACGATTGTTGAGTTTGTGATAGTGAACGTGTGTAGTGCTTGTGTATTGTGGCAGTGGTGGAGGTTTGTGCATGTGTTTTTACGAATCCTGCATGTAACGGGTATGAAAAAACGGATAGGCCACTATTAATTTAGCACTATATATATTTTCTATTTACTGTATCGAGGATTATAGCAAAATAATTTTATAATTACTTTTGTGTTATGGATCTCCGCAAAATAACGCCTAATTCTATAAATTATTTAGGGTAGCTTCATTAAATTAGTTAACCTTGACGATACTTTCTTCCAAAACTACTTGCAAAAGCTTAATCGAATGAAAATTCTTATTGATTTTTTTGGACAAATATCAGTTAATGTGAATAGGTGTCTAATAGCTAATAATATTATAATGAACGCAAAATGTGTTTGCTTATTACAATATAGGAAGAATTTATTTACATTGAATTTGATTAAAGCTTACATTCCATATATTTGTGTATGATAATTATTTATATATTTATCGTACATACATATTGTTAGAATGCCGTGTGGTATCCGACTAAATAGAATAGTCCACCCTCCTTTCTTACCGAGGTGTCGTAAGAGGCGACTAAGGTATGTGCCGTGTGGTATCCGGCTGCATAGAATAGACCACCCTTATTTCTTACCGAGGTGACGTAAGAGACGACTAAGGTAAATGCCCTGTGGCGTTCGGCTAAATAGAATAGACCACCCTCATTTCTTACCGAGGTGTCGTAAGAGACGACTAAGGTAAATGCCCTGTGGTATCCGGCTAAATAGAATAGACCACCCTCATTTCTTACCGAGGTGTCGTAAGAGACGACTAAGGTAAAAGCCCTGTGGTATCCGGCTAAATAGAATAGACCACCCTCATTTCTTACCGAGGTGTCGTAAGAGACGACTAAGGTAAATGCCGTGTGGTATCCGGCTAAGTAGAATAGACCACCCTCATTTCTTACCGAGGTGTCGTAAGAGACGACTAAGGTAAATGCCGTGTGGTATCCGGCTAAGTAGAATAGGCCACCCTCATTTCTTACCGAGGTGTCGTAAGAGACGACTAAGGTAAATGCCGTGTGGTATCCGGCTAAGTAGAATAGACCACCCTCATTTCTTACCGAGGTGAAGCAAAAGGCGA
Organism: Morpho deidamia; assembly: GCA_947086505.1. Lineage (NCBI taxonomy): Eukaryota > Metazoa > Arthropoda > Insecta > Lepidoptera > Nymphalidae > Morpho > Morpho deidamia. The sequence goes on along the minus strand of CAMTZC010000021.1, from coordinate 16,188,903 downwards.
CTTAGGTAAGTTGACGTCAGGTAGGCGGCCGGTAGTAAAACACTTATCCAAATCATGTTACAATATGTTTAAAACATGTTGTGCCGACCCCACTTAAAGCGGGATAAGGGCAGGAGAATGATGATGACATATTGTTAGACTCACTGTGATAGCCCAGCGGTAGACCGTGTGAGACTTTCCAGTGGTTACGGGTTCAAACCCCGGGCAGGCACCAATGAGTTTTCTGTCTACACTTATGTGTATAAGAAATCGCTGGTTTTAATTAAAGTATACAATATTTTATAAGTATACATACTGCTTATAATCACGAGACATTATTAACAAATGTTCACTATATCCATTTTATGTAGGCGGGAGGAATTTATAAAATTTTAATATCAGAAGAACGACCCACCGAGTCTGGTGCTGTCATATTTTTTGTTAAGGCTTCCTAATTAATGAATCTAATAATCAGGAACTTATCTATCAAGTTAAATAATTAAAGACTGAAACGAAAGAAAATTAACGTATCACTATCTATATCGAATAATTATTACATCCTCCTGCCTTTATCCCACTCTAAGTGAGGTCGGCACAGCATGTTTCAAACATGTCGTCACATGATTTGGCTATGTATTTTTCGACCGACCGCCTGCCTGACGGCAACTTACCTTAGTCGTATTTTACGACCCCTCGGTAAGAAAGGTGGTCTATTTACTTAACCGGATATCACACGGAGGTTCAACTTAACTTAGTCGCTTCATACGACAACTCGGTAAAAAATGAGGGTGGTCTATTCTACTCGGCCGGATACCACACGGCGGTATACTTAGTCCCCAAAAGCAGACAGTAAGTATGTGATCAATTTTTTCAAAATCTACTGAACGGATTTTACGGTTTTATATAAAAGGTAGTCCAATTCTTCGGGAAGGTTCGAGTTAATAGTTCGCTACGGTTCTATTTATTGGGTCGCGCAGTTGTAACAAAAATCGCCTTCTATGAGCTTCAGTCAAATGCGCCTCGTAAACCAAGAGAGATACACTAAAGATATTGTAGATCTACAAAAATGCTACAAAAAAGTCCGGGACAGCACGTCTTCATCTCTAACGGTTAACTCACAATAACTACAAATGTAACATAACGTACTAGTAACACGGTTTACGTATTTTCCTAGCACTTTGCTTCGCGCTATAGAAGTTCTTTCGTGATTACATAAGAAGTCCCCATACAAAATGTCCTTTGAAACAATAGATCGACATTGCCTATCCTTTGGTTCAACCGAAGGATAGACAACGTCGATCCATTGTTTCTACAACCTGAAATACTGCGTAGGACCCGTCCATAAAACTCACTGTATACTGTATACAGTATGCAGTGAGTTTTATGGACGGGTATATTGTATAAGTGAACAATATACTATCCTGTCACTTAAACGTGATGAATACGATGAACTGGACGGACGTACGGACGGGATAGAATTATCCCACCCGTACGTTGGTCCGGTTCATCGTGTTACACAAATAATTTATTTTAAAAATTTAAATTTCAGAAGCCCATCTAGCTCATTATGAATTTAGTTATAAAGTTAAACCAAATGCTGTAACATTCCAGCGGAAAGACCGTGCGATTCTTTCGTAGGGTTCACGGTTTCGAATACTGGTGAGGCTTTAATGTCTAATTGATATTCGCAATTAATCACGCATATTTCGGTGACGGAAAACATCGTGAAACCTACACGTTTCTCGAGAATTCTGGGGATATGTGTAACCTACCAATCCGCATTGGAGCAGCGTGGTGGCTCATAGCTCCATCCCTTCAATATAAAAACGAGAGGAGGCTTATGCCGAGCTATCTTCTACTTGGCCAACCGACTAAAGCCCTCGATACTGTGCTGCGTGGATCCAGAGGCTCCCCGCGACCTTTTTAAGTAGAGTTGCCCAAATGATGATAGATTACCTTGAGAACTAGTAAGAATATCGTTAGTACTATCGATACTATCAATATTATAGATATTATCGATACTAACTAATACTATTGATTGGAAGCAATAGTGTCGATAGGATAAATACTATTACGATAATATTATCGATACTATCGACAGAATCGATTTTTTTTATGTAATACTATCGATGCTATCGATATTATGCATAGTATGTAAAACTATCGATAGTATTACTCCTTAAGGTATATCAGTTTTCGATAATATCGATACTATGGATAGTATTAGAGCTAATATTTTCGATATTATTGATACTATTTTGTTTAACAATTTTATTGCCATATAGCGATATTATCGATGATGTCGATAGTATCGATACTATCGATAGGCTATCTATACTATTTATATCACGTCATCTATCGATAGTCTATCGATAATTTAGCGATAGTGGACTATCGCTTGACTATCGTTGGACAACGCTGTTTTTGAGGTCGCCTGTCCTCGTAGGCGGTCTACCGACACTGCGCCATCCGGTGCGGGGTCGCTATTCCAACACCTTGAGACCCCAACGCCTATTTATATTAATAATAATCTATGAATCCATTAGTTGTAAATGTTTTAATTTTTTTTAAAGAATGCTCATAAATTAATTTATGAGTATTCTTTTTCGTCATCTTTATAGCGGTGAGACCGTGCGACTCTTTCGAGGGGAACACGAGTTCAAACCCGGACAGGCACCAATGAGTTTTTCTATTATAAATCATGTGTCTAATTGGTAATTGCAATTTATCACATGCTTTTCGGTGAAGAAAAACATCGTGAAGAAACCTGCATATCTCTAGAGAATTCTGGAGATATGTGTAACCTACCAATCCGCATTGGAGCAGCGCGGTAGGTCTTAGCACCAACCCTTCTCTACAGAAACGGAGAGAGGAGGCCTATTCCCAGCAGTGGGATTGTAACGGGCTGCTACTTTACTATTTCTTTTTCGTCAACCGACCCCCAAGGATTCTTTTCGACATCTTCTAAACATATTTAAAAAATCTACTTGATATAATATTTCACTTTTTAAACGATCCAATAAAGAAATGCTGCTTCGAGAGTAAATAAATAAGGTTTGTACGAATATGTAAATTATAAACCGTACACAATATATTTTCAAGGACTTTATAAATATTCATTAGGTGAAAAACAATATAAAAAAGGCCCAACGACATGTCTTTATTAACGCACAATTTTACTTTTATTACATACTAACTTTTAAACGAAACTCCGTTCGCGTGGACTGCAGTCTTATTATGTGATTAAACCTTAATACTTATATGAAGAGTTAAAGCGGGTTAATTAAAAGCTAGACATATGCTGTCGCGGACTTTTATTTAGAACTTTTAGAGGGGAACAATTTTGTAATATATGATTTTTGAATAATTTTCACCGTTTACTTAGCGTACGCGAGGAAAGCATTAAATTTTGCCGTTTTCGCAATATTTTTTATTGCTGCTCCTCTCCTATTCATCTTAGCTATGTCTATAGCCTTCCTCGAGAAATGGGCTGTTTTACACTTAAATAATTTTCAAATCGGTCTAGTAGTTCCTGAGATTAGCGCGTTCATTCAATCAATCAAACAAACAAACTCTTAAGCTTTATATGTTAACTAGCAAAGCCCCGCGGTTTCACCCGCATCCATACAGATCTCATGGTAGTGGAAAGTCTATGAAGTCGGACTATAGATTTATTTTGTAGATTATTTAATTATAAAAAATGGGTATCATTAGTATTCTTGGAATAAGAGCTAACTCACCAAATGCAGGCCCTGCTATAACGGTCGCTAAAATGAATTTATTATGGCGTTATTTGCTTTCGATTTACATTCTTAAATTCGTAATATCTTTTGATTGGGATGTCGGATTTTAATAATTTAAAAAGTATTTTACAGGTATTAAAAAATTTATCAATAAAATATCATTTAATGGGATAAGGATTAATACAGACATATGAATAAAATGGTTTGATTATTGTCAATACTTTTACCAACTTTTACAATATAAAAAAGTAGTTATATTGTCATAACTATAATAGTTAGACATATGGTATCGCGGACTTTATAGTGGATATTGATACGTTCTATAATACTGTAGAATATTTTTTTGTTCTATCATCAATAGTTTCCGTAGCGCATGGGATGAAAGATGTTTACGACTAAATTTTGCCAACTAAACACAATTTTATTAGGGATCCCTATTTTTGATGAAAATGACATATAGCCTATGTTGCTCAGTGAAAAAGCAACTATCCAATGGTGAAAGAATTTTTTAAATCGGTCCAGTAGTTTTTGCGTGAAAACGTAACAAACATACATACATACAAACAAACAAACAAACAAACAAACAAACAAACAAACAAACAAACAAACAAACAAACAAACAAACAAACAAACAAACATACAAATCTTTCCTCTTTATAATATTAGTATAGATATAGAAGTATAGATATACCGTGCAAGCGACTTTCCCCGCGTTGAAAATAGTGTGTTACAAAATGAGTGGGATAAGGGCAGAGGGATAAATGATGATGTAACCATATCCCTACTTATATTACTAAGGTTATTATAATGAGGCTAGTGCACTCTACTTTGTTCACTCTATTGAAAAAAGCCGTTAGTGGTAACAACAAGCTATGAGAGCCCAGCGGTGAGACCGTGCGACTCTCTAGAGACGATCGTGGGTTCAAACCCCGGACAGCTATTAATTTTTCTATTAACATTTATGAATGATTGATTTACGATAATTTCTAATTGATAATTGCAATTTATAACATACTTTCGGTGTAGGAAACGTCGTTAGGAAATCTGCATATCTCTAAATAATTCTGGGAATATGTTTAACCTACTAATCAGAATTTGATCAGCTTGGTAGGTCTTAGCTCCAACCCTTTGTTTGTATCGCCAAATCACAATAAAAAGAAATAAAAAGACAGCCAATGAGAGTGTGATAGCCCAGCGGTGAGACCGTGTGATTCTCTAGAGACGATCATGGGTTCAAACCCCGGGCAAGCACCAATGAGTTTTCTATTTAGACTTATGTGCCTAATTGATAATTGCAATTTATCACACGATTTTCGGTGAAGGCAAACATCGTTAGGAAACCTGCATGTATCTAGAGAATTCTAAGGCTATGTGTAACCTACCAAGCCGCATTGGAGCAGCGTGGTGGGTCTTAGCTCCAACCCTTCTCCCGAAAACGTAAAGGAGGCTAATGCCCAGCAAGAATAGTACCAGGGGCAACTTTATTTTTTTTACTCTTTTGGTATGCACATAAAGTTTATCCTATGGTCTTCCTATTAATCTACCAAGAGTTATAATAGACTAGGGAATCTATAGACAAGCCTGTAAGTGATAGTGGCTCAATAAATAGTGAGAGCGAAATGAAACTCGTGTACGTATACTCTATCTAATCAGATATAAAAAAGAGAGACGGATAGATACCGTCTCATTTGCTTCGTTAGGGCACATTTTAGGCTGACTTCCTTGCTCTAGAACTCTATGTAAATTTTATCTTTGAACTCTATGTAAAGTCATCTCTTTCGGTATTAATAAGGGAATTGTACTTTTTTTAATTTGTAGACGTAGGTAGAATGATACATAAGGTAATACTAAAATTTATCGCCTGCCTTTATCCCACTCTAAGTGGAGTCGGCACGATGTAGAACATGTTGATGGATCATTTGGCTAGGTATTTTGCGACTGATCGCCTCTCTGATATCAAGTTACCTTAATCGCCTTTTCTGACACCTCGGTAAGAAATGAGGGTGGTCTATTCTACTCAGCCGCATACCACGCGGGCGGCTCAACTTACCTTAGTTGTCTTTTACACCTTGGTAAGAAATGTGGGTGGTATATTCTACTAAGCCATACTATCGTTAATTTGAACCGTACTCATTTAATAACTCTATCCATTTCTCATTATGGGAAATTAAACAGAACACCTTTTAAAAATCAATGAAATATTTTTTCGTTAATTCAACCTTTATATTTGATGTTAAATAAATATAAAATTAAATTAAATCAACACCAAATAACCTTATTTCTATTTGAACGTGAATTTAATGCACAAATAATATAAAATTAAATTAATTCAACACCAAACAATCTTATTTCTTCTTTGAAAATGAATTTAATGTATAATAGATATAAAATTAAATTAAATTAAAATCTTATTTCTTCTTCGAACATGAATTTAATGTATAATAAATATAAAATTAAATAAATTCAATGCCACACCACCAATCTTTTTTTTAAATATGAATTTCGTTAGTTTTTTCTTATTGGCACTCAGCTTCGTGCATTAATATGGCGCGCCTGACGTACCGGAAGTGGTAGAAGCTGAATACCACGATTAAAGAGAAGAAGTAGACCACTGTAAGAGATGAGAAGATTAAGAATACCATCATCATTATCCTGCCCTTATCCCACTATTAATTGGGGTCGGCACGTAAAACCCGTCTTGACTTTATTTTCGAATTGTACCCCCCCCCCCCTCCGCTTATAAATAATTTTTCCCCTTGTAGTGCACCACCTCAAAAAACACTGGTTTATATCAATAGGCAATTAATTTCATGAAATATGTTAAAGTCCGAAACACAATCGAAATTAATTTTTATAATTTAAAAAACCCTTATAGTTTTAGACGATATGCAGTGATTAGTACGGATTAATTTCAATTTAATGAATGTTACTTAACAAGGCTTATCCTATGATAATTATCAGATGAAAAATAGCCGACAATTTAAATCACGAACTGCAGAGATGCATTAAGTAATTAAGAGCGCACTTTTGATTATTGCGTGAAATGTTAAATACATTTCAGCATATTGCACGATTTTATACTCGATATACTGAATATTTGAGTATATTCAACTCATTAGATATGTAAATTGAATTCAAAGTATTATTTATTCAAGTAAACTTGTAAACATGTTTTGAATTGGCAGTTCTAACGCTGGTTCACAATAAGTCCATGATTATTTGACGAAGAAATCTCATCGGTATCTAACCCCTGGTAGATACACTGGCAATTACAACAGTTTAAAACACTGTTAAATACAAAAATCTACTCTACTGTTAAGGATTACATTGATGACAAGAATGCCTGGACATAGCTACTCTTCGACCATATAGAAGATAGTAATAACCTTAATGTACCAATCCGCATTGGAGCAACGTGGTAGGTCTTAGCTCCAAACCTTCTCTCCAGAAACGGAGAGAGGAGGCCTATTTCCAGTAGTGGGATTGTAACAGGCCGCTACTTTACTTTATTTTTAAAGGTGTCCGATGGAGCTTTAACTTTACATACTAGTCCAGTCTCGATGGCATGCATATTTATGACCTGATGCTGCCAAGATTGGCTTAAGACAAGGGGAACTTCTCAACGGTTAACAGCAGGGGCATGAAATTTTGATAAAAGCTTTTTTTAACCTGACTTGTTTTTAAATGGTGATCGCATTGCGATTTCGTCGTGGAGCCTATCCTCCTGATGATGCTTCGGTTTCGGGGCGAAACGATCGCCGAGATTTTGGTGGTGGTTGTGTGTATTGCTTGTGTGCGTTGTTGCTGGTGGAGGCGCATTGGGTGCGTGTGGTGCCTTGTCCTGCATGTGTAAGGTGTGTAAATTTTGCCTGCTTCGTACACATTAGCTTTGCATGCATTCGCTTAACTCGTGCGGATTATAGCAAGATAGTTCTGTTATAGTGCCTGACTTGTTTTAATCTAAATCACGTACCAGCTCCAAAAAATGTACAAAGTCCGCTCACGCACGCCAGATTGTCCAGTCTGTGCTGCTCATCCTTTATCTTAGGAGCTGGAAAATAAAAACTATAATAGTAGTGATAGTAGTAACAGCACGTTACCATCCCACTGTTGGGCCTATGCCCAGGCCTATGCCTCCTCTCCGTTTGTGGAGAGAAGGATTGGAATTAGGACCTACCACGCTGCTCCAATGTGGCTTGGTAAGTTACACATATGTTTAACTTACCAAGCCACATTCTAGGCATTATGACAATTCTAGGCATATGCCTAGAATTCTCTAGGGATATGCAGGTTTCCTCACTATGTTTTCCTTCACCGAAAAACGTGTGATAAATTGCAATTATCGATAAGACAGATAAATTTTAATAGAAAAATTTAATTGGTACCTTCCCGGGGTTTGAATCCATGGGGTCTTTAGAGAGTTGCACGGTCTGTATGCTTGGGCTATCACAGCTAATTGTTAGCACTAACGGTTTTTATCAGTAAAATTTTTCTTCGATTTATAGAAGCAGGCGTTACTTTGCGGAATTCCATATTACAGGAACTATAACAGAACTACTTTGCTCCACGACAAAACCGTAAGTCTATCTTCCTGAAGATGCTTCGGTTTTGGGGCGAAACGATCGTAGGGATTTGGTGGTTGGTGTGTGTATTGCTTGTGTATATTGTTGCTGGTGGACGCGTCTTGGGATACGTGACCTTTCCTGCATATGTAAGGTACGTGAATTTTGCCTGCTTCATACCCTAACATTACATACATTCGCTTAACACATGGAATATAGCAAAGTAGTTCTGTTATAGTTTCTGTAACTTCTTCTTTCTGTAATGCACCATACACGAGTAGAATGCACTACTAAATAGTATTTCATAATATTAGTACGGATATGGCTACAAACAATTTTATTATTATCTTAATTAAAAAACTTCATTAGTAATTATATAAGAGAAGGCAAAACTAACCATCCTTAAATCTCGCACAAGCTCTGCCTATCTTTGTGACTGCCAATGACATTATTCCGATCCAGACCAATGTAGCGACGAGAAGGTACACCTAATAGGAATTTAAAAAACAGAATCAAAATCAAAATAATCTTTATTCAAATAAGCTTTCTCAAGCACTTTTGGATCAATACGATTATTCAAGCTACGACTCGTTCGAAATGTTGCTCTTACCGAGAAGAACCAGCTAGAAACTCGGCGGTCATTCTTTTAAACATTTAAATTTACATTATTTATTTGCAGTCTTGTTTGGAGATGAAAGGATTTTCAAATCCAAGCATTTTTATCAGATAACTAGAGAAGTTTTTAATTCAAAAAACAATTCTATCGAACGAAAAAGCTTTACAAAATTTTCGTTTCCAATAGAATGGTGAGTGTATGAAATTGAAATAATTTCTCTCAATACAGTATTTATAGGTAGAATCAATATTGTACCAACAAACCGTGTTAACATCTAACTCAAATAGTATTGAATGTTGAATTTACGATATTCCAGTTGATATTTCATATTAGAATGACTGTAGATTTAATTGAGAGGCACTGTTTCGTTCGTTAGATAACAAAATTTTCGTGCACAAAATACATAGAGGTTTATTGACTAGTGAACGTTTCGTTTATAGCATTCAGCATCGCAGCGAAATATTTGTTGCGATTTAATATAACAATTTGTTATATGACGTTTCGCTTGGAAAACACACTTTAATATTACATTTTACATAACCCGTAATGTATTAACTATTCTCCTAAACCTCGCTCAAGAATTCCACTATCATTATCATTCTCCTGACCTTGTTATCCCCCTCTAAGTGGAACAACAGCGAAACAACAAGTTTCAGTTGGTCGGCACAACAAGTTTTAAACATGTTGTTAGATGTCTTATGGCTGGTTATTTTACAACCGGCCGCCGACTTCAAAACAACGTCAATTTACCTAAGTCGCCTTTTACGACACCCCGATAAGATATGAGGGTGGTCGATTCTACTCAGCAGGAAACCAGACGGCGGGTCAACTTCCCTTAGTCTCCTTTTACGACATTTTGGTAAAAATTGAGAGCGGTCTATTCTACTCCGAATATCGAATTCTAATCACGGCGGACGTATCGAGTTCACATATACGATATAAAATCATCAGGTAGACTGATTTTTTTTAAAATTAAAGTTAAATAAAATTGAGCGTACGTTAACACGTAAAACTTCATAAACACTAATTGTCAGAACGTTTAATCAAGTCGGCAAAAAATATGTCCTTAAACGACGTTCATAAACGGCTGAAACTTGAAATTGCTTCAAGCGTCGTCATTGCACTGTATTGCTTTATATTTTTAGTCTGATGGTGCCCCTCCACGTTATTTATTTTACACACTTGTATGAAAGACAAAACGTCATCACTAGTAATTAACTTTGTGTTAAAAATGTAGCGCCGTGCAATGAACATTTGAAAACCCATATGCTCCGTTTAAAGTGTTAAGTTAGACAAGTAATCTGTAGTAACAAAATATAGTACTCACCAACATAGCCCTACAGTTTTCAGTCAACGCTACGATGATCAGCAAAAAGCCTGCCCCTGTAACTCCGCTGAGCACCGCACCAGTAGCCAAACTCATAACTTAACAGAAGAAACATTTGTTATCCTACTTCCTACTTCTTTTTGTTCTTCGTCAGCCGATGGACGTCGTCGTCGCCGTAGGCCTCTTCATGGGATCGCCACACCACACGTTCTTGCGCCGCCTGGATCCAGTGGCTCCCTGCGACCTTTTTGAGGTCGTCTGTCCACCTCATAGGGGGTCTACCGACGCTGCGCTTTCCGGTGCGGGGTCGCCATTCCAGCACCTTAAGACCCCAGCGCCCATCGGTTCTCCGCACTATGTGCCCCGCCCAGCGCCACTTCAGCTTCGCGACACGCTGAGCTATGTCGGTGACTCTAGTTCTTCTACGGATCTCCTCATTCCTGATTTAATCTCGTAGAGACACTCCGAGCATAGCTCGCTCCATCGCCCGCTGAACGACTCTGAGCTTTCTTATAAGGCCCATAGTGAGCGACCACGTTTCGGATCCGTAGGTCATCACTGGCAACACGCACTGTTCGAAGACTCTGGTCTTCAGACACTGAGGTACTTCCTACTTATTAATTAATATGATAAATGCAAGTTTGTGAATATGGATGTACGTTTGTTACTCTTTGACGAAACAAATGTTTTACGGATTTGGATTAAACTTAACATTAATACAGGTTATGCATGCTGTGATAGCCCAGCGGTGAGGCCGTGCGACTCTTTCGAGGGTAACACGGGTTCAAACACGGGCAGGCACCAATGAGTTTTTCTATTAAAACTCATGTGTCTAATTGATAAATGCAATTTATCACGTGCTTTTCGGTGAAGGAAAAAATCGTGAGGAAACCTGCATATCTCTAGAGAATTCTGGAGATATGTGTAACCTACCAATCCGCATTGGAGCACCGTGGTAGGTCTTAGCTCCAATCCTTCTCTCCAAAAACAGAGAGAGGAGGCCTATGCCTAGCAGTGGGATAGTAAAAAGGCCGTTACTTTAGGTGATGCATAGGAATAACATATAGACTACAATTTGTGATGATTTTATGAAATATAAACATGTCAATAAAGTCGGAAAAAATCTGGCCTCTGAGAGCTATCAGGTCTTACACTGCCTAAACCATTGGAGCTACACAAAAATGATGTACCGTAGTATTGTTTCTTGAATAGTTTTAAATAAAAGTCCGCGGCAGCATATATCTACCTTTTATGTGGAAACCACTATCAGGGCTTAGGGCTGGTGGTATGACTGTGATAGTCATCACGCCGTCGGGATGTTCGATATAGCAATCTCCGCTATTTAAAGGAATTCTTACCCAGGAAACAAGAACACAAATATAGTTTGACTATTTTTGACTCTCAAAAATGCAAACTAATATCGATTTGTGCTTATTTAATATGAAAGAAGCCAAATATCTTTTATTCAGGTCTTAAAGGAGTCATTGTTCAGGGTGATTTTGGTCTAGAGTTAGAAGACAGGATGGTGTCTCAAAGTGCTTCATTCTTCTCATCAAAAGCTACGAAAAAGGCGAGGATGATAACGGAATATATTTAATAAATAACGTTTATTTCAAACTTACATTGAGAACTTTGTGTCTTATGCATTTCATCGTACTGTTTACCGTGAGAGAGGATTAACGTTAGGAAGATAGATCCAACAAGAACTTGGCAGAAGGCAATCAGCAGCACACCAGGGAACAAGTTGCAGACGCCGCAGCAGCTCTCGAAGTGGCATCCCGGCTTGTGGACAGAAAAATGGAGGGGAACATTAGTTGCTCCACTGTCACTTCTAGGTCTTTTTTCGCTCGATTTTGTAAACTCTTCAGTTGTGCTTTTGACCATATTAAAGTAGCAAACTGTTTCAATTTATATGGCACTGACAAAATTGCACGTGGAATTTAAATCTTTTTCAGCCGCAAAAACCATAAACAATAGACAAAGTTTATGTGCTAACATCTTTACGCAACGATACGAAAGCAAAACAGCACATTCTCTTTGAATTTTTTAAAATAAATAAATGTAACCTTCTTAATAAAAGTGTTTCAATCTGATTTTGGATACTCGAAAAATTTTAAATTATGTAAGTTAAATGTGATATTTTCTTCTTTTTTAGTCGCCAAATTCACAGCAACCATAGACTCTTCTATAGGCAGTCTGTCAGTCTGTAGATAGATGCATCAACGCTGGGTTTTCCGGTTATGAGTCATCCCTCGAACACTTCAGAATCCCAAACATCATCGGTTCTTTGTTATGCCCCGCCTATTGAGGCTTCTTCGTTACACGTCAAACTAGGTCGGTAATTTTTCCCGAGGCGGTCGGTGCATCTGGTGCTCCCGATGCACCGGTTAGCGGAGGGGGATTTCTCTTTCGAGGGGTCCCTACCCAGAGGAGGTGTTCCCTGGGATTAGAGCTGTCGGCGGGGATGGGGGCAATGTGTGTAACGATACCCTGTCCTTGCCATCGGCAGCGTGGTGGAGCACACAGGTCGTTTTAGTCGGTGCGAGTTCGCCATAACCGCTGCCTGTCCCCGTCGGGCGGCGGTACCCATAAGGGGTTTTTTCCTGTATAAAAAGGCCGATAATTTTTGCCATAGATTAATTAAAACTTTTTCTATTATTATGAAAGTATGAAACTTTTCTAACTATACTTTTAGAGGTGCAGCCAGCGCTGGCACCAATTAGTTCTCTTAAAACTTATATGTCTTATTGATAATTGCAATTTATCACACACTTTCCGGTGAAACATCGTGAGGAAACCTGCATATCTTCAAAGGATTCTAGGCTATTATATGTGTAACCTATCAATACGCATTAGGGCAGCGTGGTCGGTCATAGATAGACCAATCCTTCTCTCCAAAAACGAAGATAGGAGGCCTATGCCCCGCAATGGGATACTAACAGGTCGTTACTTTACGTACTTCCTTCCATAAGAGGATTTTTCTACAAGAGAATATCTATAAGGAGATTTGCTATCTTGTCGTGGAGTCTATCTCCTGATAATGCTTTGGGCGAAACGATCGTTGAGTTTGTAATAGAGAACGTGTGTAGTGCTTGTGTATCGTGGTGGCGGTGGTGGAGGTTTGTGCATGTGTTTTTACGAATCCTGCATGTATCGGGTATGAAAACGGATAGTCCAATATTAGCATTATATCTTTATCACATTTAGCATTATATGTCTATCGCGAATCATAGCAAAATAATTTTATTATTACTTTTGTATTATGGATCTCAACATAGTAACGCCTCATTCTATAAATTATCCATAAGGGGAGGCAAATCAAAATTTTATAAATATACTGTATTCTCTGCAACTTTAAATTCTCAGTAAAATACAAAACCTACTAAATGAAATACAGTTTCATTGTTATTCCCGACGATTTCTGGAGTATATTAAAAATTTTATATAAAAATAGTAAAGAAGCGGCCTATTCCAATCCCACTGCTGGGCATAGGCCTCCTCTCTCCGTTTTTGGAGAGAAGGGTTGGAGCTAAGACGTACCACGCTGCTTCAATGCGTATTGGTAGGTTACACATATCTCCAGAATTCTCTAGAGATATGCAGGTTTTCTCACGATGTTTTCCTTCACGGAAAAGCGTGTGAGAAAATGCAATTATCAATTAGACACATAAGTTTTAATAGAAAAACTCATTGGTGTCTGCACGGGGTTTGAACTCGTGTTCCCCTCGAAAGAGTCGCACGGTCCCACCGCTGGGCTATCACAGCTCTCAAAAAAAACAATTTCATATAAACTCTATTTATTCTCTACAACTTTAAATTCTCAGTAAAATACAAAAAATACTAAAAGAAACTGTAACCTTGCTTTTCTCGTCGATTTCACGGATATATTTCTCTCTAAATTGTTACACTGAACACTGAGTGAAATACACCCACCACTTTAAAAGCTTTAAATAAAGATAGTGGCTTTTATATTTCAAACATATATGCGCAGTTGTGACCGTTTTAAGAGACAGCAGATTCAAACCCTATTCATAAAACTTTCATTTATTTGTTACTAGCTGTGCCAGCGACTTCGCCCGCGTGGAGATCAGCGTGTCACATTTTTTTTTGTAGAATTCCAATTTTAAACATAACAGTAGTTATTGTGAGTTAACCGTGAGAGATAGAGACAGTATTTTTATAGATCTACAATTCTCTAGTGCATTACTTTAGCGTATCTCTGCTGGTTTACGCAGCGCACGCGACTAAAACTCCCAGCGAGCAAGTTTTTTAACAACTCAATCTCCGAGTTTGTAATAGTGAACGTGTGTAGTGCTTGTGTATTGTGGTGGCGGTGGTGGAGGTTTGTGCATGTGTTTTTATGAATCCTGCACGTATTGGGTATGATAATACGGATTCTACTACTACTTCTACACTATTACTTTTGTATTATGGATCTCCGCAAAGTAACGCCTAATTCTATAAATTACGATTAAGGTCGGTCGTAAAATTCGTAGTCAAATCATGTGACAACATAATTATGACATGTTGCGCCGACCCCACTTAGAATGGGATAAGGGCAGGAGGATGATGATGATTAAATTCCCTAGAAATAATTTATATGGCAAAACAAAGTTTACCCGATCAGCTAGTTTTTACAATTTTATAGAGCTGAACTCTCCGGTGTCTGTTCCCATAGTGCTTTCAACTTGTAGTGATATACAGAGCCCACTTGAGTCAAGAACTTTTAGCGAGCCGCTGGCTGAGATTTATAAGTGCTGTGAGAGATATATGCAGCACTTTTGCACGTTTTATTTGAACGTAGCTTTTATATCAAAATGAAATCCAAATTCAAAATATTCTTTATTCAAGTTAACTTGTGAACAAGTGCTTTTGAATCGTCAAATCCATTGCTGGTTCGGAAAGCTGTTCCTACCGTGAAGAACCAGGAAGAAACTCGGTGGTTGCTGTTTTCAAATATTATTCTTATAACTATTTACTTTTGGACATTACTATCTTGTACGGGACAGAGGAGTAGCTATAGCCGCGCATTTTTAACATTTATCGTTTGTGGGCCTCCATATAAGATTCTATAATAAAATTCCTCTCTCAATTTTATGAGTAGTCTTGCCATTACAGCAGTTTAAAAACACTGTTAAAAAGAGGCTGATATAGAAAGCCTACTTACTATACTGTTGGGGATTACATAGATGATAAGAATGTGTGGATCTACTCTACCCTGTACAAAACAATAATGACAACATGTATATAAGAATTATATTTAAAAAAGAGCCGCCTAGTTTCTTTCTGGCTCTTGTCAGTAGGAACAGCTTTCCAAACAAGCAGTAGAGTTGACGATTCAAAAGCACTTGTTTACAAGTTTACTTGAATGAAGAATATTTTGAATTTGAATTTGATACGCTTATCCAAACAATAGTTACACCACAGATAAAAAAAAGGAACATGGCGTGAAACTAAAAATGAAGCACTTTAAAAAGCTTTTAACTTTACTTGTATGTACGAGTGAGTTTATATGTGAAGCTGGAATCTTGCAAGTTAAATTTGACCCACTTCCCGGTGTCTGATTGAGCTGAAATTTTATATATTGATCACGTCCCTATGACAATGCATGTTTATAATAAGCATGACCTAGTGCTGCTGCCAGAATTGGCTCCAGACGAAAAATATCCTCAACGGCTAACAGAAGCGACATGAAATTAAAAGGGTTTTTATATTAGCTTTTTGTCAGAAATCAGACACTTACGACTATATTCCTTTAATGCCGTGTGGTATCCGGCTAATAGAATAAACCACCCTCTACTCTTACCGAGGTGTCGGAAGAGGCGACTTTAGGTTTGTGCCGTGTGGTATCCGGCTGCATAGAATAGACCACGCTCATTTCTTACCGAGGTGTCGTAAAAGGCGACTAAGGTAAGTTGATGTCAGGCAGGCGGCCGGTCGTAAAATACGCAGCCAAATCATGTGACAACATGTTTGTAACATGTTGTGCCGACTAAGAGTGGGATAAGGGCAGGAGAATGATGACTTACGAGTATATTCCTTTCTTTTTACTCTTATTCCTTTAGTACAAATGTCAGATAAATACAACGTTCACTTCAGAGAAGGACTTTTATGGAGCTATTATTCGAGATTAATGTTACACTCTAACAGATATATATGTGGAGATGACAAAATAATTTTGCCATTACGCGCGGTATAAGCAGAATATCCACATATCCCCATTTTGGCAGGACTGTCGAGACAATACGGTTTGTGGATTATCCCGCAATAATCCCGAGATGTCCTGCTTTTTTTTTCAATATTCGCATTTTTTAGCTTTTTTTATGGAATAGAAGGCAAACGAGCATGCGGTTCACCTCAAGGATTCTATCTCCTGATGATGCTTCGGTCGCGGGGCGAAACGATTGTTGAGTTTGTGATAGTGAACGTGTGTAGTGCTTGTGTATTGTGGTGGCGGTGGTGGAGGTTTGTGCATGTGTTTTACGAATCTTGCACGTATCGGGTATGAAAATACGGATAGTCGACTATACATTTAACACTATATATATTTTCTATTTACTGTATCGCGGATTATAGCAAAATAATTTTATTACAGTTTGTGGATTATCCCGCAATAATCCCGAGATGTCCTGCTTTTTTTTTCAATATTCGCATTTTTTAGCTTTTTTTATGAAATAGAAGGCAAACGAGCATGCGGTTCACCTCAAGGAATCACCGCCGCCCACGACCTCTCGCAGAGCGAGTGTGTTGCAGTTCTTTAAAAAGGTGGAATACACGTTTTTTGAGAGCACCTATGTCGTACCGATCTGGAAACGCTGCCAAAGGGAGATCGTTCCATAATATGGTTGTGCGCGGAATGAAATTATTTGAAAACCACACTGTAGTGGATCACCACGCATCCAGATGGTGAAGATGATATTTTAACCTGTGATGTACAGTGCGGTTATGGACTTTAGCGGCAGGAATCAGATCGTGTAGCTCACTGGAACACTCCCCGTGAAAGATCCGGTAGAAAACGCACACTGAAGATACGTTTCTACGCATCGCCAAAGAGTCCAGCTGTTTGCTGATCACCTGATACCCAATAATTCGAGCTGCTCTACGCGATATGCGATCGAATGGCTTTAGTTGGTACTGGGGTGCACCAGCCCAGAGATGAGAACAGTACTCCATGTGAGGCCAGACTTGGGCCTTATATAGCGCTAACCGATGAACCGAAGTAATGTCCCGCTCTATTGATAGCACCCAACTTTTTAGAGGCCAACTTAGCTTTCCTTTCCAAGTGATCGTGGTACTTGCAGCTATTGGAGATTTCGACACTCAGTAGCTTTTATTTAATATGCCGTGTAGGTATGTAAAGGTGGGATCTTGCAAGTTAAATCTGATCGACTTCCAGAAGTCCGATGGATCTGAAATTTTACATACTAATCCAGTCCCGATGACAATGCATGTTTATGATAAGTATGACCTGATTCTGCTACCAGGATTTGCTCTTCAACCGTTAACAGGGACTTGAAATGATGTTAAAAATTTTTATTTATTAAAAGTCTTATTATGTTTAACTTATTCTAAATGCAAGAAATCATCATCCTCCTGCCCTTATCCTACTCTAAGTGGGGTCGGCACAACATGTTTCATAGAGCATTGTCTCTGTCGCACAGACTGACAAACCCGTGTGAGACGTCACATACTGAGTGACAGAGACAGCGCTCTACGAAACTGGCCGGCTGTTTCGTTCTAAAAATCGATGTGCATGATTTAATATCGTGTACTGTGCGTGGCTTAACACTTGTGTTATGGGTAAAATAAAATTGTTAAATATATAATTATATAATGTCATGTCATCATCCTCCTGCCCCATCCCCTTACCCCATGCTAAGTGGGGTTGGCACAACATGTTACAAACATGGTGTCACATGATTCGGCTATGTATTTTACGACCGGCCGCCTGCCTGACGTCAACTTACCTTAATCGTATTTTACGACCCCTCGGTAAGAAAGAGGGTGGTCTATTCTACTCAACCGGATATCACACGGTGGGTCAACTCACCTTAGTCGCGTTTTACGAATACCTCGGTAAGAAAGAGGGCGGTCTATTCTACTCAACCGGATACACACAGCGGGTCAACTCACCTTAGTCGCCTTTTACGTAACCTCGGTAAGAAATGAGAGTTTTCTATTCTACTCAACCGGATACCACACGACATATTTTAAATGCAAGAAAGTAATAAACAAAAGAACGAACATACACGTAACGAAAGAGTAGGTAAGGCGCAACTTCTACGTTTCTATTTTGTCTATTTCGTCAATATTTTCTGTATATAATTTTTTCATTTTAAAGTATATTTATGTACAGTATACTTTATAATGTAATATTAACGTTTTCCTGATGAACTAATCTTGTTATATTAATTTCACGTGTCACAAAATTGGTTACCAAACTCCTCCTAAACAGTTTGATTTTTATAAAATTTCATATGCATATTCAGCAGTTCTAAGAATTGCCCCGTCGGGCGGTGAAGACCAAATGGGTTTTCAGAATAAAAAAAGGCTAGTAACTATATAAAACTTTAATAGTATATTAACACCTTTAACCACTATATAATACTAATCTTTATACAATTAAATTTTCTTTCTGCCGTGTATCAGTCACTGCTGGTATTATCCTGATTGGTAATCTGAAGCACATGATTACGTCTCTATCCATATCGTTGTCTACAATTCTGAACTCGATCGTAGCTTGCGTGCCCTTGAAAATAACAAAAGTTAAGATCAGTAATATACATCGTATTAAAATAGTATTAAAGTACTAGTGAGTCTCTTCGCGAAAAGTTCAAGGAAATAGACAGACTTACAGTAGTGTCACAATATATATATATAGCAAATAAAGATTATTTTAATTTGATTTTGAAATGAAAGGATTTTTAAATCCAGGCATTTTTATCAGCCAAATAATCTTCAATTTTTTAATATGCTTTACGTATAAGCTTATCTCTTACATTTGATTTAAAGCTTTCTGTAGACTGGTATCGATTGCGGTATTAGTATGTGCAGTGTATGTGGGTTGACATATGTGTATCTTACCTTGTATATTTATATACAAGACACATACATGAATATCTTCACACTAACACTAATGTACAAAGAAACAATATACTGTCTCAAGCGCACACACGTTTAGTACACGAGAGCCCTGTGGTGAGAGTGGACGTGTGACATGTTGTTACTCGTAGTGCGTGTTTTTGCTATATTCATACAACATTAGTATATTAATACATCAAAGTGAACACTACAGTATGGATTTGAAAGCAGTTTTTTAATACAAAAAAAAAGGAATCGTAAACTTAAAATAACACTTACGACTGGGAAGATACTCTCTATCATCATCATAAGTCGATACTGGACGACCTCTCCCTCTAACAAAGGGCAGAAGGTGTTTGTGAAAAAATTGCACGTTTTCGCATTCTCCTCCAGATTGTAATCTATGTTGATCTCTATTATGAAGTTAAGGGATGCTGTCGCCAAGGTCGTCATGTTACTAAGTATGCGGGCTGAAAACATAATATGAAAGAATAAAGAAAGAAAAACATTTATTCGGACACTGTATAAAACATAGAAAAATATATACACGTAGACCTATAATGTAATACAAATACTTAGTCTAAATTTTGATACAGTCTTAGAAAAGGCTTCACAGCTCGGCATGAACCGAATGTCATTAGCAATGACAACACTCGGCACCGATTTTCAGATGCGGCCTAGGTAACATACGTTACATAACGTATAGTACGAGGCAATAAATAATGCATATCGAGGCTTAGAGAGAGAATTCGGCTGGATTCTGCTTCATAGAGCATTGTCTCTGTCGCACAGACTGACGAACCCGTGTGAAACGTCTCATACTAACTGAGTGACAGTGACAGCGCTCTACGAAACCGAACTGGCCGGCTCTTTCGTTCTAAACATCGATGTGCATTATTTAATGCCGGGTACTATACTAGCAACGTGTTTTACGTATTTTCCTCACTGGAAAAAAAGATAGCGCTACTCAAATTGAATCAAATCAAAATAATCTTTATTAAAGTAGGCTTTTTACAAGCACTTTTGAATCGTCAAGGAATTTTGCAAGATAAATTTGACCCACTTCCCGGTGTCCGATTGAGCTGAAATTTTATATATTAATCCAGTCTCTATGGCAATGGATGATTATAATAAGCATGACCTGATACTGCTTCCAGGATTGGCTCCAGACGAGGGAACTCCTCAACGGTTAACAGTAACGACATGAAATTTCGTTTTTTTTTATTTATTTATTAATAAGGCTTATCAACTAGATATCATATACATTGATAAACTAATATAAACTTTATTCAATGTATCATCTTTCCTATATGTTTCCAAATTACAGGAACGCACAACATGTATGCAACATTTCAAACAATAATTGATGCAAATTTTGTTATAAAAATGAAAAACAAAAATATACACTTGAAAAAATATAAAAGTAAAACGAAAACTATTAGAATAAAATGGAGTAAAAAACCTAAGTTTAAAAAAAAAGACAATTCTAACAATTCTATTTCTATTCTAATTTCAATTCTAATTCTACAAGTGTTGTCGGACAAAATTGAAACAAAATGGTTTTGTCATTTTGTCCGAACCATAATTAGGTAGCAGTAGTATTAAGTTATTATAAGTTAATTATATTTACTAACACTTAGGCTTAAGGTACTTTACTAACAACTGGACTATCTGTAGTCTTAAATAAAGATTATTATTATTATTATTCATTCGTCTTTTTATTCTCTCGTTGAACGAGTGTGGTTTTAAGAATTTTTACGGGCTTTTGTCCAGGCAAAAATCTAGGATATAAATATTTTTTTTACTTTACTAGTTTAATGAAAGAAATTTCCGAACAATACGGCAGGTGTTCAAAATGACTGCTTTTTGTAGTTTTATGTTCCTAGGAACATAAAACTACAAAAAGCAGACATTTTGTATGTTAGTGTATGTTATGTATAGTGTATGTTAGTGTTTCAAGACTAGTGAAGAGAGTATGAAGTATGACGCCTGTGGTGGATAGTGTTATTGGGATAGTCCGAACTGCTTCTACCTTCCATTGAGTTGTAAGCACTATTGCTAGATCGGTGTATTTTGTGATTTTATCAGTGTAGTGACAAGATTGTGTGTGTTAGGGATGGCAATGTCTATAAGGTAAATTAATTTATTATATTTGTCATGTAGAGTAATGTCTGGTCTATTACAATGTACAGTTTTGTCGGTTATTATGGTTATATCCCAATAAAATTTGTGTGTAGCCGAGTCATGTATAATTTCGGGTTTGTATTTGTAATATGGTTATTATTATTATTATTAATTCAAAAAGTGTTAAAAGCTTTTTCAACTTGACTCGTTAAATTTTCTTTATGTACATAATTTAAAGTCGATTTATATATCTTTTTTACTCACGTGCTCTAAAGATAACGTCGACAACAACATTTTGAAGCTGCGGCAATAGACACGGGGGGTTTGTACACCCTTGCACATATGTGTTCAGAGGAAGGGGTGCGTCCCTGCTTTGGATACCTGTAAACAAAAAATATCTAAAATCAAAATGATTTGATACTATAAAGAATTCACATCCACAGAGAGCGGAGAAGGTTTGTGCTCTCGGTTAGGATACCAGAGAGAGGAATTTGCTCATCTCAAGCCATACTGTCTTCTGTACAATACATTAATAATAATACTAGCAATTGGTGCGGCTTCGGCATCTATAACATGCTAATCACTGAAATTCAGTGATTAGCATGTTATAGATGTACACTGTAATCTTTGCTCAAGTCTCTGCATGAGACTGACTCTCTGATACCCTACAGCACTTTTTATACCTATTTCCCCCTCTAAACTACAATCGATATCGGTTTGTTACTACCCCTACTAAAAATTGTTGTAAAACGACCTCTTCAACTCAATTTACATAAAACCGTTATATACTATTAACCTAAATCTTCCGGAGAAATTGCACTACCTTTTAGTAAGAACAATACTAAAATTCATTCAGTAGATTTTGAGAAAATCAATTACATACAGACAGACAGCTTTGGGGACATTATTTTATAATAAGTATAGATAGATAGTGTTTCATCATTCTCCTGCTCTTATCCCACTCTTAGTGGGGTCGGCACAACATATTACAAACATGTTGTCACATGATTTGGCTACGTATTTTACGACCGGCCGGCTGCCTGACGTCAACTTACCTTAGTCGCCTCTTACGACACCTCGGTAAGAAGGCAGTAATTCTATTCTGCCGGATACCACACGGCATATTTACAATAATATAGTGTTTGTGACACAAAATATACATCTTTTTAATAAAAAAAGCGATATTAGTAATAGGCAAACTAGGAACCGAAATAAATTAATAATACCAAGGCTAAGGCTTCAGAAAGCACGCAGTTCGTTTGTGGGCTTCGGTATACTTTTTTATAATAAAATTCCTCAATCTATTTTGGACTTGCCTTTACACAAGTTCAAAAAGCAATTAAAGAGACTCATTAATAAAGCTTATTATAATGTTGAGGATTATGTTAATGATAAGAAAGCTTGGCATATAAATTGCGATCAGTTACGCACTAGATGATATTGTAATCTATGTTTGTTAACAATTCCCCGCCGTGAGGTATCCGGCTGAGTAGAATAGACCATCCTCATTTCTTACCGAGGGGTCGTAACAGGAGACTAAGGTAAGTTGACGTCAGGCAGGCGGCCGGTCATAAAATACGTAGCCAAATCATGTGACAACATGTTTGTAACATGTTGTGCCGACCCCACTTAGAGTGGGATAAGGGCAGGAAGATGATGATGTTTGTAAGCAATTCCAATTTTATTGTATACTTAGTTTTTTTTAATATTTACAACAAAAATGTACAAGTTATGTCTCTCTTAAATTATTTACACGCTAGTACTATACAAATCATGCCCACGTGGAATGGTCCCAAGAATGCTGGCAGCGTTTCCGCGTTGATTCGCTAAGCTGATTCTTTATGCAAAAAAGGAGACAGTCCCCTTGTCATCCGATGAGGCGAGGTGTCAACCGAGGTGTTAAAACGAATTAAAAAAAAAACACTTTGCATAGATGGCCCTAGGGTCTCAACTGCAAATGGTACAAATATAAAACTCTCGATGAAAGATGCATACTTTCGCCGCTTGCCGGATTCGGCCATTTTCGCCCCAGCTCCAGGTCTTGACGCTGTATCTATACTTATTATAAAACAAAGTCCCAAAAAGCTGTCTGTCTGTATGTAATCGATTTTCTCAAAATCTACTGAACGGATCTGTGTACGGTTTTCACGAAAAGATTATACAATACTTCCGGATGGTTTTTTGTAATGGATATTATGTAAATTGTGTTGAAGAGTTCGCGCAGTTGTTAAAAAATTTGCTTGCTGAGAGCTTTAGTCGCGTGCGCCGCGTGAACCAGCGGAGATACGCTAATTTAATGTACTAGAGAATTGTAGATCTATAAAACGACTACAATCCGCGATAGCATGTCTATATCTCTCATGGTTAATTCACAATAACTACTTTTATGTTTAAAATTTGAATTCTAGAAAAAAATTGTGACACGCTGACTTCCACGCGGGTGAAGCCGCTGGCACAGCTAGTAGTTATAATATTAGCTGTGGAGTTTAAAAAATAAAAAACTAAACTTACATTGACTAATAGAGGTTGACTGTCCCTGGATAAACCCAAACAATGCACAGAAAATAACTATTTTAAGCATGATGCCAATTTACAGCGTTATCCGTCGACCGACTAAATATATGTGACAATTTATCGTCAGGTGCACTATCTTCGCGATAAAAATTACGATAATTAGACGAAAATCATCATTGAATTACTAATAACACAGGTGTTTAAGATTAACCTTTCAAAACAGTGCACATATGTAAGCGAGAAGTTTTTAAATAATTTATAGATTTAGGCATTACTTTGCGGCGATCCATAATACAAAAGTAATGATCAAAGTAAAAAATAAATATATAATGCTAAATGTTTAGTGGACTATCCTTTTTTTTCACATTAAAAACACATGCACAAACCTCCACCACCGCCACCACAATACACAAGCACTACACACGTTCACTGTCACAAACTCGACAATCGTTTCGCCCTGCAATCGCAAAGCTTTGCGATTTTGTCATCTCCTCACTTCGGTTGCGGGGTAGCCTGCATGTATCGGGTATGAAAAAACAGATAGTTCGCCATACATTTCACGGATTATGGAAATATAATTTTATTATTAATTTCAAGAAGTTTATTTCAATCTTTTAAACTGTTTATGAGGTTTCATCTAATCAAGAATTTATAAAAGTAGTAGAAATTAGCCTATTATTATATATATATATATAATTAGCCTATGGCCTATTACTATCCCAACGCCGGGCTGCAGCCTCCTCCTTCCTTTTATGGAGAGTTCAAGTTAGGATCAACGACTCTGCTCCAATGCAAAGTTACATCCGCGATAATCCGCGGATTTTAGCAGAATAATTTTATTGTTACTTTTGTATTATGAATCTCCGCAAATAAACGCCTAATTCTATATATTAAATTAAGTACCTACATCTATAACTATATATATCATCATCAGCAACTCGTCTCTGTCCACTGTTGTAGATAGGTCTCTCCCATGGCACGCCACTGAGCTCAGTCTTCAGCTCTTCAAGGTTCTTCTGGGTGTAAGGGGGAGGCTAGTCCCATTCAGTCTCCAAGTGCCAATTTCACCTGCCCGTGGTGCACCCTGCAGATAAACCAACGAGGCTCTAGGGACTGATTAATGGCGGTATAACAATTCTACTTAGGCGTAGTTAAATACCATAGACTCGAATGGCACACACCATCGATATATACAATGTACAAAATAAGTCGATTTTTTGAAAATTTGGCTTTTTAAAATTTTAATAATTAATTAGAATAAATACTAAGTAAGAATAAAAAAACCTTTAAAGATATTTAACATGCACTGTTTGCGAAATTCGATTAAGCTGTGTAGTTTGGCTACATTGGTTTCATCAAACAACGCATCTTATCTAAAAAAATAGAAAGCAAAATGAAATTAATTAATATAATCGATGTTTAAAAAATTTATTTATAATGTTTATAAAATCGAATATTAAAAATCGATTATAATAAAATAATCGATTTATAGAAGCAGGCGTTACTTTGCGGAATTCCATATTACAAGCAATATAACAGAACTAACTACTTTGGTATAATCCGCACGGGTTAAGTGAATGCATGCAAAGCCAATGTGTATGAAGCAGGCAAAATCTACGCACCTTATACATGCAGGACAAGCCACCACATGCACCCCAAGGCGCAATTCACCAGCAACACACACACACGACAGTACGATTTTTGTCGTGAAGCCTATCCTCCTGACGATGCTTCGGTTTCGGGGCGAAACGATCGTCGAGATTGTGGTGGTGGGTGTGTGTGCTGCTTTTGTGTTCGTTGTTGCTGGTGAATTGCGCCTTGGGGTGCATGTGGTGGCTGGTCCTGCATGTATAAGGTGCGTAGATTTTGCCTGCTTCATACACCTTGGCTTTGCATGCATTCACTTAACCCGTGCGGATTATAGCAAAGTAGTTGGTTCTGTTATATTGCTTATAAAATAATCGATTAAAATAAGAATAGAATAATCTTACATCCCTAGTCAGGGATACCTATGCGGCAGAAAAGGTCGAAACCGGCAAGCGGCAAAAGTATGCATCTCTCATCGATAATTATATATTTTTTCTGTTTACGTTACGTTAGCCTCGTCCCATATCAGGGAAACAGCGTCAAAATCTGCAAGCCTACCATGATCTCTTATTGCGACTCAATTGAAGACGTAAACGACGACCGCGAACCGCTTTCTTTTCGTATCATGAAGTGTGAATTGCATTGGGGTCGTAAAGTTTGAAAAGGATAACGTTATATGAACTATAGATAACTCTGTCACTTTTACTTACATGTTCTTAGGACGAATTCCGAACGCTCATTCGGCAACGACTTAAAGTGTGCGTCTTTAAGACGTTATGGTATGAAAAAGCAAAACAATTTCGTTTACGTCTTCAATTGAGTCGCAAAAAGAGTTCATGGTAGCTGCTGGAGCTGCGGCGGTAATGGCAGGCGGCGAAAGTATGCATCTCTCATCGAGATCTATATATATATGCCATTTGCAGTTGAGACCTTAGGGCCATGGAGTTTTTATTAGTTTTAACACCTCAGTTGGTTGCCTCTTCAGGTGACAAGAGGGCTGGCTCCTTTTTCGCATCAAGAATCAGCTTAGCGATTCAACGCGGAAACACTGCCAGCATTTTTGGGACCGTTCCACGTTGGCGAGATTTGGATAGAACTAAGGTGTAAGTAATGTAAGATAAACATAACTTGCATATGTATCTTGTAAATAATAAAAAATACCTATTTATAGAAATTTCTCTCTAATTTCTTACGTTATTACATATTTAGCACTGGTTTTCGCAGCAAGCACCTTTTAGACGTTTCTGACACTAGAATAGCTTCTGTGATCGAGTGTTCATATCCCAGCATCCTCGTCGATATCATTTAAATCGTCAACACCTGTTTTATGAATCATTGAATGTTGATTTTTGTCTAATTACTATAATCGTGCAGATAGTGCACCTGCGTGATAAACGGTTTCATATATATAGTTGGTAATTTGTCAGTGTACCAAAATCGACACCATGTTTAAAATCGTTGTATTTTGTGCACTCTTCGGAGTCATCTATGGGCAGGCGACCAGCATTAGTCAATGTAAGATGTTCAAAATTATTTTCGATATTTTTTTACAGCGTAGTGTTACTTATGAGGCAATCATGGTCAAATAAAATTATTTAATCATGTTTCCGATGTTCCTGATGATCGTCCAAATCAAATTTGTGCTGTTTAAACGTTTTGAGTGCGTTTTACCAAAGCTGTTGGAATTTGCGTGTATAGGTTTAACATTTAACAGCCTCCCTTTAAGTTGCTGTAATCGCAAAGCTCAATATTGATTGCACAATGTTATTATAGAATCGCATACCCAAACCCACAATCTTACTAACGTACTTTTGTAAGGCGTAAAGCAGGAGTCGCAAGCTCCTGCAATCAGCAATCAGTTTGTGCTTTGTATATTATGTACATCACAAATTATTTAATTGTATAATTACATAAAATAAATTAATTTAAATATTTCTGTTGACAGGTGTCATCACCAGAGACGCGCCCCTTCCTGTGATTGCGTACGTCCATGGCTGTATCAACCCTCCATGTTTATTGCCGCAGCTTCAAAACCTTGTTATTGACTTGATCTTCAGAGCACGTGAGTATATGAGTTAGGTCTCTTTACGGGTTCTCCACACTCCACGTTCTTGTGCCACTTGGATCAAGCGACTTCCCGCAACCATTTTGAAATTGCCAGTCCACCTCGTTGGGAATCTACCGACGATAGGTCCGTAATATATATCCCAGGATATCTCTGGATAGATTTCCAAGTTTTTCTACTACTGAAATGCGCCTGATAAATTGTAAATATCGGTTATGAGTTTATGTTAAATAAATTTATAAATTCCAACCGTTTCAAACCCATTAAAAAATACATAGTACGTGATATCGAGTTGTGATAGCCCAGCGGTGAGACCGTGCGACTCTTTTGAGGTCACGAATTCAAACCCCGGCCAGGCACCAATGAGTTTTTCTATTAAAACTTAAGTGTCTAATTCATAATTTCAATTTATAACATGCTTCTCGGTAAAGGAAAACATCGTTAGGAAACCTGTATATTTCTAGAGAATTCTGGAGATATGTGTAACCTACCAATCCGCATTGGAGCAGCGTGGTAGGTCTTAGCTCCAACCCTTCTCTCCAGAAATGGAGAGAGGAGGCCCTATGTCCATCAATGGGATTGTAACGGGTCGTTACTTTACTACTCACTTAAGTGATGTAGGTAAAATCGTGTACTCTAGGCGAAACGTGGCCCAGAATATGGCCTTATCAACAGCTATTTTACCATTGTATAACTCGGCAACAAGCCAATCCACATTTCTTCAAGTCTTGCCGATGGACTATATACATAAAATAAAGTTATTATTTTACCAATCAAAAATTCTATATTATTTGTCCATTATATTTAAAAACGATCACGTGTTCGGTGATGGAAAACATCGTGAGGAAACGTATACCTTAAGAGGCTTCAAGGGATTTCGTATTCGTAACCACCAATCAGCATTCGAGCAACGGGGTTGGTTTAATCTCGAATCTTTCTCTACAAAGAAGAATTACTTTATAGAGTGACTTTATAAGAAGCGTTACAAAGGTGTTGCATGGCAAACGTTTCATGATTTTAATATGTATGCTTCTTTCAGCCCGAAAACTGAGTAACATCGCTACACTAGCAACAGTCTCTCTCAACACAATCATAAGTATTAATATACCTTACGATCTAAGAGAGAATTCAGCCACTTGCGACTTTTTATGGAACGCATCGTGCCCGTTGCGGGAAGGACAAATAGTCCAATATCGACTAACTACGATGATAGATAGAACTTTTCCAGTGGTAAGACCTTATTTTTAAGATGTCTTGTATTTAATATAATTTTTTTGTTATTTCTTACCCAGTGAGCAATGGAAAATATAAATTTGTTTATTTATTTAATGGACAACCAGCAATAAATACATAATTTATAGAATTAGGCGTTACTTTGTGGGGATCTATTATACAAAAGTAATAAAATTATTTCGATATAATCAACGATAAAGTAAATAGAAAATATTTATAATGCTAAATGTATAGTGGACTATCCGTTTTTTTTCATACCTGTGTTTACAAAAACATGTGTTTTTACGAATCCTGCATGTATCCACCATCGCCACCACAATACAAAGCACTACACACGTTCACTGTCACAAACTCAACGACACGCTTTGCGATTATGTAATGGAGTCTATTTTCCTGATGATGCTTCGGTTGCGGGGCGAAACGTGTGTAGTGCTTGTGTATTAATACACTTTCATTTTAGTCAAATCAGCACCATATTTACCTACTACTCGAGTCAAAACAACTACTGTTATTAACATCATCATCCTCCTGCTCTTATCCCACTCTATCCCACTCTAAGTGGGGTCGCTCAACATTATACAAACATGTTGTCACATGATTTAGCTACGTATTTTACGACCGTCCGCCTGCCTGACGTCAACTTACCTTAGTCGTATTTTACGACAGCTCGGTAAGAAAGAGGGTGGTCTATTCAACTCAACCGGATACCAACACGGTGGGTCAACTTACATCAGTCGCCTTTTACGACACCTCGGTAAGAAATGAGGGTGGTCTATTCTACTTAGCCGAATACCAACACGGTGGGTCAACTTACCTTAGTCGCTTTTACGACACCTCGGTAAGAAATGAGGGTGATCTATTCCACTCAGCCGGATACCAATACAGTGGGTCAACTTACCTTAGTCGCCTTTTACGACACCTCGGTAAGAAATGAGGGTGATCTATTCCACTCAGCCGGATACCAATACGGTGGGTCAACTTACCTTAGTCGCCTTTTACGACACCTCGGTAAGAAATGAGGGTGATCTATTCTACTCAGCCGGATACCACTCGGTGAACTACTGTTATGAACATAAATCTTAAATATTAACACTAAGATGATAACATAATCGTTAATTGGTTACACTATAGACTGGGTTTGTCTTTTGTTTCAGGGCACTCAAGCTACGGTGGAATTCAGAATCGTAGATAACGACAGAAATCAAGAAGCGATAATGTGCTTAAGATTCCCAATCAGGATAACATCTCCAGTAATTGGAAATTAGAGGAAAGAAATATGCATGTTGCACACCAATATTATATAACGAAATTTTTATTTCTTCTCTTATTATTCTTCGTTTACTTTCTCTTATTAGGTTTTCATAGGTCACGACGATGTACTCAGTGTTCAAGCAATTCTGCGTTACACAAGGGAACGGAACGTCGAACCGTCAATTTTCAAATTAAAATTAAAATCTGATTCGTAAACTGAAACGGACTCTAATATAATTTATAGAAGCAGGCGTTACTTTGCGGAATTCCATATTACAAGCAATATAACAGAACTAACTACTTGCAGTACGATTTTTGTCGTGAAGCCTATCCTCCTGATGATGCTTCGGTTTCGGGGCGAAACGATCGTCGAGATTGTGGTGGTGGGTGTGTGTGCTGCTTTTGTGTTCGTTGTTGCTGGTGAATTGCGCCTTGGGGTGCATGTGGTGGCTGGTCCTGCATGTATAAGGTGCGTAGATTTTGCCTGCTTCATACACATTGGCTTTGCATGCATTCACTTAACCCGTGCGGATTATAGCAAAGTAGTTAGTTCTGTTATATTGCTTGGACTCTAATATAAATAAAAACGAGCTAGGGATTTTATATAGGCACGCATTGTGCGTCATGCTGATTTAAAAACTGACCATAACGAAGAGAGATGTATGAGCTTTTTCGAAACCGTTTGCGCGCGTATCGGCTTACGTATAAGTCAAATTTGAAATGACCGTTTGCTCCTAACTGACGACGCACGTCCCTTTTACCATTAGTTTATTATAATTTATAAATAACAAATATTTTTATTATTTATTTATTTATTTACTTTTTGTAGAATTTAAAGTCAAAGTATTTTAAAACCGATTGAAGCACGCTTTTTATTTAAAGACTCAGTTAAAATATCGAAGATTGAGTCGAAATTTTTAGTTATGCATTTTATTTCGCAAACAAATTTACCTGGTTCTTGATAATGATCGTCTCTAAGACCTATGTAACAGCCTGTTACTATGCCCACTGCTGGGCTAAGGCCTCCTCTCTCCGTTTTTGGAGAGAAGGATTGGAGCTAAGACCTACCACGCTGCTCCAATGCGGATTGGTAGGTTACACATATCCCTAGAGAATTCTCTAGATATATGCAGGTTTCCTCACGATGTTTTCCTTCACCGAAAAGCGTGTGATAAATTGCAATTATCAATTAGACACATAAGTTTTAATAGGAAAACTCATTGGTGCCTGCCCGGGGTTTGAACCTATGTCGTCTCTAGAGACTCGCACGGTTCACCACTAGGCTATCACAGCTTTAAAAAGCAAAAGCAAAAACTTTAAAAAGCAAAGACCTATGTAAACCTAATATAATATTGATTTTATCACTAATAAAATATTGCATGCAAGTTAATTTGTTTTATTCACCGCTTTATATTATTTTCCTCTTTGCTCATATATATATATAACTGAGGGTATTTTAATAATAAATTTAACGCGAACTAAGTCGCGT
This sequence comes from Morpho deidamia, assembly GCA_947086505.1. Classification (NCBI taxonomy): domain Eukaryota; kingdom Metazoa; phylum Arthropoda; class Insecta; order Lepidoptera; family Nymphalidae; genus Morpho; species Morpho deidamia. The sequence goes on along the minus strand of CAMTZC010000021.1, from coordinate 16,157,332 downwards.
GTGTAACACTTTTCATATTGTATGTTATTAGCAATTTTCAATGCGCATAAATTCATTTTAGTTAGACGTTATCCACTGATCACCTAATTCAATATTAATTATTATTCAATCTTCTTAAATGTAGTTAAAATGATTTCGATTTCGTATTCTGAAAGAAAATAAATATATTTTTGAATTTAAACTATCGTGATTGGTATTAATAATTAATCTTTAGAGAGGGTCAATCATAGTGGAACATCTCCACGATTCGGATGCCAACCACTACATCAGGTTCGACAAGGCTACCGTATTATCTGGGGAAAAAATTCTAGTACCTAGAAAAATACTTAAAATACGATCAATTAGATTTAATAAAGCTACACTGGTTCAGAATGTTGCTCTTGCCGAGAACAACCAGCAAGAAACTCGCACTCAATCATTTAAACATTTAAAATTACATTATTTAACTGCAGTCTTGTTTGAAGCTAAAAGGATTATTAAATCCAGGCATTTTTATCATTCAAATAATCTTCAATTGTGTAATATGCCTCACGTATAAGCATAGTTGGTACAATTAATTTAAACTTTTCTGTAGATAAGTCTAATACAGATTGCGGAATTTTATTGTAGAAGCGAGTACCGAGAACAACGAATGAGTTGCTAACTATGCTGAGTCGCGACGCAGGGATTACAAGCTTATTGTGACCTCTGGTATATCTACGATACACATCGAATTTAATTTGATACATATGAATATTTTTTCGTACGAAAATAATATTACTATATATATATTGTGACGCTACTGTAAGTATGCCTTTTTCCTTGAACTTTTTGCGAAGAGACTCACATTGCCTCATATTATAGATAGCACGTATGGCTCTCTTTTGGGCAACAAAAATCTTTCTAATATCTGCCGCTTTACCCCACAGCATTATGCCATATGACATGATGCTGTGAAAATAAGCAAAATAAACAAGTCGCGCTGTTTCAACATCGGTTAATTAATCCAATCAAATCAAATCTTTATTTTGCATGAAACACGGTATTAAATAAGCTTATAAATAAACGAGCAACATGTTTTACTAATAAATAGGATGCAAAAGTTACAATTTATTTACAGAAAATAATGTCAAATTAAATAAAATATATATATTTCAAATTGATATTATAAAATATCTCAAAAATATAATAATTACACAATCTGCTGTATTGAAATCACAAATGTTCATGTATTACCTACCTAAGTACTCCTTACTATAAAAGCAATTAGCTTAATTAAATAGTTTGATACATATGAATATTTTTTCGTACGAAAATAATATTGTGACGCTACTATCTTCTTCAATCGCTCATTACTGAGGATAGTGGTCATCTGAACCCTTCTTTCGTACGATCTGCCTCCATTCCGGGTCGCTACTATATGTATATCAAATCCGTTCTATTGCAATCTAGCTAAGCCAAATTGTCTCAATTTATAACAGTTAAGCAAAAGACCCATGTGATTGTTTCACTCGCTAACGCCGGAAACGTTAATGGAAAAGAAAATTGAAAAGTAAATTGTTCTTGATGGCAAATATATATGGAGTTGTCACGACTAAGTAACGCTAAACGTTACTGAAATTGCTTAAAAATTGTACGTAACCGACTCTTTTGAGTTGAAGAACCGGTAGCAATAAAAAAAATTGAGATTTTTTAACAACCACTCGTACTTTAAATGTAATCGTAACACGCGCTTTTTTCCATAATAATACTTATATTTTCGTTCGTAGTTCGAAAGTTTTTTTAATTATGATTTGATTTTTTTTGGTGTAACGCTCATTTGTTAAGAAAATCTATGTAATGCTAAGTCTATGAAGCAAACAACTTTCACATGTCCCGTTGGCGCAGTGGGTTGTGACCCCGCCTTCAGATCCGCGGTTTACGGGTTCCATCCCGCCGAGGGCCAACACTTACGCTATATAATTTATAGAATTAGGCGTTACTTTGCGGAAATCCATAATACAAAAGTAATAATAAAATTATTTTGCTATAATCCGCGATACAGTAAATAGAAAATATATATAGTGCTAAATGTATAGTGGACTATCCGTTTTTTCGTACCCGATACACGCAGGATTCGTAAAAACACATGCACAAACCTCCACCATTGCCACCACAATACACAAGCACTACACACGTTCACTATCACAAACTCAACAATCGTTTCGCCCCGCAACCGAAGCATCATCAGGAGATAGACTCCACGACAAAATCGCAAAGCGATTTGCTTTGCGATTTGTGCTTGTGTATTGTGGTGGCAGTGGTGGAGGTTTGTGCATGTGTTTTTACGAATCCTGCACGTATCGGGTATGAAAAAACGGATAGTCCACAATACATTAAGCACAATATATATTTTGTATTTACTGTATCGCGGATTATAGCAAAATAATTTTATTATTACTTTTGTATTATGGATCTCCGCAAAGTAACGCCTAATTCTATAAATTATTTAATACAATCATTATAATATTAAGGTTTTCAAGAAACTATTGCTAGAACTACCAACAATCAAGTATCCAATCGCACGCGATTGACTTCGTTATCTGAAGTTAAAAAAAAAACAAAATAATTTTGCATAGACGTCTTTAATTAATATTAATATAATGCTATGTGGTATCCGGCTGCATAGAATAGACCACCCTCATTTCTTACCGAGGTGTCGTAAAAGGCAACTAAGGTAAGTTGACGTGAGGCAGGCGGCCGGTCGTAAAATATATAGCTAAATGATATGACAACATGTTTGTAACATGTTGTGCCGACCCCACATAGAGTTGGATAAGGGCAGGAGAATGATGATGTCTTTAATTAGTATTAATATATGCAAAGTATTTTGCTATTGCTTTTCATGAACAAGTAATTATACATTTTGAAATATATTTAATGATAAAAAGTAATCGTGTAGTATACAAATTAGTTGCCGTGTTTAGTTTCGTCATCACTGGCCAGCTGTTTCGGAGCAAAGCCAGGGGTCAACGCTCTCGCAGCGACTCTGACGTCAATTCGGAAACACATCACAGGCGAGATGTTGTGATCCAGGACCCGCAGTTCAACAGGTATTGTGACACCCTGGAAAGAAAAATTTTATGCAGCACCACAAGGCGTAGTTGGCACTGACGTAGATGTAACGCAAACGAGGCGTTGGCATAGAGTTATTAAACTAAAGTAGGGGTACCATAAACAGGCCTGTAAGTAATAGTGATAAAATAATAAGGAAGGTGAAATTCGTAAACTTCATTTTGTAAGCTCTGTCTAATCAGACAGTTGTAATATGGCACATACTCCAGTATAATAAATCTATAAGCGTTGGACTTACCGAACTGACACACTTGCCTGATAAGATAGCACCCCTGTCTGATCTTTCTAGTGTTTTATCTAAACTATGTTATTTTTAACAAGTATCCTTGGGGTATAGACGAGAATCTGGACGCCATTTATAGAGCACTGGTTAGCTTTGGTTAGTACGGAACTGGATTATTATCTTTATTATTCGTATCTACTATTTCGCTGATTAAATTGAGTGCCAGAAGGTATGAAGCATATTGGTGAATATTGAAACACTATATTGGGCTTCCTTTTATCTTCTTCTTCTTCTTCGTCAGCCGATGGACGTCCACTGCTGGACATAGGCCTCTTTATGGGATCGCCACACCACACGATCTTGGACCGCCTGGATCCAGTGTCTCCCTGCGACCTTTTTGAGATCGTCTGTCCACCTAGTAGGGGGTCTACCGACGCTGTGCTTTCCAGTGCGGGGTTGCCATTCCAGCACCTTAAGACCCCAGCGCCCATCAGTTCTCCGCACTATGTGCCCCGCCCATCGCCACTTCAGCTTCGCGACAAGCTGAGCTATGTCGGCGACTCTAGTTCTTCTACGGATCCCCTCATTCCTGATTTTATCTCGTAGAGACACTCCGAGCATAGCTCGCTCCATCGCCGCTGAGCGACTCTGAGCTTTCTTATAAGGCCTATAGGCCTTCCTTTTATAGGTCCTGTAAATCATCTGTGATTGTCACGTTGGCATATTTGGCTGTGAACCTGCCTTCACCTACGAGCGTCGCGGCCTTCTAGGGCCAACGTTTTGTCATATACAATTTGATGGTTTTTCATGTCTTGGTGTATATATATTTATTTAAGTATTTATTTTAAAAATTATATATGTGTACTAGCTAACCGGGCAAACGTTGTTTTCTAGGGGATTTGTAATGTACTTTATAAAAAAATTCAAAGTTTTTGCTAATAAAAAAAATGTGAGGGATGGACAATCTTTATAACTTAGGGGTATGAAAAATTCCATAAAAATCGGTCAAGACGTTTCGGAGGACTTTGGTAACAAACATTATGAGGCAAGAATTTTATATAAAAGATATTTACCATTTGTCAGTCGCCCATAACACAAGTTTTGTGCTTTTACCTGAACTATGTTGTTGTTAACAAATATCCTCGGAGTGTAGACGACAGTTTGACCGCCATTTATGGGACACTGGTTACCGACTAGATGTCGGCACGGCATACCCGCGTCACCCATGTCATGACTGGTCGGCCGATTGTTCCTATAGCCAGTAAGCTGCGCCCACATGTTACGTATGGTGCCAGCTTAAAAAAAGGATTATCATTATATGATATCACTACAAGTTATAACATATGTAACACGTCGAACCAGACGGGGCACAGAATACGTACATGACGGGATAGTTTTTTTTTTAGAACACTAACTAATGCTGTTAGCCCTAATGGCTTTGACAGCGTCGCCAAGAGAGTGGGTGGGCATCGCCGGGGTTAAAACTGGGAGAGCGAGTCTCGAGCGAGGCTCGCAGCATGGCAGCGTCGCCTTAAGGGTGTCTCCTGTGAGGCTGGACTTCGGCTTAAAGCGACGCTTTGTGGAGAACTGTTTAGGTTGCAAAATAATATATTGTATAATGGTTTAATGCCAATTGCGGTTTGGTGTTTAAGTGAGTTTATAGTCTATTGAAGGATCGTCCACAACAAAGAGAGTGTTGAAGACAGGTGCTTGACAATCGGGTTTATATGTTTTCTCCAAATCATATAAAATTATTTAGTATTTAAACTTGAATTATTGAAACTCAATGGTGACCAGAATTGGAACCTGTGACCCCTGGAAATAGTCACGTTCTCATTGCCCGACTATCACAGTTTTATATGGATTTATACTTACGTGCAATAAATGTGACGCGCACATCAATGGTGGTTCCAGCTGTCACAGTACATGGTGGGGAGGTACACCCCGAGATGGTAACGCTTCTAGGTAATGCGCCGGTCTGAACACCTACAATCATTGTGCCATTTTTAATCAGTATGATATCTGGATGACCCGATGAACTTTAGGAGAATAAAAAAGATGACAACTGATTTTTCAAAATTCGTCAAGGGATAAATAATCATACTGTTGATACCTAAACTTGAAACAGAGTGTTTTAGTTAATATAATGTATATAATAAACAAAGTAGGAACTGATATAAGCTTGCGGCTCCTGCCATGCGTACAAAAGTACGTAGGACGTTTGTCGTTTTGGGTATAATCTTGAAGAACCAATAAATTGTATTTAGAAAATGTTGGCCCTCAGCGGGAATCGAACCCGCGGGCAACGGAGCCAAAGGCAGAATTAAGGCTACTTGCACCAACGGACACATAGATATCTATTTACTTACATCTTTGTACGTTGAGATTACCGAACGCAGTTGCAGTGAAACCAATTATTAGTAGAAAAATTTTAAACATGTCTTATAATATTTAAATGTGATTATATACACCTAAAATTAATAAATAAATGATGTATACAAGCTTAATGTGATTTGAAACAAACAACATAATTTCCTGGTACTTATACTGTTGTTTTTATCTTACATATTTTTCACTTGTACATTTGATTTAATTAGCCGATTTTGATAGCTACATCGTTAAGGCTTGTTGATTAGAATCTAGTCATTCGTGTTATAATTTTTATTTGTATAATGGTTTTGTTGATTACTTAGATGATAAGGATGTGTGGATATAGGTGCACTTCTACCCTGTACAAGACAGTAATAAATAAATGTAATTAGTTATAAGATTTATATTTTAAAAAGAGCAACCGCCGAGTTTCTTGCTGGCTCTTCTCGGCAGGAACAGCTTTCCGAACCAGCAGTAAAGTTGACGATTCAAAAGCACTTGTTTACAAGTTTACTTCAATAAAGAATAATTTGAATTTGAATAGTTATCGATTCTGAAATTAAAGACATCCGTAGAAGAACCAGCGGAACCAATAGCTTATCGTGTTAAGTACCATTACTTTGGAAACTATAATCAGTGTTAGATTCTAAATATTCGCGATTCATTATTCTATCTATACTTATTAAAACACAAAGTCCCCTAAAGTTGTCTGTATGTATATTATGACCAAATTTTCTTAAATTCAAATTTAAATAAGTCTTTATTCAAATTGGCCTATATTGGTACTTTTGAATCGTCAAATTAAAATTAAATTGAAGCTACAACTGGTTCGGAAAGGTGCTCTAACCGAGAAGAACCAGCAAGAAACTCGGCGGTCACTCTTTTAAAAAATAAATATTACAATTTTCTATTCATTATTGTTAACAAACTTAAATTATAATATCGTCTAGTACATAGCCGGTCGCAATTTAGTTCCAAGCTTTCTTATCATTGACATAGTCTTCAGCATTATAGTAAGCTTTATTAATGAGAGTCCAAAAAACATTGAAGAATTTTATTATAAAAAAGTATACCGAAGCCCACAAACGATCTACGTACTTTCTGAAGCCTTAGCCTTGGTATTATAAATTTATTTCGGTTCCTAGTTTGCCTATTACTAATATCACTTTTTTTTATTAAAAAGATGTATATTTTGTTTCACAAACACTATATTATTATAAATATATTGTGAAGTTACAGTAAGAATACCTATTTCTTTAAATTTATCACGAAGCGAGACAATCTTAAAATCTATAAAAAAAAGTCTTAAAATCTACAATACCGATTTTTGTACTGTTATAACTAATAGAATGCAATTCTTTCAGAAGGTTGAGGTCAATAGTACGTTATTTTATTAAACCTGCAGAGATACATTAGAATAATGTACTAGAGAATTGTAGATAAACATTTTGTTGAACTAAACCAAAAATGATTTTCATGTTTTTCGATTCGCTGATTACTAATACAAAGTTTCTTTAAGATGATAAGTACATCCATTTTAAAGTTTTCTCGAAATTTTTAGGGTACATATGTCAACCCGACCTTGAATTCGGATTCAGTAGTTCGAAATAAGTATAGTACCCGGAATTAAATGATGCACATCGATATTTAGAACGAAACAGCCGGTCAGTTTCGTAGAGCGCCGTCACTGTGACTCAGTATATGACGTTTCACACGGGTTCGTCAGTCTGTGCGAGAGAGATAATGCTATATGAAGCAGAATCTAGCCGATTTTCTCTCTCTAACCATCGATGTGCATTATTTATTGTATACTCTTAGATCGATCCGTTCAAATACACATTCCACTTTTTTTGGTGCGGTTTTATTATTATATCTTTCTTTTTACAAGCAATATAACAGAACTAACTACTTTGCTATAATCCGCACGGGTTAAGTGAATGCATGCAAAGCCAATGTGTATGAAGCAGGCAAAATCTACGCACCTTATACATGCAGGACAAGTCACCACATGCACCCCAAGGTGCAATTCAATAGCAACAACGCACACAAAAGCAGCACACACACCCACCACCACAATCTCGACGATCGTTTCGCCCCGAAATCGAAGCATCATCAGGGGGATAGGCTCCACGACAAAAATCGTACTGCGCCGCGCTACCCATACAAGCAGTCTTAAATAGTTCAACTCCCACCAATACCCTCCCCTCCGAACACATGTAGCAAAACGGAATTAGATACATTTACTTGCTCATTAATTAAGTGACCATTGTTAATTTTCCAATGGTTACACTACAGACACGGTTAAAAACATAATTAAAAATAAACACAAGTCTCAAGTCGGTAAACTTTTGTATGCGGTACCATCTTTTAATAGAACTGATTATAAAGCCAGTCTGACTTACTTTGGAAAATTAACAGATCGAGTGGCAAATATATTTAAATCAAAATCAGGTACTAAACTCTCCTTTAAAACTAACCAATCGCTTCGTAATTTGTTGTGTAAAAATAAAGATATATTAGATAAGGGTAAAAAATCCGGGGTTTATAAAATAGATTGTCCTGAGTGCAACGGTACATATGTAGGTCAGACTGGCCGAAGTTTTGCGGTTCGATTCCGGGAACATATGGAATAATGGCGTTTAGGAATAATAAACCACAAAATTCTAATTTTGCAAAACATTTGCTGGAAAGCGGTCATAAAGTGCCTAATGGCCATTCATTTCATATTCTCCACACTTGTGATAAGGGACTCCGACTTAATACGTTAGAGCAACTTGAGATAATAAAAAATAACAATGGTCAGCAAAGTAGTTAGTTCTGTTATATTGCTTGTAATATGGAATTCCGCAAAGTAACACCTGCTTCTATGAATCATCTTTCTTTTTCTTTTTTTATTTATCCTGTCTTCTATATATATGTTCCTTTTTTAAGTTGTATCTTGTGAAGACTTTATTGGTCTATGGTTTGCTTGGTTTTTATTATAATTATGTTTTGTATAACTGTGTGTCTAAATAAGTTCAATTCAAAATAATCTTTATTCAAGTAAGCTTTTCACAAGCACTTTTTAATCGTCAAGGATCAGTTTGATTTAGAGAAGCTACGAATGGTTCGGAATCTTGCTCATACCGAGAAGAACCAGCAAAAATTCGGTGGACCATCTATTAAACATATTCAATTTGCGTTATTAAACCGCAGTATTGTATGAAGCTCAAAGGACTTTCAAATCCAAGCATTTTATCATTCCAAAAATCTTCAAAATATATATTTCTTGATTTATTTATTTCAATTAGATTAACATTTTGTTTTAGTACTAATAATCTCGCCAAACTAGACAATAGTTTGTTGGCGAATACGACTATGTAATAATAAAAAAAAACTTGCGCTAATCACTATTTCTTTCTTTAAATTAAATAAATTTTTCTTTCTTTTTTCTTTTCGGACACTAACTAATGCTTATAGCCCTAATGGCTCTTACAGCGACACCGAGAGAGTGGGCGAGCGCGGAAGCATCGTCGGGGGTATAAACTGGGAGAGCGAATCTCGAGCGAGGCTCGCAACATGCTGGGAGCGTTGCCTTAAGGGTGCCTCCTGTGAGGCCGAACCTCGGCTTAAAGCGACGCGATGTGGTGGACTGTATCGGACTTGCTTAAATAAATTATACACGTACACATATATATACTTATATACATATAGAACGCGGCAATAAATAATGCACATCGAGGCTCAGAGAGAGAAATCTGTTCTGTTCCACAGACTGACGAACCCGTGTGTGACAGTCTAAGTTCTCGATGTGCATTATTTATTGCCGGGTTCTACACATACATTTTATAGAGCCGTTTTATAACTGTTATTACTACTATTACTGAAAGAATGTCTTAAATAGTTCTTTTATGGACTCCTGAACTGATTTGCTTTCCCCAATCTAATGATCTTAAATATTCCATAGCATTATATAATTTAGGTAATAAGTAAATAATCCAGTGCTCTTAAAATCTCAATGTTTAATCGCAGCGAATCTTTAGAGATAATCAAATGCCGATTTTATTTTAATGGAACACCACCTGATATGATCTACATAAGTATTTGATTTGAGTTTCCAATACCAAAAACAGAATCAGAATCTTGATATTATTCACATTAAACAAATGCATAAATTTATCCATTAATTATAACCCGATAAAGATCAACACGAGGACTATTAGTTAACAAATAGAGGACATGCAATTTGTGAATAGATTAATATTTAAATAAATATATGGGACATTTACACACACGGTCGTCCGTCCCCAAAGTGAGTAACCTAATACTTGTGTTATGGGTGACGGACAACTGGTAGATATACTACATATATGAGTTTAAATACATACTTAAATACAAATACACACCCAGGCTCGAAGATGGTTCTTCAACAATTTGTTTATAGGAAATGTTGGCCCTCGGCGGAAATCGAACCCGCGACCTGCGCAGCTGAAGGAAGGGTCACTACTGCGCCAACGGGTCAGTCCAGTCAGTATTTCAAATATATAATCAAACTAGCTTTTGCCCGCGACTTCGTTCACGTGGAACGTTGCGTCTTGGAATTAACAGTAGCTTCAATCACTCACCAATCATGCAAATATGTACATCACAAAATCAGATCGATCCTTGAGTAAATTAAAATTATTATTAAATTTACTAACAATTTATTGACGTTAAATTATGTATGAATTATTTGCTCTGGATAAAATTAAAATAATACCATAAAAAAACTGTAAAAACTTTCTTATACTATATCTTTTAATGTCATCAATAGGCCTACCATGAACTCTTATTGCGACTCAATTGAAGACGTAAACGAAATTATTTTGCTTTTTCATACCATGACATCTTAAAGACGCACACTTTAAGTCGTTGCCGAATGAGCCTTTGGAATTCGTCCTAAGAACATGTGAATAAAAGAGACAGAGTTATCTACAGTTTATATAACGTTATCCTTTTTAAACATTACGACCCTAATGCAATTCACACTTCATGGTACGAAAAGCAAGTGGTTCGCGGTAGTCGTTTACGTCTTCAATTGAGTCGCAATAAGAGTTCATGGTAGGCCTGCAGGTCTCCTATATAAAACCTATTTCTCTACTGTTTTTAAATGTCACCCTATTCCTGTTGATATTACAGGATCTCCAAAGCCTATGTATTACCCCGGTGTATAAGGAATAATTGTGCCAAATTTTATTGATATTGGTTTAGCGTATTGACCGGCAAAACGTAACAGACAGACAGACTTTCGCATTTATAATATTAGTAAGGGTGTCGGCGTAGCCTAATATATTATTTGACCAGGGAACATATCGCCTCTTTACAAGAACAATGTGGTATCTGTCAAATCACAGCTTTAAAGTAAAAAAAAAAGTAAAGTAACAGCCTGTTACTATGCCCACTGCTGGGCTAAGGCCTCCTCTCTCCGTTATTGAGAGAAGAATTGGAGCTAAGACCTACCACGCTGCTCCAATGCGGATTGGTAGGTTACACATATCCCTAGAATTCTCTAGAGATATGCAGGTTTCCTCACGATGTTTTCCTTCACCGAAAAGCGTGTGATAAATTGCAATTATCAATTAGACACATAAGTTTTAATAGAAAAACTCATTGGGGTTTGAACCTATGTCGTCTCTAGAGAGTCGCACGGTCTCACCGCTAGGCTATCACAACTTTACGGGAGAGCAATTTCAATCATTTAAATAATTAAATTGTTGCGGTTATTAATGTGCTTTATGACAATAAGAAAAAAGAAATAATGAAAAAGTTTTTTATGAGATGTCACGTTGTTCGTGTAAATAGGCGATATATTGACTGTTAAATTCGATTCTTGTGTGATACGTTAATATTTTAACACTATATCTTTATTTATTTTAAATATAGTCCCAAAGCAGTCTCTCTGTACGTGATTGATTTTCTCAAACTCTAATAAACGGATTCGTGCGGCTTTTACTACAGTTCTTGAAGATACAGGTGATTGTGAATTTCCTTTTACTTTTTATCCTACATATCCCGCGGGATCGCGATTAATGTATTCATGAATTTTAAGTACAGTAATCGCGACAATATTACGGAGTCGAATCTGAGAATTCGGTACCTATACAATTACAATTGTGATTTGGTCATTACTTGTTATTGCTATAATTTTTTTGTAAGGCGTAAAAAGATTAAGAAATGTTGGTATAATAAAATTATCGTAATGCTAAAAATCAAGGGTATTGTCGACATTAAACATCATTTTCAACAACTATTTTAACAGATTATGTGTTTCATTTCATATTTTATTGTTATCATCAGTTAATATGTATGATTACTGATAGTATTTATTTTAAATGAGTTGTAATCAGCTAAATACATCAGTTTGGTAATAATAGAACTCTAAAACATAACTATCAATATTATAACCGACAATAACAAAACACCATACTTTGAGGCTGAAAGCTTTAAAAATTTTTTAAGATAAAGCCCTGTTTATTAAAGTCCGAGGCAGAAAAGACAGGTGCGACGGATGGTGATGCGATCTGGCATGTAAGTATTTATTGGTGTGTGTTTTCGGTACACCGTTGTGAAAAACTTACCACCAGGTCCCCTTATGACCATGACGTTGAGAAACGGCAGCCCTCCATCCTTCTCTTCCTCTAGTGTAAACTTTACTTTATCGTATAATTGATTTAGGCACAGTAACAAGTCGAGCACATAATTTCTGTTCAACGTGGCCAGGGTCTTAAATATTTGTGGCCCACAATGTTTGGAACAAGAGCTAGACCAAATAAAGCTGGCATTAGAAAGCAATGGGTATAACTGACGCCAGTGTTATCGTGTGACACGGAAGAAGTCGCGAGAATCGGTGGAAGTGGCACGGTCGCCTGCTCACTTAACGTATGTTAAGGGAGTGATGGATAAGATAGGCCACCATCTTCGTCGTAAGTACAATATCAAGACGATATTCCGTCTTCCTGGTCAAATACGTAGCCTGCTGCGCTCACCGAAAGATTCACATCCACTTAACGTGCCTGTTGTGTATATGATTCCTTGCGGTTGTGGGAAGAATTATATAGGTGAAACGCGTCGCAACATCTTGACGAGAATTTCAGAACACAAACGTAGTGTCAAGAATGTGGACACTAATGGGTAAGCCATAGCGGAACATGTCCACGATTCGGGTGCCTACCAGTACATCAGGTTCGACAATGCTACCGTATTATCTAGGGAAAAATTTCTAGTATCTAGAAAAATACGTGAGGCGATTGAAATTAGCCAATTAATTAAAAGATAGCAAGATATTTTGAACTCTTTGTAGGCTATCTATACTCGAGTTGCATGCGGCACCCCATAGTTGGGCGCCATTAGCCCAAGACAGATTTGTGTATTAGCTGTTTACTATCTACTGAGAATAATTTATAGAAATAGGCCTTAATTTGCGGAGATCCGTAATACAAAAGTAATAATTAGGCAGATTATAGCAAAATAATTTCATTAAGTAATAATTAGGCAGATTATAGCAAAATAATTTATTACTTTTGTGTATACTGAGAATATGGAAATACATATTAAAAAAACAAGTTCTATAAAAAGCCGTATTTATTGATTGGAAGTGTTTTCAATTCGGCAATAAAAGTTATAATTTAACATTCTAACATACATCAATCGCACAAATTTTTAATTTTTGTAATATCTCTTAAATTAAAACTGTATACTAAACATATCGTAATTTACCATTAAGAAAACGTGAGATCTAATTTCAATGGATTTTATATATAATGGCATTAAAACTAAAGGAAACTACGCACTATAATTATCGCACACTTATTAACATTAATATTAATCAATAAATCAAATGCTTTCTTCATTCATCAGAATTAGATCACGTTATCTAAACTTTAAAAACTAAAACTATGATGATATAGAATAATCAAAAAAATCACAGATTTATTGGCCACATAATTATGGCGAACCGTTCTACGAAGTGCTTACGTTCGTTAGCTCATCATTAAAATCAATTTTCTCCACGACCAATGATGGATTGATGTTTATAATTTCTCTCAGCCGATTGAAAGTAAACGGAACTATCTTATTACAAAACGGCATCATCGTCACTACACTTTCGTTTGAATCATCGTTCGAGGGCTTCGTTCCATAAAACGAGAATTCTTCCATTTCACTACAATTATAAGGTAATTTAGTCGTAGATTTCCTTGCAAATGACGTAGATATAGGCAATTTAGTTGTAGATTTCCTAGCAGCTCTTTTAGGTGTTGGTACAATTGAAACATCGTCGCTCTTACGTTTCGTTCCTTCCTGTACGTTATCTTCATATGAATCTAAGTCTATTATCGGGACGTTATATTTGGACACCAAAGTGTATTTCAATATGGATTGATGGTTTGCCTCGGCGTGGTTCTTGATGTCTTTCAAGTTTGGGAACTTTTGGGAGCACATGCTGCAAGCGTACAGCAATCCCTTCGAGTCGTAATTTAACGTGGTCAATTTACTGAACACGTAGTTAATCGGAAGATTAGGATGGGTATTCTTGTGGTGTTTGTAGTATGCGCTGACGTCCTTATGGAGGGTGTAACAAACACTGCACTGAACGACCACTTGTCCTCTCTTCCCGAAATCGGTAGCGACTTTGTCGTGTACGTGGGATTGGGACTCGGTTTCGGTAAAAGCACTCCGACACACTAAACACACAACTTTGGCGGCATCGCTTGGCGAGTTAGAATATCTCTTCGCATAGTCACAGGGCGATTCTTTGGGCACGCTTGTGTACACTAGATTTATAAGCAACGTTGGATGAACGGTCTTCTGATGTTTCTCTACAGTCCTTCTCGCTCCATTTATGCCGCAATACGGACACGTATACGGTTTCAGACCGTAGTGCCGTAACAAGTGGTCACGCAACAGTCTCTCTTGTAGTGTCTCGTAGGGGCAATAAGAACAAGAGTGTATCGAACGTTTAGGTCTACGGCTCTGGATCGGTTCGTCGATCACCAGTTTCTCGTCGTCGCTATCGGCCGTCTGAGCTGTCTTGCGGGCCATTTCTTCCTCTGGAGTCGGTATATTCTCTTCGTATCTGACGACCAGTAGGGAATTTTCAGGCGGCTCGTAAACATCTGCGGTATGCTCCGGAGTTTTCTCCGCACTTTTTGATTGTTCCAGTGCAATGTCAATGCTGAGTTTTTGAAAGCTAATAACAGCATCTGCCCAAGCTATTCGGACTGAGCCGTCCCTGGTCACCTCGACCGGTCGAGTGCTCTGTCCTGTGTGCACGCTTCTACAGTGGAACTGCGCTTCGTGATATGTCTGGAAATGCAAACAGCAGCTGCTGCAGAACCACCTAGAAAAAACAACTCTTACATTTAAGTATAGTCATACATTTAAATTTTATGAACGCATATGTTCGTAGGTAAACATACATACAGACACATGCACACAACACACTCACCTTTACACACACTTCTATTCTTATTTCAATATGTAATTTTTAATTATTATTTTCATTTTATTGTGTTATTAACACTCCGAGGATGGCATATTCAGCACAGTTCATACTGTTGCAATGGTATCGCAGAATGTCTTTTTTAACTTTGAATTGTTTTAAATATATAAATAAATTAGTATTGCACGATAATTATGACAAGCAAAAAAGAAGTCACATTTATAAATCAATGAAATCAATACATATAATAAACTGACTGGCCCGTTGTTGCAGTGGGTAGTGACCCTGCCTTCTGCTACGCGGGTCGCGGTTTCGATTCCCGCCGAGGGCCAACATTTTCTATAAACAATTTGTTGGTTCTTCGAGCCTGGGTGTATATTTGTATTTAAATGTATTTAAAGAGCTGTTATATCCCGGCGGTGAGAGCGTGCGACTCTTTCGAGGGGAACACGAGTTCAAACCCGGGCAAATCTCATATGCCTAATTGAGAATTGCAATTTATCACACGCTTTTCGGTGAAGGAAAACATCGTGAGGAAACCTGCATATCTCTAGAGAATTCTGGAGATATGTGTAACCTACCAATCCGCATTGGAGCAGCGTGGTAGGTCTTAGCTCTAACCCTTCTCTCCAGAAACGGAGAGAGGAGGACTATTCCCAGCAGTAGGATTGTAACAGGCCGCTACTTTATGTATTTAAAATTATAGTTGTCCGTCACCCATAATACAAGTATTAAGTTACTTACTGGGGATGGGCGGCCGTCTGTTTAAATATCCTATATATTTATTATATATATAATATATAACAATGTTGTCATATCTGTTGTTTGTTGGTAATAAATACATTTCTTACCTTATTTTGTTCAATTCAGTCTCTAAATGGCGTTTCATATCACTTTCTTCTTTGATTGTGGTATTGCACTTCGGACAGCGAAATAAAGTGCCATCAGCTGTTCCAAACTCTCCGAATAATTTTTCCAACCTACCAATTAACGGTTTGACCGGAAAGCTGGTACTTGGTGTTGCTACGCTGGATTTCTTGCTTTCCTTAACCTGTTGAGGCTGAGGCTTTGGTACGGAGGTGGCAGGATTCACTCTCAGTATCTCCTCTTTCTGTATGGCTAAATTCTCTTTATATTTGTTTATGAGAGCCGTCTGATGTTCCAAAAGTTTGATGACCCAAGTCTCAACTCTGTTGTCGACCGGTAAAGCAATGGGATCTTTATTTTGACGATGTTCCATTTGCATGTGCTCGTCCAATCCCTCCTTGTGGAACGCTTTGTACGAACAGATACTGCAGCCCCATCTAAAATTGCAATAAATAATAATAATAATATTTATTTAAGACTACAGATAGTCCACTTGTTAGTAAAGTACCAGCAGTATTACTAAGTGTTAGTAACTTAGTAATACTGCTACCTTAGTTTTCAAATTCAAATTCAAAATATTCTTTATTCAAATAAACTTGTAAACAAGTGCTTTTGAATCGTCGACTCTATTGCTGGTTCGGAAAGCCGTCCTACCGAGAAGAGCCAGCAAGAAACTCGGTGGAGCTCTTTTAACAAAGAAGATTCTTAATACTAATTACATTTTGTCATAGCTATCCTGCGCAAGGTCAAAGAGCAGCTATATCCACGCATTCTTATCATCAATGTAAGCCTCCACGGTATAAATAGGCTTTCTGTATCAGCCTCTTTTTAACAGTATTTTTAAATTGCTGTAATGGCAAAGTTAAAATTGATTGTGGAATTTTGTTATAGAATCTTATACCCAAACCCACAAACGACTTACGTACTATTACAAGGCGCAAAGCAGGAGCCGCAAGCTTATGTCGGTTCCTACTTTGTCTATTATATACATCGCCAATCTTTTTATAATTATGTATATTTTTATGCACAAAAATCAAATTGCTATAAATATACTGTGAAGCTAAAGTAAGTTAGTTAGTAGTAAGTTAGTAACTTAATAATACTGCTACCTAATTATGGTTCGGACAAAATGAAGTTTTGTTTCAATTTTGTAAAACGCTTGTAGAATACTGTTGGCACTATTCCGCGTTCTCTCCAACAAGAAGCAATTCTTCTCAAATTCAAATGACGGTGGTCTATTCTACTCAGCCGGATACCACATTCCGTGCTTACAAATAACAACAAAAAGTCGAAACGCCTCCAACTTGCACCACAGACATATCCTACTAATCCTACTATCCTACTTCCTACTAATATTATAAATGCGAAAGTTTGTGAGTATGGATGGATGTTGTTACTCTTTCACGATAAAACTATCAGATGGATTTGGATGAAACTTTACAGCTATATAGGTTATACATCGGAATAACATATAGGCTACAATTTGTAATGATTTTAGGTAATATACGATACATGTCAATAAAGTCGGAAAAAATCTGGCCTCTGAGAGTTATCTCGGCGTACGCTGCTTTAACCATTAAAGTTACACAAAGATGATGTACCGTAGTATTGTTTGTCTTTAATAGATCTAAACTAAAGTCCGCGATAGCATATATCTATCTTTTATGTGGAAGCCACTATTACCAAAATTGAATCATAAATTTAATTAAAATAGATACTGTGGCACACAAAATTTGTAGCGAGCGTATTAGAACCGTATTGGGATTAAGAGAAGTGTATGCAAGCTTCTGCGTGCCATTTGTACGTGTGCAAAATTTAAAGATCTACGGACATGATGGAGATCCGTCGTGTGGTATCGGGCTGAGTAGAATAGGTCATCCTTATTTCTTACCGAGGTGTCGTAAAAGGAGACTAAGGTAAGTCGACCCGTCATGTGGTATTCGGCTGAGTAGAATAGGCTATCCTCATTTCTTACCGAGGTGTCGTAAAAGGCAACTAAGTTAAGTCGACCCGTCTTGTGGTATTCGGCTGAGTAGAATAGGTCATCCTCATTTCTTACCGAGGTGTCGTAAAAGGCGACTAAGTTAAGTCGACCCGTCTAGTGGTATCCGGCTGAGTAGAATAGACCACACATTTCATACTGAGGTGTCGTAAAAGGAGACTAAGGTAAGTCGACCCGTCATGTGGTATTCGGCTGAGTAGAATAGATCATCTTTATTTCTTACCGAGATGTCGTAAAAGGCGACTAAGTTAAGTCGACCCGTCTTGTGGTATTCGGCTGAGTAGAATAGGCCATTCTCATTTCTTACCGAGGTGTCGTAAAAGGAGACTAAGGTAAGTCGACCCGTCATGTGGTATTCGGGTGAGTAGAATAGGTCATCCTTATTTCTTACCGAGGTGTCGTAAAAGGCGACTAAGTTAAGTCGACCCGCCTTGTGGTATCCGGCTGAGTAGAATAGGTCATTCTCATTTCTTACCGTCGTAAAATACGACTACGGTGAGTTGACGTCAGGCAGGCGGCCGTGCGAAAAATACGTAACCAAATCGTGTGACAACATGTTGTGCCAACCCCCCACCAAGGGCAGAAGGATGATGATTTCAAAATTTTTTTTATGGATTTACCAGTTGTCTGTCACTGATATGAGAAGTATTACGTACCTTTTCATTATACTTACCTTGGGGACTGAGAACTATGAGTGTAAATGTCCTATATATTTATTAAAGCATAGCTTATACTTACTTCCTGTATTTTAATTCTTCATAGAGATGTGACTGCATAGCCTCTGGATTGTCCTCGACAACATTACTGCATAACGAACATTTGTATTTAAGGCCATTCGGTTCGCAAAACTCTCCGAACTCTTTGCACAAATCTTCTATCGTCTCCTGGATGGGCTCTAACGTTTCTTTCTTAACAAGATTTAAATCGACAACAGGAGTGCTCGGTTTACTCAATGGGACAACTTTTTGTGTTGGGGTATTTGAAACTTCACTCGGATCTTCGGATTTTACTTTCGGTTCCAATGGTACGCTGTTCTGGCTTTGTTTTTGCCATCGAGTGGTGCCATCGGGTTCATCAGAAACGGATCCTTCTCGATAGTAATAATAAAAAATCTCTTCCGCTTTATCGACATGAGACTTGGCCTGATGTTTTGTGATATTCTCAGGATTAGAGGTTCTGAAGGCACAATAAGCGCATTTGTATTGCATTTTCGAATTATGTTCTTTGGCACAATGATCAATCACCTCCGGACGAAAGAGGCTTTTAAATTTGCACAAACCACATTGCCACGGTTTTAGATCCATCGTAGGGGCTGCAGTTTTTGCCTGACTAGCACTTGGTTGGGCTGAAATGTTGCTTTGTACCATTGTACTATCTCTAACTATCATAATTTTCCCTCCTTTGTGGACGTCTATCAAATGTTTTGTAAGAATTTGACGCCTGTTATGGTAGAAAGGACATAACGTGCAAGCGTATAGCGTGTCGTCGTGCATTTTCAGATGTGCCACAATTCTGGAAGCGGTTAAAGGCTTAACTGTATCCATGTATTGGTAGGAAGGACAATGGACACAGTGAAACTCGCTGATATCAGAGTGCAACGTTTCCCAGTGGCATTTAAACATTGACTCCTCCACAGAAATGTAAGAGCAATCTTTCGCTCCGCAGGTAAGGCGTTGCTTTTCGGGAACGTACTTCGGATAACGCGATAGAGATTCTAGTGGTACAGCGATTGCGATTGCCGAATTGGAATCAGTCTTTGTATTTTTGTCAGTTGATCTCGTTACTATGGAACTCGAAGCTAGATTTAGCATTTTGTCAAAGTGTTTTTCGTTAGTTTGTAAATGTGGCACCGGGTTTACCGGTGCAGTTTGCGGGACAGGTTGCTGCTGGGCGTGTAATTGTAAATGCCTAACCATATTAAGCCTGACTTTTGTGTTAAATTCACATAAAGAACAGACCACGACATCGTCTAAAATCGGGTTTATTGGCAACTTGTCGATATCCTGTGGCCCATATCTCTTAATTTTATCGGGCGGTTCCGAAGACTTATCTCTGGCGTCCAAGGACCGTTTACGTCTACCTTTTGCAACTTGCGTCGAAGCCAATTTCAACATACTCGTATTGTGATTGTACAGCTGATGTTCTTTGAACTTCGTGAGATAACTAAAACCTATATTACATTCCTGACAAAAATATCGCGACTCTTTGTCACAGTGTTTGTTGTAATGATTAACAATAGTCCTTTTTGTTACATACGTTTTGCAGTGCACGCATGGAATAGGTTCGGACATACCAGCGTAGCAAGCATTTATGTGCTTCTTAAATCCAGAGCCACATTTTATAATCATTCTGCATTTGGGACATACGAATAATTCAGTTAGTCGCACTTTCTTAAATTCAATGTTGGGACGTTGAAATGGTACAAGCGGATTATTTACATTTACATCAGTTTCATCTAACACCAAGTTTTGATCAGTAGTATCATCATCGCTATCTAAACAAACTATGTCAGATGTTGAATTGGGTATCTTTTCTGGAGTCAACTCCAATGTTTCACTTTTAATGATTGGGGTAGATTGTTTATGAAACTGATCATCTATTTTTGAACATGGCGAAGGAGTGGACATTCTTGGTATTTCCTGCGGCATTTCTGCAGTCCCTGAAGTATTAGCATTATTTCCCGGTGATTCTTCAGGGTGTGCGGTAGTTTCAATATTCACTTTTGGTTCTTTTTCGTTAGCATCTGTGTCTGTAGACGTGGACATTGATTCTATCATGAGATTTGTATGCCCTATGAGTTTCTCTAACTCTATTGATCGCTCTGCTTCCCTTACGGGAAAATCTTTCTGATAGTTTGGTGCAACTTCTGTAACTGGTAAATCAGATTTATTCAACTGGGCCAAAGGCAAAACCCTCAATTCCGTGGAGCCTTCCTGAAATTCGGGTGATAATTAAATTTATAATTGTAATTTAATAAATACCCATTCAAGATTTTGAACTATTTTTATTTTTGATAAAACATGTAATGAACTACGAAAATAAATAAATTACAATTACCTTATTCGTGATGATTCTCAGGTATGCTTTAGGTTGTCTAGCAGGATGGAGGGTTGAGGCATGAGCCATTAATTCTGCTTCATTATCAGCCCCAAACACACACCATGTGCACTGATATAATTTGAGACCATGTGTCTTTAAATGGCGTATTAATTCACCAGGTGTGGGTGAAGGAGTTGAACAAATCTAGAAAAAATAGTCAATTTATTAAATAAATTAAATAAAAATACAATACTTCAGATGGTTTATAAAATTACTAAAACGTACAGAGCAAAAGTGTTCGGTTGCAGAAGCATGACGTAGTTGTAAGTGTTCACAAAATTTTCCAGGAGTGTATGTCCTAAATTTGCAAGGTTCAGGCCCACTTTTATCTGCAAAATATAATATTTTACATATTAAGTTAGCATTTCATCTTCGTATATATAAAATTATGACATCTCTTGAGTGTTGGGTTAACGTCTATCTCGCACTTAAGGTAACATCAAAGAAGTTAAAGATTGCCACTAATCTATTGCATACATATTGATAATATAATATGATGATAACATACCATAAATATGATAATCATAAATGATAGTAATTTCGAGTATACGCCGTGTGGTATCCGGCAGAATAGAATAGACCACCCTCCTTTCTTACCGAGGTGTCGTAAAAGGCGACTAAGGTTTAGTTGACGTCAAACCGGCGGCCGGTCGTAAAATACGTAGCCAAATCATGTCACAACATGTTTGTAACATGTTGTGCCGACCCCACATAGAGTGGGATAAGGGCAGGAGAATGATGATAGTAATTTCGAGTATGTAGGTCGAATCAATGTGTTTCTAGTCACAAGTATTTCGCTGCTCTATTATACCCTATTATTATATGATTTTTTAGCAACTGGATACACTTAGCTGTGACTCAGTCTGATTACGACCGATATGCCCTCAATTAAGACTGTCAATGACTAATGTACAAAAGGAATAATAAAATTATTTAGCTGTAATCCGCGATACAGTAAATAAATAATTTTATTATTACTTTTGTATTGTCAATGACAGTAAAAAAAATGCTTCGATCGCCACCAAACTTAACAAGATTATCTGCTATAAAGATTGTTTAAATAATTCATTAAAACCAGTCAAGCCGATTCGGAGTCTATAAGGCACGTATATACATACTTTGTCTTTTATATATAAAGACTTATAATAATATTACTCGTGTATTATGAAATACTTACCACAACACAGATACAAAGGGACCGCAGCTTCACGTGACAGTATATTATCTTCTTGAATAGGCGCCGTTTGAAGTTGAGTCTTTAGAATAGCTACATTTGTTGCCTTTTCATGCACCCTTCTTATATGTGCATTTACCTGTTGACTAGCTGCCGCACGGTAAAAGCACATGCCACATACATATTGGCAGCAACCGTGATTCTTAAACACATGAGTTATTAAATCTATTGCATTGCCCGATGAGTCGAAATCACAATACACGCAACACAGTGAATCTACACCACCAACTCTCATGTGCGTAGAAGCATGCAGAAGAGCATTCTCAGCATTATCGGTGGTAAAAGAACAGAACCGACCAGCACATTTAAAGATTTGTACCAATTTAGTGTGCGACATCATCGATTCTAAGACAACGCGGTGTTTTCTTGACATTATGTCAGCTTGGAATTCTTCATACTTATATATTTTTTCCGTTTCAACATTATCTTTAATGGTAGCGGGGTAAGATAGACTAGGATGAGGTTGCTCTGTTTGGGAGCTAAAACTAATGACGCTTTCTATAACAGGTAAAATAGGGTTACTTTTCTCTTCAGGGCATGAAACATGTGGTGTCGATATAAGCTCAGATATAGGCCTTACATTTATATACGATTTATTTTCTGTTAAGTTCGCAGACGCCTCGTTAGTAACAGAGGGCTCATTTAGTTTTTGCGATTGTTCTTGCGTTTCAACTAACGTCGGAAAATTATCTATATGTTTGTCAAGCATATGTTGCAAACAATCCTTGAACGGGTGTTCTCCTTGAGGAGTAACAATGACTTTGCAAAGACAACAGTAACCATCCCATTTTTCAGAATGCTTCAACTGGACGTGTTTTTTTAAAGAAATTAATAGCGTCGTTTTATAATGTTTATCTTGACCATTAATGCAACATATATATTCTTTTGCGCCAGATTCAGTATAATTAATTTTGAAATGGGGACGATCAAAGACATCTGAAGCCTTCGACGACTTAGGTTTCGTAATACTTAATCTATTTTCAACATTATCAACATGCTCTTCTTTTTCTATCTGAATATACGACTTAGGTTTCGTAATACTTAATCTATTTTCAACATTATCAACATGCTCTTCTTTTTCTATCTGAATATCCACAGGTGTATGTTCCTGAGTCTCAATTGTGTCTAACTCAACTTTAATTTTAGTGTCAGAAGTTTCATAATGTGATATTTCATCGGTAACATCGCTCTCAAAAGTTATTTTTGATTGAATATTCCTAGATTTATCAACTTGTTCAGTGAAAGGTTCATTTTTAGTAGTTTTATGAATCTCATTTTCTTGAGGAATGTTTTTAACAGTCTCATTTGAATCTTCAGAGCATGATAGTGATGCTTCGCTTTCATCATTACTGACTTCAGCCATACTTTGATTTGATCGAGAACTTCTAAGAACACGTGGCTGTTCCATATCATAGCTGCTTTGATCATAATTCTTTAATAGATAAGTGATAGCGGTTCTTGATAGAAATGCTAAATTTACCGTGTAAACAGCAGTCTGTTCATCATTATGCCAAACAATAACATGAGTTTTTAAATTTTCTAATGATATTTGGGTATAGTTGCATTTTTCACAAATATATCCTAAAAGTTGTCCTTTGGCATCTTTAGGAGGTGGCGGTATATCTATATCTAAAGGACATTTTTGTGTATTTGTACAATTCGAACATACCTGTTTATATTCACCTGTATGCATGCTTACAATATGCCAGAAAAATGTTTCTAACAAGCGCTTCCTTCTGCTGAATTCTTTATAACAAAATCTACAAACATATTTTTTCGATGAAATTTTACTAATCGCTACAAAATTCTCATCTTCAGATTCCTTTATTGCTTCTTTTGCCACAGTCGGACTCATTCGAGATAAAGGAACTTCTGTATGAGGATGTTCCTTTTTATAATGATGAACGATATCTGTTCCATTATATAAACATATCCTGCAATTGTAATTTGACACATTCTTGCGAAAACAATAATTCCGATCAGTGAAACACTTGAAGTCAGGTAATTTCGGAATTGGTAAAACAGGACTATCATTGACTGATATAGTAGCTTTCTGTTCTATTTTCTTTTTCTTATTTTTTGGTTTTATTACTCCTGCTTTCCACCCTTTACCTCGCTTACGCTTTACTTTTTTCTTTATTTCTGCTAACAATTCTGAACTTTCAATACTTTTATTTGAACCCCCCGAATCACTCTCAGAATCTGAACTAGTGTTATTTTTACTATCATTTACATTGCTCGATTCGTTTATGGAGTCGGTTTCAAAATCATAAGGATCTACATTACTTTTTTTGGAATCAGACGACTTAGTCATGGTAGGTAATTTAGATTTACTTTTGGTCACTTTCTTTTTTAATGATTTTTCTGCGGTTGTGTCTTTTTCGGGTGAAATTAGATCGTTACACTTTTTGAGAACGACTAATGGTTCTTGATAATTGATTTCATTAGGTGATTGATCGTCTTTAACTTTGGTTTCATCAACTAACTTTGCAATGCGACACATTCTTATTCCTGTAGCGCTAAGAATATCATCTTTTAAAAACATTTCTCTAATGTCTTCCTGCAACTTTTGTAATTCTCTTGAGGGTTTTTTTTTAACTGGTTTATTTAAATGTGACTGCGTTTGTTGAATACTATTTACATCTGAACGTGTAAATCGTCGATTTTCCATATTTATGGCTTTATTTGTATTCCGCTTTTTGGCCCTACGACTAACTTTTTTTTTATATACATTCTTTTTAGTTGTGATCGTTTCTTCTTCTTTTTTAGAGTTCTGTTGATCTTCCTGTTTATTCAGATCTGATTCAAGAATATCTGGTACTGCTGGAATTTTATTTTCTTGTGCAAGGAATTCATTAGAAATATCTGCATTAGTTATATTATTGATTTCACTTATCAGTTGCTCATCACAACTATATGTCTTTTTGGAATCGTCTACTTGTACATATTTTATTTCATTAATTTTTTCTTCTTGAATGTTTAAGTTTGCACAGTTGCTTAAACATTTTTTTTCGCTTTGGTCAGCAATGTTTTGACTTTCTGACCCTTCATTGACTTTATTTAATTCTTCTGCATCTTGAGTCACTTCGAGAAAAGAACCGTCCTGCTTGCCATAATTACTACTTATGTTCGTGGCTGCAGATAATAGTGATGGATCGTTTTCAGTTATAGATTCATCATCTGATACAATTTCACTTAGTTTTTCTAATTTCTTTTTTAGTTTTTCATTTTCGGCTGCTTGATTTCCTAATAACGAAAGTAACTCTTTTATTTTAGTTTTATCTTGCAAAATAGACAAAAGTTTTCCAAAAGATTCAATTTGCGTAGAAGGTCCAGCATCAGAAGTTAGTACATCTAAAGAATCTTTATCAACGTTATCAACCACATGTGTGGAAGTAATATCAGAATTCATTTCACAAGTAGATTCATTAGTAATAGGACCACTGTTAAGTTCTAAATTTTCTTCGGTAGTTATTGTACTATCAGGAGTGGAACTAATATTATCATTGGTTTTTGAAAGAGTGTGTGTGGTTTTAAACACTTTATTCGTTTGACAGAAATTACCATCATCAGAGGTTGAAACGATAGCTTCGTTACTGCAAGTATCTTCTGCGTCAATTTCATTAGTATGAACTTGCTGTTTTAGAATATTCTTATGTAATTTTTCATCGTGATAAGACTCAAGTTCGTTATCCAACTTAACCTTCTCCATTTCTCTATTTTGGACATCGTCATTCGAATTGTTAGTAGAGGATAATATTGCAGAACAACCTGACTGTACTTCCTGTATATTTTGGGAAATTCCAATTTCTGATTCGACATCTTTTCTCTTAACGTAATCATCTTTTTTCATGTTTAATGAAACATCGGAATGTTCTATCGGGTTTTGATGCATGTGATTTTTGATACTTACATGAGATTCGATTTGAGGTTTTTCAATTTCGATAACTCTAACCTGTTGTTCATCACTTAGTTCTGGCTCTAGTGACAAGGCATTAATTATTTCTTTTTTATCATTTTTACCTGGACTTGTTAAGTTTTCTAACATTGTTTCAAGATTTAATTCCTTGGTAAAATTACTATTAAGTTCGACACTTTTAGAAGAATCTAAATCGTGATCCAAATTTGCTATAAGAGCATTGATGCTATCGATAACAGGATCTGATGTTATGTTATCAGGAAACATCTCAAGATCGTCTATTTCAGAGATAGAATCTAAATCGTCTTCTGTATTTTTGTCTTTTTCTGCTATTATACTTTTGCAATGCAATAGAGGTTCGTTCCTTAAATTAAACTTAAGTTTTTCGTTATTTTCTGACGAATTGCTCTCATCATCACAAGCTTGCTTGTCATCATCTAAAGTCGAAATCAATGATTTTTCTTTACTTTCTTCATATAACATGGTATTCGGAGCTAACCCTTTATTTATATCTTTTTCTTCACTTTCAGTGTTTCCTATGGAAGATGCTGCTTTGTGACTCGATTGTTTAGTAGTCGAGTTCAAAATCTTATTAGACGACACTCCTTGTTGGCCAGCATTAAGTGTTTTTATAGTATGTACCTTATCATCCTCGGAGTCTGATTCTAATACACTTGGTTTTTTCTTTGATGTTCTTGTTTTCTTAATTGGCGATAGTTCCATGATCTTACATTCCTCTGACATATTTCTTCGAGCAGACCTTGTTAATCTTCTTTCAAAGATTTCTGAGGAATCAGACATAGTATCAGGATTAGGGTCAGAGTCTTTTCTTTCTTCTTTATTAGTATCATCATCATTATTTTTAATTTCTTTAGAAATATTAATTTCCGAAAACCGTTTTTTTTTAACTTGACGAGTCCTAGTTGTAAATGTTTTAGTTGTCTCGATAGGAGTCGCTTCAGTTTCATAACTATCTGAATTATTTTCTTTTTGTTGATTTTTTTTAATACTTGTTTTAGCTTCATTAATATATTTAGATGTATGACTTTTCAATGCCACATTATTGTCTTTTTCGGCAGTATTCTCAGATCTATCTGATTCGAATTGAGTGTCTATTTTTTCGTCTTTTTGTTTTAAATTTGAAGTTTTATCTTTCACGCTAGATTTATTATCTCTATCAATTTTTTCATTTTCAGAAGTTTTACTAACTTCGGTCACTTCTTGACGTTTAATTTTTGGAATCTTATAATTTTTTACACCATACCCGGAACCTAAAATTGTACCTTTTGAAATATTGTCATTAGAATATACAATACCATAATTTTTTGACTCTTGTGAATTACTCCTATGGAGTTTATCATCTCGTTTATAACCACGGATTCTTGGATCTCTGTTATTTTTCCGCGGTGAATATTTTGAAATACCTTTGTCGTAAGGTTCTGCACAATTTTTTTCACTTTCATTTTGGTAATAATGACCTTTTGTAAAAGAAGTCGATACCCTATTAACATTCGTTTTGAATTTGTCATCAGAAAATGTTAAGTCAGATTTAAATTTAAAAGACCTAAGATCTGCCTTAATGTCCATAAAGTCAAGTTTGTCGTTATCTACGATCTCCCTCCCAACACTACACGCACGTCGAAAATTTTTATTTCTATTTTTCATATGACTCTCGCTCAATATCTCTTTCGTTTCGCGATTCGAATCTTTGTTTGACCTAGTAGTGCAAAGTAGTGTACGACCAACACTGGAGGCACGTTGTCTACGAGAATCAAAGCTCGATTTATTTTTAGAGTTTGTGTTCTGAAATGTATTCTTAATACTAGTATCAATCGTAAAAGAGTGGCCTCCATGTCTTTGTACGTTTAATTTATGATTTTCTGAAAATTTTCTTTCTTTACTATCTTTCAAAGAATCTGAAAATGTATCTTTTGAGAACGTCCTGCCTACACTTTTTTCACGTCGGTTTTTAGAATCATTATGGTTTCGATAATCAGGACCCCTGTTGCCACAGTTGCTGCGACTCCTAGAGTATCGATCGTTATCATATTCTCTATTGAACGAACGGCAAGAATCTCTATCATTTCTGTTATACGAACGGCCGACACTAGTTTCCCTACGTGGTGTGTGATCTCTGTAGTTCCGACCAACTGTTTCAAAATTTTTGTTTCTTTCATTTCTCCCTACGCTTTGATCACGGAACCTCCTAAATTTTGAATTACTATTATGACGATTTTGATCTGAATGGTAAGGGTTACCAGAGTTAAATTTACGTTCTCGATAATAGTTTCGTTCCTGATCATCATCACGATAATGATTTGACTCATAATCAGAACTTCTATTGATTCTGGGATCGTAAGGCCTTGAAACAGACTGATTATTATACAAACATGGCGTTGGAAGTAGCGGCTCAGACCTCCCGAAAGGGTGACTAGGAGTCGATGGGCAATCTAATCTTCCAAAAGGATGGATAGGAGTCATCGGCATTTCCATAATCCCAAATGACGCTGTTGGAGTTGGAGGACATTCTAATATACCATATGAATTATTAGGTGTAGATGAAAATTGCATAGACTCAGAATCTCTTGTATCAAAACTTTGGTTACTTTGTAATGAATTGTTTCTTGAATCTCTATAATCGATATCTCTTTGTATAGTATGGTTTCTTGGATCTCTAAAATCGAAATCTTTTGGGATAGCACTATTTCTTGTATCTCTATAATCAAGATCTCTGAGTGTAGAACTATTCCTTGAATTTCCGTCGTCCCAAAAAGATGGTTGATTATCAGAATAATTCCATTCCGTTTGACGATTATCTCGAGGAGTTTCTAAACCCTCTCGATGTTCAGGCATTGAAAACATTGGCGCATATACATGCTTAGGACTAGAAAAGTCATCACATTCGAACGTGTGACGAGATGGTGTCATACTTGGAGTCATGTTACCCATAATATTAGGCGTTGTAGAAACGTTTGTAATTCTACTCGGAGTCATCAGTACAGGAATAATATTTGGACCCGCATTTGGTGTTCTACTAGGAGTCATATTTGGTATCAAAGGACAAGCCATATTTGATATGACACTTTGTGTCATACCTGGAGCCATATTCAATGGCATATTTGGTGGCAAGTTTAAAACCTGCATAGGTATCATCATTCCAGTGTTATTCGCATTTGAGTTTATGTTAACTGACGTTGTTAAATCCATATTTATACTGTGTATGGCTGGAGAAGATGTGATAAAATTTGATGCTGGTCTCGATTCGATATTTAATAAATGTTGATTTGGACTTTGATTTGTTCCCGAGTTAATATCTCTTTTCATTCTGGGATCTACTAAATGATTAGATACTCGCTCGTGGCTATTACTAGATTCTATGTCACTTTTCGAATGTGTCACCATAGTCGAAACAACGGGTTTAATGGTTGAATCATTAGATTGTATGTTGGGTACTAACTTTCTCATATCAACATCAGTTTCTGAACCAACGACTACCGTTTGTACTCGGTCATTTGGAATAATTACGGGCGGCTTAAGCCCTGTATCAGCAAAATCTTCATGATCTGGCGACTTTGGAGCAAAATCAGTGAACGCATCTAATGACAAACTTGATCTGTCCTCATCATCTGAGCTTTCTGTTAAAGTTAATTTAGTTAGAAAATTAAACCTTTCACACTCTTTCTCTGTCAATTTCAGGCTCTGTTTTTTTAGTCCATCCTCTTTAGTAGAAACATCGCTAGTATCACTCCTAGTTCCAGCTTTCCCGGTAGGAACAGATTTAGCTTTATAGCTTTCAATTGATATTCTCTTTTTAGAACCTATTTCTTGAGCGTTCGCAACTTTTGTAATTTTTGGTTGATGTAAAAGTGGAGTTGTCAATGTATCTACTTTTGTGTCAGAATTGAGGACATTTGTTGTTTCACTTAAAATCTCTTTCTTTAAGGCTTGAAGAATATCTATTTCTGATACTTGTTTTGTGGGTTCCAATAAAGGTATATCTTCAATAACATTGGAGCTTTCTAATTTACAACTAGGATCCTTTTCTTCTGCGAGAATGGGACTTAGATGTACCTTATTTTCAACTTCTAGATCTTTTATTTCATTTTTTATTTCCTCTCCAGCTTCATCTAAACCAGGTTTCAAGTTATTGGATTCAGAAATTTCCACTAATTCCGACATTTTATTTCCAATTTTAGTTATAGTATCTTCAACTTTTATTTCTTCTAAGTTTTCACTCAGTTTTTCACTTATTAAAGACAATATTAAATTTTCCTTCACTTTGACGATTTCTTTTGTAGTCTCAACAGGATCAGGAATCGATGTTTTAGTTTCAACATTCAAATTGTCTTTGTTAATGCTGTCCTCGTCTATAGAAAAATCGTTGGAAATATCATCGTAAATACTTTCTGAGGATATTGTCTCTAATCCGGATTCCTGATTGTTTTTCTCATCTTTCTTGGCATTAAATGTTTCAAAATCAGATGTATCAATGCAAGGATTTTTGTTATCGTCGTTTTTGCATGCGGGCTTGGTTTTTTCTGAATTGATAACCAAACATATCTGTATCTTGCGTGGTTTTTCTTTATCTTTAGTACTCATACTTACTGATTTATTTTTATCTAAAACAACTAAACTACCATAAATGCTTTCTATAGCTTCACTTTCACTATCAGAAAGTTCTCCTTCTTCAATTTCATCTACCTTTTGCACTTTTATATCTTTTATGCCTTTTTTGTCTTTCTTTTTATAAGATTTTAATATTATATCCGATATGTCATCATTTGATCCCGTTTCTTTTAGTTCACCAAGAATTTGTGTCCTTAGCTCACGTAAAGTTGCAATGTCCACATCGTTATCACTACAATTTATAATCCTCGATAAAATATCTCTCGTGTTCAACGAATTTAAACTATCTTCAGGGACATTTAAAGTTATATTTAAATCTTTAGACTGCATATACTTAGATTTATTTTTTTTTCGTTCTTTTTTGTAATATGATGGTGAACGTTTGCGCGGTGACTTTTTTGGTGATCGTCTACTGAACAGTTGTTTTTCTGATGACGATGGTTCATTAGCAGGCCAAATTTTTTCACTTGGTTCGGGAGAAATTAAAACTCGAGTATAATTCCGTTTAGCTAGCGATTCTTTACTATCATTAGAAGTTAAATGTGTCGACGTTACTGGCAATACATTAGGACGACGTTGAAATAGTGCAGGTTCTTTACTGCCCGGTACACAAACCTCTTCAGTATCACTGGCTCTAGCTATTTCTGGCAAAGTTTCTACAGTTTCTTGATGCAATTTCGATACAACAGATTTAAGCTTGCTTCTTACTTTATTCAAATCCGTTTTTTCTTTTTGTAATGTATCATTTTTAAGCCCTGGTAATGCATCTCGCTAAAACAAAAACACAGAACGATAGTAACATATTTTTGAGGAATATTTATTTGTGCAAATAATAGTAAATCAGACAAACCTGTTCCACTTTAGCATATAAATTAACTAGTACTTGCTCACATTTCAACAGATTTTCCATTTTCATCCTGCAACACAAAAGCAACTGTAATATTTTTATGAACGGCTACAACCATATTTTATCTATATACAATATAAAACATGGTTTTTATAACTTTACGTTCCTGTAGATAAAAGACATCCAGGTTCTCACTCTACAGACCAAAAATTGCTTATACATACGATACATAAGAAACTCGTTGGATGCCGGATTAGTGTATCTTTTTTAACAAGGATCAGTCCAATTTACTATTTTTTGGACTACTTTAAAATAATTCATATTAAGACCTCTATAAAAGGCAAGTTTTTTTGTAAACTAAAATAGAATTTAATAAAGGAACTATACACATCATGCCCACGTGGAATGGTTGTAAGTGACATATTTCGTCAATGTCCGTTTCATTCGAGATGGAAGACGCGAAGGTATGCGATTATACGATTCTTTAAGACGCGGATCTCAAAAAAATATTATGTCCTTACATATGAAATTGGCGTTTTCTCGTACTGGCCACTTTGATCTCAAATATTACCTTTATAGTTAGGAATTCCAAATTCAAATTCATACAGCTATTTACTCATGCATTTGTGTTTCAAACCCCCTTATTCATTTGTTTTTCTTCTTTTGTTTTTTTCTGTGTCACTCTGTTTACAAAATGGAAAACATGAAATATCGCGTTATTTACGAGTATGAGTTCCACCGTGGCACCACTGCTGCAGAAACGGCTCGAAGGATTAATGATGTGTATGGTGACGGTGTCGCAAAAGAAAACACAGTGCGTTTTTGGTTCCAACGTTTTCGTTCTGGAAATTTCGACCTGCAGAACAAGCCTCGTGGACGGCCGGAGACCAAAGTTGATAATGAAGAATTGAAGGCTATTGTGGAAGCGGATCCATCGCAAACCATGTCCGAGTTAGCTGCAGGCTCCGGTGTTAGTGATAAAACTATTCTAATGCACTTGAAGCAAATTGGGAAGGTGAAAAAGCTTGAAAGGTGGGTACCTCATGAATTGAGTGAAGCAAACCGACGAACGCGCGTCGACTCAACCGGCACAATAATGAAGGAGTTTTAAATCGAATCATTGTCATGAATCACCTGTCATGAAAAGTGGATCCTCTACGATAATTGGAAGCGCTCATCGCAATGGCTGAACCCTGGCGAACCAGCCAAATCCTGCCCTAAGCGAAAATTGACTAAAAAAAAGTTGCTTGTAAGTGTTTGGTGGACTAGTGCCGGTGTCGTTCACTACAGCTTTCTTAAATCTGGCCAGACGATTACGGCAGATATCTATTGTCAGCAACTGCAAACCATGATGGAAAAGCTAGCTGCTAAACAACCGAGGCTGGTCAATCGCTCTACAACAGACGGCTACCAAATCAGAGGAGCTTCAATTAGAATATCTTAGACATCCACCGTACTCTCCGGACCTTGCTCCAACAGATTATCATTTTTTCGCAATTTGGATAACTACTTGCAAGGAAAAAAATTCAACTCCGATGGGGCAGTCCAAACCGCCTTCAAAGATTTTATTGATTCCCGCCCGAATGGTTTTTTTTAGTAAGGGGATCAATGAACTACCTATGAGATGGCAAAAGTGCATACATAGCAATGGTACATACTTTGATTAATTAAATATATTTCATTAAAAAAAACGACTTTATGTTCCTCCCATAGAAAACGCCAATTTCATATGTAAGGACCTAATATTACTGTAGAATAACAATTTTTTGTTGGCATGTAGAGAAACTAACATAAATGTATACCAAATAAATGTTTGTTAAATAACGTATTCTGTAATAAAACCAACCCTTGAAATAATGAAAGACAACTTTTAAAAAAAATTACTGATAATGCATGATGTAGCTGATTCTTAAAAAACGACTCGAATAACAACAATACTTGTTAAAAAAAAACTCGAAGCGCTTTCTACATGGTGAGATAATACTTGGTCAACACAACTTGGTATATTCAATAATAAAATAGACCACCATTCCTTAGTCATCGTCAAAGATAGCAAGGTTATTATTAATAAAAAAATATCCCTATAAGTATCTACATAAAATGACTAGATTGCTGTAAATCAAGTACAAAAAGTATAAATTTCCTACAAAAGGCCTTGTTACAAAAAAATATACTTCAAAAATTTCATCCAATAAAATATCTTAAACGCAATATATATATTTTTTTTAAAGTACAATGACAAGTTACTAGTTACAATTCTAAACGGTCGATTACTATGGCAATATATATTAGATGGTAACGTTTAAGATAAATATAAATGTTTCTAATAATAATAGACACTGTCATTATAATTTAGTGCTACTGGTACCTCGCAATTTTGGAGTCGTTGGGTAAGTAGGACGAGGATTTACTCCAGGAAAGTCGCCTGAAATTAAATTCCCTTTTTTTCGTATGATACATAGACCCACGTGTGTAAAATTCGAATGGAACCTAGCTAATGTATCGAACTCCACTATATGTTCTTTAAAGACAACTGAATGTGGAATTGCCTTTTAATACGTTGTTTACGGGAAAGAAGTATGTCATACTTTTTTATAGTTAAACGCGAAAAACAAGTTACTTGTTTTGTTGCGCGAACTGATTAAGCGTAAAAAACTTTTGAACAAGCCCCAAGCGAGTGTATGTGTTGCGTTATCTATTGTCTACGTTATCCGATCTATCTACCTGCGCATACGTTGGATTTAAGTAATTGATTTGGTGGTAAAATGTCCAACTACGCCCAAAAAAGTGTTAATATTGTGTCTGAAGGAAACGGGTACTGTTGAATTACGAACATCAAATTAAACACATTTCTCTAAATCACTGTGTTGGATATTCTTATTGACCTCAAAAAAGACGCATATGCGTAGTTGTATAATATCTATACTAATATTATAAAGAGGAAAGATTTGTATGTACTTTATTAATTAAAATACTTTAAATTATTAAAATCTAATCAAAGTATAGTAGCGGCCTGTTACAATCCCACTGCTGGGAATTGGCCTCCTCTCTCCGTTTCTGGAGAGAAGGGTTGGACCTAAGACCTACATTGATAGGTTACACCATTACATACATTACATAGGTTTTCGTTCACCGAAAAGCGTGTGATAGATTGTAATTACCAATTAGACACATGAGTTTTAGTAGAAAAACTGCTCGGGTTTGAACTCGTGTTCCCCTCGAAAGAGTCGCACGGTCTCACCGCTGGGCTATCACAGCTTCAAATCTAATCAAAAGATGTAATGAATTTCAAAATGACAATCTAAAGAAAATAATGCCAACACAAATTCATTGTAGCGACCATTATAACAGGACCTGCAACTGGTGAGTTAGCTCTTATTCCAAAGATACCAATGATACCCACGGTTAAGCTATACCTTTTAAAAGAATTCAATTTCCGGTTAAACTTCATCAACTTTGCCTTAACTATTAATAAGTCCCAGGGCCAAACTTTCAATTTGCAAAAATAAATCTATCCGACTTAGTAGACTTCCCACTACCGCGACGGCGGTTTGTATGAGAGTGAAACCGCGGGGCATTGCCAGTATTTAATAAACCTAAAAAAGCGTACTACCCTCCAAATTTAAGTCTCTATGTTCTTTCTAAGCTAATCGATATATTTGTGCTGATGATAAACAAACCTGGTGGTAAAGATTTCATCTGTATTGCAGACAGAATAATGTAAAAATCATACAATTCAAAAGAAGTCGTTCCTTAGAGTTATTGGCTTTAATTGCCGGTTGCAGTTATCAACAGCCTAATTACCAGGATAAAGTATTCGTAGTATACTATACTATATACTATACTACGAATGTATAGTATAGTATACTATACTACGAATGTATAGTATAGTATACTATACTACGAATACTTTAATGTATTATGTATGTATGTAGTAGTATGATATTTTATAATGTTATGATAATGATTTGAAAAATGATATATTCCAACCAATTAGGCGATATATCGTTTCCTAGATTAGCTATATATTAGTGATAAATATATAGTAAAAAGTGCTTTGGGTACATTTATAAGACTAAATAATAACATCCAAGGAGATTGTCGTAGTGAACGTGTGTAGTGTGTTGTTGGTAACGGTGTTTTGTGTTAAGTGCGGTAAATAATTCTGCATGTACAAAGCACGTGGACAGTTTCAGCTTCCTACACTCAGCATTACATAGATTTTCGTAACAAAGCAAAATAATTTAGGATTTAAAACTTCGTCTTTTCAAGACTTCGAGTTGACCTATTGTAAATTCTATTAGCGATGCCATAGTCGCTACTTAAACAGGCGCTTGTTGCAGCAGCGATCGAGGCGATACAGAAATAAAAAACTCAGGAAATTCAGGAATTATCATATGCATTACTAACGTAAAGGCTTTGCAGAGTTTGCTGACTTGCTATCTGTCATCATCACCAATTTATTAATATCTATCAAGTTCTTTAAAATAAGATAAGGACAAAAAGTGTAGAACAACAATATTTACCTCTTCTTTTTATCCATAAGTAGATCTCTTAGTGATCTTATCTTATCGAGTTGCGCTTGTCGAGGATTTGAGTCTAAGCTCGTACTTTCCAGTCTCTTGATCATACTCTCCAAAAAGGGAATGTATTTCTTCATCTCCTCGAACTTCCGGTCGTACGCCGAATCCATTATTATAGCTGAAATTTCAAGCTAACTGTAATTTTCTATGGTAAGCTTTATGAAAAAATCCGTACTCGTATTGTAAAACTGTACGATTAGAATCAGCTCCCACAATCACATACAAATGGCTTTATTTTACTCGACTTAAATAATTTATATGCTAAACCCTTTCTCATTCATAAGCAGGCCAATATTGTCAGAAGAGGTTGGGACTTCTTCGGTCAAAATTGAATATAATGTATATAATATAATTAATTGATTGATGGATGATTAAAATTGAATATAATTGAATAAAATGAATATAATTTGGGAATTACAGTTAAGGACGTAGTATCGTTCGGAAAGTGTCGATAGTCATGAGTAGTATCAAAAAAAATATTGTACTCATAAAGAGTCGACACAAAGGTATCAATACGTCAAAGTGTCGAACATTTTTATTAGGCGTCAATGTCAGTCTATAAATAGCGTCAGTAGTTTTAACAGAACACGAAAAACAAATGCTATAGAAAAATAAGATAATAAAAGACAAATGGACGTCACAATTGTTTTATTTAATATATAATTTCCTTTCCAATAATCATAAGAATGAGCTGAAAGGCCAACTTAGGTTGGTAATTTATTTGATACAATACCTATTAAATAAATACTTGTAAAGTACAAGTATCGAGTACAAAAGTATCGGTATCGAAAGGAAACGTACTTAATACCACCAAGTATCTATACTTTTTTCGTGTCACTAATATCAGTACTTAGTCTATTACGCTGTAAATTGTTCTAATTAATTCATAGTTTTCATAGATAGACATAAAAACAAAATCTACGAGATAGGCAAGAATGGGGTACTGTGTTCAGTGGAAACAAAATTTTCTATTCAAGCAAAAGAATAAAATGAAAAACATACTAAATTAAAAACTAAATTTGATTAGACATTCTAATATTTCATTTTGGCTCACGATGTTTAGTAGTTTTAGCTAGATAATTCTAGCTTCTACTTTAGACGTACTAACAGTCGAAACGCTAAATTGCTCCTAATTAAAAAATGAAACACATTTTGTTAGGGCCTCGTATTAGCGTAATTTTCAATTGATATGTTATGGTTTTTGGCATATATATTTGAAATATGTATAAATGAAATATGCTATAATAAAATCGTTAGTGTAACAGCTTTTTAACGTCGCTAAGAGATATTTTTGTGTAAGATTAAATTAACCTGACTCTTCAAAATCATGCGCCATTTTGTAACGCGAGAAACCCTCGCGTTGAAGTAATAGTTGAATTGTATACTTAGGTGAAATACGATAAGTTTTTTCTTGAGCATAATATTACTCATGTCGATATGTAAGTCGATATGATAATTTTACAAAGACAACTGTTTATTATTATGAATTTGCTTTCGAGACCTGCTTTGGTACTTTTTAAATGTTAATATTGATAATGAAATGTATTTGACCGATTAGGTAGCAAAACGATAAAAAATTCACTCTAGAGGCTGAAGAAAAACGAATCCCTTGTGAAATAAGTAGATCTAATATTAGACTAAAACAAAAACATATTTATTGACTTCTCACAAAAGTCGATAGATATACTATAGCTTTCTTAGTCGGAGTCTGTACAGCACGAATGTTGCACTTTTACCGCACTTCATTACAAACTAAGAAATGTGTAGTAGCCATTTTTCCAGAAAGCTTGAAATGTAATTTTGCTGTTTAAACCAAGTGCCAATTCGTAATCATCATATCACCGTAATGGAAAATGAAACAGGTAATCCTTATAACTAATAAGAGATAATATTATATCCCCCTAACACGTTATTACACTAGTGGAGTTATAGCGAAGTCTATGTAAAATAAAAAAAGTGGAAAATGATAAAATATTCCGCATACTTCCCTCTAAATACAGAAATCGCAACGAAAACTGCGATCATATACAAAAAATATGCTTCTAAGTTATCGCAATTTATAAAATATTTTCAAAATACCGATTACACCTAATAAAACATTTACTCAACTTGGGAAATGGCAAATGGCATTAAGCACCGAAATATTTAATAGAAAAATATAAGAATGTGCTATTTATTTATCAGGGTGATAACAAAATAAACGTCAGGTAAATTTGTAATATATGAAACCTTACATGAGTTTACATAAGGTTAATAAAAGTTTTAATATTAAATACGCTACATTTATGCTTATACAAACTACTATCCCGAATTATTTTAGATGGCCGCACAAACATTTGCCGTCCCCGTCCAAGCAACGTTCGGCAATCCTCGTCTTTCGATCGGATATATTCGTTTCTCGGATGAAAAAAGGTCACAAAGCTACGCCACGTACTTACGCCACGACTTACTCTCAGCACTTTAACAAAGGTTTTCGATGCAATTTTAAAAAAGAAGGTAAAATCACGTTACTCACAATAATATACACTAAGCAACACTGGTAACTAGAAAACAAAATATCACTGTTTTATAAAATTGCTCTTATTTTTGTGTCATTCTTTTGACGAAAAATCACTAAATCCCGTATATAATTGAACTTATGCCAAGTTTAAGGTGTTCTGAAAACTTTATCTCATTTAGATCAGCAAAAATATCACAGTAACTTGAAACAAAAAGCTTAAAATTGCTTAATATGGGATACAACCCGGACGCGCCAGCGCCGTCAGCCGTGTCCCCTCTGTTGCGATGCGACGTATGAAATGAACAAAATGGCGCCCAGGCGCGAATGGCAAGCCGCATATGTATCGTGAGACCGCTGCTAACTTGCTTTTATTCTGTCAACTAGACGCCATACCAAGAATTATACATATTTTCTATAGCTTTGATGGCGAGTCAGGCTACGATCACCTCTTTTTATTAATAATATATTCCTCAACGTTTTGTTTTTCGTAATACATAAATAATCAATCAATAAGAACGCCTTGCATTAAAATAAATACTGTTATACTATTACCTATTCCTATAATTATTGCGTTTTAATTCCAAATAAATGGATAGTATGTGGGCATTACAATATTGAAATATATGTTTAGAGTAAGTTGTTCTTTTTCTTTTAAGTATCTCTTTTGTAATCCAAAATGTTTTAAATACTTAATATATAACGTACCTTATATTCCAAATCATTTTATTAGAGTATATCTTGTAAGTCCAGTGGATCAGCTAATAAATTCGAAAAAATATTCTTTAGTAAGCGGATATCTATTCAGCTTATATAATTAAACAATTTAAATG
This sequence comes from Morpho deidamia, assembly GCA_947086505.1. Classification (NCBI taxonomy): domain Eukaryota; kingdom Metazoa; phylum Arthropoda; class Insecta; order Lepidoptera; family Nymphalidae; genus Morpho; species Morpho deidamia. The sequence continues at coordinate 16,117,682 of CAMTZC010000021.1, read as the reverse complement.
ATATAGTCGCTATAGTCGCTATCTTAAAGATAGAAATGTTAATTCTAGCGTTAAAATAGCACGATAATCAAAATTCGTTTAGCGGCTTGCAAGTTGCAACTTGCACATTAAAGTCGTAGATATGTATTTACATTTTACAGGTTTACAAACGCACAATCCTATTACGAAGACGTCCGCCATTGTTATACGTGACTGTGGAATATTCCATTATACTTTCTTAATTAAATGGGCACTAACCTTTCAAAGCTAAACTAAAACGATCAAATCTAATATTTTGAGACACAGCTATCGACCACACTGAGTTGTGAACATTTTTTTCAATGTTCAACTATATAAATGTTGACCCTAAACGCCTATTCGCCTCTCGGAGTCTCGGGCCTCGACGATACTGTTCGGAATCGATAGAATGCAAAGCGAAGCGGAATCCGGCGGTCGATGTACGCAACGCCCCCCGCTGTAGCAGCCGAGCCCCGATACAAAACTCTAATAATTTTATTCCGCATTCGTCATTCGTCGGTTGTGATACTAACGTGTGTTCAATTATTGTTTTTTTATTCAGTTTTTCAACAAAAATTACGTATGTCGTTGTTTAACGTATATAATACACTACAACGTTCCATTCGCTGCCAATGAAAGTATCGCTTCTATAATAAAATTCCTCAATTCTAGACCAGTGTACAGAAAGATTCCAATCAAGTGTAATAAAATATGCTTATACGTAAAGCTTATTACAAAATTGAAGATTATTTGGATGATAAGAAAGCCTGGATTTGAAAATCCTTTCAGCTTCATACAAGACAGCGGTTTAATAATGTATAATTGAAAACATTTCAAAGATTGACCGCCGAGTTTCTTGCTGGTTCTTCTCGGTAAGAGGAACATTCCGAACCAGTTGTAGCTTCATTAATATTGATGCTTGACGATTCAAAAGTGCCTGAAATGGTTTATTTGAATAAAGATTATTTTGATTTGATTTGATTTGATTAAAATCAGCCATCAAAAGTCAACGTTCTCAATTTAGTTATGTTTCTTTTTGTGCTGTTATATTCCTTATTCCAGTATTATATGAATAGTTTAGTGAAAATGAATGATAGCAGTGTTATCACATAAGTCTTCGAGGTTTAGTGTTTATGTAAAATTAATTATGTCAATGTTTCTGTGATTATATTGATTGCATTTTATATAGGAAGTAGGATATTTATAACATTATGACACCAAAGAATCTAATCAGGACAGACAGTATTGAAAGGTCGAATTAGAAACTAGTGATTAATCATACTTGTTTGACATTTTTCATAATTTACATTAAACATTGTGGAAGCTTGTAAACCGAAACCGTGTGATTGTTTCAGAATTCAGACACTTACGCAGAAAAAGGACTAAATATCTGGTTTTTATTTCTATAAGTATTGTTCTGCAATTTATTTCAGTTTAATCCCTTTTATCGTAAATTGGATAAATTGATATTATTACAAATAAAGGATATTGCTTCTTAATAGGTCGTTTTAATAGTTTACAGCTTTGAAATGAAGATCATAAGACATTTTAATTGGAAATAGCGATAGAAATGGGCTTAAAAATACTTTTATATAAGGATTAGTTTATATAAAAAGTATGTATAAATAATAAATATAACTTGATAGTGAATTACCGCGAATGCCCGTTAGAATATCGATAGCATAAGCAAAAACCAGTCAAGCTAGTTTTGCATACAAATAATTATGAAATAGCGTAGGTATACTACCTAAATACCTACTTATCTTCCAGCGTTCTAATAGCGGATAATTGATATGACCCAGTTATATCGTTTTAATGATAAATGGATTTGTTAATTAAGTGTATAAACACTTTACTATCTTGTTTAGGTATGGAAGAACTATTATTACGATTTACTCTTTATCTTTAGTTCAACACATTCAATTCAAGAGTGACCGCCGAGTTTCTAGCGGGATCTTCTCGGTAAGAGCACCTTTCCCAACCAACCGTAGCTTCATTGTAATATGACAATATGCTTGGAAAACTTGAATAAGAAAGATATTTGAATTCAAATTAACACTGTCTCGATATAATATTCCTGGTATTTCTATAATGATTCAAATAGTTTATGAATTAATGAATTTATGATTATACTGATATTGTTCAACGCACAAATATATAAGTACTTTAAATAATTTCTAAAATTAGGCGTTACTTTTGCGGAGGTTGATAATAAAAAAGTAATGACTGGCCCGTTGGGGTTGTGGGTAGTGACCCTGCCTTCAGCTCTGCGGGTCGCGGGTTCGATTCCCGCCGAGGGCCAACATTTTCTATAAACAAATTGTTGGTTCTTCGAGCCTGGGTGTGTATTTGTATTTAAGTATGTATTTAAACTTATATATGTAGTATATCTACCAGTTGTCCGTCACCCATAACACAAGTATTAAGTTACTTACTTTGGGGACGGATGACCGTGTGTGTAAATGTCCCATATATTTATTTATTATTATTATTAATATTATTCTGCTATCAAGAATAATCAAGAATTATAGTAAAACAATATTATAATATTTTGTTTATATACTATGAATAAGGTTGAATGAATTGAATATTGAAATATGAATATTATTTGTTCCAGTCGGCAGTTTTACCGCTACATTGATATATTCTAAGCGATGAGGTTGGAGAAGGAATATAAATAGCTATGAGTTATGAGTATTGCACATCCTATACAACAGCATATATTACGTATATAAGACGAACACTTATATTTTATATATAAATATATAACATATTTATCCGCTGGGTCAAGGATGTCAAAATGGATTGTACAAAGGCGTGGCTTAGATAACAATTCATATGAAAACGTTTGTTAAGCGACAGTGACAGTGATATTAAAACTGCGTAGGTTGGCCGGGCTTGGTACCTTTTTCCTATCTTTTTTACATGTCTTATGACATGTCTTATGACATGTAATTGTCCTGACTTTACCTCAAACATTGCTAATAAATTGCCTATTAATAAATCCAGTTTAGGTGAAAGTGAACGTCGCGCGATATCGTAACTAATGTAGTAATGCGATAAAGAAATAATTTGAGTTTCTTTGTGTGATTTCGGTCGTATTATATTTTGTTTATAAAATTTTAATTTGAAGCTCTACAGCCACCTATTGGTACAACTATTGTTGTGGGTAAAGATCTCATCTTTTAAAGGAAATCTCAGATATTCTCTAAACAATTTATAGAATTAGGCGTTACTTTGCGGTGGTCCATAATACAAAAGTAATGAAAATATTATTTAATATAATCGCGGATATATAGCAAATAATATTTTCATGACTTTGGAATTCTCTAAACGTATACAGGTGTCTTTATGGTTCATTGTAGAAATTGACTGGCCTATTGGAGCTATTGTCAGGCCGTTCGATTACCTCTTAGTACCAACATTTTCTTAAAACAATCCGGTTCTTCGCGTATGCCGTGTGGTATCCGGCTGAGTAGAATAGACCAGCCTCATTTCTTACCGAGGTGTCGTAAAAGGCGACAAAGCTAAGTTGACCCGCCGTGTGGTATCCGGCTGAGTAGAATAGACGATCCTCATTTCTTCAGACGTGACTGACTTCGGGCAGACGGTCCATCGTAAAATAACTAGCTATGTTGTGCCGACCCCACTTAGATTAGGATAAGGGTAGGAAAATTATGACTACAGTATCACGACCTCATGAAAGCTTGACATTACGTTACATCGGTTAATCTAATATACTTTATTATTATTGCCTGAATTACATATTATAATGATCAAATCGCCACATCCGAAGAATAAAGTCACATGACCTATGTATAAACAATAAACATAGGAAATGTACCTTTATTCTTTGCATAGGGCGAAATTAGCTCTTATCTGTTTGTCGAAACTTATAAAATTAAATGTTTATAGGAATGTTTACTTTGGATAAAATATTCAGATAACCTGTTATGTACGGTATCGTGTAGAACGCGCTAAAAGAGATTTTTTCTATATTTTGTCTTGTCGCTAATATTGGGTAAAACAGCTAATAGCATGAAATAAGGAGAATATTCATATTGAGGCGTATTGTTTCTTGCAATCAGGTATTTCTATTCTTGCTTAAACAATACCCGTCCTCAGGTAAGATTGCTAAAGATTTACCATTGTTTTGTGCCGCTTACGGGACGCTGTAAAAACCTCCGGCTAATAGTATACACATTTAATTTCACAAAAAAAAATCACTGTTATAACGTGTTCCAAATAAAGAAGGCGGTTGCTTCTAATGGTTAGATAAATAATATTAAACATTGTCGCGGTCAATGTGATAGCTTATTGAAAAAAGTAAATGAGCTGACTTGAGGATATTGCTTCTTATTTATTTAATAAGTGTAAAATAAAAATATCGTTGCTATACTTTCTTTGTATAGCAAAAATAAAGATGGCAGCGATTAGTAATTATATTTTATTGTATTTAAACTAACTAAACAAAGAGCTGTGATAGCCTAGCGGTGAGACCGTGCGACTCTTTCGAGGGGAACACGAGTTCAAACCCGGGCAGGCATCAATGAGTTTTTCTATTAAAACTTATGTGTCTAATTGATAATTGCAATTTATCACACGCTTTTCGGTGAAGGAAAACATCGTGAGGAAACCTGCATATCTCTAGAGAATTCTAGGGATATGTGTAACCTACCAATCCGCATTGGAGCAGCGTGGTAGGTCTTAGCTCCAATCCTTCTCTCCAAAAACGGAGAGAGGAGGCCTTAGCCCAGCAGTGGGCATAACAACGGGCTGTTACTTTACTACTTTACTTTTTTTTACTATTTAAACTATCGTGATTGGTATTCATAATTAATGTTGAGAGGCCGGCTATACTTACGTATACAGGACCTTAAGTATAAGTTACCTTAAGTACCTTAAGTATAACCTATAAGTTCCCGCCGCGATAACGCCGCGTAACGATCTCATGAATAAGGGCCCCGTATGGGCTTGAAACTAGTGGGGTCAACCAATAAAATAAAACGTGAGTATAGCTGGTCTCTCAACATAATTACATTTTATTGGTTTATTTTCGTATTAACGGTCCCAGCGACTTAGTTCACTACAACTTTAGTTTTATTTCAATTAAGTAAGATGTATTTTAGGTTGTTTTCAAAACCGGGTATAATGACGTCGTTATCGGTAGGATTGGTAATGATTAATGTCCTGTAAAGCGTCTCATACGCCGTATGAGACATGAGTATAGCCGGTTTCTATACATTAATTATGAATACAACTCACGATGGACTTACATGAAAATATGCATATCTTCCCGTTTCTGAAAGAAAAATCGAGATGTCTGTCTTTTTTGTTAATCGGTGTATAAGTTTGTTGTTTGTTCAACAGTTTTTAACAATATATTTACCTAATAAACAAATAAAAAAAATAGTTTGCAGCCCTACCTCCCTCTAGTCATATATCCACATCATATTTAGAAGTCGTTTGGTTCGTTAACGGAACCTTCTTTATATATATTTAGTATTATATTCCGCGTATTCCACTACTTTCGTGCATATTGCATTACACGATACAAATGATGCTCAAATCGGTCATGTTCTTTATAAAGAGGAAGCTTATAGAATAAAACAGTTGAGAATTACTCTTAGTACCATTTGAATACAGTATATTATGTTTCTATTTATATTCGTATAGATTAACATAGACACTACGATCCCACAATTCCTTTTTTTTTACCAATATGATATAGTAATAATAGGAAGAACTGTGCTAATATAATTTTACAAGTAGCGACATCTTACATCGATGTCTTCTATAAGTAGAATACATTTACATTAATATTCGTGTTATTGCCGTAAGATGGAGTTGAAAAATTGAATATTTGTACAGAAAAGGAACTCGTGGAAGATCTATTTAATTTATGGATTAGGGCAAAACCTTATTAGTTATCAACTTTCTTTGCCAAGCAACGATCTTTCAATTCAATTCAATTTTCCATGGCTTGTAGGAGTGCCATATTGGCACAGATTACTTTGCCAATGTCACGTATGATGGAGAACACACAAAGGAGATTGTACGGTGAAACAAAGAGCATAAAATTTTGAATAATTACAAATACTGGTAACCTTATGTTTAACCCTTCACCTGAAACAAAAGGACAACACAATATGAATATATATTATATAGTTAAACAACGATCTTTTCTATTTATTATCTTTTTTATTCTTTGTCAAACAAACACACTGTTCTACTTATAGTCTGTGCTCCTTACGAGAATAATGTTCTCATAGAGTTATTTTACTAGAGTAAGGGAGCCAGCCTAAAATGTGTCCCTCAAAAATAAAGAGAAAGCAAATATGATATAACTTTTATTTTCTTTCTGCCTTTTCTATGTAACAATATACAGAGAATTATATACTTTTCATTTTCCCTTATTTACTTCTTGTTGCGATACTTACAAGTCTGTCTATGGCAACCCTACTCTAGTTTAATAACTTTATGACGGTGCTGTCAAGTGCCAACTTGTTTTCTTTCTAAATTAGTAAAATGTACGCATAAAAATACCGTAACCTATAAATCCGTAGGGTTTCATAAATTTTGGTTCATATTCATTTATCAATGTGAATAAAATAGAGCTAATATTTGTAATGTAATGTAATTTGTAAAAATACGTAGTAAAAACCGTACGAAAATCCGTTCTGTAGTTTTGCGGGCTTTGCTTTGTAATAAGTATAGATTACCTAAGGTTTTTAGTGGTTTTAGATAAAAAAAAATGGTTTTTCCACTTCACAATCAATACAGTTCTACATTGAGTAAAACTTATTTATAGAATCTAAAAAAAATAAAGCATTCATGATCATAATCTTTATTTGCTGTAATGTGTAAAATAAGATGGTTATTAGCAAAGATTACAGTGTACATAATAAAAATTATTAGTTTTCTGACATTAAACAAAATAGTATGCAAATAATTTTAAATTTGTCACCCACCATGGAAAATTCGAATTCTTAAGGACCCCATGTGGTCTGTCTAACTATCCTAAATATTTAACGAGATGTGTAGTTGTAATATTCAACAACCACTAGAGGGATAGTGATAATATTTATTGCTATATCATTTCCAGCGAAGGATGAACCTAAAGCAGTGGCAAGACTTAAAGAAGTATTAAATCTGACTGAAATATGGATTCCAAAATAATTGGAAAAAGATCAACTTAATTTCTGCTCCAAATATGGTGCTGTATGTACGGATAATAGTACCATAATACCCCTTGAAATTACCAAACAATTCTTATAATTATTGAAATGAAAAACAGGCTTATTATTTTGATATTATATTATTAACGGCGAACAACAATTTATTTATAAATATAATTATACAACTCTTTGTCATATTAAAAATGATGTACAGATCAGATGGGACATTAATTATAGACAAAATATGGAATATTTTAAACAAATATATGTTTTTTTAATGGGAATGAGAAAAAATCTTTGACATTTTCATCAGAATGACGCAATAATAAAGAAATATCAAAAGAATATGTGGATGGTTATTTATTATCTTCCAAGATCATGTCCGACACTTTTTCAGCGGCGACCATAACCGCTGAGTTGATGTTACCATTGACTGGGTTGGGCATAACACTGGCGTCTCCCAATCTCAACCCCTTCATCCCTTTGAGCCGCAGTCTGCTGTCCACAACATCTCCCATTCGACAGCTACTGCTGTAGTGGAAGGTAGTCTTGTACAACTTGCTTATATAACACTCCCAATACTCGTCCGTCGTCTTGTCTATCTCCGAACATTCCGTTATATTAAAATGAAACGTCTTGCCGTTAACGCTTTTGAAAAACGTGGAATTTACCACTTTTATGAATGATTTATAGAAGCAGGCGTTACTTTGCGGAATTCCATATTACAAGTAATATAACAGAAACAACTACTTTGCTATAATCCGCACGGGTTAAGTGAATGCATGCAAAGCCAATGTGTATGAAGCAGGCAAAATCTACGCACCTTATACATGTAGGACCAGCCACCACATGCACCCCAAGGCGCAATTCACCAGCAACAACGAACACAGAAGCAGCACACACACCCACCACCACAATCTCGACGATCGTTTCGCCCCGAAACCGAAGCATCATCAGGAGGATAGGCTTCACGACAAAAATCGTACTGCGCCGCGCTACCCACACAAGCAGTCTTAAATAGTTCAACTCCCACCAATACCCTCCCCTCCGAACACATGCAGCAAAACGGAATTAGATACATTTACTTGCTCGTTAATTAAGTGACCATTGTTATTTTTTATTATCTCAAGATGCTCTAACGTATTGAGGCGGAGTCCCTTATCACAAGTGTGGAGAATATGATATGAATGGTCATTAGGCACTTTATGACCGCTTTCTAGCAAATGTTTTGCAAAATTAGAATTTTGTGGTTTATTATTCCTAAACGCAGCCATATGTTCCCGGAATCGAACCGCAAAACTTCGGCCAGTCTGACCCACATATGTACCGTTGCACTCAGGACAATCTATTTTATAAACCCCAGATTTTTTACCCTTATCTAATGTATCTTTATTTTTACACAACAAACTACGAAGCGATTGGTTAGTTTTAAAAGAGAGTTTAGTACCCGATTTTGATTTAAATATATTTGCCACTCGATCTGTTAATTTTCCAAAGTAAGTCAGACTGGCTTTATAGTTAGTTTTATTAAAAGATGGTACCGCATACAAAAGTTTAGCGACTTGAGATTTGTGTTTATTTTTAATTATGTTTTTAACCGTGTCTGTAGTGTAACCATTGGAAAGTGCTATCTGGTAAATTATTTGTAACTCCTTTTCATAGCTGTTTTTTGAGAGAGGGACCGACAATAACCTATGGACGTAGCTATGAAAGGCAGCAAGTTTATGCTGCCAAGGGTGGCAAGACGAAGCCGGTATGATCGTATCGGTGTAAGTCGGTTTGCGAAAGATCTCAAATGAATGTTTATTATCAACGCGAGTAATAATTAAGTCTAAAAAGTTCAGCGAGCCAATTTGTTCGTATTCTAATTTAAATGTTATTTTGGGATGTTTTTTATTTAAAGTATGGAAAAATTTATCAAGTTGTCTAGTAGTACCTGTCCAGCATATAATAATATCATCTACATATCTGTAATAGTATAGAATATTTTTGTTATGAACAATATGTTGGTTTTCGAAATTATCCATGAAAATTTCAGCCATCAGTGGACTCAAAGGTGATCCCATTGCTAAACCATCCTTTTGATGAAAGAATTGGTTATTGAATCTAAAATAATTTTGTTCCATACATAGTAGAGTTAATTCTAACAATTCTAAGGTCTCACCAGGATGTGAACATTTTTTCTCGAGTAAATTGCTTAAAATGTTCAATGATTCCTTATATGGCACATTCGTGAATAGACTATCAACGTCTAATGAGACTAATTTACATTGAGGTGGTAAATTTATATCTTTAATCTTGTTAATAAGCTGAATGCTGTTTTTTAAAGCATATGATGGTCGAAAGGACGTTTCGCAAACCGACTTACACCGATACGATCATACCGGCTTCGTCTTGCCACCCTTGGCAGCATAAACTTGCTGCCTTTCATAGCTACGTCCATAGGTTATTGTCGGTCCCTCTCTCAAAAAACAGCTATGAAAAGGAGTTACAAATAATTTACCAGATAGCACTTTCCAATGGTTACACTACAGACACGGTTAAAAACATAATTAAAAATAAACACAAATCTCAAGTCGCTAAACTTTTGTATGCGGTACCATCTTTTAATAAAACTAACTATAAAGCCAGTCTGACTTACTTTGGAAAATTAACAGATCGAGTGGCAAATATATTTAAATCAAAATCGGGTACTAAACTCTCTTTTAAAACTAACCAATCGCTTCGTAGTTTGTTGTGTAAAAATAAAGATACATTAGATAAGGGTAAAAAATCTGGGGTTTATAAAATAGATTGTCCTGAGTGCAACGGTACATATGTGGGTCAGACTGGCCGAAGTTTTGCGGTTCGATTCCGGGAACATATGGCTGCGTTTAGGAATAATAAACCACAAAATTCTAATTTTGCAAAACATTTGCTAGAAAGCGGTCATAAAGTGCCTAATGACCATTCATATCATATTCTCCACACTTGTGATAAGGGACTCCGCCTCAATACGTTAGAGCATCTTGAGATAATAAAAAATAACAATGGTCACTTAATTAACGAGCAAGTAAATGTATCTAATTCCGTTTTGCTGCATGTGTTCGGAGGGGAGGGTATTGGTGGGAGTTGAACTATTTAAGACTGCTTGTGTGGGTAGCGCGGCGCAGTACGATTTTTGTCGTGAAGCCTATCCTCCTGATGATGCTTCGGTTTCGGGGCGAAACGATCGTCGAGATTGTGGTGGTGGGTGTGTGTGCTGCTTCTGTGTTCGTTGTTGCTGGTGAATTGCGCCTTGGGGTGCATGTGGTGGCTGGTCCTACATGTATAAGGTGCGTAGATTTTGCCTGCTTCATACACATTGGCTTTGCATGCATTCACTTAACCCGTGCGGATTATAGCAAAGTAGTTGTTTCTGTTATATTACTTGTAATATGGAATTCCGCAAAGTAACGCCTGCTTCTATAAATCATTTAAAAACGGTGAGCTTGACCGTTCAGGCTAGACTTTACATTAAATTCACAAAATTGCACCGCGTCGCCGTCCAGAATGTTTGGTTCAACCAACAATGCAAACACCTAGGCGTTATACCCAGTTATATTAAAGTTAAATGTAACACACACAGTAGGTCATCGGAAATTGCCGTTAAAAAAGCCCAAATCACTTGGTTGAATGAGGAATCACGTCATTGGTTCACGGTTAGGGACAACTTAAAACTTCATCTCAAAGTACTTCATTCAGAACTTTCCTTTAAATTACACAACGTAGAGTTTGATCTTTTGGATATAAAGGCTAGGGAGCTTGCTTCTATAGAAGTCCACAAAAAATACTTGTCACAACGTAATAAGTTGAAACACTTAGTCAGTCTTACCCCAAAAAATAATAATAAAATATCCAATTATTTGGATAAGGAAAACTCACACTCGTTTTACCCACGTGTTAAGAACCTTACAGATGTTCTTTTGTCTGACAGTGAAATAACACTCTTGGAAAAAGGTTTAAAATATAGCATCCCCCAAAACACCAGTAAAAAAACATTAGAGACATTAGCTGTTGATGCTGAGTTGGCCGTTATCGCTAATAAAGAGGATAACATCACCAGAAATTTAGTTGCGCATGAAATTAAAACCACTCCAATTTTTCGCTCACTTAATCCAGAAATTAAAACTATTAAGACATTACAAAAAACTATATCCGCAAATAGCCTTGTAGTTTCAAAAGCTGATAAAGGGAACACAGTTGTTATTTTAAAACGGGATATATATCTCGAAAAGGTTAATAATGTTATCCAAGGTGATGATTTTGTTAAGTTACCTACAGATCCCACGAAAAAGTTTTCATGTGCATTTAAACAATTGATTAACAATTGTCAATATATACTTCCCACAAATACATCAAAATTGAAGGTCACTGAGATGAATCCTCGCGCTCCAATGTTATATGGTTTGCCAAAGATCCATAAAAATAATATTCCAATTCGTCCTGTTGTCTCTTACATTGGTGCCCCAGCATATAAATTAGCCAAACATTTAAATAAAATTATACCTATGAAAACGTCCTTTCGACCATCATATGCTTTAAAAAACAGCATTCAGCTTATTAACAAGATTAAAGATATAAATTTACCACCTCAATGTAAATTAGTCTCATTAGACGTTGATAGTCTATTCACGAATGTGCCATATAAGGAATCATTGAACATTTTAAGCAATTTACTCGAGAAAAAATGTTCACATCCTGGTGAGACCTTAGAATTGTTAGAATTAACTCTACTATGTATGGAACAAAATTATTTTAGATTCAATAACCAATTCTTTCATCAAAAGGATGGTTTAGCAATGGGATCACCTTTGAGTCCACTGATGGCTGAAATTTTCATGGATAATTTCGAAAACCAACATATTGTTCATAACAAAAATATTCTATACTATTACAGATATGTAGATGATATTATTATATGCTGGACAGGTACTACTAGACAACTTGATAAATTTTTCCATACTTTAAATAAAAAACATCCCAAAATAACATTTAAATTAGAATACGAACAAATTGGCTCGCTGAACTTTTTAGACTTAATTATTACTCGCGTTGATAATAAACATTCATTTGAGATCTTTCGCAAACCGACTTACACCGATACGATCATACCGGCTTCGTCTTGCCACCCTTGGCAGCATAAACTTGCTGCCTTTCATAGCTACGTCCATAGGTTATTGTCGGTCCCTCTCTCAAAAAACAGCTATGAAAAGGAGTTACAAATAATTTACCAGATAGCACTTTCCAATGGTTACACTACAGACACGGTTAAAAACATAATTAAAAATAAACACAAATCTCAAGTCGCTAAACTTTTGTATGCGGTACCATCTTTTAATAAAACTAACTATAAAGCCAGTCTGACTTACTTTGGAAAATTAACAGATCGAGTGGCAAATATATTTAAATCAAAATCGGGTACTAAACTCTCTTTTAAAACTAACCAATCGCTTCGTAGTTTGTTGTGTAAAAATAAAGATACATTAGATAAGGGTAAAAAATCTGGGGTTTATAAAATAGATTGTCCTGAGTGCAACGGTACATATGTGGGTCAGACTGGCCGAAGTTTTGCGGTTCGATTCCGGGAACATATGGCTGCGTTTAGGAATAATAAACCACAAAATTCTAATTTTGCAAAACATTTGCTAGAAAGCGGTCATAAAGTGCCTAATGACCATTCATATCATATTCTCCACACTTGTGATAAGGGACTCCGCCTCAATACGTTAGAGCATCTTGAGATAATAAAAAATAACAATGGTCACTTAATTAACGAGCAAGTAAATGTATCTAATTCCGTTTTGCTGCATGTGTTCGGAGGGGAGGGTATTGGTGGGAGTTGAACTATTTAAGACTGCTTGTGTGGGTAGCGCGGCGCAGTACGATTTTTGTCGTGAAGCCTATCCTCCTGATGATGCTTCGGTTTCGGGGCGAAACGATCGTCGAGATTGTGGTGGTGGGTGTGTGTGCTGCTTCTGTGTTCGTTGTTGCTGGTGAATTGCGCCTTGGGGTGCATGTGGTGGCTGGTCCTACATGTATAAGGTGCGTAGATTTTGCCTGCTTCATACACATTGGCTTTGCATGCATTCACTTAACCCGTGCGGATTATAGCAAAGTAGTTGTTTCTGTTATATTACTTGCACTTTTATGAAATCTTGAACACACAAAGCACCGTTCTTTAGGTCGGTACCGTTCGATAAATGATTCACATTTATTTTTGGAGGGTCGAAAGGATTTGAACTTTGTAATTCAACGGTACCAGTCGACACGGGACGTCCTAAGTTCAATACTGTGAACAAAACCTCGTGTCCGTCGCCGGCAGATGCGAGCTGGTTACTCAGAGCATCGCTGAATTCGAACACGTCGGTAGATAGCTCGACCAGAGCAGTAGGATAGTTCCTAAGTACAAAATTCATTGTGTAGTAGTCGGATCTGTTTTTCGATTTATCTAAAGTTCCCGCACCAACGAATGTTGGCAGTGGGAATAGACGTGGATCTTGTGCCGCGACAGTGTCGTTAGTTGCTTCCATTGTATGCACCAAAACGATAGCTACGTGATCCATTAAAGTCTGACCCACAGGCATATCAGCAAGAACTGGAATATCAAACTTTTTAAGTTGTTCTGCTGGTCCTATTCCAGATAACAATAAGATTTGTGGAGTATTAAAAGCACCAGCTGATAATATTACTTCCTTTGTGGCATAAAGAGTTAAATTAGTACCGGCATTCGAACATTCTACACCGTATGCAGTTTTTGTATCATTATTGATTAGTACCTTGGTAACTGTTGTGTTTTTCAGAAGTCGAAGGTTCGACCGACCTTTCGCTGGAGCCAGAAAGCACTCGGCAGAACTTTGCCGCTTGCCTTTACTTATAAAGAACAAGGGTCGCGTGCATCCTATAGAAATATTGGCATTAATATCGTCCAAAGTTTCATATCCTATTTCTTGAAAAGCTTCCATGTATTTCAGCGGTAGTTCCGTGTCCTCCCTCGTGAGTCCCACTAAACCGTCCGTGCCGTGGAAACTGGCATAGCTTGAGTTGAGAAGAAATGGACTCTCGAGCCGCTCACTTTTCTTAAAGTAGGGAAGAAGGTTGGCCCATTTCCATGAGTCATCACCGGTTGCTTCTGCCCACAATTCGTAATCGTAAGCGCCACCTCTTATATTAAAAAAGTGATGCAAAGAGCTGCTTCCGCCCAAAACTTTTCCTGAAGGCAAGTTCATGTAATTATACCTGTGATATTGTGTGACTGTGCTATCGTTATTCACAGCGTTTGTGTAGTTCCAATCCATTTCAGTGCCAACAACGAAAGGGAATAAACATGCATACTGTAAATGAAAAATATAATGTCAAATATAAATAATTAGTAAATGTGTTTTAATAATAACGTCACTTTAATTTGTGGAAATCCACATTTCTTGTGGTTCAGAAACTGGCCAACTGATCTAAAAGCGTGTCAGTTTCAATAATACTTGACTATATTGTTTTCATCATGAATATTTACATACGAGTATATAACAAGATTACTTGTATATGCAATCTTAAGAAAGTGTCACTCTGATACGTGATGTCTGTTTACCAGTGAGTGACCGCTCTTTTGTGGGTAGAGCTACCCCCCTGCTCGTATTTTGTTACCATGATGATGCCCATCGTATACTCTTAGTTTTTTGTTTTCGCGTAGACAAGATTAATATGTGAAAAAATAAAAAATTAACCAAAAAATGCTTTGTTATTTTTGCATCGACTCATCGATCTTTCATTCATTTTTCTCTATCTTTTCACTTAATCCGTCAGATTAGATCATTCCGCAATCATCTTATCTTTTTCCCACTAAAGTAGTTCAAAAACACTTTATCTTTCCCACTAAAGTAGTTCAAAAACTCTTTTAAACGGAGGCTGATACAGAAAGCCTTCTTATATTGTTGAGGATTATATAGATGATAAAAAATGCGTGGATATAGCTACTCCTCTACTCTCTACTTATTATATTTGAAAAGAACAAACGTCGAGTTTCTTTCTGGCTCTTCTCGTTAGGAACAGCTTTCCGAACCAGCAGTAGAGTTAACGAGTCAAAAGCACTTGTTTACAAGTTTACTTGAATGAAAAATATTTTGAATTTGAATTAGGTCTGTGCTAAATCAATACCTCAGTCTCCCAACGAGGATCGCTTCCCGCCTCAATGAGACACACAATGTTGTTTGGGTCCTCGCTGAGACGATATGCTATAATACTGCCCGCTGTGCCAGAACCCGCCACGATGTAAGTACAGTTAGATTTATCTATAATTAAATATCGTATTATGATTAAATACCGTACTATCATCAAATATCGTACTTAAATTAAATATCGTACTTAAATTAAATATCGTATTATAATTAAATATTTTATTATAATGAAATATCATATCGTATTATAATTAAGCACCTGGGTGCACGAGCTTTGCTCTGTATTTTTTTAATAAAATATAAAAAATGCATCGCCCCTGAAATCCGTGATAATCGCAAAGACTCGCTAATTTGTCGTGGAGTCTATTTCCTGATGATGCTTGGCGATGCTGGTCAAAACGATTGTTGAGTTTGTGATAGTGAACGTGTGTAGTGCTTGTGTATTATGGTGGCGGTTGTGGAGGTTTATGCATGTGTTTTTACGAATCCTGCATGTATCGGGTATAAAAATGGATATTCCTTTACATTTAGCATTAGATATATTTTCTATTTACTCTATCGCGGATTGTAGCAAAATAATTTTATTATTACTTTTGTATTATGGATCTCCGCAAAGTAATTATCATCATCATTCTCCTGCCCTTATCCCACTCTAAGTGGGGTCGGCAGACCATGTTACAAACATGTTGTCACAGGATTTGGCTACGTATTTTACGACCGGCCGCCTGCCTGACGTCAACTTACCTTAGTCGCCTTTTACGACACCTTGATAAGAAATGAGGGTGGTCTATTCTACGCAGCCGGATACCACACGGCACTTACCTTAGTCGCCTCTTACGACTCCTCGGTAAGAAAGGAGGGTAGTCTATTCTATTCTGCCGGATACCACACGGCGTGAACCTCATATACTTATCCTTATTTAATCATCCATAAAAAAGAGAGACGGATAGGTCACCTTCATTTGCTTTCTTTTTATTAGCCCGCCGTATGGCCCGGCCGAGAAGAATGACCACCCTTATTTCTTACCAAGGTGTCATACTCGTAAAAGAAGACTAAGGTAAGTTGACCCGCCGTGTGGTATCCGGCTGAGTAGAATAGACCAACCAAAACGTCAATATTATTAAATACTTTGTGCACCTTTAACTTAAGTTTTCTTTGTTTACTTTAACTTTGTAGGTAGCCTGTAAGAGATCACTATCAGTGATAAGGCCGCCTTTGCACATATTTTTGTTTATTTATAAATTTCTATGTACTGTAGCTTTTTGTGTGCAATAAAGTATTTTTTTTCTTACCAAGGTTTCATAAAAGGCAACTAAGGTAAGTTCACCCGCTGTGTGGTATCGGATTGAGTAGAATAAACCACCCTTTTTTACCGAGGTGTCATAAAAGCGACTAAGGTAAGTTGACCCGCCGTGTGGTAACCGGCTGAGTAGAATTACACCACTCTTTTTTCTTACCGAGGTTTCTTAAAAGGAGACTATGAAGCGAATAGAGTGCTAATATGCCTAATAATTACTATATTAGTAACCCTTAATAACAATATTCTAGTTAGATATAAGGAAATAGGTAATTTTTCAACAAGTCACAAAATATTTCCCTTGTCGCGTACCATGCATATGTTGACTAATTATTTAGGTATGGGCTAGTAATTTGGGGTTGTTCCACACATACAAAGATATTATTCATAGCACAAAAAAATGCGTCAGAGCTGTGTTCGGTGCCGGACCTCTTCAATCATGTAAGCCCTTATTTAAAGCAAAAAAAATATTGACTTTGACATCCAAGTACATATTTGAAGTAGGAATTTTCGTGAAAAAGAATCCGCAACTTTTTGAAAACTTAAGTGTTGAAAGCAGAGTTCGACTTAGGGATCCCACAAAAAAAAGAATTCAAAGTTCAAGAAGTGCCTTACTATTAAATAATTGCGCAATAAAATCCATTATCGTCTACAATAAAATTCCAAAAATGATAAGGGAACTTACTCTTAGTCTTTTTAAATCTAAACTTATAATGTGTCTTACAGAAAGGTACTTCTATTTGTATAGAATAATAATAATTAGATAATAGAAAAATATTGATAATATAGAATAGTATAGAATTTACGAATACTTAAATATTAAAAATTAAAACAACAAAATTAAATAAGCATTTAAGACAAAAAAAGATTAGATAAAGAATGAAAAATTGAGAGAATAGAAAATTTTATTGACATCCAACACGAAAGTGGTATATTGACATAATTTTAATTTAATTTCAATTTTGAAAATTTGCATGTAAAACATTTCTTCTAGACAATAAATATAATACACCCTATTGTCAAAAATGTTTCAGCAAATAAAGAATTTTGAATTTGAATTTGAATAAGCCCATAAATAATCCACCTGTACAAATTTCACATTTTAATAATATTCGCGAATGGAACGAATTCTATATCTGTTATTATTTGATATCTGATTTTAAATTATAATGATAAAAGAGCCGTGAAAATGTATTATTTAATTTTATATAAGGAAAGGTATGACATCATTCTCAATTGTGGCGAATACAAGAATATTCTGGATATTATGTGTTTCGCTCATTAAAATTTTAGTGATGTGTTGTGAATTGTATTATACAGGTTGGTACCGAATTTTAATTTTAGTTATCTACACACCTCAGCTTACATACATTAAAAAATCAGTTAATTCAGCGAAGTATTTTGGCCACAGGATTACTTTACGTTTTTTTAAAAATATAAACACAATTTATAGAGATCATCAACCGTACCCTACGACACATGAAATGAAAAATAAACTTGACCCAAAAACTCAATAGTCTTAGTGCGAGGGAGACAAAATTATAATTTTATTATTTTCTGCTATTTTTTGAACAAGCGCGTCGCTCCTGGTCAGTCAACTATCAAAGCCGGATCTCATTTAATCTTGGAAAACACTTTCTTTTTCACAGTATTTAAGAAGATTGAATTATGCCCAAGTTATCAATTATGTATAAATTATCAGTGGATTCATTTAATGACGTATGGTCGATACAACCTTGTATATGTATTAGCTTCCTGTGGATCTTATTTTTTTTTAAATACAGGAAAAAACCCCTTATGGTTACCACCGCCCGACGGGGACAGGCGGTGGTTATGTCGGACTCGCACCGACTAAAACGACCTGTATGCTCCACAACGCTACTGACGGCAGGGGCTGGGTACCTTATTTGACCCCATCCCCACCAGCAGCAACTCTGATCTCAGAGACAGCAACTCTAATCCCAGAGTTGCTGTCCTCCTCTGGGTGGGGAGCCCTCAAAAGAGTTACCACTTAGAGTGGGAGTCCCACTTAGAGTGGGATAAGGAAAGGAGAATGATGAATGATTTAATTTAAAATTACTATATTTACTGTATGACCAAAAATAGTTCTACAATAATTTATAGAAGCGGCGTTACTTTGCGTAATTCCACATTACAGAAACTATAACAGAACTACTTTGCTATAATCCGCGTGCGTTAAAAGCGAATGTAGCTGTAATCATTACCATTTTGTTGTGAAACTTATCCTCAGCTGGAGATGCTACGGTTTCGGGGCGAAATGATCGTAGAGATTTTGGTGGTGGTTGTGCGTATTGCTTTTGTGCATTGTTGCTGGTGGAGGCGTCTTGGGATACGTGCGGTGTCTTGTCCTGCATGTGTAAGATACGTGAATTTTGCCTGCTTCATACATTGAGCGTTACATACATTCGCTTTTAACACACACGGATTATAGCAAAGTAGTCCTTTTATAGTTTCTGTAGTGTAAAGATTTCAAAGCGAACGATAACTTTTGCATTTTGAAAACAAGCCGTGTACTTCATTTTTATATGTAAACCGTGCAACACTGTTACAACAATCAGTATATCTAACGGGTATAAGATTCTACAATTAAATTCCGCAATGAATTTTAGCTTTGCCATTACAGCAGTTTAAAGAAAGTGTTACTTGCTACAAGTTTATTTGAATAAAGTGTAATTTAAGTAGTGTAATTTAAGTAATATAATACGTAGGAAGTTTCGGGGAAGATAAATCGATCTAGCTCGGTTTCACTTTAAGATAATGTCATATGTCATGTCGTGTTTTAAGCAATGAAAAACTGTTGCAATATCATTAAAATATAAAGGTTAATTTCTCTGTTCAAAGTTATAATAATTCAGTTGGGAAATCGAGCGGGCTTAGAAATCAAAATACCCCAAATCGAATCTAGGTTTCTTATATCATTTTTTTTCAAGTTCCATTTTTATTTGCGAAAATCTATTAACGCATGTAATTCATATATAAATTAATCTAATTATCGAATAAGCAGTGAGCAGCAGCGTTATCTCGTCACGAGATAACGTTTGGCTATAGCGGGAATATGCAGGCAAATGGAGCTGTGATAGTACAACGGTGAGACCGTGTGTTTCTAGAGATGATCATGGGTTCAAACCCCGGGCAGGCTAATTAGTTTTTTTCTGTTAAAACTAATTCTGTGTATCTAATTGGCAATTGCAATTTATCACACGCTCTTCGGTGAAGGAAAACATCGTGAGGAAACCTGCATATCTCTAGAGAATTCTGGGGATATGTGTAACTTACCAATCCGCGTTGGAGCAGCGTGGTAGGTCTTAGCTCCAACCCTTCTCTCCAAAAAAAAAACGGAGAGAGGAGTCGTACGCCCAGCAGTGGGATAGTAACTTTACTACCTTTTATTTCGGAAAGGAAAAGAAAGTTCCCTAAGGATGCCAAAACCTTAAGCCTAAAAGGAACTTCGTGTAGACGCGTCCATATTGTAGTCTTGTAGTTAAGGGCACACCAAGCGGCCGTTTCCTGACACGTATCAGGATTAGGATTCATAAGCAGATTGAATAGGCATGGGCGAATTCAAAGAATCAAAATCTAAATAAAACAAATGAACCAACTTTCAAATTTTCTTTAATCAATAATTTAAAGCTGACAGGAGACATTTTTTGTAATACACTAGCGCTCAAACGCAGTGTGCGCCAGAAATAATAACAAGGTAGTTCCGAAAACAGAAATTTCACCTCCAAGAGTAAGATCAACTCACATACATTTATTTGCCGTGAAAAATAACGGTAGCCGTCACGACACGTTCGTCATTCTAAGAAGAACTATGGTAGTTTTTTGACATAATTACTATTTGTCCGTGTCTAAACGTAGTTTTTCACGGCCAAAGAACGTATCCGAGAGGTCCAAGTTTGCCGAACTCGCGCGACACACGCACGGGACAAAAAAAAAACAACTATCAAACGTTTCATGATTTGCCACACGACACAAATCGAATCCTTCGAAAAATTTCCAAAAACGCGCTCTCCAATATCAAATGCGTACGCGAAGGGAACTCGAATATTGCTTGAGATGAGCCGAAATAATCTTCATTCACTGGACGGCAAAACACTATTCTATTGTCCGTAATTATGAAAGAATTGACTTCAGTTAAGTTCTCAACGGGTACCGTCGGGGGCGCCAAAACAGATAAAAAAAACATTGGAACATCCAGCACAAATGCACACCACTTGTGCGAATTCCAAACGTTCATTCGTTATCGACAAATCATTCATACAAGTTGTATAATCAAAAACTACAATATATCTTCACTGCCATAACGTAAAACTTTCTCTCCACGAAAATGACGTAGTAACAAAAAACACGCACACAAACACAACCATTAAGTGCGTCCACGTGTCCATTCACTCGCACATTCATACGCTATGTCAACCATGCTCTTAGTTCGCTTTAGACAGTAACGTCATTAGGGCATACCACTTCCGTAATATTCCAATTGAAAGTGGCATTGAATATTCTATACGTTTGCCTTAGATACGCAAGAATAGTCCTCATTTCCCTCACCGGGTGTATAGGGAGCTGATATGGGATCAACAAAATCGATAAAGGAAAAAAGCGACTGTCTTTAATATCAACAGCAACATAATACACCAAACTTCGGATCCCCAGCTACGACCTAATCTTACAATAAAAATAGCTCTTTTTTGACGATGTATCGTTACTTATTGCGACTTAAATCGCCCTATCAGAAGAACAAAGTCATATCTCCCATATACAAGCATAGGAAATGTGACTTTGTTCTTCGGGTAGGGCGAAATGACGTCAGTGTCGCAGTTAAGGAGGCTCAATAGGCGTCTTTTTTATATATATATTTCTTAATATTTATTGCTTTTTTTTATAACTACAATTAATTTTTTCGTTTAAATAGCCCAACCCTAGCTGTGACACTGTTTACAATAGTCATATATTTTCTTAGGTTTTTTCCGCCATTATTACACAGTAATAAAACTATTTCTCACAGATTTATAGTTAAAATCATGTTATGTAATTTCGAACACGATATATCAAGATGGCTAACTTTTTTCAGACAGTATTTATTATTATAAACTATCTCCCGTTTCTTAATTATCTATACTGTATATACTGATTTCCTTTAGCCACGACATTTTTTAATTTAATCAATGCAAGAGTCCTAAGCAATTCTGCCAGAAACCAAATCGCATTCAAAAGAAATTTCGTTCTTATTAAACCTTGAACTACAGACGACTGAAAAATGACTGAGACATGGTGAGTAGAAAGGAAAATTTTAAGAATAACATAAATCCATTATAGTGTTTCAAAAAAAAACTAAAATAGGGCATGCTATAAGTTATAGTTAAGGCAATATGGAAAATAATTTAATTAATTGAGTTAAAAAATACTTTAAAAGGTCCAATATGGATTTTTAAACGAAATTCATGGGTTATATAGTATATGTATTTCGTGTGTATAATAAAAAATTGTAAAATTTATGATTTCAAAAGTAAAATGGCAATCTTTTTAAAGCATCGAGATACAAGGGAGATAAATCAAACAAGTTACTTTAATAGTGATGTTACACATACTAGTCGAGATCAAAAGATTATTTATCTTTTAACTATAGAAGAGTATTTTAATATTTCACAGAAGCAGGCGTTATTTTGCTTAATTCCATAGTACAAAATTTCTGATAGAATTTTTTTCTATAATTCGCCTTTGTTACAAGAATCTATGTAATCCTAAATGTTGGAAGTAAAATCGTTCTCATACCTTATACATGCTGGATTGGTTACTGCACGCATCACAATACACCACCATCAACAGCACACTACGCAAGTTCACTGCGACAATCTCAAAGATCGTTTACGATTTTATCGTGGAGCTTATATCCTGACGATGCTCGGTTACTGGGCGAAACGATCGTTGAGATTGTCGTAGTGAATGTGTGTAGTGCTTGCGTAGTGTGCGAGATTGTGGTGGTGAATGTCGCCTCATTTGAGGAATAAAGTTACATGTTCCATGTATTAACATAGAATACGTTTATAATAACTTTGTTCTTCAGAAGGGCGATGTGTATATTGTTTGTGTAGTGTAAGAGATCTCTCTTCACTACCACAATCTTGTGGTAGTGAATGTGTGTAGTGCTTGTGTAATGTGGCAGTGGTGTCTTCTGATACGTGCGGTTAGTAATCCTGCATGTATGAGGTATGAGAATACTTTTGCTTCCTACTACCATTATATAAATTTTTGAAAAACCGCGGATCATAGCATCATCATATCTATCATAACTTTTGATGATATTTATACTAACTCGTCCATCTCATCAACAAGTCATCGTTATTTCATCAATCTCACGGGAAATCTCTTACCAGTGTTATTTCTTTGCTGGCGACTTACAAGGTTCTGGCAACCGATTAATAGCGCTACAACCAATTGCATCAGCTAACTCAATGATTAAATCCCCGTTACAATCACCTAATTGAGGTAATTATTTAAAATAAATTGAAAGAAAACCGTCTATATCATTTAAGACTCCCAATTGACACTTAATATCTTTGTTCCTTATAATCTTCAACAAATGCATGTACCATTGCATGTGCATGTAGTTTGAGAAACTGATGGACTTTGGGGTCTCGAGATATTGGAATACCCACCACGTTCAGGACAACCCAATTTTACTAGATAACTGACTTCAAAAAGTGTGCAGTGTCTGCAAATTCAAGTATTTACATTAAAAGTTGCAAAATCTGGAGACTCCATGAATGGGGACATATAGTTCGAGAAACTGATGAACTTTGGTATTTAGAGGTGTTGGAACAAAACATACAATCCGCATCCCTTGCATATATATACAATCCGAATCACTAGCATGTACACAATCCACATTACTTGCATATATAAAATCCGAATCACTTGGATGTATACAATCCACATTACTACCATATACACAATCCTAATGACTTGCATGTATACAATCCACGCCACTTTTATACACACAATCACGTCATTTGCGTATATAAAATCCGCACTTATTGTATAAATGCAATCTGTATCACGTGCATGCAAAAACATCAATTCAAATATGTAATCCGTACCACTGGCATGTATACAATCCGAATCATTGGCATGTATACAATCCGAATCATTTGCATGTATACAATCCATGCCAATTGCATATACACAATCACGGCATTTACGTATATACAATCCACATCAATTGTATAAATACAATCTGTATGACGTGCATGCAACACCGTCATTTGCGTATTTACAATTCTCTTAGTTGGCATGTACACAAAAGCGTCATTTGTGTATATACAATCCCCAACATTTGCATATACACAATCCGCATCATTTGCATGTATATAATCCATGCCAAGTGCATATACACAATCACGGCATTTACGTATATACAATCAATTGTATAAATACAATCTGTATGACGTGCATGCAACACCGTCATTTGCATATATACAATTCTCATAGTTGGCATGTACACAAAAACGTCATTTGCATGTATACAATCCGTGCCAATTGTAAGTAGACAACCCGACATTCGCATATACACAATCCTCATTGCTAGCATGTATACAAACGTCATTTGTATATACACAATCCGCGTCAATTGCATGCGTATAATCTGTGACAATTGTATACAAATATCTCATGTGTGTACATATATAATATCGTCTTTACTTGTGTGTATATAAAACTGGTGTGTAACAGAATTCGCGTTATTTACACGTATAAATCCGTGTCAATAGTTATATATATACATTCCTTCTTATATATTTAATCAGAATTATTAATTCTAGTGACTTAAGGTAATTTTCATGTTACAAGAAAAGATAGAACTTGGTCGAATCCTGACTAGAATTGATTTTAGTGGACGTAAAAGTATTTTTGGTAAGCAAATAAATATCTCTACAGAATAGTTAAAAAAAGGGTGATTAAATCGATATTACGTTACGTCACTAGCAAATATCAAATTCAATTTCAAAGCCGACAAAACGAACGAGTTTAAACTATATAAGGCTTATAACCTTACGCTTATATGAATTTTATTAGACTTTTTCGGATCATTTTTTGGTTTATCAAATCGAGACAATTTTTTTAACTTCACCTTCAACAAAGGCGGAGGGTCCTGAGATCTATCACTGTTTTACTTAAATATGTTACAATTCTCACGTGAAAATAACCGACGTCTACATACATTTTTAAACATGCCAAATATACATATCACATGACGCACTGTCGTCTTGTCCAATTGCAGAAATTTGTTAAAAAAGTACCGTTTCACAGAATTGCCTTTATTGACGATAGATCCCAAAGGATTCCCCTCCATTCCGCAGCCACTCCTATTATGCCCACTCTATAAAGTCCCAATTTTCATATAGGCTTACGGCGGTTTATAAAATGACGTCATACGCAGATTATATTTTCAAGTAGCGAAAGTGAAGTCACTTGAGTTAGCCGCAAATTCAACGATCCTTTAGCTCTATAGTTGGAGACCGTGACGTCACAGACAGTTTGAAACTGTAAGTATTGTTGATTCGGGCACACATAGAACAGTCTAGAGTTGGTGACGTCACACACACGCAGGTTATATATAGAGGTGGCAGCCGTCGGCGTCTCAGTTGCGCACGGGCGGCGCAGGCGAGTGGTGGTGTCGCTCTAGGTCCTCAAGGGATAGCGCGTTCGGTACATGCACTGACGGCAGCTTGCCGGCGGAAGCGCGGGCAAGCAGCTCGGGAGAAAACCACCGCGCGAGCTGGTTGTCGCCACCGCCAGATCCAACACCAGTCATTTCTGAAAAAAAATGTATGTAGGATTAAACAAAATTGTTTGTTTAAAGGATGAATGCGGTATGTAAGATGATTGTTTTTTAACGAAAGCGTGTGTGAGTGAGAGAAGTGTGCACATAGATATAGTAAAGAAGCGGCCTGTTACAATCCCACTGCTGGGAATAGGCCTCCTCTCTCCGTTTCTGGAGAGAAGGGTTAGAGCTTAGACCTACCACGCTGCTCCAATGCGGATTGGTAGGTTACAGGTGTACATACCTCCAGAATTCTCTAGAGATATGGAGGTTTCCTCACGATGTTTTCCTTCACCGAAAAGCGTGTGATAAATTGTAAATATCAATTAGACACATGAGTTTTAATAGAAAAACTCATTATTTATATGATTTATAGAAGCAGGCGTTACTTTGCGGAATTCCATATTACAAGCAATATAACAGAACTAACTACTTTGCTATAATCCGCACGGGTTAAGTGAATGCATGCAAAGCAAATGTGTATGAAGCAGTCAAAATCTACGCACCTTATACATGCAGGACCAGCCACCACATGCACCCCAAGGCGCAATTCACCAGCAACAACGCACACAAAAGCGGCACACACACCCACCACCACAATCTCGACCATCGTTTCGCCTCGAAACCGAAGCATCATCAGGAGGATAGGCTCCACGACAAAAATCGTGATGCGCCGCGCTACCCATACAAGCAGTTCAAATTCAAATTCAAATTCAAAATATTCTTTATTCAAGTAAACTTGTAAACAAGTGCTTTTGAATCGTCAACTTTACTGCTGGTTCGGAAAGCTGTTCCTGCCGAGAAGAGCCAGCAAGAAACTCGGCGGTTGCTCTTTTTAAAATATAAATCTTAGAACTAATTACATTTATTTATTACTGTCTTGTACAGGGTAGAGGTGCACCTATATCCACACATCCTTATCATCTAAGTAATCTTCAACAGTATAGTAGGCTTTCTGTATCAGCCTCTTTTTAACAGTGGTTTTAAACTGCTGTAATGGCATGGCCAAAATTGATTTCGGGATTTTATTATAGAATCTTATACCCATACCCACAAACGATTTACGTACTTTTGCTAGACGCAAAGCAGGAGTCGCAAGCTTATGTCGGTTCCTACTTTGTCTATTATATACATCACCTATCGTTTTATAATTCTTTATATTTTTATGTACAAAAATTACATTGTTTAAAATATATTGTGAAGCAAATGTAAGAATACCTATTTCCTTAAACTTCTCTCGCAGGGAATCACGCGGACTTAAATTGTAGATGCCACGTATGGCTCTTTTTTGTAATACGAAAATTTTTTCACTATCCGCGCATTTACCCCACAGCAATATTCCATAAGACATAATGCTATGGAAGTAAGCAAAATAAACAAGTTTTGCTGTTTCGACATCTGTAAATTGTCTTATCTTTCGAACAGCGTAGGCTGCTGAACTAAGTTTCCCTGCAAGAGTTTTTATGTGTGTGCTCCATTGGAGTTTTGAATCCAAGGTCACTCCCAAAAATACAGTTGTATTTTCTGTTTTCAGTGGTACATTATTTATGGAGAGCCTATTTGCTGTTTTTGCAGCATTAGGTAATGCAAATTCAATACAATTTGTTTTCTTAGAGTTTAGTACCAAATTATTTACCCTGAACCAATGGGCTACTTGCGATAAACCACTGTTGACTTCGTCAATATTATGGTCATTTCTATTTACTTTAAAAATTAAAGATGTATCATCCGCAAACAGTACAATATCGCAAATATTATGAATGAAATATGGTAAATCATTTATATAAACTAAAAACAGAAAGGGACCAAGGATTGATCCTTGAGGCACACCCATAACTAAGGCCGTTCCGGATGACTGCACCTCATTAATGCACACTCTTTGAATCCGGTCGTGAAGATAAGACGCAACGAGACGAAGCGCACTGTCTTTAATACCATAATGGCCAAGCTTTAACAATAAAGTCTCGTGCTGAACGCAATCAAATGCTTTGGACAAGTCACAAAATACCCCTATGGCATTTTGTGAGTTCTCCCACGCATCGAAGATATGTTTCAACAGCTTAACTCCCGCATCCGTTGTAGACCGACCCTTAGTAAACCCATACTGCTCAGGATGAAGTATGTTATTTGAAGTAAAATGCTGGAGCAGTTGATTAAGGATGATCTTTTCAAAAACCTTGCTTAGAGTTGGCAAGACTGAAATGGGTCTATAGTTGTTAGGGTCGCTCTTATCACCGGACTTAAAAAGAGGGATTAATTTAGTATATTTCATTAAATTGGGAAATATCCCTTTGTCTACAGATTTGTTAAAGATCTGGACCATAATTGGGGCGATAATTTCAATAATATTATTAATTAATTTTACTGACATTCCCCATAGATCAGTTGTATTTTTAATATTTAAAGTTTTAAAATTTTTGACAATATCGTATGAGGAAATATGTTCAAATTTAAAATTAACATTGCACTCCGTGACGCTGTCCTTTAAAACATTGAAAGCTTCCATTGGGGATGAGTTTATTGAGCTAGTGGTCGAAATGGATATATTCTGAAAGAAATGCTCAAATGCACTAGCCACTCCTGTATCGGAATCAATAAGTTCATTCCCAATTTTAAGCTCAATGGCAGATTTATGCGTTTTATGTCTGCCTGTTTCATCGCTTATAATATCCCAGGTTGTTTTTATTTTATTTTTAGAATTAGATATTTTGTTTTTAATGTGAAGAGATTTGGCCTGTGTGCAGACATTTCTAAACGTTTTAGAATATTTTTTTACATATTCTAGGAATGTGGGGGATTGATTATATTGTTTTTCTGCATACAGATCAAATAACTTGTTCCTACTCTTATAAATGCCATTAGTGGCCCATTCGCTAAACCTAAGATTTTTGAACACTCTTTTTTCTATAATATTAAAAGTCTTATTAAATTCACAACCGATCATTCCAAAGAGGGCATTAAAAAGTTCATCTGAGCTACCGCGCCTTTTGTCGAATTTAGATATTTTAGATGATATTTTTAATTGAAATCGCTTTATTTTATGAGAAGTGATAGGCCTGCATTTGATAAATTGCTTTTTTTTCTGTATATAGTTAGGTACAGATATAATTTGGCCACTATGATCAGACCTTAAGCGACTTATTACAGATTTTTCTAAAATATTACAACTGTAATCCGTAAAAATATTATCAACACCGGTAGCCGAGGTTGCAGTTATCCTAGTAGGTTCGTTAAATACATTAATCATATTAAAACATTGAAATAAATTAATTAACCTACAACGATTACAGGTATCCACCAAAATGTCAACATTAAAGTCTCCACATATTAAAACTTTTTTTGAAGATTTAGAGGTCTTCTCAAGAACTTCCTCCAGTCTTAACTTAACTTAGTCTTAAGTAACGCCTGCTTCTATAAATCATTTAAAATTGTGTGTTTGAAGAATGAATGCAGTATGTAAGATGATTATGTTTTTGAACGAAAGTGTGTGTGAGTGAGAGAAGTGTGCACATAGATATAGTAAAGAAGCGGCCTGTTACAATCCCACTGCTGGGAATAGGCCTCCTCTCTCCGTTTCTGGAGAGAAGGGTTGGAGCTTAGACCTACCACGCTGCTCCAATACGGATTGGTAGGTTACACATACCTCCAGAATTCTCTAGAGATATGCAGGTTTCCTCACGATGTTTTCCTTCACCGAAAAGCGTGTGATAAATCGTAAATATCAATTAGACACATAAGTTTTGATAGAAAAACTCATTGGTGCCTACCGGGTTTGAACTCGTATTCCCCTCGTAAGAGTCGCACGGTCTCACCGCTGGGCTATCACAGCTTAAGCTTAGCACATAGATATATTTATGAATTAATCATATCTTCATAGATTTAAGTAATTCTAAATGTTACTCTTTATGTACTTAAAATAATAGAATTTGAACTATTCTTTATTCAAATTGAAGAATAAAATAAAACAAAAATCCTTCATTTCCATGACAGCTGAGATTCTTACACTTAGGTTTTTGAGATCTTCTGGTAAGTATACTTGTTTTAGAAGATATCACTTTTCTATAATAAATTTACTATATATTAAGGCACATTTAAACGTCAACAACGTAACAACAATAAAAAACAAATAAAAGTTGTATGTGTGTCATTGTGTGGGTATGCGTGTTTTGTGCATGTATGTATATTTGTGCGCTTGCGCATGTACATAGCTGTAAATATACTACTAACAAATAATATTCAAAAGAGCTTTCACTTCCTCATAATTAAAGTTTTTTAGATATAAGTTTAACTTTTTCTTCCATTCATGCCATTGTACCGGGTAAATGTTTATGAAATTGACTTTCACGCGCATTTTGAAAAGTAGTGCGTGGGGGCGTTAAAACTATTTCTCACATTTTGTTAGAAAGCGGTCATAAAGTTCCTAATGACCATTGTTTCGAAATATTGCACAGCTGTGAAAAAAGCTTGAAATTAAATATTTTGGAACAATTAGAAATCATTAAGCACAACAATAGCACCCTCATTAACGAGCAGATAAATGTTTCTAGTTCAAGCTTG
This sequence comes from Morpho deidamia, assembly GCA_947086505.1. Taxonomy (NCBI): domain Eukaryota; kingdom Metazoa; phylum Arthropoda; class Insecta; order Lepidoptera; family Nymphalidae; genus Morpho; species Morpho deidamia. The sequence goes on along the minus strand of CAMTZC010000021.1, from coordinate 16,087,625 downwards.
TTGCACGTGTTCCGAGGTAAATTAAAGGGTGGGGATGAACCAAGTACTATATAACAATGCGTGTTTGGATAACGCTTCGCTTTGCGATTTTGTCCTGGAGTCTATCTCCTGATGATGCTTCGGTTGCGGGGCGAAACGATTGTTGAGTTTGTGATAGTGAACGTGTGTAGTGCTTGTGTATTGTGGTGGAAGTGGTGGAGGTTTGTGCATGTGTTTTTACGAATCCTGAACGTATCGGGTATGAAAATACGGATAGTCCACTATAAATTTAACACTATATATATTTTCTATTTACTGTATCGCGGATTATAGCAAAATAATTTTATTATTACTTTTGTACTATTTCTCACCGTTGAGCGTCCTCTGGTGCGACTGAACAAGCAGTTGGTGCAGCGTGGTGCCGGCCCCACGGGAGACGCCCATGCCGCCTAAGCCGCCCATGTTGCCCATGCCGCTCATGTTGCTCATATTGTTGAGCTGTAAAAGAAACGGTGATGACCACTCAGTTAGAGCGTTAGTGTTAGATATCGTGTTAAATATGCTTATAAACACTCATCTATATCTATACTTATTATAACACAAAGTTCGCAAAAGCTGTCTGTATGTAATAGATTTTCTCAAAATCTACTGAACGGATTTTTGTTCGGTTTCCAGCATAAGATAGTGCTATACTTCCGGAAGGTTTTGGTAAATAGTATCGGTATTATGTTACTTTTGCTGAAGAGATCGCGCAGTTGTTAAATAACTTGCTCCCTGTGAGCATTAGTCGCGCGTGCTGTGTAAACCAGTAGAGATACGCTAAAGTTATGTACTAGAGAATTGTAGATATTTACAACTACTACGAAAAAGTCCGCGATAGCATGTCTCTATCTCTCTATCTATGAAATTTTAATCATAGAAGTAGTTATTGCGAGTTAACCATAAGAGATAGAGACATGTTGTAACGGACTTTTTGTAGTATTTTTATATCTAGAATACTCTACTACATTACTTTAGCGTATTTTTGCTGATTTACGCAGCGCACGCGAGTAAAGCTCCCAGCAAGCAAGTTTTTTAACAACTGCGCGATCTCTTTAACACTATTTACATAATACCGATATCTACTATTTACCTAAACCATTCGGAACTATTGCACTATCTTTCGGTGAAAACCGTTCAAAAATCCGTTCAGTAGATTTTGAGAAAATCGATTACATACAGACAGACAGTTTTTGGGACTTTGTTTTATAATAAATATAGAAGATTTTATATTTATTTCCTTCTGTATTATTCCATGTTTTCTATTCGTTCTCGCACAATGGCAGCTATTGAGAATCAGTGTTAGTATTCCTGCCCTAGTTTAAAGCTGAGTAGTCTACCATTTTGTAGTAAGTAGTAAAGTAAAGTAGCAGCCTGTTACAATACCACAGCTGGGAATAGGCCTCCTCTCTCCATTTCTGAAGAGAAACTAAGAACTTTGTTGTTCTCAGAATTCTCTAGAGATATGCAGGTTTCCTCACGATGTTTTCCTTCACCGAAAAGCGTGTAATAAATTGCAATTATCAATTAGACACATGAGTTTTAACAGAAAAACTCATTGGTGCCTGCCCGGGTTTGAACTCGTGTTCCCCTCGAAAGAGTTGCACGGTTTCACCGCTGGGCTATCACAGCTTATACCATTTTGTAACCTATTATATTTATTTGTCTTTTTTAGTATCTTGTTTCTTACTTTTAATATCTTGCGTTTTTGTTTTATTAATTTGCTAATTATATTTCTCTGTATTGTTTTTTTTCCTTTATATATAAGTTAAGGACACGAATAGTTTTTGAATTTAAATTTGATATCTGTTTTTTTAAGTTATCTCGAAATTTTCAATGTGTATAGATCAAACTGACTGAATTCGAATTCGGTGGAAATCGGGTCATAGATCGGCCCGGTTGAATGCACTTTCCACTTTTTTGGGGGTTGGTGTTGTATAAATATAAACTTATCGGATTTTTTAATAGTCAAAGCGTAAAATGCATACTTACAGAATTGGACATTTGTTGCCTTGACTGCGAATGTGGGAACGCACGATTCGCATTTGTCATCTGGAAAGAGATAAATAAATAATCATCATCTTTTTGCCCATATCCCATTCTAATTGGGGTGGTTACAACATGTTTAAAACATGTTTTGGTATGATATGGCTAGGTATTTTACGACCGGCCGCTTGCTTGACGTCAACTTACCTTAGTGGCCTTTTACGACAGCTCGGTAAGTAATGAGGCTGGTCTATTCTACTCAGCCGGATACCACACGGCGGAAATAAATAATGAATAATGAAATTCTAGAGTGAATTTATTTTTATATGCATTCATTTCCTAATTTTATTAATATTAAGGACCTTTCTCAAATTATATTTATTAAATAATATCGCGATAAGCGATCTCTTTAAACTTCAACGTAACGAAAAAGGCATTTTTTTAAATACTAGCGGTCCGGCCGAGCGTTGTTGTTGCTCAGTCTGGTTTCGAGCTCCTCTCGAAATCAAATTATCATTAACAGTTTATAAAAAATAATCCGATCGCGACCAAACATTACAGAAACATCCGCTGGGTCAATCTAAAGATTGTCCAAAAATTTCATTGAATTCAGTCCAGCCGTTTCGGAATCTATAAGGGACATATAGACAAACATTCACTTTTATATATAGATTGTTAATGGTAGTTAATGTATTGCAAACCGGCTATAATCACTGAATTCCCGCCACGATAACGCCGTGTAACCAGCTCATGAATAAGTGCCCCGGATGGATTCGAAACCAGTCGGGCTAACCAGATAGTAAGGACAAGTAAATGACCATTCCTTTAATATTCTTCACACTTGTGATAAGGGACTCCGACTCAATATGTTAGAGCAACATGAGATAATAAAAAATAACAATGGCCACCTAATTAACGAGCAAGTAAATGTCCCCAATTCCGTTTTGGTAAATGTGTTCGGAGGGGAGGGTAGTGGTGGGGGTTCAACTATTTAAGACTGCTTGTATGAGTGGCGCGGCGCATTGAGATTTTGGTGGTGGTTGTGTGTGCTGCTTGTGTGCATTGTTGCTGATGGAAGCGCCTTGGGGTGCGTGTGGTAACTTGTTCTGCATGTGTAAGGTGCATAAATTTTGCCTGCTTCATACACATTAGCTTTGCATGCATTCGCTTAACCCGTGCGGATTATAGCGACGTAGTTCTGTTATAGTGCCTGTAATATGGAATTCTGCAAAGTAACGCCTGCTTCAATAAATCGGTTTCTATACATTCACTATAAATACTACTGACGATGGTTTACATTTAAAAAGATTGGTAGTATTGTCGGAAAAATTGTAAATCACCTGTTGCTGGTTTAGGTAATGCTGTTGATAGTCCGGTGTCGGCGCGTACCCCATTGGTGCAGTGCCGCTTTGGTTACCCTGTGAAAAGAGGGGACTCTCAAGAAAATATACATACTGGGGGTAGGTACCTACATACCTCAACATCATACATAAAAAGTTTCAAGTTCAATATTCGGTGAAGTATTTAATCCACAAGAATTGTAAAATACTTTTTAAAATAAAATACTTTTTAAAAACGGAACATGTATTATAGTAATCAATGACCGTACCTTAATTTGCCATTGCATATAATGTAATTTAATACATAACCTTGACCTAAAAAGTAAATAGTAAGGTGCGAGTGATACAACAAAAAGCAAGTCATTGTCTTCTGTTTTTTTAACCCTACAATAAGCTCGTTATCGTTAACAAAAATGTTTTAATAACGCTATGAAATTAAAATTTAATTTAATTCAAATTTAGAAATAATTTGGTTTTGCTAAACATTGATTTGGCTAAACAAACAATATAATAAATCAAAAAATAATTTTAAAAGTGATACAAAAAAACAGCAAAGTTTCCACGATTTACTAAACATAATTAAGAGTAGACTAGTTAGCCATTTAAGTAAAGCAAAAGTAAAAGAGAGTAATGACAAAAAAAGTACAAATATCATATGATGTAATTACTTGAGATATTCGGTTTTTACAATATTTCCCCGAATTTATTTCTTAAATAAGTATAGTACGCTGCAATAAATAATGCACATCGAGGCCTAGAGAGAAAATCGGCTAGATTACGCTTCATAGAGCATTGTCTCTGTCGCACAGACTGACGAACCCGTGTGCACCGTCACATACTAATTGGGTGACAGTGACAGCGCTCTACGAAACCGAACTGGCCGGCTTTTTCTTTCTAAACATCGATGTGCATTATATAATGTCGGGTACTATACTAGATATAATATTTCGTAAATTACCCACACTTATTATTAACCTACCGCGCACCAGCATTCCATTCTTCATAAGTATCGATAAATGTGGGTAATTTACGAAATATTATATCACGAGCCTAGCCCTAGCACATCGACGATTGTGACACCACGAGCAGCGAGTTTTTGATATTAGTATAATCCAGCGGGACTATACTATGTACTAAGCCGTGAAACCAATAGTTAGAAGTAAAATCATAACAGACAGACTTTCAAATAAAATTATTACTATTGGAGAGTGGCTCAGTAGAATAGACCACCTTCACTTCCACCGAGGTGTCGTAAAAGGCGACTGAGGTAAGTTGACCCGCCGTGTTGTATCAGGTTGAGTAGAATAGACCACTTTCTTTCTTACTGAGGTGTCGTAAAAAGTGACTAAGGTACGTTGACCCACCGTATGGTATCAGGTTGAGTAGATTAGACCACCTTCTTTCTTACCGAGGTGTCGTAAAATGAGTCCAAGGTAAGTTGACGTCAGGTAGGCGGACGGTCGTAAAATACGTAGCCAAATCATTTGATAAAGTGTTTATAGCATGTTGCGCCGACCCCGCTTACAGTGGCATAAGGGCAGGATGATGATGTATTGATAATATTAAAGACAATGGTTACCTTAACGATGGGTCTCCCATGCGGCTTGGGGTTACCGTGCGCGGAGTGCGGCGTCGCCCACGGGGACTTGGGACTGCCCAACTCCACCTCCTTCTCTGCTGTCATCTTCCGCAACACCTGAGTAAAGTAGCAGCCTGTTACAATCCCACTGCTGGGAATAGGCCTCCTCTCTTAGTTTCTGGAGGGAAGGGTTGGAGCTAACACCTACCACGCTGCTCCAATGCGGATTGGAAGGTTACACATATCTCCAGAATTCTCTAGAGATATGCAGGTTTCCTCACGATGTTTTCCTTCACCGAAAAGCGTGTGATAAATTGTAATTATCAATTAGACACATGAGTTTTAATAGAAAAACTCATTGGTGCCTGCCCGGGTTTGAACTCGTATTCCCCTCGTAAGAGTCTCACGGTCTCACCGCTGGGCTATCACAGCTCACACCTGAGTATAACCAATATTTAAATAAATAATATAAACATATAGGACGTGTAAGTGTCCTATATCTCCTGATGATGCCTCTGTCGCGCGGCGAAACGATTGTTAAGTTAATTTATAGAATTAGGCGTTACTTTGCGGAGATCCATAATACAAAAGTAATAATAAAATTATTTTGCTATAATCCGCGATACAGTAAATAGAAAATATATATAGTGTTAAATGTATAGTGGACTATCAGTATTTTCATACCCGATACGTGCAGGATTCGTAAAAACACATGCACAAACCTCCACCACTTCCACCACAAAACACAAGCACTACACAGGTTCACTATCACAAACTCAACAATCGTTTCGCCCCGCAACTAATTTGTCTTTATTATTGAAATTAGAAAGCCCGAAAAAAAAGAGTGGTATTTACAAAATAAAATGTCCTGAATGCAATGATACATATGTGGGTCAGACTGGTCATAATTTTGAAACCCGTTTTAAAGAACATATGGTCGCTTTCAGGAATAATAAGCCACAAAATTCACATTTCGCTAAACATTTGTTAGAAAGCGGTCATAAAGTTCCTAATGACCATTGTTTCGAAATACTGCACACCTGCGAAAAAAGCTTGAAATTAAATATTTTGGAACAATTAGAAATCATTAAGCATAACAATGGCACCCTCATTAACGAGCAGATAAATGTCTCTAGTTCAAGCTTGTTGCACGTGTTCCGAGGTAAATTAAAGGGTGGGGATGAACCAAGTACTATATAACAATGCGTGTTTGGATAACGCTTCACTTTGCGATTTTGTCGTGGAGTCTATCTCCTGATGATGCTTCGGTTGCGGGGCGAAACGATTGTTGAGTTTGTGATAGTGAACCTGTGTAGTGCTTGTGTTTTGTGGTGGAAGTGGTGGAGGTTTGTGCATGTGTTTTTACGAATCCTGCACGTATCGGGTATGAAAATACTGATAGTCCACTATACATTAAACACTATATATATTTTCTATTTACTGTATCGCGGATTATAGCAAAATAATTTTATTATTACTTTTGGATTGTTAAGTTTGTGATAGTGATCGTGTGTAGTGTTTGTATATTGTGGTAGCGGTGATGGAGGTTTAAATTAACAAAAAATAATAATAAATATATGGGACACTTACACACACGGTCGTCCATCCCCAAATTAAGTAACTTGATACTTGTGTTATGTGTGACGGACAACTGGTAGATATACTAGATATATAGTTTTAAATACATACTTAAATACAAATACACACCCAGCCTCGAAGAACCAACAAATTGTTTATAAAAAATGTAGGCCCTCGGCGGGAATAGAACTCGCGACCCGCGGAGCTGAAGCCAGGGTCACTACCCACTGCGCCAACGGGCTTTCTGTACTATGGAGTTCGCAAATTAACGTTTGCTTCTATAAATCACTAATCCTTATAGTTACTGACTTACTAATACATTTTTCTTTTAATAGCATACACAACTTACCGAAGTAGGAGTGAAGGAGATGGGCGTAGGCTGTTTCGCCTGCTGATGTATCTCGTGTCTTCTGCGGTAGTTCTCTCTCTGTTCCTCCAGCTTCTTCTTTATGAGGGCCCCTTGCATTATCGTCTGAGTATGCACGACCAATTCTCGTGGAGATGGTATACGTGCCGGTACTAGAAGGTAAACAAAAAATTAAACACGTGTCAAAAATTAAACAAGCGATAAAGTAAATAGAAAGAATATATAATGCCAAATGTAAAGTGGACTGTCCGTTTTTTCCTACCCCATACATGCTGGATTCGTAAAAACACACCACAACGCCGTGTGGTATCGACTTACGTTAGGCGCCTTTTACGACACCTCGGTAAGAAATGAGGGTGGTCTATTCTATGCAGCCGGATACCACGCGGGACATACCTTAGTCGCCTCTTACGACACTCGAGACATGTTTCTAACATGTTGTGTCGACCCCACTTAGAGTGAGATAAGGGCAGGAGAATGATGATGATTACACAAATCAAATTAAAATAACCTTTATACAAGTAACCTTTTGCAAAAAAAGGGTGTTACCTACCTTGGTGGTGAACCGATAGAGCGTTGGGGCTGGTAGACATGATGGGTGATACGCAAAAGGCTGCGTCCGTGGGATATATTAATACAATAAATATATTATTAGTCTACTATGTGGGGGTAACAGGTTCGAACCCCGGGCAGGAACCAATGACTTTTGTTAAAACTTATATATCTAGTTGATATTTGCCATTTATCACACGTTCACTCTACAGAATTCTGGGGATATGTGTAACCTACCCATCCGCATTGAAGCAGCGTGTTGGGTCTTAGCTTAAACACGCTCTCACGATGTACCAACAATAATACCAATTAAAGGATCACATCATTTTTAGTTACAGTGTTAGAATTATAAGTAACTAGCTGAATTAAGTGATTTACAAAACTTTTACCGAATTTTCGAATTTTTTTTTAACATAAAAGTAGTTATTGTGAGTTAACCGTGAGAGATAGAGACATGCTACCGCGGACTTTTTTGTAGTATTTTTATAGATCTACATTTTTCTAGTACATTACTTTAGTATATCTCTGCTGGTTTACGCAGCGCACGCGACTAAAGCTCCCAGCAAGCAAGTTTTTTTAACAACTCCGCGATATGTTCTATTTATTTAAGCCATCCGGAAGTATTGCACTATCAAATGGTGAAAATCTTACAAAAATCCGTTCAGTAAATTTTGAGAAAATCGATTATATACAGACAGCTTTTTTGAATTGTAGATCTATAAAAATAATAAAAAAAAGTCCGTGATACCATGTGTCTATCTCTTACGGTTAACTCAGAATAACTACTTTTATGTTCAAAATTTTAATTAATAATATTACGTTATTTTCCAGACCGTTTTCTTCTGCTCGGTATTAGTTCTTTTAAAATAAATGCGTTCGATAGCTTTGCCATGTAATATAGATCAAAATAGGACTATTACATTTACTTTATTATTACAAAATAGGGCTATTATAGGTACACTATATGAATCAAATAAATACTTTAGAAGATATTGCAGATTTAAAAGTAGACGCCACGTCGCCAATGTAGAGATTTATGCGAGAAACTTTGTGATACATTAAGTAACGGGCGAAGCCGCACTTATAGCTAGTTAAATATAATTAACAGTTAATTATCGTCTATTTTTCCATTGAAAAATTTTATGGAGAAATTTCATATCGAAAATTAAATGGTTGTACCATATATATATTTCAATGACTAACCTGAATGTGGTAGCGGCGACAGTCTGAGTGGTTGATGATGGGGTGGTATCACAAGGTGTGGTGGCGAAAGAGGTGATCCACCCATTTGCTGAAAGTAAAAAAAAAAAACATGTTTTTCGACCTGCAGGCCTACCATGAACTCTTATTGCGACTCAATTGAAGACGTAAACTAAATTGTTTTGCTTTTTCATACCATGACGTCTTAAAAACGCACACTTTAAATCGTTGACGAATGATCGTTCGGAATGCGTCCTAAGAACATGTGAGTAAAAGAGACAGAGTTATCTATGACTTTTAATTAAATCTTTATCAAAAACTCCATGGTAGGCCCACAGATATAATTTTTTTAATTTTGTAAATTGTAGGAATCCGGAAACATAGATGTGGAAAGGCAATTATATACTTTAGCCGTACACATAAGTAGAGCAAACTCTTTGTACTGATTTTAGGTATGTCATTTATGTAGCAGAGAAGTCCCTCATGATTACTTCATACGAAAACTGTAACTTCAAGTCATCATCCTCATCATCATCATCCTCCTGTCCTTATCCCACTCCAAGTGGGGTCGGCACAATATGTTGAAAAGATGTTGTCACATGATTCGTCTGCGTATTTTACGACCCCTCGGTAAGAAAGAGGGTGAAGGAGGGTGAAGGTGAAGAATAGACAATCTTCTCAACCGGATTCCACACGGTGGGTCGACTTACCTTAGTCGCCTTTTACGACACCTCGGTAAGAAATGAGGGTGGTCTTATCTACTCAGCCGGATACCACACACCTCAAAACTGTAACATCATGTCTAGTAAACAATCTTTTTTTTATCGTATTATCAACGATTCTTGATAAACGCCGTGTGGTATACGGCAGAATAGAATAGACCGCCCTCATTTCTTACCGAGGTGTCGTAAGAGACGACTAAGGTAAGTTGACGTCAGGCAGGCCGGTCGTAAAAAACGTAGCCAAATCATGTGACATGTTTGCGAAATGTTTTGCGAAGTGTATGAAGCAGGCAAAATTCACGTACCTTACATATGCAGGACAAATCACCACACGTAAAAAGCAACACACACAACCACCAAAATCTCGTTCATTTGTCTTCGTGTAATTTATTTTATAATTCTTCTTTCTACTTATTAGGTCGTGAAATGTAATTCTGTGAACACTGACCTGCCTCTGTTGGTGCATTCGGAGTATTGTGAGTAGAACTTCCCGATGTCTGCTCTGGAGGCCGGGATTCGACAGCTGCTGCATCAGGTTCTGAACAGTTATTTCGCCTGCCTTAAGACCTGGAAACGAATTTACAGAATTATTCCACAACATATACCAAAAGAAAGATTTTATGGAAAATACAACAAATCAACTGCCACACCGGTTTGATTTGTTTCATTAATTTGGGGTTTTTGCAATAAAAATGGTTATGGTCTATGATTTCATTAAACCTACCCTACCCAGGTTTAGAATCTTCTTCTTTGGAAACTGATGGACGTCCACTGCTAGAAACAGTGTCTCTTCATGGTATCACGATCTTTTGCCGACTGAATCCAGCGCGACCTTCATGAGGTCGGCAGTCCATCTCGTGGACGGTCTACCAAGTTTTCCGGTGCGGTTTCGTCATTCTAACACCTCGACACCCCAACGCCCATTGGTTCTTCGCACCATGTGACCCCCCCATCGCTACTTCACCTTCGCGATACGATGAGCTATATCGCTGACTGGTTCTTGTACGGATCTCCTCATTTATAGTCTAAAATCATTCGATCTAAAAACGAGAGAAGAAAACCGAAAGAGAAAGGGAAAAGGAAGAGAAAGGAAAAGGAAGCATATTACAAAATTGAAGATTATTTGGATGATAATAAAGCCTGGATTTGAAAATCCTTTCAGCTTCATACAAGACAGCGGTTTAATGATGTATAATTGAAAATATTTAAAAGATTGACCGCCGAGTTTCTTGCTGGTTCTTCTCGGTAAGAGCAACATTCCGAATCAGTTGTAGCTTCATTAATCATATTGATGCTTGACGATTCAGAAGTGCCTGAAATGGTTTATTAGAATAAAGATTATTTTGATATTGATTTTGATTTTGAAGAGAAAGGAAAAAGGAGGAGAAAAGAAAAAGGAAGCGAAAGGGAAAAGGAAGAGAAAGGAACAATTGGAGCTCGCGCCAAAAAAGAAGTGGGGGTTGGGTTTAGCTAATTTGAAAAATTGAACTTACCATGTATGATAGCCTGCGCTTCTGGCCGCTGCAGCAGGTCGCGCTCGGTGGGTGAAGTCATCCCGCCCATACCGCCTAAAGGATTGCCAAGTGGACTGGGCTCGGGCACCGATTGCTGTTGGCGCTGCAACCATTTATTCCTTTAGAAACGACTGTTTTAACATATTCAAATGCAAGCAATATAACAAAACTAACTACTTTGCTATAATCCGCACGGGTTAAGTAAATGCATGCAAAGCCAATGTGTATGAAGCAGGCAAAATCTACGCACCTTATACATGCAGGACAAGCCACCACATGCAGCCCAAGGCGCAATTCACCAGCAACAACGCCCACAAAAGCAGCACACACACCCACCACGACAAAAATCGTATTGCGCATTACGATTTTTGTCGTGGAGCCTATCCTCCTGATGATGCTTCAGTTTCGGGGCGAAACGATCGTCGAGATTGTGGTGGTGGGTGTGTGTGCTGCTTTTGTGTGCGTTGTTGCTGGTGAATTGCGCCTTGGGGTGCATGTGGTGGCTTGTCCTGCATGTATAAGGTGCGTAGATTTTGCCTGCTTCATACACATTGGCTTTGCATGCATTCACTTAACCCGTGCGGATTATAGCAAAGTAGTTAGTTTTGTTATATCGCTTGTAATATGGAATTCCGCAAAGTAACGCCTGCTTCTATAAATCATATTCAAATGGTAAGATGGTCCTTTCCCCATTCCCTGTTGGACCATGCCTTCAAAACTTATCGTTCAGGCTCCGTGGGACGTATGCGCTCCACGCAATGAACGCATCGGTATACTGGGAACGCTGTTCAAACAAGTTTTTTGTTCAAAAGTAATAAAAAAATTATTTTGCTATACTCCGCGATACAGTAAATAGAAAATATATATAATGCTAAATGAACTATCTATTTTACATACAAGCATTACACATGTTCACTATAACAAACTCAACAATCGTTTTGCCGCGCGACCGAGGAATCATCAGTAGATAGACTCCAAGACAAAATCGCTTTGCGAAACGATTGCCGAGTTTGTAATAGTGAACGTGTGTATTGTGGTGGCGGTGGTGGAGGTTTGTGCATGTGTTTTTAAGAATCCGGAAACGGATAGTCCACTCTACATTAACCAATATATATATTTTCTACCTTCTTTATCGCGGATTATAGCAAAGTAATTTTATTATTACTTTTGTATTATGGATCTCCGCAAAGTAACGCCTAATTCTATAAATAATTCAAAGTTTTTGTTGTTAAAACAACAACAAAAAACATATAGCAAATACTGTGAATAGTTTTAAATGCTTTGAAACAAATCAGTACTAGAAACAGTCTATTACTATCCCACTGCTGGGCATAGGCCTCCTCTCTCCGTTTTTTGGAGAGAAGGGTTTAAGCTAAGATCTACCACACTGCTCCAATGCGGATTGATAGGCTACATATACCTAGAATTCTCTAGAGACCTGCAGGTTTCCTCAACATGTTTTCCTTCACCGAAAAGCGTGTGATAAATTGCAATTATCTATTAGACAAATAATTTGCTAGTGCCTGCCCGGGGTTTGAACCCCTGAACCCAAGAAATGGTTGCACAGTCTTACCGCTGGGCTATCACGGCTTTGGATAATCTGCCTACTAAAACGTCGTTTGGACATTTTGCCCTCCCATACAATACACACCTGCTGCACCTGCAGGAGCTTGTATAGGAGCTCCTGCGGGATGTGCGGCGCCTTTTGTTGCTGCTGTTGCTGCTGCTGCTGTTGTTGTTGCTGCTCCATACTTTTGTTCAACATCTGAAAAGTTAATTTGTAACATGTATTTATTTTAAAGCTGAAATGATGAAGTGATACAGCACGTAATCATTATATCTTAAACCAAGGATTTGTGGGGAAATTATGTGTTTCATGTTTTTTTTAATAAAATCGAATAAATGAACTACCGAGCTAGTTAGAAGCCGATATATTTCTTCGCATTTTTTTTGATTTAACAAAAATGTGATAGGAACTATGAAGACAATTATGAAATTTATTAGAAAAGTAATAGTATACTAAGTAATGATATATTATTAATGCCAAAATTTGTCTGTCCGTCTGTCTGTTACGCTTTCACGGCTAAACCGCTGGACCAATATTGATCAAATTTAATACATTACATACGACAAACGGGAAAAACAATTAAAAAAAAAAAATTAGAAGATTATGTATCCACTAATTGAATCGTTACATTTTAATTAATTCAAATAATCACGATTATCTATCATTTTATTCATTCATTTTTCAACTTGAATGAATATTAATAGTGTTTCGTTATTTTTCTTTTTCTTCCTTCCTTTCTTTTCATCATCCATTTTTTTTTCTTTTCATTTTCTTTCTGTTACTCATAAGTTGGTTGGTAGTGATCCCTTTTAGGGATAAGTCCGCCTTTGTACATGTGCTTTTTTTTCTTTCTTTTTTTCATATTTTTATGTTTATACAATAAAGAAATAAATAAAAAATAATAATAATAATAATAAAAACATATCCAGTACATAAATGAGGGTATTTTAACTATAAAGTTAACGCGAACTAAGTCGCGGGTACGTTCAGTTTAATGTAAAAAAACAAACTTAGATTGGTGTAAAATCTCTATACCTTTGTCTATTAGTGCCCGTCTAAAAGTTGTAAGAGATAAAAAAAGTACACAAACTTACTTGCAGAAGGCTCATGGGCTGCGGTTGCGGTTGCGGCTGCGGTCTGGGCGGCTCCGCGGTTTGCGCCTGCCCGCCAGACACTTGCGCTAACTGACATAGATCATATTGCAAAACATTATTATTTTAATAATTTCATTATTATTAAATTAATATTTATTTTTCTTAAAAACTTTTAACGTCTTTCAAAAAAAATCGTCGTTCGCTGGAAGCAGGGCAATATCCCAAGCTGCCAGTGGCTAGGGCTCAAGAGTGTAGAACTTTCTCATATTAATATAATTATACTTTCATTTATAATCAAACTAGCAGTGCCAGCGGCTTCGCCCGCGTGGAAAACTGCGATTCACAAAAAAAATATTCAAATTTTAAACATAAAAGTAGTTATTATGAGTTAACCATAAGAAATAGAGACATATAATTATTTGAGGAAACCGTAATAATTATATTAATTATGGTGGAAGTGGGTTAACCTTAAAGGCTAGACATATTCTGTCGCGGACTTTTATTTAGAACTTTAAGAGGGGAACAATTTTGTAATACATGATTTTTGAATAACTTTCACCGTTTACTTAGCTCACTCAAGGCAAGTTTTAAATTTTGGCGTTTTTGCAATATTTTTTATTGCTGCTCCTCTCCTATCAAATCAAATCAAATCAAAATAATCTTTATTCAAATAAACCATTTCAGGCACTTTTGAATCGTCAAGCATCAATATGATTGATGAAGCTACAACTGGTTCGGAATGTTGCTCTTACCGAGAAGAACCAGCAAGAAACTCGGCGGTCAATCTTTGAAATGTTTTCAATTATACATTATTAAACCGCTGTCTTGTATGAAGCTGAAAGGATTTTCAAATCCAGGCTTTCTTATCATCCAAATAATCTTCAATTTTGTAATATGCTTTACGTATAAGCATATTTTAGCGTATACGCTTAGCGTGATGTTATAGTCTATAGCCTACCTCGATAGATGGACTATCTTATACTCTAAAGTATTTTTCAAATCGGTCCAGTAGTGTCTGAGATGAGAGCGTTCAAACAATTAAACATACTCTTCAGCGATATATTAGTATATATCGCTGAAGAGTATGTTTAATTGTTACTTAGTAGTCTAAGTATAGATAAGTATGATTCGCGAAATTTAAACTCTGAACTCTATGTGTTAAGATTTACGAACTATTTTTTCGTGTCAATAATTTGTCACTTACAAGTCTTTTGAAAGCGGACAGATCGTGGTTTGTGCGCGGGCTGGTGTTGCGGTACTAAGTATAGATAAGTATGATTCGCGAAAGTTTAAAATCTGAACTCTATGTGTTAAGATTTACGAACTATTTTTGCGTGTCAATAATTTGTCACTTACAAGTCTTTTGAAAGCGGACAGGTCGTGGTCGTGCGCGGGCTGGTGTTGCGGTACTAAGTATAGATAAGTATGATTCGCGAAAGTTTAAAATCTGAACTCTATCTGTTAAGATTTACGAACTATTTTTGCGTGTCAATAATTTGTCACTTACAAGTCTTTTGTAAGCGGACAGGTCGTGGTCGTGCGCGGGCTGGTGTTGCGGTACTAAATATAGATAAGTATGATTCGCGAAAGTTTAAAATCTGAACTCTATGTGTTAAGATTTATGAACTATTTTTGCGTGTCTACAATTTGTCACTTACAAGCCTTTTGAAAGCGGACAGGTCGTGGTCGTGCGCGGGCTGGTGTTGCGGCCTCAGACGCGCCTCCAGCTCTTCCAAACTGTGCATCTTACTGCTCACAGAGTTCATTTCTAAAATAAATAGAATTGACAATGCTCTTAGAAACTTCTCATAGATAAACAGGTTTTCTAAGTGTATGAATGAAAGAAGTGTTCAAAAGATTCATACTAACATGCACTAAAAGAAATGAACTAGGCCTATTAAAAATTAATAATATAATAAAATAAAATAATATAAAAACACACTCAAACACACAAACACATATACACATTCATTTACTAAGAATAAAGTTCAATGATTCTTTTTATTTTTGATTTATGTTAATATTTTGCCCGTTGGCGCAGTGGGTCGCGGGTTCGATTCCCGCCGAGGGCCAACATTTTCTATAAACAAATTGTTGGTTCTTCGACCCTGGGTGTGTATTTGTATTTAAGTATGTATTTAAAATTATATATCTAGTATATATACCAGTTGCCCGTCACCCATAACACAAGTATTAAGTTACTTTGGGGATGGACGACCGTGTGTGTGAGTGTCCCATATATTTATATTATATTATCTACTTAACAAACACTACTTGTAAAAAAAACACTAATTGTGTAATCCTCATATGGCCTTAGTTTAAGATGGTAATTTAATATGTATTGAATTAGAATTTTGTTATAGCCGTGGTATCCGGCTGAGTAAAATAGGACCCCCCTCATTTCTTACCGAAGTGTCTTAAATGGCGACTAAGGTAAGTTGACCCACCGTGTGATATCCCGGTTGAGTGGAATAGACCACGCTTTCGTACCTAAGGTAAGTAGACGTAAGGCAGACGGCCGTTTGTAAAATACGTAGGCGAATCATGTGACAATATGTTTTTAATATGTTGTGCCGACCCCATTAAAAATGGGATAAGAGCAGGAGGATGATGATGATGTATAAGAACTTCCGTGAGAACGTTCGTATATGGACAATGTCAAACAGCATACCAGGTCTATGGTCGGTTTCAGCGCTGGCCCTCCTCAGCAGGTCGAGCAGAGACGGAGTGCGGCCAGCTCCAGGAGCACCAGGTCCTCCAGGTGCCCCGGGCGCCGTGTAAATTGGCTGCGGCTCCACTATAGGGGGGTCTATGCAGGTAGAGCTGTCCAGATCTGGAATTAAATAAATATACAGAGCTGTGATAGCCCAGCGGTGAGACCGTGCGACTCTTTCTAGGGGAACACGAGTTCAAACCCGGGCAGGCACCAATAAATGTTTCTATTAAAACTCATGTGTCCTAATTGATAAATGCAATTTATCACACGCTATTCGGTGAAGGAAAACACCGTGAGGGTTTCCTCAGAGGTATTCTCTAGAGGTATGCTGGTTTCAGCATACCTCTAGAGAATTCCGGGGATATGTGTAACCTACCAATCCGCATTGGAGCAGCATGGTAAGTCTTAGCTCCTAACCTTCTCTCCTAAAATAGATAGAGGAGGCCTATGCCCAGCAGTGGGATAGAAACAGGTCGTTACTTTACTTTCACATTTACCGACGATACGACATTAAATGATCACTTAAACTTTTTCCGAATTTTTGAAATTTTGAACCTAAAAGTAGTTTTTATGAATTAACCGTGAGAGATAGAGACATGCTATCGTGGACTTTCTTGTAGTATTTTTATAGATCTACAATTTTCTACTACATTACTTAAGCGTATCTCTGCTGGTTTACGCAGAACGCGCGACTAAAGCTCCCAGCAAGCAAGTTTTTTAACAACTGCGCGATCTCTTCGACAGAATTAACATAACCGATATCTACTATTTACCTAAACCATGAAGAAGCTTCCTTCTTCATGGTTTAGGTAAATTGCACTATCTTTTGGTGAAAACCGTAAGAAAATTCGTTCAATATAATAGATTTTGAGAAAATCGATTAAATACAGACAAGACAGCTTTTTGGGTCTTTGTTTTATAATAAGTATAGATAGATATTGTAAGAAATAGGTGATAGACTAATTTTGATGTTTTTACCATCTATCATAGTGTGTAAGAGTCGCTCGTAGTGTCGATCGGCGGGCGGGCTGTCGCGCCGGAACCAGCGGCTGAACCTGCTGCCCTCAGTATCGCTACCACCGTTCTGGAAGACATTGTTTAGTCAAATTACTATTCACACTATTACGGACTAGCCAATTAGCAAACTAGATTTTATTTATTTATTTAATTATTTAATAACTAACAATATACATATTTATTACATCAACCACTATATACACATTCATACTTTGAAAACATACTGATATGCATATCTTTAAAAAGTGTTAATAATATTTACAAATTAACATCATGTACACTAGAATTAAAAAAATACCAGCAGGCCTACCATGAACTTTTAGAAAACGATTCAATTCAAAGTCAGTACCAAAATTCAACCTCTCTCTTTTCGTACAATGAAGTGTGGATTGCATTAGGGTCGTAATGTTTGAAAAGGATAACGTTGTATGAACTATATAACTCTGTCTATTTTCCTCAAATGTTTTAGGACGAATTCCGAACGCTCATTCAGCAACGACATAAAGTATGCGTCTTTAAGACTTCATGGTGTGAAAAAGCATAACAATTTCGTTTACGTCTTCAATTGAGTCGCAATAAGAGTTACAGTTGATTATTATTTGAAAACGTTGATACACGTGTTTTGAGGCAAAACGAATGGCAGGGTTGAACTATTTTTATTTAATACGGCTTGCTTTGGCGATGTGTCGCTTTGCAATTTAATAGTGAAGTCTATCTCCTGATGATGCTTCGTTTACAGGACGAAACGATTGCCCTAGTAAATGTGTGAAGTGCTTGTATAGTGTGTTTTTGATCGTGGTGTTTTGCGGTACGTACGGTAATTAATCCTGCATGTATTAGGTATGAGAACGGTTTTTACTTTCTACACTTAGCGTTACATAGATTTTCTTAACAATCACGGATTATAGCAAAATAGTTCTATCATTATATTTGTACTATAGAATTCTGATAATTAATTATAGAAATTATTGTTAGTAAACGGTTAAGTTGGCGCTAAGTCGCGAATACCACTAGTACTGTTTAATGTTCTAGCCTTAAAACAACTCACAGTGAGTACGTCAGGTATGGCATCGAACTTGAGAAACTCGTCAAGGTTGAACTCCGGATGCTCAGGAGGCTGTGGATGATCTTCGCTTTTCGTCTCTACGCCTGAATCTATATCCTGCAACAAAATTGTACGCAAATTAGTATAATTTTTGGAATCAGGACTTCGAAAACTATTTTTTTTAAACCATCTTCAGTCCCGGCCTCGGAGACGGTAGTCGAAATAAATTTGAGTCATTATTAATGATTTAACATTCTTCAAGGTAAAAAAATAAGTTATAGCACGTTGTTTCGATTCTTTTTTATATTTTTATTTATTATGAAAAATAAAGGTAAGAAAAATATAGATAATATTTTTTTTAAGTGTAAAAAGGTAGACTTAATCCTTTGACAGAGATCTACTAACCTACGAAGTGAGACGTAAAGTAAATTTTTATCTCGTAAAAACTCATTATGGGACAACGCCACACATAGTTTCATCTTCTTTTATTTTTTACGACACTCGCTTACAGACCTGCCTACTCTAGTATAATAACTCTATGTTGCCACCCGACGGAGACGAGATGAATTTGGTAAAGACAGATTTTTTTTTGTAGAAGCCTATTTTCAATCAAGCCAACATAATTCCCCGTCGTGGACCCCTGGATTTGTACCCCTGAACTGAGCCACGAAACTAACCGTAACCTAACCTAACCTAACGTAAACCTAAGCCGGTGTCTAAGTCTTGGCCTTTCTGGCCCGTTCCTCCGTTTCTTTTTCTCCCATTATGTCCGACTTTAGCATTAGGTTACAGCTATCCGTGTAGCGGAGCATAAATCCTGATCAAGAATACCAGTGCAGAATCAGAAATGTCAGCACCGATGGATGTGTCTATTGTGAAGAAAAAGATACACCTACACACACTTTCTTTGAATGCCCAAGGTGGGGTGAGAAACGGGGTCAAATAAATATAAATAAATATAAATATATTGGACATTTACACACACGGTTGCCATCCCTAAAGTAAGTAACTTAATACTTGTGTTATGGGTGAGAGACAACTGGTAAATATATACATATATAGTTTTAAATACATACTTAAATACATATATACACCCCGACTCGAAGAACCAACAAATTCTAAATAGAAAATGTTGGTTCTCGGCGGGAATCGAACCCGCGACCCGCGGAGCCGAAGACAGGGTCACTGCCAACTGCGCCAACGGGCCAGTCGAAATGGTAGCAGATAAAACAGAGAAGACACTTTCACCCAAAACTTTCAACTGTGGTGCTATTCCTTTTATTAGCGTATCATTCTCAACACAATCTATCTTATTTTAAGCTTCTCTAGTGATATATCCGTTGGTGATCACTTAGTTAAAAAAATTTAATAAGACATACGTTGCTGACGTTTAAGGAGTCAGTTCGAGCGGGCGGTGCGGGCGGCGAGGGCGGCTCGGCACGCCAACGCTCCGGGGACCGGGAACCCCCACTGCTCCACTTCTGGGAATAAATTAAACAAATATAAAAACATAAGTAATAGAAACTAACAGATGTAGGCTAACCGTTTAACTGAGTCCTCACCTACGGCTTACAAAGGCACGTAGGTAGGATGAAAAAGACTACAGAGAGGTGCGGGCGGCGAACGCTATTAGCGTAATCTACGAAAGATGACCGTCCAAAGAGATGATTATGATAATGATTAGTTTTAAGCAAAAACAAAACACGTTACATATTAAAAATTAAGATGTGTAATTGATTTATAGAAGCAGGCGTTACTTTGCGGAATTCCAATTTACAAGCACTATAACAGAACTACCTTGCTATAATCCGCACGGGTTAAGCGAATACATGCAAAGCTTATGTGTATGAAGCAGACAAAATCTAACAGATGTAGGCTAACTGTTTAACTGAGTCCTCGACTACGGGTTACAAGGGCGCTTAGGTAGGATGAAAAAGACTACAGAGAGGTGCGGGCGGCGAACGCTATTAGCGTAATGTACGAAAGATGACCGTCCAAAGAGATGATAATGATTAGTTTTAAGCAAAAACAAAACACGTTACATATTAAAAATTAAGTTGTGTAATTGATTTATAGAAGCAGGCGTTACTTTGCGGAATTCCATATTCGCTTAACCCATGCGGATTATAGCAAGGTAGTTCTGTCATAGTGCCTGAAAGTTGTGTAAATTAAACAAAAATTGTTACAAGCCATACCTCGCTATCTTTATTACTGGTCGGGCCGTTTTTCTTCACGGGCTCGTCGAAACCACGGAGCTCGATCGTTTCCAATTGAGATGTCGGCCCTCCGCTAAACCTAAGTTAGATTTAAAACATTAATAATTTTAGTAATTTTATTGAACATTGTATTAAGTTTTTCAAAATGCTACCTTGACAATGTTGTTTTTTATCATGTTGTTTTGACTGACCCGTTGGCATAGTGGATAGTACCACTTCGAAAAAATATATATTTTTAATTGATTCTGGTTCGTGAATAGATCCACCATCCACCTGATAGTTATAAGTTTATCCATTCATTACAGGACACTTTGAGTAATATAACTAAAATTAATAAATGAATTATTTTTTGTAAAATAAGCAGATGAATGAAGATACTACTAATTTATAAGGCCGCTACTTGACTTTTTTTTACTCACCATTCTGGTTCATCTTCCTTATCGTACCGTCGTTGTGAGTAGCGACCAGATCTACGATTATCCTCTCTATAACAATACAAATAAAATATATTCTCTTTACCAGGGGAAAGACTTCTATGAAAAAAGCTAAAAAAAAAGAAATTAAAAAAAAACTGAAATAATATTAGGTCCTTACATATGAAATTGGCGTTTTGTCGTACTGGCCACTTTGATCTCAAATATTACCTTTATGGTTAGGAATTCCAAATTCAAATTCATACAGCTATTTACTCATGCATTTGTGTTTCAAACCCCCTAATTCATTTGTTTTTTCTTCTTTTGTTTTTTTCTTTGTGTCACTCTGTTTACAAAATGGAAAACATGAAATATCGCGTTATTTACGAGTATGAGTTCCACCGTGGCACCAGTGCTGCAGAAACGGCTCGAAGGATTAATGATGTGTATGGTGA
Source organism: Morpho deidamia (assembly GCA_947086505.1). Taxonomy (NCBI): domain Eukaryota; kingdom Metazoa; phylum Arthropoda; class Insecta; order Lepidoptera; family Nymphalidae; genus Morpho; species Morpho deidamia. Next base: position 16,066,246 of record CAMTZC010000021.1, on the reverse strand, counting down.
CGGTGTCGCAAAAGAAAACACAGTGCGTTTTTGGTTCCAACGTTTTCGTTCTGGAAATTTCGACCTGCAGAACAAGCCTCGTGGACGGCCGGAGACCAAAGTTGATAATGAAGAATTGAAGGCTATTGTGGAAGCGGATCCATCGCAAACCACGTCCGAGCTAGCTGCAGGCTCCGGTGTTAGTGATAAAACTATTCTAATCCACTTGAAGCAAATTGGGAAGGTGAAAAAGCTTGAAAGGTGGGTACCTCATGAATTGAGTGAAGCAAACCGACAAACGCGCGTCGACTGCTGCGTTACGTTACTCAACCGGCACAATAATGAAGGAATTTTAAATCGAATCATTACCTGTGATGAAAAGTGGATCCTCTACGATAATCGGAAGCGCTCATCGCAATGGCTGAACCCTGGCGAACCAGCCAAATCCTGCCCTAAGCGAAAATTGACTAAAAAAAAGTTGCTTGTGAGTGTTTGGTGGACTAGTGCCGGTGTCGTTCACTACAGCTTTCTTAAATCTGGCCAGACGATTACGGCAGTTATCTATTGTCAGCAACTGCAAACCATGATGGAAAAGCTAGCTGCTAAACAACCGAGGCTGGTCAATCGCTCTAGGCCACTGCTGCTTCAGGACAACGCTAGACCACACACTGCAAACAGACGGCTACCAAATCAGAGGAGCTTCAATTAGAATGTCTTAGACATCCACCGTACTCTCCGGACCTTGCTCCAACAGATTACCATTTTTTTCGTAATTTGGATAACTACTTGCAAGGAAAAAAATTCAACTCCGATGGGGCAGTCCAAACCGCCTTCAAAGATTTTATTGATTCCCACCCGAATGGTTTTTTTAGTAAGGGGATCAATGAACTACCTATGAGATGGCAAAAGTGCATACATAGCAATGGTACATACTTTGATTAATTCGATATATTTCATTAAAAAAAAAACGACTTTATGTTCCTCCCAAGGAAAACGCCAATTTCATATGTAAGGACCTAATAAATAAAATTATACCTCAACGAAGTCCATTACCATTAGTTAGTAGTTACAACTATACACTTCTGCTACACACGAAACACTCCCACATACACACACATGAGTGAGGACTCATATACACACGCACACACACCACACACACGCACAAACACGCGCGCGCGCAAGTCACATCGTTGTTGCAGCTTTCCTATATATTTTATTAATTCTGTTAAGCAAAAGTTAGATTTAAAATGTAAAATTATATAACCAGTTTGGCTTAGGGCCGATTTTTCAATCGCCAGGTAAAACGTTAAATAACTACTTGACGAATAAAGTTATCCGATCCTATATTCCGAGGAATAAACAAAATGTATTTTTCAATGGTCAAATAAAGAACAAATAGTTATCCGTCAATTCTATTGGCAGATGCGGTGTTTTAAGCAACTAACTTCGCACTCCAATCCAGATAGTCACCATCAACACACGTTGATGGTGACTATCTTGAACTATACGTAACTAACGTACGTATGTTACGTACGTTAGTTGCGGGCGCATACGTTGAGATTTACGTAGTAATTTGTCCAGTTCAAGCTTGTTACACTGGTTCGGAGACAATACAAATGGTGGTGGTTAGACCAAATAGTAACTATGTTTATGCGTGATGCGTCGTTTTGCGATTTTGTCGTAGATTTTTTGTTCGTTTCCTGCTTCATTTTATTTACATTTTGCCTGTCCTACGCAATCCTGCTGCATTTAGCATATATATTTTTTATTTGCTTTATCGCGGATTATAGTAAAATAATTTTATCATTAACTTTGTATTTGCGTAGCAAATTAAAATTAGAAATATATGAGGCTTATTCAATTAGTATGCAACTTTTTCTATTACAATATAATCATACAATAATACTTTTATAAGAGATGTAGAAACTCAATTGTGCGAGCGAGATAGAAAGGTATCAGATATAAGAGGCAGAATACTAATTTTTGGTAGCAATTTTTTTTTAATTGGTCAAAATTGATCTTGCCTAATCCAAACTACCACATGCATAGACATTATAAGATGACCTCACGTACCTATCACGGGTCTTCTCGTTGTTGAATCGGTCCTCCCTTTCCCTCTTAATGTCAGAGGAGTAGGAGTCTCGGCCGAACGAACGGCGTTCGAATCTGTTAACGAGAATTTGTTTATTAAGAATCTGTCCGTCTGTAACAGACCTTATATGGTCAATCTGCTGGAACAATGTGGATGAAATTCTGTATAATAGTAGGTAATACCAGGATTAGATATAGGAAATAAATATTGAATAATATAATATTCATAGTAAAAATATTATATTAATGAATAATAATACTAAAATCTATACTTGTTATAACAGATTTTTGTACGGTTTTCACCAAAAGATAATGCAATGCTTTAGGTAAATAGTACATATCGGTATTATGTAAATTGTGTTGAAGAGATCGAGCAGTTGTTAAAAACTCGTTTGTTGGGAGCTTTAGTCACGTGCGCTGCATAAACCAGCAGAGTTACGCTAAAGTAATGTACTAGAGAATTGTAGATCTATAAAAGTACTACAAAAAGTCAGCGATTACGGTCCTTCGGATCTACCAGTTGTCCGTCACCCATAACACAAGTATTTTTTTTTCAAATTCAAATTCAAAATATTCTTTATTCAAGTAAACTTGTAAACAAGTGCTTTTGAATCGTCAACTTTACTGCTGGTTCGGAAAGCTGTTCCTACTGAGAAGAGCCAGCAAGAAACTCGGCGGTTGCTCTTTTTAAAATATAAATCTTAAAACTAGTTACATTTATTTATTACTATGAAGACTGAAGAAGTGCACCTATATCCACACATTCTTATCATCTAAGTAATCTTCAACAGTATAGTAGGCTTTCTGTATCAGTCTCTTTTAACGGTGGTTTTAAACTGCTGTAATGGCATGGCCAAAATTGATTTCGGAATTTTATTATAGAATCTTATACCCAAACCCACAAACGATTTACGTACTTTTGCTAGGCGCAAAGCAGGAGTCGCAAGCTTATGTCGGTTCCTACTTTGTCTATTATATACATCACCTATCGTTATACAATTCTTTATATTTTTATGTACAAAAATTACATAGTTTAAAATATACTGTGAAGCAAACGTAAGAATACCTATTTCCTTAAACTTATCTCTAAAGTTCTCTCTATTAAGTTATTACTTTTGGGACAGGCGACCGTGTGTGTAAGTATATTTATTTATATCCCGCTTTCCCAGCTTTTACGTGGGTACGTACCGGTCGCCGTTGGTCCGGCGCTCGTCGCGGTCCCGGTCCCGGTCCCGGTCCCGTGGAGGGCGGTACGGCTCCGCGCGGCTCTCGGGCCACATCTCGCCCTCCTCCCACGCGCCGCTCAGCACTTCGCGCGCCATTATACGCCCGGAGCCGATGCGACGACCCGCTGGAAACGAATTAAACACACGTTACAAGTTTTAATCATAGTTAATGTATAGAAACTGGCAATCCTCCCCCCCCCCAGTCCAGTGCAGCCCAGTGATAAACATTTTAATCATAGTTAATGTATAGAAACTGGCATACCTCCCCCCCCCCCGGTCCAGTGCAGCCCAGTGATAATCATTTTGATCATAGTTAATGTATAGAAACTGGCAATCCTCCCCCCCCAGTCCAGTGCAGCCCAGTGATAATCATTTTAATCATAGTTAATGTATAGACACTGGCAGTCCTCCCCCCCGCCCCTGCAGCCCAGTGATTTATTTATTTATTTATTATTGGGAAATAATAAATAAATCAATCAATCAATAAAATATGTATTATTTTAAGCAAATAAAATATACAGCTTAAGATAATACATATTTTACATAAATCTTAAGTTTTTTATACAGTTTCCACTAAAAGCTAACAACAAAGGAAGAGAACAGTAGTAAATTTTATATAGTAAATGTCGATTTTAACTTTTAAATTTTAATAAAAAATAAAAACAAAGACAATCCGTAAACAAAACATATGAAATTTACAGTTACACAATTTAGAGTGTTATGAAAATTTTAATTTTTAACTTTTAACTTAATACAAAAATAAAATTGCAACGATCACTAGATTTGAAACAAAGAAAAAGTTACAAGTTTTTCTTAACCGGTGAAAAATATTTGTTAAACCCGTTACCAAAACAGTCAATATTGTCATATTTTCTACTATACATAATACATGATCTAGTAATAAAACAGTTTTTACAATAATTAGTTCTACAGAGAGGAGTTGAAAACGTTAAATGTATAAAGTACATTTTAACCTCTTGAGGGTTAAATTGTGATTTGTAGGCAGAACATACAATGTGCGTTAAGTCTTTAGACGCACATCACCTATAATCTACCAAGTAATCTAGGCCACGTTGAAATCACTTACGTATGTAACGTGAATGATGAACACCTGTAACTTCATGTGACGTGAAGAACAGATTATTATAAAGAAAATTAAATGCTCAGAACTTGAAAAAATATTACAGACAAAAAGTTACAAGTTTATTTGAGAAAATTTAATTTCTTTTCTTAACGCCAATTGAAATTATGGTTATTTATATGCATATTGCATATGAAGGGGCCATTGGAAATTTTTAACAGAACAATTACGACTAAGTTAGATATATTAGATTAATTAGAAAGTAGCATTTCACCCTATCCAAAGAATAAGGTCACATTTCCTATGCTTATATATGGGAGATGTGACTTTGTTCTTTCGATAGCATGATTTATATGTTACTAATTACCTTTTAAATATATTTAAAAAAACTTTCCATTATTCTTTATTTGATTATATTAGTTAAAAGAAGACAGCTAATCTTGTATATATTGCACGCTTAGTACTAAAGTGACAATTCAAAATTAGGCTTAATTGAGTTAGATACAATATAATCTTTATTTCAATGCCAAATAAGATCTGTTAAAAAACTAGGGTTTTCTTACACTTCCAAGTTATGGGTCTCATTAACACGAGTTTTATACGCTACGCTTTATTGCAGTTTATCACCATAAAACTTTTTAAATTCGGTCACTTTAATAGTAAGCGTGCGGTATCGGCTTGTGCTATGCAGAGATTATCAAACGAACGAAATAACATATATAACCAGTATAGCGCGTATAACCAGTCTTAATGTTCATACTAAGGCTTGGGTATGATCGCTACTTAAGAATCACACACGTTCGGTGATATGATCAATTGTGATCACGTCGATCGGATGCTAGCGCTATTGCTATTGTGTATACAAAGAAATGTAGTCCTTATATCGTATCAATGCGAATAGGATATAAAGGTTACATTTGTTTGTACTAGCAACCATTTCTCCACTAACACCTGAATAATTCAAAAGCGGATAGCGCTTTTGCGAATCGCTATTGCTGCGACTGTTATAACAAACAAATGTAATTCTTAAATCTTATAAAATACGGTCGATATTTTTAAGTTATACATTCTCAACAAAATTTCTAAGCAATGTATAAACTATCGACGCCTGTTGACATCTGTTTGAACCTAGACGCCGAATGATTTGCTATTTGCGGGACAGACGTCCTATTTAAATATACTATTTAAATAGTTATTTAAATATTAATTAATTATCTTCTATATATTCTATCTATAATTAATTATCAATTTCTATTATTTGATTCAATCATCATTGAACATGAAAAATATACATTTTAAAGTACATATATATTTACGAGAGTCTATCAAACTAAATTATAAATAAATAAACTTGTTTATTGTTTGTTTTTATACGAAACAGTGGCCTTCTATGGATCAATTATCGTAACTGAAAGTATAACTTGTCAAGTCTAGTGGTATCGCCCTCTCGCCCGTCGCGATGGCAGGAACTCGCGAGCCAATATCACATGGTGCTATATGATGTGTGTTTCATATCATGATCATAGGTTGGTGATTCTATCCATGCGTAGTTCATAATAGAGATGGACAGAATCACCAATCACTTAGTGACCATGATATGATTCACTCATCATATAGCATCATCTGCTATTGAATTTTAGATAACTGCTATTGCTATACAAAATTATGGATATTCCATAAAAAAGTAAAATTATTATAACGACAACAATATTTTTCCTTTAGAATTTATTAATATAAATAAGAAGCAATTTTCCAAAAGTCAACCCATTTAATCTCTTTCAACAACTCAACACATAATGACAGCGACAATGCTTTCCTTTTTTTTTACTGACCAATTATATTAAGGAGGTTGTATTTAAAACACGTCGTAACATAATATTACAAAGAAATGTTATCATTATATCATATGTATCGAGGTTATGTGGCACTTTTACGATATTCCAAGTGAATGTATTACCTAGAATTTGATTTAAGATATTGAATTGAAAATGATTTAAGAATTACGTTTGTTTTTAATAACAATAACTTTGTCCAGTGACAGCTGAACAATATAATAGCCGATAGCATTTTTGCTATTTGTTATTTACGCTTTTAGCGATTCAGCGATTACTCGATTAAATGATTGCTTATACAGATAAATGTAGTCCTTATAACCTATACATTGCATACACATATAAGGCCTACATTTATTTGTATATACAATAGCAATCGCAATAGCAGCACGACCACCGTGGTCTACTTTGATCTAGGCATGGGTAGAATCACCAATCACCTAATGATCATGATATGTAACACTCAACATATAGCACCATTTGCTATTGGCTCGCGAGCGCCTGCGATAACGATCACCACATCGTACCACCGATTATAAAAATGGATAATATTATATATAAATAGCGACATCTGTTCGGCAAATATTAAAACATTTGGTGTCTAGGGATCAAACGGATATCAACAGGTGTCGATAGTTTACTACATTGTTTAGAAATTTCGTTGAGAAAGTATAACTTATAATATCGACCATATTGTGAACGAGTTAAGAATTACATCTGTTTGTAATAACAATCCTAGCAATAGCGAATCGCAAATGCGCTATCTGCTTTTGTATTATTAGGTGATAGTGGACAAACGGTTGCTAGTACAAACAAATGTAACATTTATATTCTATACGCATGTATACAATTAAGTAAAGACCTACATTTCTTTGTAAACACAATAGCAATAGCGCTAGCACGCGATCGTCGTGATTACAATTGATCATATCACCGAACACTATATGATTTATAAAAAGCGATCATTCCCATGCTTACTTTGATCATATCACGGTGCGAATATGATTCTCAAATCGCAATCATACCCAGCTTAGTTCTATCTAGACTTGCCTTTACACAAGTTTAGAAATTATCTTAAAACGATGCTACTACATAAAGCTTACTATACAATTGAAGATTATTTGAGTGATAGTAGCATCTTAACTGCAGTCAGCTACGCACCATGCTGCAACGATTAATTTGTAACCATCAATCAAATTCTTCTTCTTTCTCCTACCCTTATCCCAAATTCAAATTCAAATTCAAATTCAAATAAGTCTTTATTCAAATTGGCCTATTACAAGCACTTTTGAATCGTCAAATTAAAATTAAATTGAAGCTACAACTGGTTCGGAAAGGTGCTCTAACCGAGAAGAACCAGCAAGAAACTCGGCGGTCACTCTTTTAAAAAATAAATAGTACAGTTTTGTATTAACTATTGTTAACAAACTTAGATTATAATATCGTCTAGTACATAGCTGGTCGCAATTTAGTTCCAAGCTTTCTTATCATTGACATAGTCTTCAACATTATAGTAAGCTTTATTAATGAGAGTCTCTTTAATTGCTTTTTTGAACTTGTGTAAAGGCAAGTCCAAAATTGATTGAGGAATTTTATTATAAAAAAGTATACCGAAGCCCACAAACGATCTACGTACTTTCTGAAGCCTTAGCCTTGGTATTATTAATTTATTTCGGTTCCTAGTTTGCCTATTACTAATATCGCTTTTTTTATTAAAAAGATGTATATTTTGTTTCACAAACACTATATTATTATAAATGTATTGTGAAGCTACAGTAAGAATACCTATTTCTTTAAATTTATCACGAAGCGAGTCACGTGGTTTCATATTATAAATCGCACAAACAGCTCGCTTTTGTAAAACAAATATTTTTTGGATATCAGCTGCTTTACCCCATAGCAAGATACCGTATGCCATGATGCTATGAAAATAAGAAAAATAGACAAGTCTTGCTGTTTCAATATCAGCTAATTGCCTAATCTTCCTAATGGCATAAGCAGCGGAGCCAAGTTTACCACAAAGATTCGTTATATGGGGTCCCCATTGCAGCTTTACATCCAAGGTAACTCCCAGAAAAACAGCTAATTCTTCTGTTTTTACTACTTCATTATTAATTTTTACTGTATGTACTAATTTTTCAGCATTAGGCAATGCGAATTCTAAACACTTAGTCTTATTTGTATTTAATATCAAATTATTTATTGCAAACCAACGCGATACCTGTGACAAGGCCCTGTTCACATCGTCAACTTTCGTTTTTGTTTTGTCAATCTTAAATAATAATGATGTGTCATCTGCGAAATGTACTACGTCACAAATATTGTTAACATAAAATGGCAAATCATTTATATATATTAAAAACAGGAAGGGACCGAGAATAGAGCCTTGGGGCACACCCATTTTCGTGATTGAATTTCTTGCTGGTTCTTCTCGGTAGGAGCAAACTTCCGAATCATCGGTGACTTCTTGAAAACATTGACGATTCAAAAGTACTGTAAACAGTCTACTTGAATAAAGAATATTTTGAGTTTGAGTTTGAGTTTGAGTTCGAGTTCGTACCTTGTTCAGTCTTGGGCGGTATCGGCTGCGCGGCGGACAGCGGCGAGTCGGGCCGCGTGCGCGCCACGTGCGGCGGAGGCGCGGCGGCCGCGGGCGCGCCGCACCCCGACGTGAACGAGCGCCGCTGCGGCGAGAGCACTATGCCGCCCGCGCTCGGCTCGCTCTCCTTGCGCACGCGCTCGCGAGGGTCCGCCGAGCGACGCTCGCGACCGTACACCCCCTGTAACGTCACTCCGTTTTTAAAGCTTCAATTCTTTCTTTTTTTTTTCGGACATAATACAAAAGTAATAATAAAATTATTTTGCTACAATCCGCGATACAGTAAATAGCAAATATATATAGTGTTAAATGTATGGAGGACTATCCCTATTTTCATACCCGATACGTGCAGGATTCGTAAAAACACAAAGCTTTGCGATTTTGTCGTATAGTCTATCCCCTGATGATGCTTCGGTTGCGGGGCGAAACGATTGTTGAGTTTGTGCTTGTGTATTGTGGTGGCAGAGGTGGATGTTTGTGCATGTGTTTTTACGAATCCTGCACGTATCGGGTATGAAAATACGGATAGTCCACTATACATTTAACATTATATATATTTTTTTATTTACTGTACCGCAGATTATAGCAAAATAATTTTATTATTACTTTTGTAAGCATAAGAATTTTAGAAAATCTAAGGTGGGCTTGGTACAAAAAAGGTTGGAAGAATCTAAACAGTTATCCGGAGGAGATTACTGTTTAGCGTTAGTTATAAATATAAAATATATAAATATATGGGACACTTACACACACAGTCGTCCATCCCCAAAGTAAGTAACTTAATACTTGTGTTATGGGTGACGGACAACTGGTAAATATATACATATATAGTTTTAAATACATATATACACCCAGACTCGAAGAACCAACAAATTCTAAATGGAAAATGTTGGTTCTCGTCGGGAATCGAACCCGCGACCCACGGAGCCGAAGACAGAGTCACTGCCAACTGCGCCAACGGGCCAGTAAGTAAGTTATATACACGAGATTAACTCATTTAAAGATATTAGGTAATTTTTTCTTTGGTTACATATACATTATTATTTAAAAAAAAGTGTAATGGATAACCTATCTGAGATATCTCAGAGTTCTCTCCCAGTTGACTTTGTTTAGTGAGACAATTTATAGAAATGCAATATCGATACGAATAAATATCAAAATTATGTTGAAAATTGAAGATAAAATAAAAAAATTGATTAAATATTAATTCACTTGAAATTGTATATACAGCGATGGAACCATAAAATTTGTTCCTGGTCGGATGAATTTCAAAATCTTTATCAACATAGATAGTGACAACCAAAAACCTATTGTTGCTAAGTTTGAAATTCCTATAGAACTTTCATCATATTATCTATATTAATCTATTTAAAAAAGGCTAATACACAAAGCCCACTATACTATTGAGGATTACTTAGATAAGAATGCGTGGACATAGCTACTCTTGAACCGTGTACAAGACAGTAATGACTAAACGTAACTAGTAATAAGAATTATACTTTGAACAGAGCAACTGCCGAGTTTCCTGTTAGCTCTTGTCGGTAGGATCAGTTTTCCGAACCAGCAGTAGAGTTGACGATGCAAAAGCACTTGTTTACTTGAATAAAGAATATTTGGAATTTGAATTATAGCTTCCTAAATATTCTCAAAAGCTGTGATAGCCCAGAGGTAAGACCATGGACCCTTCGTTGGAATCAACGGTTCGAACCCTGTGCAGGTAAAACCTAATCCATTTTTGTTATTGATCACACGTTTTCAGTGAAACCTGCATATTTCTAGAGTATTCTGGGGATATGTGTAACCTACCAATCAGCATGGTGGGTCTTAGTCCCAACTCTTATCTCCAAAAACGGAGAGATGAAGCCCACGACAAACAACGGAATAAATAACTTTACTTTTTGAAACATTGGACAATAAAATTTGATAATCAGAAACTTTTTTTTTTCATTTTTAACTTTAAGCTGTCTTACTGAACTCAAATACAAAATGGCCAAAAAAAACATTATTTTTTAAATTACCTTATGATTTTCTACGGGTGCGTCTCCTTTACCTCCTTTATCTTCTTCGTTAGGTGACTCGGAACGTTTCTTGAGCACTCTGTAACGCGTTAGATAATGTCATTTGTATGCAAAAATAATTAAATAAAGTATAGTACGCGGCAATAAATAATGCACCTTTTTTCTCAGAGAAAATAAGTTACATATTTTTGTTATTTATTTATTTAATATGTAATTATTTACCACCCGAGATCTATTCTAGTCACCTTGTTACCGAGGTGTCGTAAAATACGACTAAGGTAAGTTGACGTCAGGCAGGCGGCCGGTCGTAAAATACGTAGCCAAATCATGTGACAACATGTTCGTAACATGTTGTGCCGACCGCACTTAGAGTGGGATAAGGGCGGGGGGGTGATGATGATTTATTTATTTAATTTTTACTATCAGATACAGGATCCATATTGTTAATAACATTATTTCTTACACACTATGTAATAAAATATATTCCAAATTCAAATTTAACAAAACCAAAAGTTATTAACTAAATATTGACTGACAACTAAAAAATCCAACAAGATAAAAAAAAATACTCGAAAGTTAAATAAGTGGGATAAGAGCAGGAGGATGATGATGATGAGGTATGCCCTGTTACTTTATTATATAGGTACTCACAAAGCCATAGTCTCGTTTCCGGCGAACGCGTTCTCAAGACCACGCTTGACGAGGGGCGAGTTCTTGAGACGCATGAGCTCTTCCTTGGTGTACGTGAGGGTACGACGGATTGGTCCCACCGCCAACACCGCAGGGTCGCCACTGCCACCGGAACCGCCGCTCTCATCGTGACCTGCAACAGAACAAAATCGATAAATTTTTATGCAATAATTATTATACTTAAGTCATATAGGAGGTGTCGTAAAAGGTAACTAAGGTAAATCGACCCGCCGTGTGGTATTCGGCTGCATAGAATAGACCGCCCTCATTTCTTACTCAAGTGTCGTCGTAAAAGGCAACTAAGGTAAGTCGACCCGCCGTGTGGTATCCGGCTGAGTAGAATAGACCACCCACATTTCTTACCCAGGTGTCGTCGTAAAAGGCAACTAAGGTAAGGCGACCCGCCGTATGGTATCCGGCTGAGTAGAATAGACCACCCTCATTTCTTACCGAGGTGTCACGAAAGATGACTAAGGTAAGTCGACCCGCCGTGTGGTATCCGGTTAAGTAGAATAGACCACCCTTTCTTACTGGGGGGTTGTAAAATACGACTAAGGTAAGTTGACGTCAGGCAGGCGGCCGGTCGTAAAATACGTAGCAAAATCACTTGACAAAATGTTTGTAACATGTTGTGCCGACCCCACTTACAGTGGGATAAGGGCAGCAGGATGATGATTTAGTTAAGCACCTAAACCTATGGGGTATAGAAAGTTACTTACTCCACGACACTCGCTTCACTCGCTTCGTGGGAGGTCCGGCGCGTATCTTCGGAGGCAGCTGAGAAGGCACCTTACGCAAGGCGCTTTGATATCGCAACAGAAACGCGTGGACGGCACATTTGACTGGCGAAATAACTCTCTCTCCCGATACACAACTCAGAGATGCTAATTTCTTAGCACGACGTCTAGAAGCACGAGTGCCGGCCCTGCGTTGCCTCTTGCGACCCGTCTTAGCCACTTCTACTTGAATCTCCTTACTAACCATCTCGAGTCCGCGGATACGTGTCACGCGGCACAACAAAATGGCGTCAACCAACTAAATACCTAACACTTAAGAACTAAACTTAAATCGATACCGTAATTAAAATAAATAATTATTTATAATAAATAAAGTTACACACAAAAATTAGTACAATACACTACACTACAATACACTTAAACTAAAAAACTAAAATTGTCATAGAGACTATCACGCGATCGTACATGTAAAACAAAACAAACTACCAGCGTCTGTATTTTATTACGACTTCTCGTAAAACTATTTACGCGGTAAGATGGAAATTTAAAAGGTAAAGTAGGGAAAAACTATAAGTATTCCGGAACACTATCGCAGCGCACGCAAATGTCTCAACGACTGAGGTCATAGAGGACGCGGTTAACCGTTTTTAACTTCAAGAATATCTACCGTCTAATACGTTTTATCAAACGAATGCATATCGTTAACTGTTAAGCCGGCCGCATACACTTTTTAAATTTCAACACTATATATGTTTGTGAGACAAAATATACATCTTTTTAATAAAAAAAAGGGATTTTTGAATTTAAACTATCGTGAGTGGTATTCATTATTAATGTTGAGAGACCGGCTATACTCACGTCTTATTTTACGTTCAGGGAACAGGTTGCAGGGAACGGGATCAGTTCCCGCCGCGATAACACCGCGTAAAGAGCTCATGAATAAGAGCCCCGTATGGGCTTGAAACTAGTCGGGCTCATCCCATAAAATAAGACGTGAGTATAGCCGGTCTCTCAACATTAATAATAAAAAAGGGATATTAGTAATAGGCAAACTAGGAACCGAATTAAATTAATTTGTGTTCGTAGATTTTTGTGGGTTTCGGAATACATTTTAATAAAATTAAAAAATTACAAAAATTACAAAAATAACAAATAAAATTCCTCAATCTATTTTGGACTTGCGATTACACAAGTTCAAAAAAGCAATTAAAGAGACACTTATTCATAAAGCTTATTATACTGTTGAGGACTATGTTAATGATAAGAAAGCTTGGAATTAAATTGCGACCAAAAGTACACTCGATGTATCGCGGATTATAGCAAAATACTTTTTTAACTAATTTTATTATTACTTTTGTATTATGGATCAGCGCAAAGTAACGCCTAATTCTATAAATTGCGACCAGTTACGCACTAGATTATTTTGTAATTTTTTTTCTTTGTTAATATTTGCAAATACAATATTGAAATATTTATTTTTGAAAAGAGTGACCGCCGAGTTTCGGGCTGGTTCTTCTCGGTTAGAACACCTTCATTTTCATTTTAATTTGACGATTCAAAAGTGCTTGCAAAGGCCAATTTAAATAAAGAATCATTTGAATTTGAATTTATATGATTATTGATTAAATTACTTTCTAACAACGCATTAATATGAAATACTAGAGAGTTAGCATATTCAAACTTTGGATTGATTTTAGTTATCATTAACAATATTAATTATTCGTTGTATTGAAGTTATTTCAAGTTAATTAAGGTGTTATAATTCATATAAGGTTGTATTTTCGTGTCTTATGATTCTAAATAATCATTTTTTTAACCACTACCCAGGTACGAACATAAATAATATTTCCTTATTAACATATGAAACCCACATTTTTGTACTAGGAATCGAAATTTTTCCTCAAACGGAAAACTAATGGTAGGAAAGCATAATCAAAAAATACCTTATACGTACCTTGCACTATTTATATATAATGATGACTTGAAATTACCCGTAAATTAAACGTAATTAAGATGGACTCACTGAGATGCTAGAATTATTAGTGATTGGGATTATAAAGAATCGTGTGTATTAGAGCAGAGTAAAAGTCGAATACCTAATAAAATTATTATATCTTTTCTTGTTGTTTATAAAACTCCGCTTTATAACGCTTACTTAAATAAAATATATAAATATATGGGACATTTACATACAAGGTCGTCAGTCCCCAAAGTATGTAACTTATTACTTGTGATTTGGGTGACAAACACCTGGTTAAAATATAATTTATAAATTTAAGTGTTACTTTGCGGAGATCGATAATACAAAATAATTTTATTATTACTTTGGGTAAAAATATACTTATATAATTTTAAATAAATATATATAAAAAAAAATATATTTTTCTTTATATATATTTAAATACACATATACCCAGACAGAAAATGTGTGCCCTCGGTGGGAATCGAATCCGTGTGCTACGGAACTGAAGGCAGGATCTCTGTCAACTGCGCCAAAGAGCCCGTCATAATGTTAACGTATAGAATAATTCCACATAAGACAGTGTGTCTGGCCGGCCTTATTAGAGTCGTTAATAATTTTGTTCAAATACCCTGCACTTTAATACAATTCCGTACAAAGCTTCTGAACTATGAATCATACAATTGAGAGTTGAAAAAATATATGACTACTATTATTTGCAAATATAACGAATCTGTATTGAGTGAGGAAATAAATTATGTATGATATAAGTGAAAACTTGACAAATATGAAATAAATGCATCTCTCACATTTATATCGACTCTAGATTCCAAATAATGATAAATTGTTAGAATTATTCGCGTACTGTGTATGTAATATATGGTCAAGATTATTTTACGTATTTTTTACAAGACTTAAGTTTGTTTTAAAATAGTAAAGTTTAAATAGTAAAAAAAAGCTTTTATTCAACTTTTATTTTATTATTTTATTTCATATATGTATGTGAAGATGAAATCTTACAAGTTAAATTTGACCCACCTCCTGGTGTCCGATTTAGCTGAATTTTTATATATTGGTCCCGAAGACAGTGCGTGTTTATGATAAACATGACCTGATGCTGCTGCCAGGATTGACTTCAGACGAGGGCACTGCTCAAGGGTTAACGGTACGGAAGTAAAACTTTGTAAACAGCTTTTTTTAACCTTACTTGTTCTCATATCGTTTTACATAATACTTAATCATGTAAATTATAGTATTTACTTTCTGAGCCTCCCGGTTACGCCCGCGTTGCTAAGCTTGCGTAAAAATAAAGATCTTCACCTATAAGTACTTAAAGACAAAAATGTATCTATCCGTAATAAAAGTAAGCCAATCTTTTATTACCTGCTTTTTTTTACCCTGCCTTCAGCTGCGCGGTTGCGGGTTCGAATTCCGCCGAAAAAAAATGAAATAAATGTATGGGTATAGATAGCATGGATATGTGTTAAATTAATATTTAAGTAACTGGGTGAGTAAAAATTATTTTATTTGACTAAACAAAAAACTTTAATGGAAATATAATAAGAGTAAGCAACTCATTCTTTAGTCGCTGTATTCGCTGCTACAAAATATTCCGAAATAGACCCGTTCACAGAAAGGTTTAAATTAAGTGTAAGAGAATTGAAAATTATTTGGTTCATTTGATCATATTGATCCTTGACGATTCAAAAGTGCTTTTTTGAATAAAGATAATTTTGATTTGATTTGATAAAAAACAAATTTGCAACAAAAACAAGATTTTAACTAAATTTGAATTTACAAATCATTACTATTTTATTCCTACTTTTATTTGTAATCCTTCATTTTTTTTTCAGATTACAAAATTATACAACAAATAATTTGGAATATGAAGAAAAAAAAACGCACATGGAGGTTATATCGTAATTATATCGAAGTTTTTTACACAATAACCACATACAAAATTTGTATACGGAAAAAGAACACTCTTTAATTTGTAACGTTATTTTTAGCCAGCGCAGTTTATTTATTATTCTATTTGCCGCAGATAACAAATATTGGAAAGTCGAAATTAAATGCATAAAGGTAGGAATTAAATCGAGGTTTCTCACTCAGTTAAGTAGTTCCAAATTTAAATACATACTTTCTTTTAATTTATAACTTTAACAAGCAATATAACAGAACTAACTACTTTGCTATAATCCGCACAATCTGCAAAATCAATCTGCAACAAACTGCAAAATCTACGCACCTTATACATGCAGGACCAAAATACATAAGGTGCGTAGATTTTGCCTGCTTCATACACATTGGCTTTGCATGCATTCACTTAACCCGTGCGGATTATAGCAAAGTAGTTAGTTCTGTTATATTGCTTGTAATATGGAATTCCGCAAAGTAACGCCTGCTTCTATAAATCATATAAATTTATAACTTTATTTGGATTCAGAACAGTTTTTTTGCAGCACAATACAATAACAACTAAAATAAACAATTTGAATTTTGGAATAATATATTTTTATCCTTAAGATTCACATACTTTTGACTAGTCGTAGACATGTTATACTAACAATTGCAGAGGCATACATATAACCTATTAATACAATAGACAATATTACATTGATTGCGACATTTGGATATACCTGTATAATAAATATGCTAGGGTAACCCTCCTTTGACCTTCATTCTCTGCACCCCATGCAAAGGGGTTTCTATTCAATTAGACCTATATAACCATATATTGTATAAACTTGTACAATACACAATCTTTATAGGGCATCTATTCTATAGAAAATATAGAAAGAGTGAACATATTTTGCATTCACCCTAGAAGATTCTTTTGTCAGTTGCATTCTTTACTTTACTATTGCGAATCTTTTTCTTTTTTTTTTTCATCGTTCTCTAATTATTCAATCTTTTCATAATCATGTATATTTTTATGCACAAAACTGCTGTTATAACAAACATAAAATGGCAATGCTATTATAATAACTAATAGTATTACTTTAATATCAGAATACAATATTTAGTACATGTAATTTCAATATATTATATCAATATTCAATATCTATTTCTATTAAAAAGGGGGTCACTAAATATTCTGATATTTATATACATGTATAATCATTTTTTCCACGTATACATAGTAAAGCAAGCTGTGATAGCCTAGCAGCCTGAGACCGTACGACTCTCTAGAGAAGACATAGGTTCAAACCCCGGGCATGCACCAATGAGATTTTCTATTAAAACTTATGTGTCTAATTGATAATTGCAATTGATCACACGCTTTTCGGTGAAGGAAAACATTGTGAGGAAACCTGCATATCTCTAGAGTATTCTATTGATATGTGTAACCTACCAATCCGCATTTGGAGCAGAGTGGTAGGTCTTAGCTCCAATCCTTCTCTCCAATAACAGAGACAGGAGGACTTAGTCCAGCAGTGGGCATAGTAACAGGCTGTCACTTTACTTTTTTTTTATACATAGCAAATAGTGAAATTAATAGTATCAGTATAGTCTTTTTTATTGATCTTACAGATAAAAGCACAAAACTTAAATAGCTATTAGAATTTGTTTCAATGTGAAAAAAACATTCTATAATTCCTACAGTAAAAATGCTCATGCTTTATTGTATTCTTCTCAGTGAGGATTATATTTTAAAAATTTATTTATATATATTATTATTTTTAAAAAATTGCTATATTTTGAAATTAATATTAAAACAACCTAGTTAAGTCTAGTAACCTACTAGAGTCTAAGTCATAAATAAAGAAAATTTTGAACTTCATTATAACTTACCAAAATATACTTCAACTTATTTTTATAGATATAAAATCTGAATTTCAGAAATGGCTACAATGGCTGCAATTTTAATGAAACTTCATTTCAGGGGTGATAAATCAATCAATCTAGCTAGGTGTTTTTTTTAAAGTTGTTTTACCCTGTTTCAAGCATTAAAAAACTGCTTAAATATAAATTGTATTTGGCTGTCTTTCTTTAAATTGTAATAGCTCAGTGCGGAATGACCCGACTAAGAAATACTACCCTAGATCCCAAATCCCACATATCACCTTCTTTCTTTCGTTTTTTTTGTTTTTTTTTAATCTTAAAAAAAATACCAAGCTATGTCATGTACTCAATAAATAATATAGCAATTGGAGGCTAATTACTCTGGCTTCCTTTTATTGACAATCCTAAATAACAAATAATATAATTTCTCTTAGAGGCATTTAAACAATTTTTCAGAGACACCATGGAAAAATTATAAATGCTTTTCTTTTTGATGAATTTTACAAATTAAAGTATATTTTAATGATGAAGAGGAAGATGTTGTTTGAAAGCATTAATAATGCTTACAATAACAAATAAAAACTCTTAAATAACAGTACATTGAATTAACTTGTAGGATTGGAACAAGGTCTTATAATGAAGAAATATAGTATTTTTTAAATTTCCTTTTGTTGTGATAGACGGCAATCGCGCCTGATAGAAAGTTTTCAATTAACCTAGTTTTTGTTGAGCTAATACAAATGCTTATAGGATTCAAATGTTTATTACTTAAACTGGATCTCATATCTTGTTTGTATACAAACTATAAGTATTTAATGTAACAAACTTAAAACTATTTACTGCCTGCGATTAAGTTACCGATAGTTTTAAAGTAAATTAGGACGGTGGAATGGAAAGCTAGTGCCAAATCTAGGTACGTCAAATATTTTAAAAGTAATAAAAAATGTGCAGGTAGGTTCAGAGATAATATCGGAACGTCTGGTAATATACATACCTGATTGGTTTGAGCCATTAGTCTGATTATTGTCCGTTGGTTTCTCCCTCAATGAAGCCAATAAATTCACAGCTGACATAGCTTGCTATCACACACAATTTCTCAGTCTTCGTTCAATATATTAACTCTACTAAAATTCTAAAATAACTATACAATATTTACAAAAGTTTTCAGGAAATTTTCTATCAACTAGGTATTGTTTATATCACAGACTTTTCGTTTTTCACTAGACAATACGGATAAAAACTTCCACGCACGAAAATACTATCAATATTTACAAGGTTCTAGGTATAATAAATTTATTTACACTTTAAAAACTAACATTTACAAGCTACTTTTAACAATAACGCTCTGGCGGTCACAAGATGTTCATAACTAAAAGAATTTATCAATTTCAGATGCAAAAATATATAAAACGGCCGCCATATGCCATAAGGCCTGTGTTATCCGACAAATTAAAAACATACCACAAATGTTTGTTGTCTATAAAATTCAATGTATTTTGAATTTGTCTGCACTATATCCAGTTGCCATTGTATATTTTTTTTACTGTACTTAAACGGCATTCTGTTCTATATCCTGACTGTACGTTGGGTACATTTTATGTTGTATTATTAATAATAATATTACTGTAATATAACTGTAATATTAATTTTATATTTTTTTTTATTCTAATTAGTTTATTAAATAAAGTTTTGTAGATTAATAATTAATAAGTGCACAGCCAGCCATAAAATGATAAAACTTAAATTTATTCTTAAAAGATTGCTCTCCCCTGCTAAAAAGCATAATTATAGGTATTAAATAATATAATCTTCAATCGTAAACAACAAATAGACCTTCTGTCAATGGCTATAGTTTAAAAATAATGTATAATAATATTACTTTATCTGTAATGACTGATAACATGGCGCTAGTGCAACTTTTGTAGACGTAAAACTCTGTGATTATTTGTCCGTGCGAAAACTTATGAACTATACATTTTTATAGTAGTTTTTAGTTTAAAGCTCATGTGGTTTTGCTGTTGATGCTACTGTGAAATGAGAGTGAATACGGTTTTGTAATTTGTATTTGTGCAGGTACAATATTTTGAAAATGTCTATAAAATGGACTGGAAATCAAAGTGAAACTGGTATATTACGAAAAAGTGAATGTAAAGAGAAGAAAGAAGAATTATTCGTGTTCGGCTATTCGTGCAAACTGTTCAGGGATGATGATAAAGCCCTGCACATTGACCAAGGCAAACACCTCATTCCGTGGATGGGGGATGAAACGTTGAAAATCGACAGGTTCGATCCGTTTTTTACTATAAGACTGTTAACTGTGACGCTAAAAAGTTTTTAAAAGTATAGCAAATAATGAGAGAATGTTAATTTTTTTGGAAGATACTAAGTATTTCGCAGAGCATATGTGTTGACACTGACTGCAAGGGGCTACAGACGCTGTGCTAGCGGTTGCCGCGTCGTGTATTGTTATGGTGACTCCCTACGGTGGTATGTATAACGCTAAGGTACTATTGCGTACGTTCAATATATTTGTGTGTCTTTGAAATTCGTTCTTCATCAAAAGTGACTGATCTGCAAATATTTCTGATCGTCTCATTTCGTACATACTATGTAATGAATATTCTTCTTCCAATATACTGTAAGATAGTCCATTTATAGTTCTACATATTTGAAGATGATAAAGTCTTCTAAATCATTTAATTAATAAAGAATATAAACCAATATGGTATATGGCCTGATTAATAATTGAATGTTGAAATATTTTGACACTTAAATATTGATATTAAATTAAATTAGTACACACCAATTAGGCGTTAATGTAACTGAAGTGTTTATTTTTTTAGATATGATGCAAGAGGGGCACTGCATGATCTGTCTGCATTGGAAGCCCCACCCGGAGGCTTTGACTGGAGAGTGGAGCTTACCAGAACTGAGCTGGATGTAGAACAGCTTTGTGATGAGGAGAGGTACAGAGCACTCCATACTGATGAAGATGAAGAAGAAATGTATAAAGGTATTTTTTATAAGACTTTTGAAACCTGGATGACATATTGTTGTTAACTTCTTGATTACGTTTAGGTGTTGGATTGAGTGAATCCTGGACAGGGTCAATAAAAGCACATTAAAAGTTAGAGAGTACATTGATATTTAATTCTTGCTCTTGCTTGCTGAAGAATTTCAGGATGATTTTAGCAGTGAGATTTTTAACCTCCATTAAGAGTAAATAATACCCAGAGAGAGTCGATTATGAATCATTGGGGTTCCTTAAAAAGTAAAAATATCTTTATTTTGTTGCTGCAGGTTTGATCATCGTATGGACTGTAATAACTGTACCCATTGATACTTGTGATACTTTTGTTGTGTGATACTTTTAGTGAAGCTTTAGAGCTAGTTAATGTAATAATATTTGCATGCTACCTTCTATACATCTTAATCATAACAGGATTCTACCTTTTTTTTGTAGAAGAAGAGCTGAAGCGTCTCCATGCAGCTGGCTATGGCCAGGTCGGATTTAACTATGATGCACCAACAGAGGCAACACCTGAAGCACCCATTGAAATTGAAGAACCTTTTGAGCCGAATCAAGCACTTAAAGACATCTTGCCCACTAATATAATTTTTGTGAGTATATACAATGTTACTAGTAATTTAAAAAGTATTTTATTCCGTTATAAATCTCTCTTGGATTCTCATTTACTACATTCAGAGATGGTGAAAAATATAAGTGAAAATATTAACTATATGGGACAATTACACACACACAGTTGTCCGACCCTCAACTTAGTATTTTGAAACATATGTTAGGGTGACACACAACTCATAAATCGATACATTTATTTAATAAATACCAAAGAACCAACAAATTGTTATTAGCAAATGTTAGCTATCGATAAGAATTGAAGCTGTCAAAGCTTCTGCCTCACAGCTGATAACAAGGTCACTGGTACATACACAACCAGGCCAGTCGAATGCCAATGAGGTTTTGCAGTTCATGCAGAATGAAAATTTACAACTCACAGTGTTGCAATATTGTAGACAATGAATGATTATTGACAATTATGTTAATGGCATCTCCGTACTTGAAAAACAAAGCATTGATAGAGTAACTAGGTTGATAAATAACCTCAAATGCTACTTGATAGATACAGTCGATCTCTTTATCCTAGAGATTTTTCCACATTGTTTAACATAATAAAGTTTATTTGTGAATTTCTTAATAAGTATAATTATTTTTGTTTGCAGCCTGATACTCTAAAACAAAATGCAATTATAGAGAAGACTGCTAATTTTATTGCTCATCAAGGCACACAAATGGAGATTCTCATCAAAGCGAAGCAACATGACAATCCACAGTTCAAATTCCTCAACAAAGATTGTCCATTACACACATATTATACTTCACTTACTGCGCTTGTGAAGGCTGGCAAGTGGCCAGAGAAGAAAATGGAACCAGTGGAGGGTATGAATGTGCTTTATATTACTGATTTGATAAAAAAAACTATAAATTGGGTGATATCGCTATATTACCAATATAATATTTATATATTATATTGATAATCTTGATACTTATGTGAAAATGCCATGCATAGAAGTATGCTGGGTATATCTGATATAATAAGAACCTCCACTATAAAAAAATATACTAAAACTAAGGATGTAATTGGCACCATCAGAAAGTTGAAATAGAAATAGGCTGGCCATACAATAAGAGGAGATGAAATGTGGTTAAAAAATTAATGTTCTGGTGTATAAGACATCACAAAAGAAAGACACCCAGATGTGTATGACTTTTGGCTGTGCCAGTGCCAAATTGAACTAGAGTTACTGAAAATAGAAGGAACTGGTCACAGTTGGAGGAGGCCTTTGTCCATAGACAGACATAAGTATTAAAAAAAAAACATTCTTATTTTAAACCAAAGTCTCTAACAAATTTTTGAATAAAGGCTTAAATAAACAAAATAATCTTGTTAAAGTTTTAATTTTCGAGTACTGGATTATGACAATAGACTAATATACCGAACGGGTCACATCGCGGCTAAATTGAGTTACCTTTTTACAAGGTTCGACGTTTCGGCATAGTTGCATCCGCCATGGTCACGAACTGACTGGAGCGCCGCGGCGTCTTATTCCGAGTACTACAGTCATTATTTTGTTCATCTACCCTCACTTGAACCGCACAAACCACGTAAGGTCTCTTGCACACCACACTGATATTATCGAACCTTGTAAAAAGGTCGATTTTGCCGCGATGTGACCAGTTTATTTATATAATACTAGTTTTTGCCCGCGGCTTCGCTCGCAAGGAATTTGATCTGCCACAGTATCTTAATTAATTAAATTTATGATTCACAATTTTGGTCGAAGTGGCTTCCACATAAAAAATAGATATATGCTGTCGTTGACTGTTATTTAGAACTATTAAAGACGAACAATACTACGGTACATCATCTTTGTGTAACTCTAATTGTTTAGGTAGCGTACGCCGAGATAGCTCTTAGAGGCCAGATTTTTTCCGACTTTATTGACATGTATCGTTATATTGCATAAAATCAATACAAATTGTAGCATATGTTATTCCAATGTATAACCTATATAACTGTACAGTTTCATCCAAATCCGTCCAATAGTTTTTTCGTGAAAGAGTAACAAACATCCATCCATACTCACAAACTTTCGCATTTATGATTTATTTATATAATAAGTATGAATTGCGAAAGTTTAAAATTTACTAATATATCGAACTTCTCAAACCTTCATATTTATCCTCCAGAGGCTTGATTTAAATTGATGACGTGGTTTTTCTAGTTTCCTATCCTAGAATCTCGTCGATGTCAACTACACATAGTTGTCATAAATTTTATGTTTTTTAATTTATAAATAAAGAAATAGAATGAAGAATGGATTTTTTTATTTTAATTAGTGAGGTTTTCTTTCATTATTTCCAGAGAAACAACAAGAAATCAATGATGAGTATCTTCATCCAAGTTTAGCAACTCCGATTATTGAGTCTGTAAGTGAAAAATACTTTTATCTATATACATTGTAATAAGTAGCTTTATATTATTTCAACTGTTATGCAGTTGTATACTTTTTAAACTAGATTGTAGACAACTTCTAGAACAGTCTAGCTAGTTCAAATTGAAGATCTATTTTCAATACAATGCCAGTTGACTAATTCAACTCATATCAGGACAATCCATTTGTGTCTAATATTATTAAATTTTTTAAATCTTTAAATAATGACATAACAGGAGATCTTAGATTTTAGACATTATTATAGCTCTTATCATCCCATTTCTAGCAAAGGTTTTTAATAAATTCTATTTTGGAATTAATAATTCAAAACTAAGTTCTGTATTATTTTAATCTTATAAACTTACTACATTCAAAATTAAAAAAAAAAACAAAATATTCTTTATTCAAGTAGCCTGCTTTCAGTTTTCAGTTTTTGAATCGTCAAATCCATTGATTCATTTATTAAGAGCCAAATTGTTTAATTTAGGGAAAATTCTTAAAGTTATATATTTGATACTAAGTAGTAATCTTATAATTATTTTTAGAAGGTATTTTATTGTCATAGATATTGTTAATAGTTAATATAGCTAGCGGCTATACTTACGTCTAATTTTATCGGATTAGCCCGACGAGTTTCGAACCAGTCCGGGGCACTTATTCATGAGCTCTTTACACGACGTTATCGCGGCGGGAATGTCATAGATATTTTCTATGATTTATTTAAGACATTAGATTGTGTTCAGTATGCGACCTTGCTGCTAAAATAAGTTATTTTGGTGTAAATAACAGTGCACTTAGTCTCACTTCCTAATCTTAAATAGAGAACTACAAAGTATATGTATTAATGCTGTTTAGTCATCCGGGTTGTTTAATGTCATGGGTGTCCCTCAGGGGTGAATCCTATGTCCTTTTCTATTTTTTGTATATGTGAACGTTATATTCTTTTGCAGGCTCCATCCATCCCAAGTATACACTACAAACCATCAGCGGACTGCGACTATACTTTATTAATATCCAAGATGAGAGGTGAATCAACCATTGACGAGGTCTACGCCCCCGAGCTCGCCCCAGGGGAAGTGGCGCCGCCCGGTACGGAACCGTTACCACCGCGGGCCTATGGCGAGATCACTAGGGCTCCTGTCATGTACAATAAGGCTGATCAAGGTATGTATTGTTCTTCTGCTGACGAAGAACCTTTTGACTGTTGCTGGTTCTTATTAAATTTTGACCCACTTTAAACAGACCGATTTAATTTAAATTTTATACACTTTTCAAGAACCTTTAAGTCTGTACGTTTTTATAGATAATATAAGTTGTATACTGGGTAGGTTTAGGTACTTAACTAAAGGTGAACATGTCAAAAAAAGGTTCTTTTTAGTATGCAGTTTACAACACATTACAGATTACATTACATTACAATATTATTTATTTTTTTCTGAATTATGGTGACAACATGTTACAAACATGTTGTCACATGATTTGTCTACGTAATTTACGATCGGTCGCCTGCCTGACGTCAACTTTAGTCGCCTTTTAAGACACCTTAGTAAGA
Organism: Morpho deidamia; assembly: GCA_947086505.1. Classification (NCBI taxonomy): domain Eukaryota; kingdom Metazoa; phylum Arthropoda; class Insecta; order Lepidoptera; family Nymphalidae; genus Morpho; species Morpho deidamia. The sequence goes on along the minus strand of CAMTZC010000021.1, from coordinate 16,040,680 downwards.
AATAAGGGTGGTCTATTCTATGCAGCCGAATACCACACGGCGTAAAATTTTAATATGTTAGTATTTTTTGAATATTTTTCTTTTCAAAAATGAAAATCGTTGGGAAATCAATGTTAAATTTGGTGGCAGCATGACGTTGCCCATACTAAGAGGGTAATATAAATATTTTTATTTGGAGGCATCTATTCCTGGTCAAAGACGTCAGTCCCCTTAGAGTCACCAGTCTCTATACGGTTAACTATGTGGTAACATAAAACAATCATTCGTACATCGTTCCAGCGGCACCAGCAGCATCGCAGCAGAACGCAATACTCTATCAGCAGTACGTGGCACCGAAACCAACCAATGCTGCTCAGGTCCACACAAACAGGAAACCTGCAGCTAAGTCCACTGGCCTCAGTCTCATGAAGAACTACAATACTGACAGCGACAGTGATGTCTCAGGTATGTACGAAGTAGCATGTCACTTTGTCTGGTCGAAGAGCTCTTCTCTATTTCGACTGATGGATTAGAGTGTTCATGATTTATAGAAGCAGGTGTTAATTTGCGGAATTACATCATCATTCTTTTGCCCTTATCTCACTCTAAGTGGGGTTGTGTACAATACATGCACATAAGGGTTTTGTATCTGTAAACTATTATAATTAATCTATGCAATTGTTGATGTCAAAACGCATCTATGTTAGCGCTCTCTTCTGTTCCCACTGGGCGAGCAAACACGTCATTGACGAATAAAGGTTTCAATAAAACCAATTATAACTAAATTTACACGAGATGTAGCATTTTATTTCTATAAAATAAATCCGTCCGCTACATCTCGCGGTTGGTCCTTCGAGCCGGATCAACATAGATGCGTTTTGACATCAACAATTGCATAGATTAATTATATAATAGTTTACAGATACAAAACTCTTATGTGTATGTATTGTACAGGTTGGCACAACATGTTACAAACATGTTGTCACATGATTCGGTTACGTATTTTACGATTGGCCGCCTGCCTGACGTCAACTAACCTTAGTCGCCTTTTACGACACCTCTGTAAAAAATGAGGCTGGTCTATTCTACTCAGTCGGATACCATACGGCGGGTCGACTTACCTAACTAAGTTAGTAACTAAGTTCTGTTATAGTTTCTGTGATTAAAGTATACATCCACTAAGCCGCCATTGATGGTTAGAAGCTTATAAATATCCATAAAGTTATACTCTAGTACAGAAGCCAGCCTACAAATTCTAATTCAAAGTATTCTTAACTCAATTAAATCTGTATGCAAGTGCTTTGAATCGTCAACTTTACTGCTGCTTCGGACCTTCCTACTGAGAAGAGCCAGCAAGATACTTGTTGGTTGCTCTTTTTAAAATATAAATCTTATAGTTACATTGAGTCATTACTGTCTTGTACAGGGTAGAAGTGCACCTATATCCACACATTATTATCCTCTAAGTAATCCTCAACAGTATAGTAGGCTTTCTGTATAGTATCTTTTACCCAAACCTACAAACGATTTACGTACTTTTGCAAGGCGCAAAGCAGGAGTGCAATGTAATTTCGGTTCCTACTTTGTCTATTATATACATCCCCTATCGTTTTATAATTCTTTATATTTTTATGTACAAAAATTAAATTGCTTAAAATATACTGTGAAGTAAACGTAAGAATACCTATTTCCTCAAACTTCTCTCGCAGGGAATCACAGACTTAAATTCAAGATTCCACATATGGCTCTTTTTTGTATTACAAAAACCTACTGTCTTGTACAGGGTAAAAGTGTGTGGATATAGTTTAGCTATATCCACACATTCTTAACATTTTTATAGTCTTCAATAGTATAGTAGGTTTTCTTAGAAGCTTAAACATATACATAAAGTTATACTGAAGAAGCCAGCCTACAATGTGCTCTATTATAATAAAGAGAAAACAAATGATATTATATTATCTATCTCTCTTATTTAAGTATGATTAGACAAAGATCTTTCTTCTTTCATCTCTTCTCGAGTTTCATCTTTCCTTATTATTTGTTGTGACACTCTTACCTACAGTCTTACCTATGTCTTCCCTACGCTAGTATAATAATTCTGTACATATCTCAAGAATACCTAGAGATATGTTGGTTTCTCCACGATGTTTTACTTCGCTGAAATCCATAATGCGAAAGGCTGTTTGTTACGTTTACAAGGCTAATGCGCTCAACCAATGTTGATGACATTTAGTACAAAAAAAAGCATATACATTAAAATAATTTATGAATTATATATCGGGAACACGTACGCCGTGTGGTATCCGGCAGAATAGAATAGACCACCCTCATTTCTTACCGAGGTGTCGTAAGTGGCGACTAAGGTAAGTTGACGTCAGGCAGGCGGCCGGTCGTAAAATACTTAGCCAAATCATGTGACAACATATTTGTAACATGTTGTGCCGACCCCACTTAGAGTAGGATAAGGGCAGGAGAATGATGAATGATGATGATATCGGGAACACTTGTCAAAACAAATATTGCATTACTGAAGGTACTTAAACGTGTATTCATGGCTCATGTATTCTTAGGAAGATAGAAGATTAGACGAAAATGAAAATGAGGATTTATTGAATCTCTGCGCGTTGAACGCCATTGTTTCAATAATATTATTTATCATTTCATATAACATGATGTAATTTTATTTACAGATTTCGATGATAGTTCATCATCAGAAAGCAAAGACAAGCCTGCAATGGTAACCCCACCAGATGACGTCAAGACAGTCATTGACAAAATGGCGGCGTACGTCGCACGGAATGGCGACGAGTTTGAGGAAATCGTGCGTTCTAAAAACGATTCGCGCTTCTCTTTTCTTGAACCTGGCAATATATATCATAACTTTTATAAAAAGCTTATGTTAAAGAAAAGAGGTAAAGATATCAATGGAAAGGATGATGATATCCCTAAGAACGATAAAAGTGAGTGTTAACTTTTTTTTATTGTTTAACTAGCTGTGCTAGCGTACGCCAGCGTAGAAATCAGCGTGTCACAAAATTTTTCCTAGACTTCAAATTTTAAACATAAAAGTAGTTATTTTAATTTATTTTATATCATTTTATTAACATTAATAAAAGAATAATATTATATATACTAAAGAATAGTAAACTCTTTACAGCACCTGTTGTATCATTCTCGATAAAGAAACTTAAGGAACCTGATCCGATCCTACCAAAGCCAGCTTTACCCTATGAATCCAGCTCCGAGGATGAAGAAGGTAATAAGGAAAAAGATGACAATGAAGAAACACCTAAAGAATTACCAAAATCTAATATTCCACAATTAACAAGTACTAATAACATTCCAACAATTGTTGTATACAAAATGGAAGCAGGACAAATTAATAATCTTCCAATAGTTAAAACTATAGAACAGAGAATGAATAATAAAACATCCAGAGCAATAGTTATACCTGAAATCAAAGAACAAGTTAAAGACATATCAATCAAAGAATCATTTACAGTTGAAGAGAAACTAAACATAGAACACAAAATGGAACAACTGAAAGAAGTTACAAAAGAAAAATCGCCGGAAAAAAAGGACACTGAAAGGTCTAAAGAAAGAGAAAAAAGGAGTCCCGGTAGAGAGAAAAGGAAACGCCACGATAGGAAAAAAGATTATCGAACTAAATCTGAACGCAGAGAAAGTAGGAGATCTGAACGTAGGAGTGCAGATAGGGAAAAGGAAAGAGAAAGGAAGAGGGAAAGGGAGATGGAAAGAGAAAAGAAAAGAAAAAAGAACAAAGAACAGATGGAGAGTGAAATTATTTCGTTAGAAGACAATTCGGATGAAATGATAGACTTGACCGGCGATCAGTCTGATTCAAAAGGTAATACGCTCAGATTTATTTTTAAATAAGACAAAGTAGAGACATAACCTCGGTATGCTGGCAGCCGTTGGATTAAACTGGAACATGAGTTAATTAACTAGATTGTTATAACTTAACTGACTTGACTGGCCCGTTGGCGCAGTGGGTAGTGACCCTGCCTTCAGCTCCGCGGGTTGCGGGTTCGATTCCCGCCGAGGGCCAATATTATCTATAAACCATTTGTTGGTTTTCGAGCCTGAGTGTGTATTTGTATTTAAGTATGTATTACAATAATGTATGTAGTATATCTACCAGTTGTCCGTCACCCATAACACAAGTATTAACTTACTTAATTTGGGGACAGACGACCGTGTGTGTAAGTGTCAAACATATTTATTTATTGATTTATTCAACCGGATGCCACACAGTGGGTCAACTTACCTTTGTCGTCTTTTACGACGCCTCGGTAAGAAATGAGGGTGGTCTATTCTACTCAACCGGATACCTCACGGTGGGTCAACTTACCTTTGTCGTCTTTTACGACGCCTCGGTAAGAAACGAGGGTGGTCTATTCTACTCAACCAGATACCTCACGGTGGGTCAACTTACCTTTGTCGTCTTTTACGACGCCTCGGTAAGAAATGAGGGTGGTCTATTCTACTCATTCGGATACCACGCGGCTAACCAATGTGTTACGCAAGTTAACATATGTTACGCAAATATAATTCTTCTTTGTGTGTAATAAAGAATAAGTAAATAAATAAAATCTATTGGTTAGATTCGACCTAAGTCAATAGTTTTTCTGCAGGCGAATGTGAAACAGAAGCGGATAAGTCAAAACAGCAGGATAGACGAAAACGGGCAGCGGAGTTTCTTAAGAAAGTCGGTGTGGACCCATCCGCCGCAGCTTTGCCCAACACGTCGCTCGCCAGTGCCATGGTGAGTCTACACTTATTCTCTACTAGCTGTGCCAGTGGCTTCAATCGCGTGGAAATCAGCGTGTCACAATTTTTTTCTAGATTTCAAATTTTAAACATAAAGTAGTTATTGTGAGTTAACCTTAACCTTAAGCTGTGATAGCCTAGCGGTGACACCGTGCGACTCTCTAGAGACGACACAGGTTCAAACCTCGGGCAGGCACCGATGAGTTTTCTATTAAAAAAAAAACTTATATGTCTAATTGATAATTGCAATATATCACACGCTTTTCGGTTAAGGAAAACATCGTGAGGAAACCTGCATATCTCTAGAGAATTCTAGGGATATGTGTAACCTACCAATCCGCATTGGAGCAGCGTTGTAGGTCTTAGCTCCAATCCTTCTCTCCAAAAACAGAGAGAGGAGGCCTTAGCCCAGCAGTGGGCATAGTAACAGGCTGTTACTTTACTTTTTTTTATTGTGAGTTAACCATAAGAGATAGAGACATGCTATCGCGGACTTTTTTGTAGTATTTTTATAGATCTACAATTCTCTAGTATATTGCTTTAACGTAACTGCTGGTTTACGCAGCACACGCGACTTAAGCTCCCAGCAAGCAAGTTTTATAAACTGCTCGATCTCTTCAACAAAATTTACATAATATATCTACTATTTAGCTAAACCATCCGGAAGTATTTCACTATCTTTTGGTGAAAACCGTACAAAAATCCGTTCAGTAGATTTTGTGAAAATCGATTACGTACAGACAGACAGTTTTTTGGAACTTTGTTTTTTAATAAGTGTAGATAAATTTCTAAGGTAAACTAGACGGGCTCACTCGATAAAATAACGCGTGAGCATAGCCGGTCTTTAAACATTAATTGTTAAATACTATTACTTAAAGAGATATCTTCTCTGAAGTGTTTTTATCGTTTTATTGTGCGTTGTTTTTTTTAGGTTGATACATTAGAATCCTTGAGAAAGAAAAGAAACGAGGAAGAGGAAAAGAGAAGGCGCCAGGAGAAACGACGCCGTAAGAGAGGTAAATAGTTGAAATAAGGCGTAAATACAATTGCACAATTTGTATTTTACATCGAGCAAGCAAATCATTTACTAGCAATTATTCATATTTGCTTGGTCTGTGAACAATTGGGCCCCTCCACTCCGTACATTTAATAAAATTATTAAATGAGCAATCAGAATATACATAGGACTCCTGTAGGAAATACAACGTTGCACAATTTATAATAGATAACTAAAATATAAATTTTGTTTTGGGATAGTATGATGTATTACATTTACCCGGCAAACAATAAAATTACTAGCAATTCTTCATCCTTGATTGGTCTGTGACGTTTAAGGTGATTTTTACTTATATAGCAACTAAATGCTGGAACAATTGAGCCCCTCCACTCACCCCACACTCACTCACTCACTCCGCACACCACATTTAAAGAAAGAAAGAAAATAATTTTTATTTGACCAAAAATACAAAACAAAAGGAATACCAAAAAAAAAAATAATGCTCAAATATAGGTTCGCCCTCAGCACGAATATTGCAGCGAAGCTGCAAAGCTGGTTTTCAGGGTGAACGTATTGTGACGTAATGGACATGCTTACGAGCTCTTAATATTTAGCAATTAAAACTATTCAACATATTTTTATATACTATTATAACATTTTAGCGAGCATCTTAAATAAACTTTGACAAAGTATTCGCATTCCTTACAATATTTAAGATCATTAGTGATCATGAGTTAACTACGTTGTAATCCTTATTGCCATCTATGACATCACGCTACAAACTATTGAAAACAACTAAAGTTTCCTTGCTCTTCCAAGTTATCGGTCTCTTTAAGCATTTTTTATTACAATTTGCTAAAAAACAACTTTTTTGTATTAGACCACTTTAATACTAAACTAGCCGTGCCAGCGGTCTCGCCCGCGTGGAAATCTGCGTGTCACAATTTTTTTCTAGTATTCCAATTATCTATCGGACATACATATTCCTCCTGCCCTTAGCCCACTCTAAGTGGGGTCGGCACAACATGTTACAAACATGCTGTCCTACATGATTTGGCTATGTATTTTACGACCGGCCGCCTGCCTGATGTCAACTTACCATAGTCGTATTTTAGGACCCCTCGGTAAGAAAGAGGGTGGTCTATTCTACTCAACCGGATACCACACGGCGGGTCGACTTACCTTAGTCGCCTTTTACGACACCTCGGTAAGAAATGAGGGTGGTCTATTCTACTCTGCCGGATAACACACGGCAATATATATCGGAAATACAAAAGTAGTTGTTGTGAGGTAATCATAGAGTATGGAGACATGCTGTCGTGGACTTTTTTGTAGTAGTTTTATATATATCTACGATTCTCTAGTACATTACTTTAGCGTATCTCGGCTGATTTTCGTAAAGCTCCCAGCAAGCAAGTTTTTTTAACAACTGCACGATCTTTTCAACACAATTTACATAATACCGATATGTACTATTTACAAAAACCATCCGAAAGTATCGCACAATCTTTTGGTGAAAACCGTACGAAGATCTGTTCAGTAGATTTTGAGAAAATCGATTACATACAGACAGACAGATTTTTGGGACTTTGTTTTATAATAAGTATAGATGTGCGTTTCGTATTATGGATCTCCGCAAAGTTACTCCTAATTGAACAATTATTTAAATCCTAAATGTTATTACAGACTATGAAGGTGAATCGGACAAGCACAGGAAAAACAAACGGAAACGGAACAGGTAAAAAATTTTTGGCTAATATTTCATACCTGCATAATCAGTTTATTTTAACTTTTCCGTTAAATCCCTTTTAAATAACTATTGGAAGGAAACTGATATAGGAAGCCGATATCACTGTTGAGGATTACATAAATGATAAAATACTGGACTTAAATACTCTTCGTCCTTGCACATGATAGCTATGACGAAATGTTACTACCTAAAAATTATATTTTAAAAATTCAACTGCTGTCTGTTCTTAGTAGTTGTAATTTTCTGAACTCACAGTTGAGATTTAGAAGCAATTGATTTTTACGAATTCTGCATGGTATAAGATATGAGAATGAATATTACACTCTACATTTAGCATAATATATATGTTCTTCTATCGCGGATTATACCAAAATAATATTTTCAATTATTACTTTTGTTTTTGGACTACCTTCTAGTAGGTATATTCAATATATTATTTGTTCAAGTAAACTTGTAAATAAGTGCTTTTGAATCGTCACCATCTACTGCTGGTTCGGAAAGCTGTTCCTACCGAGAAAAGACCAAGAAAATTGGCGGTTGCTCTTTTGAAAGAATAATTATTATTACTAGTTATAGTTACTGATGTCTCGTACAGGATAAAGAGCAGCTGTATCCGCGCATTCTTATCGTCGTAAGTAATCATCAATAGTATAGTAGGCTTTCTGTATTAGCCTTTTTTTAATAGAGTTTATAAACTGCTGTAATGGTAAAGTTAAAGCAGATTGCGGAATTTTATTATAGAATCTTATACCCACCACCATCTTATACCATATAGGTTAGCTAAGTATACGGGGGTTATCTAGTTTTCTCTGAATATAGCTATACACAAAATTTTGTTCCTTTAAGGTTTTGGAGCACCTATATACACGCAAACATACACACTCGCAGATATACACACCCATACACACACAAATAACACGTGCACACGCACATATAAAGACCCACACACTCACACGCGTGCACTCTCAGACACACATACATATATACACACTCATGCACACGGCGCACGTGCGCACTCGTACACACATACAATGACTCACATATTCGGACTCTAAGGTGTCTTCGAATAAATCGCTCAATACAGCGACACCTATGGAGGGATCGAGTTGGGTTTTTTTCTAGTGATAAGACATTTATCCAAGTCAATAGTAATATAAAAGTAGCGGCCTGTTACAATCCCACTGGGAATAGGCCTCCTCTCTCCGTTTCTGGAGAGAAGGATTGGAGCTAAAACCTACGACGCTGCTCCAATGCGGATTGGTAGGTTACACATATCTCCAGAATTCTCTAGAGATATGCAGGTTTCCTCACGATGTTTTCCTTCACCGAAAAGCGTGTGATAAATTGCAATTATCAATTAGACACATGAGTTTTAATAGAAAAACTCATTGGTGTCTGCCCGGGTTTGAACTCGTGTTTCCCTCGTAAGAGTCCCACGGTCTCACCGCTTTGTGAATAGTAATATATATATTTCAAAATAAATCCGTATCTGTTCGTTATAAAAAGTAAATTGCCAACACCTGTGGTGGAAATGCAGCTTCAAACCATTATACTGCCTCCGCTGTGTTTAACTGTTCTTCTCTTATTTTAATCATAAATTACTTTTCCATCCATTCTTTTTTTTTTTACAATGAACAGATGTAAATTTATTTTAAAATATAAATATTATTATTGACTTGGATATATATCTTATTACTAGAAAAAAACCGACCCGATCCGTCCATAGGTGTCCGCTGACAAAATCGCAAAGCTTTGCGATTTTGTCGTGGAATCTATCTCCTGATGATGCTTGGATTGCGGGGCGAAACGATTGTTGAGTTTGTGATAGTGAACGTGTGTAGTTCTTGTGTATTGTGGTGGAAGTGGTGGAGGTTTGTGCATGTGTTTTTACGAATCCTGCACGTATCGGGTATGAAAATACGGATAGTCCACTATACATTTAACACTTTATATATTTTCTATTTACTGTATCGCGGATTATAGCAAAATAATTTTATTATAACTTTTGTATAACAAAATTGAGTAAAACTATTTTAATCCTCTTAATTTTTTTACAGATCATCTGAAGATGATTCAGATAACGAAAGGTCAGTTGATATACATATAACGTATGCTATTCTAATTCCCCAAAACAAATAATTTTTATTATATTATAATCATAAGAAAACAATATAAAAACTTCAAATTTTTTTGAGTGAAATAGTGTAAATTGCTAAGACATCAATGCGAAAATCACTCTGTCTGTCTGTATTTTTCGCTTCCACGACTAATCTGCTGGACTCATATTGATGAAATCTGGCATAATCGAAGTCTAATTAAATGTTTTGTAAATAACCTTTTTATGAAACTTGCATGTATAAAGGATGAAAACAGATAGGAAACTTCATTTAGCATTACATAGTATACCAAAATAATATCATTATTATTTTCGTAATATGCGTGTGATATCCGGCTGAGTAGGATAGACCACCCTCATTTCTTACCGAGGTGTCATAGACGGCGACTTAGGCAAGTTGACCCACCGTGTTGTATCCGGCTGAGTAGAATAGACCACCCTTATCCCTTACTGAGGTGTCGTAAAAGGCGACTAAGGTAAGTTGACGTCAGGTAGGCGTCCGGTCGTCAAATACCTAGCCAAATCACATCACAACATGGTTAAAACATGTCGTGCCGCAGAGTGGGATAAGGGCAGGTGAAAGAAATGATTTTCATAACGTGTAACTCCGGAAAGTTTCGAAAATTCTATAAATATTTGTGTACGTATAAATTTATATCGTAAGTCATCTTGTGATTTATAGAATTAGGCGTTACTTTGCGTTACTTTGAGATCCATTATACAAAAGTAATAATAAAATTATTTTACTACAATCCGCGATACAGTAAATAGAAAATATATATAGTGTTAAATGTATAGTGGACTATCCTTATTTTCATACCCGATACATGCAGGATTCGTAAAAACACATGCACAAACCTCCGACACTTCCACCACAATACACAAGCACTACACACGTTCACTATCACAAACTCAACAATCGTTTCGCCCCGCAACCGAAGCATCATCAGGAGATAGACTCCACGACAAAATCGCTTTGCAATTTTAACACTATATATATTTTCTATTTACTGTATCGCGGATTATAGCAAAATAATTTTATTATTACTTTTGTCATCTTATGTGATAGTTTATTTGACACGAAATCCCTTTGTCAATCTAGATAAATGCTCAATAGCGCCGTTGGGGTTTATGTTATCATATCTCAAGTGGGTATTGCTATAATACCACAAGTTTGTATTAAATATCTGATGTAATGGTATTTACATCAAAATAATAACCGATAAAAATACCTAAAGTAATAACCGTTAGTGACGCCATTGCTCTTTACTGTTACGTCAATTTTTAGTGTAGAAACGACCTTGTATGGCTTGTAATTTATTGGGGGGGGATAGGAATAAAAAGCGATGTACGTCTACCGTCCTATAACGCGGTACTCTCAGAACGCGGTATTCATAGAACGCGGAGCTGAAATTGCGACAGCCTATGAATGACTGTACTAACTAGATATTGTAAGAGGGTTTTTATATAAGTTTTATTTTTTAAATTTACTGCGACCAAACGTTACAGTATTCCTCCGCCATAAAAGTAACAAAATAAAAAATTGGCATTTACTTTATTTCTCATTTTAGACTGGGTTCCCTACTCTAGAGTAATAACTCTATTATAATACAACTTGGATAATTAGTAAACAGAATACAGATATTTTTTTTTATTATAGAATAATTTTAGAACAATATATTGTCACTTATAGTGGTTCGTGGCATCAGTGCGTTGTCCAATAAGAAAACCGAGGTCAATATTATTTGATTTTTATTTTAGCTTGGTTATTCGCTCTTGATCGCTATTCGCAAACTAAACGTCAAGGCGCACGATACGTCCGCTTATATATCGAAGGAACCGATGACGACAATGTTCGCGAACGTTCGCGAGTCCTAACGGAGCCAAAACGCCATTCGTAAACAACCTGAATGTTCCAGAGAATTAGCGTCAAGCGAATTAGACCTCTATGAAATATAGTTTACGCACTCTTTTCGTATGTTCGTAACAATATTGAAAAAAATGTTTCTTTTCTGAAAAATTTTTCAAGCTTTAATGAACGTAATTAGTAATCCTAATAATATAAAATATTTAAACCTGATTCTATGACATGATAAAACAATTTCTTTTTCTTAAAACTAAATTAGGTCGTATATTTACTTGTAGTAATATTAATACTCTAATAATTTATTAATTACCTTCTTCGATTCACAGTTCGAAGAAGAAAAAACGGAAGAAAGACAAGAAACCATCTAAAGGCAAGAAGAAGAGAAGACGAGATGTAGAAACAGAAGAAGAACCCCCTCAGCAAATCCATATAGATTTGACGAACACGTTAAAGGAACTTCGAACAGCGTCGCCTACGAAGGAACTAGGTCTACATGATATCGAAGAAGCACCAGTACTGCCCATAAGGGAGTCATCCAGTGAGATAGAGATTGAGAGGAAGAAAAGGAAGAAAGATAGAGAGTATAGTGAGGGGGAGTGGTCTAGCGATACGGAGGACGAATCTGCGTCAGTTGGAGAGAAAGAGTGACATAAGATTTCATATTTTATTTGATTACGTTAATAAATTTATTTTATTTCATATTTTTTACGTATAATACTTAGGATATTTTCTCTTTCTTGCGATTTTACTCATAATGATTCTATTAATATTTTATATAATTAGGCGTTACTTTGCGGAGATCGATAATACAAAAGTAATAATAAAATTATTTTGCTATAATCCGCGATACAGTAAATAGAAAATATATATAGTGTTAAATGTATAGTGGACTATCCGTGTTTTGATACCCGTGCAGGATTCGTAAAAACACATGCACAAACCTCCACCACTTCCACCACAATACACAAGCACTACACACGTTCATTATCACAAACTCAACAATCGTTTCGCCCCGCAACAGAAGCATCATCAGGAGATAGACTCCACGACAAAATCGCAAAGCTTTGCGATTATATATATATATATTTTCTATTTACTGTATCGCGGATTAGATAGACAAAAATAATAGACAAAAGTAATAATGAAATTATTTTGCTAATAATGTTATTATTACTTTTGTCTATTAATATTATCAGAATTGGGACGTAGTTTTGTTAAGTGCGAGAAAGCGAAATTTGCGGGCGAAGTAGATTGCTTGGAGGTTGTGATCTTCCCATAAAAGAGGAGTTTTAAGAATTAAGGAATAGATGATAGATTAAAAGTCAGACATTTAAAAATCAGAAGTGCGCAAATCGCTGTCTTCTATATCGGTAGTTTTAATCTTAAATTTAATTGAGTCGTATATAATTTAGTCGTTTAATTTAGTTTTGTTAAACTAACAATTATAGTTAAATTCTATTATTTTTACTAACAGTGTCACCATTATTTGCAGGTAGAAATATATTTTTAATTATTATTATAACCATTTCGCGATTTGCCATGACTTTGTTGTTCAGAAAAGACCTCGGTTTATCGTATACCCATAAAAGTAAAAGTAAAGTAACGGCCTGTTACAATCCCACTGCTGGGAATAGGCCTTCTCTCTCCGTTTCTGGATTGGAGCTAAAACCTACCACGCTGCTCCAATGCGGATTGGTAGATTACACATATCTCGAGAATTTTCTAGAGATATGCAGGTTTCCTCACGATGTTTTCTTCAAAGCGTGTGATTAATTGCAATTATCAATTAGACATATGAGTTTAATATAAACTCATTGAAATCCTTATATCAATGCCATCTATGACATAAAAATACGAACAATTAAAAAAAGCTAGTGTTTTCCTACTCTTCCGAGTGATGAGTCTTTTCAATACTCACGAGTTTTGAAAACGCTACGCTATTATATTGCAATTTGCCACTAAACAACATTTTTTGAATTCGGTCTCTTTAATACTAAGCTCGTGATATGTAGGTCTACTTATAGAATTCTGTTTATTCTCACTTTTGAAATAGCTGTAACAATTTTTCTTTAGTGAAACATCTTTTTAAGTAACCTTCACGCTGCAAACGAAAGCTTTCGGTGCGGCTTGTTTGATCATATACAGAATGATATTGCCGATACGACATTAGTGAATCCAATGAACACTTAAACGTATCATATAAGATAACTTTGGCGTAATTAAATCTAAAAAATGTATTTTTGAACAAAAAAATAATCTAATTGGGAGCTGCCTTTATTTATAGTTCACTGACCGGAAGCGGCGCGCAACAGAATAAAACATTAACATTTTTGTATTACATTATTTGCGAATGGCGGGTTAGCGTACGGTCATTAACCTCTATATAAATCGTGCTCCTTTTTTTAAAACGTAAAATAATTTCTGTGGCTAAAATACTTCGCTGTATTAATTTTTATGTAGAGTGCGGAGGTATGTTGGTACCTCAAATAAAAGTTAGTGTATGGAAGGTACCACCCTGTATAATAAGTTTTTGAAATAAAATATACACAATAATATATATCATACTCACGTCGCCTGGAAAGACGGATATAATATAGAACAGCTCTTGTTCACCGGCAAGATGGATGAGAAAAGGCTAAGATGAATCTATATATAGTGTGAGTCGCAGAAATCGCTTAATTCAATGGCTAGTTTAGGCTAGATTGCATAAACGAAATAAGCAATTACGGTTGTTAAGTGAAGATCATTGTTTGGTAACCGCAATAATTTTAATAATCATGTATAGAATTTTGGTAAAACATAGTTTTAGTCTATAATAAACGCCTTAATTATTGTCATACGATTGTTGAATATATATACTTATACTTATTGTGGTTTTATTTAATTTATAGAATTAAGCGTTACTTTGCGAAGATCCATAATACAAAAGTAATTAGTGGTTTTATTTTTTGAATGAGTGGCCAAAAAAATGTAACTGTTTTCAAAAGCGAAGGTTGACTCTGATAAGTTTGGATCGATTTTAATGAAATTTTTACACATCTTTAGATTGACCCTAAAATTCCTGTAATTCTGTAAAGTTTGGTGGCGATCGGAATATTTTTTTTAACTTTCAATCAACAAAAAAAAATTAAAACTGTCAGTTTTTTAAAAGCTTTAATTCAACCTCCCCCTGTTTGTATTAAAGGTGGAATCGTGGAAGTAAAATTTGACCCACTTCCCGGTATCCGATTGAACTGAAATTTTACTTACCGTTCCAGTCCCGATGACAATGATAATAAGCTGGCCTCATGCTGCTGCCAGGATTGGCTCCAGACGAGGGATCTTAATCCTTCGAACGATAGGTTCCCTTAGGTGATCATAAAACAAATTTTTGACACCAATTTTAGATTGTTATTTATTATATAATAAATATACGCATGATTTAATATATAACATTTTCTTTGTTATAAAATTCCCCATTGAATACTATAAATAAATTTTATAATAATACCCTACAATTATTGTTGGTCACGAAAACATTTTAATTTTTTCAAAATTTAATACATAAAATCTCGTATCAAATTTACGTAAATTATTATTACGTAAAAACAATATTTTTTTCATGCAGCTATATGGATTAGCAATACTTTTTTTATTGGCAATTGAAAAAATTTGAATCATACAATATTTTAAATCTCCGAACCCACTATATGTCCGGTGAACATCAGGTGCACATAAGAGCAAGTACCAAAGTTAAATGTAACTTTATTAATATATTATACAATATATGGTTGCATTCGATGGGGAATCTTATAACGAAGAAAATGGTATGCTAATCATAGGTATAATTATTAAAAAGTTTAAAAAAATGATTCAAAAATAAATGTGAAAAATTCTGCGCGACGATTTGTGCACATGGTGCACAGCGACGGCGGAAGGGTTAACGTATAACAATAGGGACATGAAATTATGATCAAAAGCTTTTTTAATTTGACTTGTTACTACTGATTGATATCTTTAAGCTAAACCTGGCGAAGGGGGCGATAAATATCTGGAAAAAATACTTTTTTGACATTTAAATCAGTATACCTAGACGATTCCGTAATTCCTATCTTCGACTGGCTACAAATAACACTTAAAGCCGTATATTTAATGTTGACTCACATAATGGCAGTAGTAACGTAGTTAGTAGTCGGTGAGCTTGGCGTAGCACTTCGTCGACTGGCCCGCCTGCATAACGTAGTGATTATTGCAATAAATCTTTATATAGAGTTTAGGAATATTCGCATTCGACTGCCATCTTAAGGTTATCCCCCTTAGAACGCAGAGTCTAAGAATTCTTAACATACTTTTTTAGAAAGAAATATGTTGTTAGCGTACTAAAATGAGAGTATTATGAGAGTAATAACATTGTGTTTAGGTTGAGAACCTTAGTTAGAACCTTATTACTTGCAGGTCTGGATTTATAATCACGATGAAATGTTCGTTAACAAGCATGCATGTCTTACATCAAAGATGCTACGTATACTATCTTGCTGGCCCTTCTCCACAAACAGTTTTCCGAACCCGCACTACAGTTGATGATTCAAAACCACTTGTTTACAAGTTTACTTGAATGTGGAATAATTTGAATTTGAATTTTTAGGTGTACTAATGACTTTAAATAATTTATAGAATTAGTAGTTACTTTGCGGAGATCCATAATACAAAAGTAATAGTAAAATTATTTTGCTATAATCCGCGATACAGTTAATAGAAAATATATAATAATCGCAAAGCTTTGCGATTTGTCGTGAAGTCTATCTCTTGATGATGCTTCGGTTACGGGGCGAAACGATTGTTGAGTTTGTGATAGTGAACGTGTGTAGTGCTTGTGTATTGTGGTGGAAGTGGTGGAGGTTTGTGCATGTGTTTTTACGAATCCTGCACGTATCGGGTATATAAATACGGATAGTCCACTATACATTTAAAACTATATATATTTTCTATTTACTGTATAGCGGATTATAGCAAAATAATTCTATTATTACTTTTGTACTAATGACATTCCAAAAGACGACACAAGTTAAGGGAACACAAAATTATCGTGTATTCCTATTTTTCGCAAATATAAAAATAATAGCTAATTCGCCTATTACATACAGAAAAAAAAGTAAACTGCAGAAGCAACGATAAACAGATATGATTTCTAATCGAATTAGCTAATCTATTTTCATATATTATAGGGTACCTATATATAAATATTTTTTATCGATGGAAAACAAGTACTTGAAATCTAGGTTTACTATATAAGCGTTATGATAACATCTCTCTTTATTGATAAGTTTAGGGATCGACCGATCGTCTATCCGAAAAGGCAACGTGATGGCGGCTGAAGTTGTAAGTCTTTTGTATTTTTTTTATAATTTTACCATTGTAAATTTATAGCAACAAAACCAATTTACAATTATAATTAATTGAAATAAATAAATAAATATATCGTCAGAAAACTAAGCAATAAAAATACAAACCTAATATATATTATTATGGGGTGATTCTTATCCGATCTCCGACTCGCATGTTCGACTGAAAAAAAGTGATGAGCTAATTTAAAGACATAGTTTCTAAATGATTTATAGAAGCAGGCGTTACTTTGCGGAATTCCATATTACAAGCAATACAACAGAACTAACTACTTTGCTGTAATCCGCACGGGTTAAGTGAATGCATGCAAAGCCAATGTGTATGAAGCAGGCAAAATCTACGCACCTTATACATGCAGGACCAGCCACCACATGCACCCCAAGGCGCAATTCACCAGCAACAACGCACACAAAAGCAGCACACACACCCACCACCACAATCTCGACGATCGTTTCGCCCCGAAACCGAAGCATCATCAGGAGGATAGGCTCCACGATTTACGTACGATTGTACGATTGTACATGTACGATTTTTGTCGTGGAGCCTATCCTCCTGATGATGCTTCGGTTTCGGGGCGAAACGATCGTCGAGATTGTGGTGGTGGGTGTGTGTGCTGCTTTTGTGTGCGTTATTGCTGGTGAATTGCGTCTTGGGGTGCATGTGGTGGCTTGTCCTGCATGTATAAGGTGCGTAGATTTTGCCTGCTTCATACACATTGGCTTTGCATGCATTCACTTAACCCGTGCGGATTACAGCAAAGTAGTTAGTTCTGTTGTATTGCTTGAAATAGTTTCTTTTTTAATTTATGTATATTTTAAAATCAAACAAAGCTTTATTATGTTCTTTAAAAATTCTCGCGATAGGAAATGAATAATTATGATAAATCACTCATGGACTGCAACAGTGGCACAATTCAAAATCATGTTTTGAGAGAAATGGGTTCAATTTTTCATTGCTAAAGAAAATGCATAAAAATGCGTTAGTTTAACTTCAACGAACGGCCTTATATTGCATTATGAGTTGTGCCTATATTGCTGCTAAAGAAGAATGTGTATTTTATCCTATTTTATTAGTATAGTATATTTTATTTTATTTATATAGTATACTGTAGTATATATTATGATGTAATATAGACGACATTGGCACTAAGCACAAACCACTGTAATTTTTAATAAATTGTTAAAATTGTTAAAAAAAGTTTATTATTAATTTTTTTATTACATTTACACTAATTTGTAATCCAAAACACGTATTTTTAAGTTGTTCAATTATTGCAGCCCACGAGCGAAATTTTTATCTAAAATAAAAACCACAGATAAGAAAAGAAATTATAATCAAAACATTTTAGAATTGTACATATAATATTTTTCTTTAAATGATTTATCATGATTATGGAACAATTAAAGCTTAAAACAGATAATGTAGTGTATATGGTTAAACTTATTTAATATTATCATAAAAAATATAATTTTATTATCTTGAAGAATGGACAAGATATTACCAAAAAAATCACTATTTAGATTTGGTTAACAATTTTTATTCTTGTTTTTTTTAATCTTTGAATTTTACTTACCATATGTCGTTTCAGAAAAATCCCATATCTATGATAGATCCTTCGCAGCTGTTGCGACCAGAACCGACCTTCCACGATAAACCCTTGGACGCCTTCCGAGACTACACCATTGATGAGAGTGATCCGATCAAAGAGCGGGTCCGTAGGACCTACTACACTATGCACACTAATGTTACCGTAGACCTTGTCAAACGTAAGTCGCTATAATTACTATATTGAGTTAATTAGTAATTGCTATAGAACGAAGCTTTGCCCAGCAGTGAGACCGTGCGACTCTCTAGAGACGATCATGAGTTCAAATCCCGGGCAAGTACCAATGAGTTTTTCTATTAAAACTTAACTAAATGAAATTTATTTCACGCTTTTCGGTGAAAAAAACATCGTGAGGAATCCTGCATATCTCTAGAGAATTCTAGGGATATGTGAAACCTACCGATCCGTATTGGAGCAGCGTGGTAGATATTAATTAACTCCGATAGCTTCTCTCCAAAAACAGGGAGAGGAGGCCTATGCCCAGTTGTGGGATATTAACAGGCCGTTACTTTATTGTGTGCCTTTGTGAACAGAGAAGAGGGATAAATGGCTGAAATTCAACCACTTCAAGTCGACTGTCAAAGACGCATTAATAAAGTTAAACGAGTTAGTTGATGAATCGGACCCCGACACAGACCTGCCGAACATCGTCCACGCTTTTCAAACCGCTGAGAGGATCCGCCAAGATCATCCCGACGAAGACTGGTTCCACCTCACTGGACTTATTCACGATGTGGGCAAGGTATTGAATATTTGTAATTAGTAACACCCCTCCCCCCTTACCTGTACCTCACCACCATAACAAATGTGAGATACTCATTGTATTTAAAATAATAATAAATAAATAATAATAAATATATGGGACATTCACACACACGGTCGTCCGTCCCCAAAATAAGTAACTTAATACTTGTGTTATGGGTGACGGACAACTGGTAGATATACTACATATATAAGTTTAAATATATATTTAAATTCAAATAGACACCCAGGCTCAAAGAACCAACAAATTGTTTATAGAAAATGTTGGCCCTCGGCGGGAATCGAACTTGCTACCCGCGGAGCCAAAAGTCAAAAGCAGGGTCACTACCCACAGCACCAACGGGCCAGTCATATTACGTGACGAATTAAAATACCATGATTAAAGGACACCGACGTGCCCACGACTCTACTCTAATTTAAAGTTAATTAGTCTCACTGTTTGATAAGTTTGTAGTGTAAAAGCGATTAAGGCGCAATTATATAAAGATAGATAGGTCTCATTTGCTTTCTCTTTTTATCGATGAAAACATTTTAAGCACCTGCAGTTCAATAAAAAATAGCTTAAACCTCACGGTGTTATCTTACTGCGTAGTGAGGACGGTACAGGAATGCTAAACGAATTACGTCTACATATTGACCAAATTCTACTTAAATAATTATAGAATTAGGCGTTACTTTGAGAAGATCCATGTAACAAAAGTAATAATATAATTATATTGCTCTAAACCGCGATAACTTCCTGTAAAGAGCTCATGAATAAGTGCCCCCGCAACTAGTCAGGCTAACCCGATAAAATTAGATGTAAGTACAGCCGGTTACTACACATTAATAACGTGCCGAAACTTAACGGAAACGTTAAACACAAACTCAAAATATTCTTTAATCAAGTAGACTGTTAACAGTACTTTTGAATCGTCAAATGTTTTCAAGAAGCTACCACTGATTCGGAAGTTTGCTCCTACCGAGAAGAACCAGCAAGAAACTCGGCGGCCATTTTTTTTAATATTTTACAATTTGATTGACGGTTACAAACTAATCGTTGCAGCCTGGTGCGTAGCTGACTGCAGTTAAGATTTGCTACTATCACTCAAATAATCCTCAATTGTATAGTAAGCTTTATGTAGCAGCACCGTTTTAAGATAATTTCTAAACTTATGTAAAGGAAAAGAAACAATTGAGACTTGTACCCACTCGTCCGCAGAGGCGTCGTAGTCTCAAGTCTGACTCAAATTCAAAGACGCATCATCGAGGCGGAAACGAATAAACAATTAGGTACTAATGCAAATAACGCGCGGGCTTCCCCGAAATTCGTTTGGTTGCTACATTTTCGACGTGAGTATAGTTGGGTTCTACACATTAACTATGCGGGGACATCATTTAAATTTATAAAACTTTATGAAGCTTCGTTCACGCATCATGTTCTAGAAGTGACAGTCAATATTGGAGCAGTCTTTGCTCCTTCTCTTAAAAGGAAAGGAGATTTTTGCCGACCAATGGGAAAGTATCTGGCGGTCACTTTATGTTAATCTGTGCAATATTACGACCCAGCGGTGACGGATCACTTTTTACTTGTTGACTTATGTAACGTTTCTGTTACCGAACTATGACAATATTATTGTAACCGTGACCTCAAACAACACGGTCAAGAGATAATACGACTATTTGGCCAATCCGTAACCGCGATATAACACGCACTTGACTTGATTGTTTTCCAATCTAGCGCTTTGTTTTCATAAACATAATTTCCAAACCCCGAGCAGTTTCCGAAGCGTTTTCCACACGCTATTCTGTAAAGATAAACACCGTGAGGAGACAGAAGATATGTGTAACTTCCGGTCCGCATTGGAGTAGCCTGGTCGGTCGTACCTCCAAACCTCTCCAAAAACTAATATTGGAGATCTATGCCCAGCAGTGGGATTTGATTTTACTTATCTATTTACTTATTGACCGGCACGTTGGCGCAGTGGGTATTGACCCTGCCTTCAGCTAAACAATTTGGTGATTCTTGGAGTCTGGGTGTATATTTTTATTTAAGTATGTATTTAAACTTATATATGTAGGATATCTACCAGTTGTCCGTCACCCATAACACAAGTATTAAGTTACTTACTTTAGAATGGATTATCGTGTGTGTAAGTGTCCCATATATATATTTATTTATTAGTTGTCTAATGCGGTGAAACGGTGAAATCGTGTCTAAGACTTTCGCGCGAAATTGGTTTAAAAATCCTTTTCACGTAGCCGATGGTCCAGTGATTGTTCAATACATAATAAGTAACACTACAACTTACCTTAATAACTTCATAAAATTACATATGTAGTATATTTACCAGTTTTCCGTTACGTAATAACACAAGTATTAAGTTACTTTGGGGACGGAAGACCGTGTGTGTAAGTATGCGTATATTTATTATTGCTAGCTTTTTATGAGCAGCAGTGGGATATACTTTTACTTATTCCTAGCTGTTTTTCATATAGGTAATGGCGTTCTACGATGAACCGCAATGGTGTGTAGTCGGAGATACGTTCCCAGTTGGCTGCAAGTGGGCTGACTCTATCGTCTACGGTCAGGACAGCTTTAAGAATAATCCCGACACTTATAATCCTAAGTACAAGTACGTACTTTTAAACAAGCCTTTTCAATCATGTATAGTACCCGGCAATAAATAATGCACATCGTAGCCTAGAGAGAGAAATCAGCTAGATTCATAGAGTATTGTCTCTGTCGCACAGACTGACGAACCCGTGTGTGACAGTGACAGCGCTCTACGTAACCGAACTCGGCTGTTTCGTTGTAAACATCGATGTGCATTATTTAATGCCGGGTACTATACTTTTATAACGAATATTTTTTTCCTATTCATCATTCTCCTGCCCTTATCCCACTCTAAGTGGGGTCGACACAACATGTTTTTCTCTTCCATTCTCTCCTATTATTCGTCAACTCTGGCGCTCCTGAAATTCATACTTCACACAATCCAACCATCTCTTAGACCTCCTTCTAGTCACATATCCATCCACATTTATATTTAACACTCATCCGTTCTCATGATTTTCATTCCTCATTATATTCGGATGTTGACCGGCCCGTTGGCGCAGTGGATAGTGACCCTGCCTTCAGCTCGTCGCGTTGCGGGTTCGATTCCCGCTGAGGGTCAATATTATCTATAAACAATTTGTTGGTTCATCAAGCCTGAGTGTGTATTTGTATTTAAGTATATATTTAAAATTATTATTAATAACCCACAAACGATTTACGTATTTTTGCTAGGCGAAGAGCAGGAGTCTCAATCTTATGTCGGTTCCTACTTTGTCTATTATATACATCACCTATCGTTTTATAATTCTTTATATTTTTATGCATTATTGCAAATTACATTGTTTAAAATATATTCTATATTATTTATGAACAGCACGAAATACGGCATGTACGAACCACACTGTGGTCTAGACAACCTGCTGATATCCTGGAGCCATGACGAATACCTATACCAATTCCTGAAGCACAATAAGGCTAAATTACCAGAAAAGGCACTCTACATGATCAGGTAACTTGAATGAACAATTTCCTTATTTCGTTTTTCTGCAAATATTCTTTAAACGATTAAAAGTAACTTTTATTTTTATTTTATTTTTTGGAATTTAATTTTAACTTTAGTTTGGATGTTTCAAGTGTAGATAATGTTGAGGAATTTTGTTATAAAAACTTGTACCGAGACTGACAAATCATTTTCGGACCTTTTGGAGGCCCATCCTATTTTATCTACAGTCAAATGCTTGTAAATTTTAGCCCTGTGGTATCCATCAGAATAGAATAGACCACCCTCCTTTCTTACCGAGGTGTCGTAAGAGGCGACTAAGGTATGTGCCGTGTGGTATCCGGCTGCATAGAATAGACCACCCTCCTTTCTTACCGAGGTGAGGTGAGGCAGGCGGCCGCTCGTAAAATACGTAGCCAAATCATGTGACAACATGTTTGTAACATGTTTGTAACATGTTGACCCGACCCCACTTGGAGTGGGATAATCGCAGGAGAATGAATAAACTGCTTGTAAATTTTGGATGCATGTCGAAATAATTGTGTTAGTTCGATTACGTTCGGTATTAGATATAGTTCCCTTTTTTTAGATACCATTCTCTGTACCCGTGGCACGCTGGTGGTGACTACCGCCACCTCACCAACGATAAGGATGAGGAGATACTTAAATGGGTCCTCGAATTTAAGTGAGTATTCAGTTATATAAGAGTTTATGCCAGAGTTCATTGTTGTACGTAAGAGTTTTTTTAAGTTATACCTTTGATTTGCTTATATAATTACAAAAGTAATAATAAAATTATTTTGCTGTAATCCGCAATATCGCGGATTATAGCAAAATAATTTTATTATTACTTTTGTATTATGGATCTCCGCAAAGTAACGCCTAATTCTATAAATTGTTTATATAATTACATTTAAAGTGAATTAAACGCTTGATTTATTTCTCTATTGTACATATATATTGTTAAAAAAGAAAAAAATAGCACTGGTACAAAGGCGGACTTATTCCTAAAGGGATCTCTTCCAGCTAACCTTTGAGTAACAGAAGAAAAAAGACAAGAAGTGAAATACGGGTAATATAAAGGGTTAATGAAAAATAAAAATAACGAAAAACTGTGTATAGCACCTGGCAATAAATAATTCACATCGAGGCTTAGAGAAAGAAATCGGCTAGGTTCATAGAGCATTGTCTCTGTGACAGACTGACGAACCCGTGTGTGACAGTCACAGCGCTCTACGAAAACGAACATACGGCATACCTAGATGAATATTTGCTATTGAGATAACACAAACAAAGTAAAAAATAAATAAAAATTGTATAAAATGATGCAATATAGTAAAGGGCATTGATTGAATGTACGCTTTCTTTTAAAGACGATGATCGCCTTTAACTTTTTTTACGAGTAAATGTGAAGTGAACTAACACTGAATAATAAAAAAGTAATAAAATTATTTTGTTGTATTCCGCAATAAACTAAATAGAATATATATATATGACGGATCAGGGGGCCGATTGATATTCGAATCTTCTGCGTCGGAAATATCGTGTGGGCAATATAAGGCGTATAGTAATAAACGCCTTAATCGTTTTAAGAAAAAAAATTCTGAATACTATTCAGAATACGTAAAACTATTTAATGTATGTAACTATGTAAAAAAATATATGCACAAATTGAAGCATTTTCATGCATAGCATAAACATGCACTCAACCATGAGCACACACTTCTCCACACATACAACACATTTACACAGACACACACACATACACACTTCTCTGGCGTCATTATTATATTGATAATATTGTTAGCAAAATTAAAATCCGTAATTGGCTGTAAGTTAAATTAAGTAATATTTTGTAAAATAATATAAGAGCTGTGGATTTTGTTAAAGTAAATAAATAAATAAATAAATAAACGGGCAGAAAAGTATTGCAATCAAAGATTTACTTACTAAATCTACACAATCATAGTCACAATCACAACGAGTCGTAAAACAATTCCCGGACTTGTTATTCGCACGGCGGGGAGCAGAGAAGTGAAGTAAGTTGCCGCCCACATATTTTCCACAGATAACGTTTGCGGCTCGTTGTTGCCATAATTAATTATTTATTCGCCACCGACATATATATACTAATTCAGTAATACACTATAAAACAATTTTTTCAATTTATTTATCAGACTTCTAAAATGATGGTTCAATATTATTTTTTATTTTTCAGTAAATACGATCTGTATACAAAGAGTGAAAAAATTCCAGACATCGAGTCCTTATGGCCTTACTACGAGAGCCTCCTTGAGAAATACATTCCAGGAGTTTGCGAGTGGTAACGTTGGTGGTAGAAACATGATATTCGATAACCCAATTATTATATTAATATGAAATTTATTGATATAAAATGTATATGTACAAATAATAAACTATACGTTGCAATTATACGAATTTACAAACAATATTTTTTTTATTCAGTACTGACTGATTATTGTGTTAATTATTTACAAAGTGACGCGTAATATTCGTTCTAACGCTGAAAATCGTTTACTAATAAAACAAAGATGTATTTATATTACGCGTGTGTTAAAAATAGTTTTACATTGACCGTTCAATTAAAATGAATTGCATTTAAACAGCTTGTTATATTTAGGATTCACGCACACAAGCTGAGAAAGAACGAAAATTTTTTAGTTACTTCTTGTGATGGAAGTCTTTGAGTAGTGAGATATTACGGTCTTTTAAAGTCACCTATTTATCAAGTAGAGGATATGCCGACACTGCGTATTTTACTTCTTCCTTTTCATAACTATTCAGCAATATTAAAAAGCAAAATTTAAAAGAATATATAATTAAGTTAGCTTTGGCGTTATGGAAAGTGACGTCTCTGCTTAAAAGAAGTCCTCCACAATATATCTTGTAAAATGTAAAATTGTTACTATCAATAAATTTTATTTTATTTTATATTTAATATATTAGAGAGCAATGCACTGTGGTGATGTTTAATACGAAGTTACTGATTTAGTGTTGATTTATAGTGCTAAAAACTGTGATAGCCCAGCGATGAGACCGTGTGAATCTCTAGACGCGATCATGAGTTCAAACCTCAGGCAGGCACCAATGAGTTTTTCTATTAAAACTTATGTGTCTATTTGATTATAGCAAATTATCACACGCTTTTCGGTGAAGGAAACATCGTGAAGAAACCTGCACATCTCTAGAGAGTTCTAGGGATATGTGTAACTTACCAATCCGCATTGGGGCAGTGAGGAAAGTCTTAGCTCCAATGCTTCTTCAAATACGGAGAGAGGAGGCCTAAGCCTAGCAGTGGGATAGTGAGAGGCCGTTACTTTACTACTTTTTTACTTTTGTAGTGCTTTCGATATACAAGACCCCTGTTTACATAGGTTATGACAGCGTTTCCCAACCTTTTTTTGTGCCATGCCCTAATAAAAAAAATATTCTGGCCACTTCAAATTCCAATTCAAAATATTCTTTATTCAAGTAAATTTGTAAACAAGTACTTTTGAAGCGGCAACTTTACTGCTGGTTCGGAAAACTATGTAACATACATAATTTTATTAATAAAAAAAATATTTGTTTACAAGAAACTTTAATGATAGGTTTTAGGAAGAACAATTAGATTTTTTCGTTAAATTTGGCACGGAATAATAGGTTTTTATTTATATGAACCGGAGCGAAAGAGCGTGTATGTAGCGTGGGCCCCATAGAGATGGGCAAAGAGAAATGAGCATTGAGAATATATATGCGCGTTGAGGCAACGTAAATCCTAATTGGTGTTTACTCAATAATGGATCAGCCTATATATATAAGGTAACACATTATGGTAAAATAATATTAGAATTACTCTTTTACAAGTTCTCTTTATCAATCCGGTTAGTTTATCATAGTCTCCTTCACGATGATGGTGAAGAAATTGTAAATTTGAATTAGAAGCGGTCAGCAACTGTCTTTGAGATGCGCAGTGTACATTCCCTTTATATATCCGTCATATGTTACATTATTGATGACGTCAATCTTCTCACATGATCCTCGTGGCATATACTATTTTGATATACTATATGGTAACGGCGAATAATTCTGTTTATAACGCTTTCCTTTACGTATGAAGAATCATATGCGTATAAAAGGAGTAGCTACACAAGTGTTAAATGATAGCAGAGAATGGAAGATAAAAACTTAATGTGCCGACCCCACTTATAAATGCTTGGATTTGAAAATCCTTTCAGCTTCATACAAGGTTGGTTAAATATTGCAAATTCAAAATGTTTAAAAGACTGACCGTCGAATTTCTTGCTGGTTCTTCTCGGTAAGAACAACATTCCGCACCAGTTGTAGCTTTAATAAATCTAATTGATTCTTGACGATTCAAAAGATTACTTGAATAAAAATTATTTTGATTTCAATTTTAACCAATGAACTTTCATTGTTGGCCATAGCTGTTTTCAGAGAACTTTCAAGCTATATACTCTTTTACTGCTTGAAGGTTGAATATGCTCAGGCATAGTGATTATCAATTTACTTTAGTATTTTCTGTTGTTTGATAAAGTAACTTAACCAAGCTGTAGCCGCTAATTGTAATGATTGCGATTGCGTGTCTATTCTTTGAGTTCAATTTTTCAATACAATTTCGCTCTACTTTCAGTAGAATCAACCAACGCCGCATTTTCGCCAGTTACATTTTTTATCACTCTTAGCTTTTAGCATACTTTTGTTCTGAAGTTGCACTTATTTGTGATATCCCCTCTAGAAATTCAACTTTATTCTTTTGAAATCAGCTTATACCATCTTTAAGAAATACATCTCGATTTCGAACTCAGCATCGTGATTAAATTTAAATATCGTTTCATTTACGTGATCATAAGATAGTTTTACAGAGTTTTATCTTATCTTTTCACCATTAACTATGCTGAAGTTATTGTCTTTAAGTGTTAGAAAAGTAATAATAAAATTATTTTGCTATAATCCGCGATACAGTATCGCGGATTATAGCAAAATAATTTTATTATTACTTTTGTATTATGGATCTCCGCAAAGTAACGCCTAATTCTATAAATTATTTAAGTGTTAGCTCACATAGCCAATATGTTAAATATTAGCTTTGCTATTGGTACTTGAGAGCCTAAATATAATTGAAGCAACAAATACACGCTTAAATACATGCTTAAATACATTTTAAAACACTATTCCTACTCGAATTTATATAATAACAATAAGTCTTTATCTAAAGTCAAATCAATTATTATCATCCTCCTACCCTCCACTCTAAGTAGGGTCGGCTGGTTCGGAATGTTGCCTAATAAGAATCAGCAAGAAACTAAGCGGTCAATCTTTAAACATTTTTATTTACATAAATAAAATAAAAAGTTACAGCATTGTACGAAGGAAGGATTTTAATGTCGAAACTAAACAAATAAGTATGTAACAGATTACTTGAATAGTTGATACTTCATTTTGCCAGTTCAGCAGTAACTTATTACGTCAAAATTATATTAACTTGATAACATCTGGCCCTCGTGTTCGACACATGATAAATATCACATCATTTAAGATGTGATCTGTACGCGACATCAACAGTCTCTCTGGTATCATCAGGCACGGAGCAGCGCCAAGATGAAGTTCAAAAATCTAGTGAGTTTTTATTTATTATACAATTAATAAATTTAATATCAGAGATAATAAATAGTATATTGCAATTTATTTTTGCTTAGTTAGAGATGAAAAATCAAAAACGCATTTGCAAACTTGTATTGTTTTTAATTAGATAAATTACCTCATATTAAAAACATAATGTATAACTTCTTTTATAACTAATAATTTAAAAAACTCAATTCTCGTTTTCAAGACTGTCGTATAAATTGAAATTATGCAGGAAAAAAATTGTCAAATGAAAACCATAATAATTTATTTCACTGTTTTTGTAAAGCATTACTTGTAATGTGACATTTTTAAACACTTCTGTAGTTTTAAAAACTCATAAATAAAAAAAGAGAGCCTGAATTTGCGATGGCAAAATAACTCCTTCCAATGTTTACATTTTTATACTGCTTTAATTTTTGCTGTATGAATGTAATAATATAACGGGATTTATTGAAATTTGATTCACTACATAGAATTTTTTGTGTTTTTTCATATGACAATTTGCTTGAATTGAAGTAATTGTAAGGATTTTGAATACAGCTACCACTGACTAGTTGTGGTTAGATAGAACAGTAAATTTAACATACAACATGATTTACAAAACTAATTTTGTTTCTTGGGTTCATATGTAACCTTAAAGTAGCGGCCCGTTTATATCTCACAGCTGGACATAGGCCTCCTCTCTCCTTTTGCAGAGAAGGCTTGGGGTTTAGACCTACCACGCTGCTTTAATGCGGATTTGTAGCTTACGTAAATCCCCAGAATGCTCTACAGGTTTCCTCACGATGATTTCCTTTACTGAAAAGCGTGTGATAAATTGCGAATATTAATTAGGAACATATTGCCATATTCGAAAGGTAGCCACCAAAATAGTGTACAGTACATTTGTTATCAAAGATTGTGTACAAAGTTCTCGCACTGCACGTACTAAGATGATATCGCGTTTAGCTTCTCTCTCCACCGGCAATGTTATGTGTATGAAAGAAGAACAAAGTCGCATCTGCCATGTCTATATCTAACATAGGAAATGTGTCTTTATTCTAATTCTAATAATATATTATTAATAATATAATTTTAATTCTAATGTACTTATTGTGCCGGAAATTTTGAAATCTAAACTATCACTAAACCAGTTTGTTTCGTTGTAACACTGGACAATTGTTTTATTTCGAGGGTAACACCGTTACGTTGATGGACCCGTCGCTCCTCCTGCGACCGGAAGATGTGTACAAGGACAAACCTGTCTCCGGTTTCCGGGATTACAATATAAACGACGAGGACCCCATCAAGGAGCGCGTGCGTCGCACATACTACACCATGCACACGAATATGACTGTGGATTTTGTCAAAAGTAAGACAATCCAATATATATTTATAAAACTAAAGTAACGGCCTGTTACTATCCAACTGCTGGACACAGGCCTCCTCTCCCCGATTTTAGAGAGGAGGATCGGACCTAATAATCATAATAAATAATAAATAAAAACATGGGACATTTACACACACGGTCGTCCGTCCCCAAAGTAAGTAACTTAATACTTGTGTTATGGGTGACGGACAACTGGTAGATATACTACATATATAATTTTAAATACATACTTAAATACAAATACACACCCAGGCTCGAAGAACCAACAAATTGTTTTTAGCAAATGTTGGCCCTCGGCGGGAATCGAACTCGCGACCCGCGGAGCTGAAGGCAGGGTCACTACCCACTGCGCCAACGGGCTAGTCAACCACGCCTAAAATACCTACCAAGCTATTCCAATGCGGATTGGGAAGTAACACACATCCGTAGAATTCTCTAGAGATATGCAGGTTTCCCCACGATGTTTTCCTTCACCAAAAACCGTGTGATAAGTTGCTATTATCGATAAGACACATAAGTTTTAATAGAAAAACTCATTGGTGTCTGCCCGGGGTTTGAACCCATGATTGTCTCTCGACACGGTCTCAACACACGGTCTCACAGCTTGTATATTATTCATTCATCATCATAACATATTCAATTATATTCAGCTTAAATAGTCTGTGAAACTGTATGTTTGTTACCACTTACCAGGGATATTGTTAGTTACACTGCATTTACCTGGCCCCCTTGCGCAGATGGGAAGTTACACGTGGTGGCAGGTTTAGATCCGGGTGTCGTGGGTTCGATTCCCACCGAAGCCTAAAATTTTCCAAAAATTTGTTGGTTCTTCGTGCCTGCGTGTATATTTGTATTTAAGTATGTATTCAAAACTATATATGTATATAGTACCCGTCGACTGTCATTCATAACACAAGTACGACAGTTTATGTTATTGTCCCATAAATTTATTTATTATAGATAGACGACTTGCACATTTATTTTTGTATAATTTTTCAGTGTACATTTCAGTTTGGAATTGAAACTAATATTAACAAGTACAATTAAAATTCATTTTCTAAAACTTTTAACAAAATTTCACGTCCCACTATTAACCGTTGAGGAGTTCTCTCATCAAGAAAATAATCCTGACAGCAGCATCAGGTCATGCTTATCATGAACATCCGTTGTAATCGAGACTGAAATTATTATGTAAAATCTCAGCTCAATCGGACACCGGGAAGTGGGTCAAATTTAACTTGCAAGATTCCACCTTCACATATAACATACATAACAAGTTAAACAAAAGTTTTTTAAAAACATTATAAGTTTTTACTTTGCGAAGGTAAAAAGGAGAAATGGCTGAAATTCAATCACTTCAAGTCAACAGTGAAAGACGCGCTGATTAAACTGAACGAGCTGGTCGATGAGTCTGATCCAGACATAGATTTGCCTAACATCGTGCACGCCTTCCAGACAGCTGAGAAGATTAGAGAAGAACATCCCGATGACGATTGGTTCCACCTTATTGGATTGATCCATGATCTTGGAAAAGTAAGCCTTTTTGCACGCTTTATATCAGATTTAGCTGCATGTACTCAAAGGAAAATCAAACCTACCGGCAAATACCTTCAGGCTGCTATTATTACTAGCCCGCAGCCTGCTCATCAGGGATGTGCATCTTTTGCGCATAATTGCATAGAAGCAGTCTATAGTACCCGGCATTAAATAATGCACATCGATGTTTACAACGAAATAGTCGGCCAGTTCAGTTTCGTAGAGCGCAGCATCTAGCAGAATCTAGCCGATTTCTCTCTCTAAGCCTCGATGTGCATTATTTTTTTCCGGGTACTATATGAGCCGAAGTTATTGTTTAAAACAAAGACATGGAAAGACAGGAGCCGAAGTTATTGTTTAAAGAAAGACATGGAGAGACAGGAGCCGAATATATTGTTTCTTTTTAATATTTCTTTACTCTATTACCAGGTGATGGCCTTCTACGGCGAGCCGCAATGGTGTGTGGTGGGCGACACGTTCCCCGTGGGCTGCAAGTGGGGCGAGAGTATCGTGTACGGGGACGACAGTTTTAAAGATAATCCCGACACTTACAATGAGAAATACAAGTATGTTATCTATATTTATTATAAAACAAAGTATCTGAAAGCTGGCTGTCTGTATATGATCGATTTTCTCAAAATCTTCTGAATGGATTTTTTACGGTGTTTACTAAAATATAGTGCAATACTTCCGGATTGTTTGGGTTACTAATACATTACGGGTTATGTAAATTATGTTGAAGAGGTCGCATTGTTGCAAAAAACTCGCCTATTTGGCGCTTTACTCGCGTCCGCCGCGTAAACAAACAGAGATACGCTCAAGTTATGTATTAGAGAATTGAAGATCTATAAAAATACTTTTAAAAAGTCGGCGAGATGTCTCTATCTCATATGGTTAACTTACAATCACTATTTTGATGTTAAACATTTCAATTCGGATTTTTTTTGTGACACACTGGTTACCACACGGGCGAAGCTGTTGGCTCAGTTTTTAAATCCTTAGGTAAAATTAAAAAACACCTAACATACCGATGGCCGTTGACGTCAGCGAGCACGTGGTCATTACTCTCGGTTTTTTCTTACTCAAGCCAGTGTTGGCTATGTTTTTATGAATCCAAGCGTCAATTTGTGAAAGCCAGATGAATAGCCGATAAAAAGAAACAAAAACGATAATAATTAAATGTATATTTAATACGCACAGGCCTTTGTGTCGAGCGGCTTTTGAAAAAAAGGGGTTTTATTGCCAAAAATAAATATTTTTAAATAGAAATATTTGAATGTTTCTTTTATATTTTATATCCCTAGAATGTACATGAAATAAGGTTCCTAATAAAAAATAAAAATATGCATGTCATTATTATAATAATTTTATTTTTTCACTCCCAAACATTTCTTAAAAATTAGAAGATAATCAGTTCTCGCGCGCATTGTAAGGTCATTTTCAAAACCTTCTTGTGGACGTAATTACTACCGTAATGACTTAAATCCTTTTATAACATAAAGATAAACTGTTCATAAATAGAATTATATAATTACAAATGTCTAGCCAGAAACAAAATATTGATAAAAAAGGATAAATATCTCACAAAGTAGATTATAACATGTAAATCCATAAGGTTCATTTTCGATCAAATTTGTAGAATATACTGGATATTTATCGTTAAACTAATTCTTTTCTCAAGAAGAAGATGAAATTTCGAACTTATTAACATACAATACAAATACACTTGTCGAACAAACTCTTGTGACAAAACAATTTCTAAATAAACATTTTTTGCTTGCGGCCTCTCGCCGGGTTTGAATTCTTTTGTGTGTGTACACTAGCATATACGGGATGATCTTTTTCGCGAGGGCGACATTAAAATTCTGTTAAAGACAATTTATTTCTCAAAAGAACTCATCGCTCCCCGAATCTTGCAATAAATCTACAATTTCTTTATCCTGAAGATAGAGATAACGACGGCACTTCCTGCGATGCGCAGCTCCCTGCCCCTGCGACGACGTCAGAGACAGTCAGCTCTAGGCTCTTCGATGGTTCCCAAGGCTAAAAGGAACATTGAAGAACATTATAATACAAAAGTTTTACTCTCTCCCTCAACGTGCCTCCTGGCGAGAACACATAAGAGAAGCACGGCACGATATTACCAACACCACCGCTAGGCCCCGCGTTGTTATCCATGGTATTCTTACATTAGAAATTTAACCTACACGGTTAAATATATTCTGATTATATTATGAAATTGTTTTTATAATAAATTATTACATTATTATAAAAATAATCATTTTGCCCCATTTTTATTTAATTATAGAATTAGGCGTTACTTTGCGGAGATCCATAATACAAAAGGAGGTTCGTGCACGTGTTTTTATGAATCCTGCATGTAACGGGTACGAAAAAACGAATAGTCGACTATACATTTACATATATATATATATAACAAAATAATTTTTATTTTTTATATCACTATCAAATTTCAACTGATTTGACCCAGTAGTTAGCTATGACGGACGCACAGACAGACACAAGAGTGATCTATAAGACCAATTGTGTGTTCGTTCCGTTTTTTATTTTGTAGTTCGGAACTCAAAAAATAATTATAAGCACTGAACATTCATAAAGTAATAATAAAAATATACCAAAAAATTAAAACATCTAAGTAAAAAAAAAATCAAGTAAACAAAAAAAGAACATACTATATCGAAAACAGCTCGGTCGCCATTTTGGAATGCACGCACACATACAAATACCTTGCGAGTGTGTGAGTGCAATTTGACACCTTACGTTGTTTATCGAAAGAAATAACAAATACTATACACTTTGCTATAAAAATACGGATGAATATGGATTTTATATGATATTTTCTATTAGAATTAGTGTTTCTAACAGCGTTTTGTATAAGAATTACATACTTTTTTCTCACTGCAAATCGCGAGTAGAATCTTTGTTCATCCATAGGCTATCGAAGTTAATTTTTTTATCAATTGAAATAGGACAAATCATTGTTCTAGTAACTTATATTGGTTACAAATATTGTCTAGTAATGATATAAAATATGACTTACCGGTTAAAGTTTCAATATATCCAAAAAAAAACACAATTTCTCAATGTCGTACGCGTACATCTGTGAGCGAGTTGAGGCGCGTACTGAAGTGCCGTTTTTTTTTTTTTTTCTACGGGAGCGAACGAACCAAATTTTTTCTTAGTATCTTTGTTTAAACGAGAACAAATTGAAGTACTTGCCACAGAAACTGATACCCTAGTTATTTTATAAAAAAACAGAAATTGGACCGGGGGTTTCTCGACATTGCAAAATGTCCGTGGTACTCGACGGTAATTTTTAGTTACGCATTTTCCGATGCGCTTGGGTCGTGAAGTTTTAATAGATAAACCTTTGTTTCTAACTTTATGTTTAAATGTATGCGAATATTATAAATGCGATAGATAGTCTGTCTATCTGTTAAGCTTTCACGGCTAATCCGCTGGTGTGATATTGAAATTTATAGGCTAACCGCTTAACTCAGTCTTCACCTGTGGGTTACAAGAGCGCAGCGAGCGCCCGTTGTGTGTTGTACAAGAGGTGACCGGTCGCAGCTAACTGTCTTTGTTCACATTCTACCTCTGCGCCTTTGTACTCCGCAGGCGAGGTCTGAGTTAAACGGTTAGCCTACAGTACTATGAGATGATATATGCCAAGCTAATGTATGGGATAAAATTCCTTCTTTTTGACATGAGA
Organism: Morpho deidamia; assembly: GCA_947086505.1. NCBI lineage: Eukaryota > Metazoa > Arthropoda > Insecta > Lepidoptera > Nymphalidae > Morpho > Morpho deidamia. The sequence goes on along the minus strand of CAMTZC010000021.1, from coordinate 16,005,604 downwards.
AGATCATTAGGTGATTTGGAGTAGAAAATCCGAGTGTTCAAGAATGTTCCTGTTCAAAATTCCATTTATACTAAATTAATTTTTTATATTAAAAATTTCAGCACAGAATTGGGCATGTACAAGGCAAAATGCGGCATTGAAAACTTATTGATGTCGTGGGGACACGACGAATATCTCTACAGGGTTCTTAAGCATAACAAAGCCAAGTTTCCCAAAGAAGGATTGTCTATGATCAGGTTAGTAGCGTTTTATGTTTTAATTATTTAGGAACCTTAAACTTTTATAGCCGAACGATGAGACCGTGTGACCATGAGGCACGGGTTCAAACCCCTAGCAAGTACCAATGAGTTTTCTATTAACACTTATGTGCCTAATTGATACTTGGAATTTAGCACACGCTTTTCGGTGAAGGAAAACATCGTGAGGAAACCTGCATATCTCCAGAGAATTCTAGGAATATGTGTAACCTACCAATTCGCATTGGAGCAGCGTGGTAGGTCTTAGCTCCAATCCTTCTCTCCAATAACGGAGAGAGGAGGCCTTAGTCCAGCAGTGGGCTAAGGTGGGTAACAGGCTGTTACTTTACTTTTTTTTACTTTTTTCGGTGAGGAAACCTACATATCTCTAAAGAATTCTGTGGACATGTGTAACCTACCTATCCGCGATGTATCAGCTTGGCAAGTCTTAGTTCCAACCCTTCTCTCCAAAAAACGGAGAGAGAAGGCTTACGCCTAGCATTGTGATAATAAAACGCCGTTACTAAAATATATTTTAGTTCTGAACATTTTAAATACAAAGCATTTTCTCGGCAGATTCCATTCCTTCTATCCGTGGCACGCTGGAGGTGATTACAGCCAGTTTATGACAGAGAAAGATGAGAAGATCAAAGAAGCCGTTCTTAAATTCAAGTAAGTACATATAATGTGAACTTTGTATCCCCTTAATTAGACGACGAATCAGGAATCATCCCTTCCAAAGTATTAGAGTTTGAATGGTATTTAAACTGTTCAATTTGGGCAATTAGTAAAATTAACATTTTGAAACAAAACACACTTTCTTGATATGATTGTATTTTTTTAAATATGTGTAAAAATATTTTGGGCGCCAGAGTACTGCTTGCACCCGGGTGACTGTTGTGCTTAAGATTTTTTTTTCTTTACCTCCAACAAAGTTTCTTGAAGCCTTTGGTCATCTTTCGTACTAGTTCTCGCTTTTGTTACTTCCTATCATGCCATACTTTGTCTTTCTTTCTTTCTTTCTCATCTATTCTTTATAATGGGCGGGACTCCCATTCTATCTTATTTTTGCTACTTATTTATAAGGGTTGAACACAACATAGGTTTTTATATTATTTTATCAACAATTTTGGGAATTTACATTTGCTTTGTGCTTAAAGATAGGCCTAATAGGGCTTTATTATAGAATTAGTAATTATAGAAAAAACAAATTAGTTTTTCTTTTAAAAACAGAGAAAAACGAGGCTAATTTAACATTGTAGACCATTACAACTAATTCGTGGGATATAACTTGTATTCTATTTAATAAAACTAATATTACTGGCCCGTTGGCGCATTTGGCAGTGGCCCTGCCACTTATCGCCAATATTTTCTAATAACAATTTGCTAATTTTTCGAGTCAGAGTGTGTGTTTGCATTTATGTATGTATATAAAATTATATTTACCAATTGTCTGTCAATCATAACACAAGTATTCAGTTAGTTACTTCGAGGATCGATGTGTAAGTGTCCTATAAATTTATTTCTATTATATATTACAGCCAATACGATTTGTACACAAAAAGCACCGAAGTACCAGACATCGAAGGCCTGTGGCCCTACTACGAGGGACTTATAGAAAAGTATATACCCGGTGTTCTTGAATGGTGAAACGGCATCAACGACTGGTTATTTTAATATTGCGTATAGATTAAAAACCCATTTAACGACGTGTAGTGTTTAATGGAGTTTATAGTGACATCGCTCAGTAAAATTCAAGCCATAGAAAATATTTATAAGTGAAAATGAAGATAATGTTAAGATTCGCTTCACCTTACCCAAGCTATACTTCAAACGATATTCCCCCGACATTTGTTAAGATTCTGCTCACTTATCATCATCCTCCTGCCCTTATCCCAATCTAAGTGGAGTCGGCAAAACATGTTAACATGTTGTCGCATGATTTGGCTACGTATTTATACGACCGGCCGCCTGCCTGACGTCAACTTACCTTAGTCGTGCTTTACGACCCTTCGGTAAGAAAGAGGGTGGTCTATTCTACTCTACCAGATACCACACGGTGGGTCAACTTACCTTAGTCGCCTTTTACGACAACTCGGTAAGGACTGAGGATGGTCTATCCTACTCAGCCGGATACCACACGGCGGGTTAAGATTCTGCTCACTAATTACCGTAATTCGCAACTTCGTCTATGCTTTTTCGCCTGTGCTTAGCTATAAAACCTTCAGGGCTAACAGTGGAAACGGAGCCTTCTTGAGCTTGCTTATTGTTATGTTTTCGGACGCTCTTAACGGATCGATGTCTAGTTATGAAAATTAAGGTTTTTAAAAGATTATGCGCAGTTTCTTTCTAGTTTTTCTCGGTAAGAGCTTACATTCCGAATCAACGGTAGCTCATTACTGACTGGTTTATTACCGTTCAAAAGTGCTCATAGTCTAGTTTGAATGAAGTCTGAGTCTAGTTGAGTGAAGAATTCAGAGCACAATAATAAAATCCAGTTATTGATTAAAACAATTTGAATCTAGCATATCCTAGAGATGTCTAAGTCATTGTTATATTTTTACATAATTTTTGAAACATAAGTTATTAATATTTAAATAACGATAGTGAAGTTTACTTATTATAGTGTATACTGAGGAAGTTTATTGTAAAGTTAAGAAGACGAAATATATAATTACTATCTTATTTATAAAATTCGAGTGTCACAATGTTACTTACCGTACTCCTCCGAAACGTCTTGATCGATTTTTGTTAAATTTCATATACATATTCAGTAGGTCTGAGAACCAGCTACTATCTATATTTCATACCCCTGATTGATAAGAGTTGCCCACCTCTAAATATTTATTTAAAAAAAAAATATATTTGTACACTACAAATTCTCTAGAAATAATTTATATGGCAAAACAACGTTTGCCAGGTCAGCTAGTTATTGAAATAAAATGCAGTAACGTACAAGTTATAAAAAAGTATGTATTCACGGATAGTTTGGGTTAAGATTCGTTATGTACAAAAGTAAAAGTAAAAGTAAAGTAGCGGCCTGTTACAAATCCACTGCTGGGAATAGGCCTCCTCTCTCCGTTTCTGGAGAGAAGGGTTGGAGCCAAGACCTACCACGCTGCTCCAATGCGGATTGGTAGGTTACACATATCTCCAGAATTCTCTAGAGATATGCAGGTTTCCTCACGATGTTTTCCTTCACCGAAAAGTGTGTGATAAATTGCAATTATCAATTAGACACAAGTTTTAATAGGAAAACTCATTGGTGCCTGCCCGGGTTTGAAGTCGTGTTCCCCTTGAAAGAGTAGCACGCTCTCACCGCTGGGCTATCACAGCTCTTGTTATGTACAAACTTTAACGAAATTCGGGCAGTATATATGCTACACTTATGCAGCGTAATAAAGAATACGCCCTGATAACTATATGTAAATAGCGTATAGCTTTTATATTTTTTCATGTATGGGGTTATGTTAATTTTTTATAATTGAATAAAAACACTTTTATAATAAACCAGGAACTTTATTTTAGCTATTTACAGAAATACAGATATATGAAAATATATAATTATTCTATATAGCTTCAACAGTCACTTTGCGAAATGAGGATTATTGGTACAAGGCAAAGTGTACACTACATTGCGACTGGCAGAAGTGGTTTATACAATAGATCGACAGCATTAATAAGCTAGATTACCAATCAAATTAATTTGCTGCTTTTACCAATTAAGAGAATTATAAATTCAATAAGATTTCTAATCCAATTAACAAGATTTCTAATCCAATTAACAAGATCATAATCCAATTAACAAGATTTCTAATCCAATTAACAAGATTCTAATCCAATTAACAAGATTCTAATCCAATTAACAAGATTTCTAATCCAATTAACAAGATTTCTAATCCAATTAACAAGATTTCTAATCCAATTAACAAGATTTCTAATCCAATTAACAAGATTTCTAATCCAATTAATAAGATTGCTAATCCAATTAGTAAGATTATTAATGAAATGTGCGAACTTGCAAAGTACAAAGGTATTAATTTTGTTTATCATTTACTCTCCAGTCGCAATATACTGTAGCTCTGAGCGGAATTGTAATATATGAGCGAACATTTATAGGTAAAATATTGATCAACTACAATATGATGGCGCTTTAACCATTAAATACTAACTACCTTATTGACTAAAAATAAAAATGCCCTCCAATATTTAAAATGCTCTTGCCTCTTAAAGCTAAAACAAGGCAAAATATGTTTTGATAATACATAACGCATTGAACATTTTTGTATACGAGTAGAATATTAAACGAACAAACATTTTATCTATAAATGATTCAAAATATTTACTTTGCATTAAACGTTACTTCATTACATTTAGGAAAGATGATATCATACGAAAGGGCAATATTTAAGAGCAAAAGGAAATGGATACGCAGGCGATTTCACTTTTTCTACTCTACACGAATCAGATTAGATTGCAAATTATGGACCAAAAATTTAGGTTGTTGCAAATGTGAAGTATGCACAAAAATATATTAAATAATTGAAATATGCTTAAATCTGGACATGTCTGGAATATAAACAAAATATACCCAACATTCGTAAAACGTTTTACAGAAATATACCTGAAATACACGTAATAATATAGTAAAATAACGACCAGATACTTATCCCACTGCTGGGCACAGGCCTCCTCTCGCCGTTTTTTTTTTTGAAGGATTGGAGCTAAGACCTACCAAGCTGCTCCAATGCGGATTGGTAGGTTACACATATCCCTAGAATTCTCTAGAGATACGCAGGTTTCCTCACGATGTTATCCCTAACCGAAAAGCGTGTAATAACTTGCAATTATCTATAAGACACATAAGTTTTAATAGAAAAACTTATTGATGCCTAACCGGGGTTTGAGCCCATGATCGTCTCTAGAGAGTTACATGGTCTCACAACTGGGCTACCACAGCTCTAAATATATTATATAACTGTCATTTGTTACATATTCCAATCTAATCCTCGACCAACACAAACAGTATTAGTTGTTTTGGATTTCAAATTAAGTAAACATGGAACCTGAAATTTTGGTAAATCGTTTAAAGTAGATATTTACGCCTTTAGCCGTTCATTGGTGTCCATGAACGCGTAATAACCTTAATCTGGTAATAAAATTCTTAAGATTAAAAGCGTGTTATATTTGAAGCAATTCAAGACCGTCCTAAGTTACCAACACCATATAAATTTGATGGATTGCATTTTGTCCTGACATTTAAAGCATTTTTGTACTACTATTATACGATTATGTTTCGTACAGTACCATCTTTCTCTATATACATTTACAGAACTCATTTTCGTTATCAAATATTTATACGTAAATCATATAAGTACATTCAAATCCAAAATAAATCACATTATCGTCAAAAGACTAATCATCTTTAATTTTTCAAATTGCCTAATTCAATTACATCACCAACGTTAACTCAGTTTTATACAGAAATAGGTATTAGTCGGTAGACTATAAATATTGACATGATAATATTCTCCTCTCTCACACTATAAACGAAAGAGATGTACTATATTTTATCTCATTTAATAGTCAAGCGGGTCGTATATATTTAATTTCATCACGACCTAGATGGGACTTGCTATAATATGACAAAGTACGACATTATTCATGTGTAAATTTCGATAGAAAAATTCATTTAAAGTAAATTAAATCATTATCCAATAATACAAAAACAACTTCAACAATCAACACTCGACTTTTCAATTTAATTTACTAATTAAAACAATTGTAAATTTATATGAAAACATAGGATTATCAATTTTACTTTTGTATGCGGGCACGCAGATTTTCCTAGGAGGGCGTTTTTCGAACAAAGCGTGTACTTCAAACTACTCTTATAAAGGCAAAAGTTAAGTTTCATTGATTAAAACGTAGTGTAAGTTATGTAATTGGTGCATGATGCGAGATTATATACGAGTATAGTAAAAACTACGTAGAATTTCAATAAGGCATTAAACAGGATACAGACATCGAAGTCATTTAACAAATTATTGAGACCCTCAGCTCAAAAAAAGAAAGATGACATCTTTCGAACAACCGAATGAAGCATTTCTAAGTATGGGTATGAGAAAGTTCGGTCACTTAGCGGTCGATGAAAAGAGCTATGCTCCGAGTATCTGTGTGTTATCAAATCAGTAATGAGACGATTCGTATAAGTAATTTATAGAATTAGGCGTTACTTTGCGGAGATCCATAATACAAAAGTGTTAATAAAATTATTTTGCTATAATCCGCGATACAGTAAATAGAAAATATATATAGTGTTAAATGTATAGGAGACTATCCGTTTTTTCATACCCGATACGTGCAGGATTCGTAAAAACAGATGCACTAACCTCCACCACTTTGACCACAATACACAAGCACTACACACGTTCACTATCACAAAACTATCGTTTCGCCCCGCAACCAAAGTGCTTGTGATACATTGAACACTATATATATTTTATTTACTGTATCGCGGATTATAGCAAAATAATTTTATTATTACTTTTTGATCCGTATAAGGACTAAAGTGACGAACATAGCTAACAGGGTCCCAAAGCTGAAGTGGCAATGGGCAGGGTATATACAGTGACTCACAATATTCGGACATTAACGTATACTACCCGGCAGTAAATAATACACATCGAGGCTTAGAGAGAGAAAGTCGCCTAGATTCTGCTTCATAGAGCATTGTCTCTGTCGCACAGACTGACGAACCCGTGTGTGACAGTGACAGCGCTCTACGAAACCAAACTGGCCGGCTGTTTCGTTCTAAACATCGATGTGCATTATTTAATGCCGGGTACTATACGTTCGAATACATCGCTAAAGACAGCGACCACCTATGGAGATATCGGGTTCCGGTTCGATTCCATCCATTCCTTTATAAAGTTTTACAATGAACACATATGGATTTTTTTAAATATATATATCATTGACTTAGATATATGTCTTATTACCAGAAAAAAACCAACGCGTTCCCTCCATAGGTGAAAATTCCTCAAGTCTCCGAATATTTTCGTGAGTCACTGTAGTTCGAAGAACCGCCATCGGTTCTAACGTTAGATTTTCAGTTTTAGAGGTGAGTCCACACCGGACAATAAAGTGTAGGGTCTCCTACTACGCGAACATACGACCTCAAAAACGTTTCGGGGACCCGCTGTCCAGACCGTCACAAGATCTTGTGACGTGGAAGTCCATTACTTATGAGACTTGTGTCCAACAGTAAAAGGCTATTGGTTGAGAGTGCGAGTATAATAACAGTGGTAATAGTGTTATTATAAAGGTAGGATTCCACCAAAATAGTGTGCACCACATTTGTTAACAAAGATTATGTACAAAGTTCTCGCACTGCACGTACTAAGATGATATCGCGTTTAGCTTCTGTCTCCACCGGCTATGTTGTGAGTATCTTGTGTAAGCGCACAGTGAAGCACATCATGCGCGCGAACATGTTCATTTAGAAATATCTTATAATCTTTATTGTTATTATTTCACTTATTTTTAATCTATATACAAATTTACAATATATTTTTAGACATTTTCTGTAAAATTATTAATAATTTTTCCATTAGTCCACTCCTCATTAAAGATGTAAGCGTACAAACAAATGTTTTCGTTCCGGTAGCGGAAGCAAAACTGTGTTCGTGAACAACGAGTGTACGCGTCGATGCGAGTCCACTGTTTCAAGTGTACGCACAAATGTGCATAGATGTGCGCGAACATTTCTAGAATATTCGCGCACAATTTGTTAATTAATGTTTGCTTGAGTGACTCGACCACAGCAAACATTTGAGCCGCACACTGTGCTGCACAGTTCTGCGCACTGGTGGAATTCCACCTTTACCGCTTTATAAAAAATTGAAATGAGTTTGGACTATACGCTCCAATAAATGTTCATTTATGATGCTAACTTGTTTATTAGATGTCAATATATGTATTTTTGTATCTTTATAGACAGATCCTGCTTAAATAAATTATTTATAGTACCTAAAATAATTGAAATAAGATTGATTTGTGTTGAATCAACAGTAGTTCCGTACGGGATAAAACGTATGGGAGTAAGAGGTCGTAGTGTTTGATAAATAAAATGCTTCATTTTTTATATCCTTCCTTCTTTTATACACTTCATCTTTCTTTTTTATAATCTGAGTTTTATCCTTATTATAAAGAGATATAAATATCAAACCGCTATTCGTAAACAGAGGCTATGAAATATTTAAATTACTTAATACGATGTTATTTCTACACGCATTATTTCTGCACGTTTCGTCGTCTTATTTAATATTGTTTTATATTTTAAGACATTGCATCGTGTATCTCACTAGATCATTTTTTAGAATACTCTAAGGCCTTTATGTTTCTTATACTATATTTGCACCAGCAATAATCAGGGCTATGCAACTCTCATCATCTTCACATAAAGTATGTTAAATTTCAATTCAAGGATAACATCAAAACAATTTTCAATGTTTTGGATAAATAGTTGAATACCTCTGAAAATTGATATACTAATGCCGCGTTAATATGATAGGTGTACACGCAATATATTGGAAAATTAAGCTTTGAGAAATTTATTAATGCAAGATTATTCAATGCAGATTCCTTCAGCGGTCTATAATACGAGCGTATACAATGATTTATAGAAGCAGGCGTTACTTTGCGGAATACCATATTACAGGCACTATAACAGAACTACTTTGCTATAATCCGCACGGGTTAAGCGAATGCATGCAAAGCTAATGTGTATGAAGCAGGCAAAATTTACGAACCTTACACACAGCAGCACACACAACCACCACCACAACAATCTCGACGCTTGTTGCCTAAAGCCTATCCTCCTGATGACGCGAAACCGAAGCATCATCAGGAGGATAGGCTTCACGACAAAATCGCATTGCGATTTTGCTGCTTGTGTGCTTTGTTGCTGGTGGAGGAGCCTCGGAGTGTGTGTGGTTGCTTGTCCTGCATGTGTAAGGTTCGCAGATTTTGCCTGCTGCATACACATTAGCTTTGCATGCATTCGCTTAACCCGTGCGGATTATACCGAGGTAGTTTTGTTATAGTACGAGCGTATACAATATCAGAAGTGGGACATCTGTAGAAGGACCAAAATGTTAAGTCATAAAACTTTACTTACATACATTGTGTACGTATTTAAAATATTGTGTCCCAACACATTAAACGGTTTTCATATCAAATCCAGGATATATTATAAAAGTATAAGTAAAGTTTGCCTTTCTCTAACGACTAAAGGCAGAAACGGATCGCTGATTTTTGGCGTAGTTCTGTGAATATATGATTAGATATTGGATGTAATACAGTGTGCGCCTATTACCTTAATGCAGCATGCTATTCAGTCCCTTAACCATTAACCTAATAAATCAGTCTTCATATGGAAAGACGTTAATCAATTCCTAACATAACAAAGGCCGTTACAAGGCAATTCAATTTCACAAAATGGCGGACATATATTTTTTATTTATTAAATAATATAACCGCAATGAATATTTTAAAATCAAACGCAGATTTTTATTTTTTTGTTATATTTTTGGACGGTGATAAAAAAAAGAAGCTAAGTATAGTGATTTTTTTGCAAAATATTTATTGCGGTTCGCAAATCCACTTAAATATCTTACAGGAATGTTAGATTACAACCTTTTAAATCTTTATTGATATCACCAGAATTCATTCAAACAACAAAAGATTCAGACTTTTTTGAACAATTTGTCAGAGAGTTCCTTTGCTTTTTAACTGTTTAATTTTTTGACTACCGTGCGCTCTATTTTTTTTTAACTGAGATGATTAAATAACACTACTAAAAGTCTGTAATTTAACATTGTTTCATTAAATATTATATCGCTAATTTATACGTATCAGAGTAATATAATTCGCTTAACCTATTGAGGGTAGATTTATTATAATGGTAATATCATTGCCTACTATTACAAAGTTTTAATGATGTTTTTTTATTTTCAATTTTGTCTATGTATAGTTTTAAGATAACATGGGATTTTGACTGGCCCGTTGGCCACCGTGTCTTCAGCTCCGTAGGTCGTGAGTTCGATTCCCACCGAAGACCAACATTTTCTATAAACAATTTGTTGGTTCTTCGAGCCTGAGTGTATATTTGTATTTAAGTTTATATGTATATATTTACCAGTTATCCGTCACCAATATCACAAGTATTAAGTTACTTACTTTGGGGATGGACGACCGTGTGTGTAATTGTCACATATATTTATATTTTATTATTGAAATATAGTTGCTTGATAACATGTAGAGCTTTAAAACCGATTTCGGTTAGGTTAGACCTCAAATAGGTTTCGGTTTCATCAAGGTTTTATATTTCTAGAAGGACAATTAATGTAATGATCTTGATGAGCAAACGCTGAACCGCGATGTCCGTTTCTCTGTATTCAAATTATTTACTGCGTATATGAACCAGTTTAACTTATAATACTCTTTTGAAAAGATAGGTGGCGCTGTTCGAGACCTATTTTTTATATTGATACCTAAATTGAATGATTTTTAAGCAGGACTACGTCTATCGGGCTCAATATTATTGAATAATTTTTGAACTTAAATTAAATTTTATGCATATTTTAGTGTTACTAACAACACATATTTAATTATCCCCTTCTAATGGGGTCGGCGCAACATGTTTTAAACATGTTGTCATATGATTCGGCTACATATTTTACGACTGGCCGCCTGCCTGACGTCAACTTACCTTAGTAGTATTTTATGACATCTCGGTAAAAAATAACAACCCATATTTAATATAGAAAAAGAATGATTTTACTTACTCTGTAATATACATTGAGAATAAGCTTTTCAAATATTTATATCAAATTTAATTTAAGTAATATGCAATTTTAAAAAATTATATTTTATACGTTCTTATGAGTTCAACTAAAACTTTGTAACAGTAACAAGCTGGTAGCGTAACAGAACTAAGTTTCGAAATGTTTATAAATGCTGGTTACGTACGCCATCACTTGCTGCCAGTCTGGTCTCTCCTGTTGGATCATGTCTTGAATGTTCTGTGAAAAAAGAGTCAGTTAGCGGGAATGAAGTTTCGTTCTAAAGACATGTCCGAGCTGCGTTATCTAGAGCGACAAGACATGCGGTAGCATATTTCAGTATGACGGGCATAGACATTATACTATAGTAGAAGTCAACCTAAAACGTGCCATATTACAATATAGAGAAATGAAGAGAAAGCAAATGAGGACGATCTATCTGTCTTTCTTTTTTATGTGTAATTGGAGAAAGATGAAGTCTACAAGTTTCGGTAATTAGGTTCCTAGACATGGGCGAGGTACGGCAAAGGGGGGCAGCTGCCCCCTTCCACTGAAAACTGTAACACTGAGACATTGACAACTCGTAACATATTGACACCATAAAAGACTCCGCCGTGTGGTATCCGGCTGAGTAGAATAAACCACTCTCAATTCTTACCGAGGTGTCGTAAAAGGCAACCAAATCATTTGAAATGTTTGTAACATGTTGTGCCGAACCCGCTTAGAGTGGGATAAGGGCAGGAAGGGGATAAAAAGACTTGCATAAGACCTATAATGTACCTAACCTTCATTACAAATGTGACCTCCTAATGTTTTAAATATCATGATTACGAAAAAAAATAGTCAAAATTTTCTGAGACAATTTGTGCAGTATAGAATTCAGGCTATGCCCTAGAAAATGTTATGTGAAACTGTGTTGGATGAGACCCAGAGCTAGTATAAAAAGTGAGGAATTAGATTCCAAAAACTTATTAAAAAACAATTACTTTTAAAAAGTACGTAAACAACCTAATTTTATTTTAAATATAAACTGCACTTCATTTTTCGTCCATTTTCATTTTCCAAGGAGATTAAAATATTTTTTTCACAACACTAATTTTTAAAAGTAGTGTTGTATAATGAATTTCTATATTCGTGATGGCATAAAAAAGTGTCTGTACTAAATTAATTGAACGCTATGACATGCCGTATCCAAACCTCGGCATTACATATTCGCGATGTAGTAAACAAATGTCAGTGCTAGAGTAATTGCAATAAAGTCGAAAATCATTTGCAAGGGGGGAGGTGAAACTCTCTAAGAAGCACTTATCAAGTTGTCGCGAGCTATATCTGTTGGCAGGCAGAAAAACAAAATGAGTTTTATCCAAGTGCTCAATAGATTTTGTAATGTCTACAATTGCAAATAAAATTGATAATTTACTACAGCTCAGCTGCGAGACGGGGAAGTCTGTACGTAGATTCCATGGATCGATCCCATGTTCCATCAGCTAGACCAAGTTAACTTATTTTATTTGCTTTTTTTTCAAATTGCACCTTTCTTATATTTTTTTAAGAAAATACCATGTTAACCAGGTAAAAGTAAAAGTTAAATAACGGCCTGTTACTATGCCCACTACTGGGCTAAGGCCTCCTCTCTCCGTTTTTGGAGAGAACAATTGGAGCTAAGACCTACCACGCTGCTCCAATGCGGAGGTCGGTTACACATATCCCCAGAATTTTCCTTCACCGTAAAGTGTGTGATAAATGGCAATTATAAACTAGACACATAAGTTTTTAATAGAAAAACTCATTAGTGCCTGCCCGGGTTTGAACCCATGATCGTCTCTAGAGAGTCGCACGGTCTCACCGCTAGACTATCACAGCTTACTGTCAACCAGGTACTTTTATTAAATGGATCACTATTCAAATACAGGATAGCGGCTTGTAGTGAATTATTATGGTAACGTTACAGTGACATCTCTGTGACGGCAGGAAAAACAGTTTCCTTTCGTTACTCGCATATAATCGTCGTCCTCGTCGACGACGAGGACGACGCGACGGGCGAGAGGGCTTTACCACTGGATATGACACAACCACCCGAACAAGACCGAATTACCACTGGACAAGACACCACCGATTGTGACGACGAGGTCTGGGAGCTACCACTCCCAGACCCCCCAGAACCAGATATCCCTTAGGTCACTTATGTGACCTGGGTCTACGGCCCGAACATAGTCCAGGCCATCAGCCTGCGAGGACTGGCCCGGGCAAAGAGGTTCGCCTCGAGGCCCGTACCCCACCTACCCTCAAGGGTATGTGAGATGACCCCCCTACTACTCGAATATAATGAAGAATCTATATCCTATATAGTGTATTATCTATGATCCAATTTGTCAAAGATATTTTTTTTTTACTGTCGTGCTGTTTTAAGGATAGAAGTAATACTTACCAGTGTGGTAGGGATGCCTACGGATTCGGCGGCCGCGAATGCCACCGAAAAGTTGGTCCTCTTGTCGTGCGGCGTGAGCGACGCGTACGACACGCGCGACTCGCCCAGGTACGAGTGAAGGAGCGCGCAGAGTGCCATGCCGTCGTTCCATGACGAACTGCAGAGAAGGAATAGATAGAATGATGGAATAGATAGAATAGGAATAGATAGAAGGAATAGACGGAATAGATCTTTATTGTACACCACAGAATTTACAATAAAACTGAAATACAAAAATAACAATACAAACTGCGTGATACAGTGAGGCGGCCTTATCGCTAACTAGCGATCTCTTCCAGGCAACCTTTGGGCTAGGGAACTTATAAATAAAATAAATATATGGAACATTTACACATACGGTCGTCCGTCCCCAAAGTAAGTAACTTAATACTTGTTTTATGGGTGATGGACAACTGGTAAATACATAACATATATAGTTTTAAATACATACTTAAATACAAATATACACCCAGACTCGAAGAACCAACAAATTCTAAATAGAAAATGTTGGTTCTCGGCGGGAATCGAACCCGCGACCCACGGAGCCGAAGACAGGGTCACTGCCAACTGCGCCAACGGACCAGTTTATAGATTATATACACAAATACTACATATATTAAAATATGAATTTACACATATAGTCATAAATAAAGTAATATACATATAAATGCATCAGGATTAAGCAGTCGTCCTAAGCAGATAGTGACAGATAGTAGTTTTTAAGCATTCTTTTAAAACTGTATAAAGATTTTTTATTTAAGATAGACATATTTATTTATTATAATACTATCTGTGTGTGTATTTAATTGGAGTTTTGAACATAAAAGCAATTATTGGCCATAAGAGATAGAGAAATGCTGTCGCGGATTTTATTTTGTGGATTGTTTTAGATTTACACTTTTTCGCACGTTATTTTAGTGTAGGAATACACTAAAATAACACTTCAATTTAAGACCACTACAACACAATTTACATAAAACCATAATGATGATGGATGCAACAATGATTTTTCACATTTTTTTTACTAAAAATTTTAATATTTATTTATGTAACAAGAGGGCTCCTTTTTCGCACAAAGAATCAGCTTAGCGATTCAACGCAGAAACGCTGCCAGCATTCTTGGGCATGATTTGTACAGTAGTAGCGTGTAAGTAATTTAAGATAGATATAACTTGTACATTTGTTATAAATAAATAAATATTAAAATTTCTATAAAAAATAGTAATTAATTAAAAAAACAAACAATAGTTATAATAAAATTAATTTGCTATAATCCTCGATAAAATAAATAGAAAATAATAATAATATATAATGCAGACAAAATCGCAAAGCAACTCTGCGATTTTGTCGTGAAGTCTATCTACTGATGATGCTTCGGTGCGGGGTGAAACGATTGTTGAGTTTGTGATAGTCAAAGTGTGTAGTGCTTGTATATTGTGGTGGCAGTGGTCGAGGTTTGAGCATGTGTTTTTACGAATCCTGCATGTATCGGGTAAGAAAAAACGGATAATTCACTCTACATTTAGCATTATATATATTATCTATTTACTTTATCGAGGGTTATAGCAAACTTATAATATTATTACTTTCGCGTTATTAATCTCTGTAAAGTAACGCCTAATTCTATAAATTATTTAATCAAGTTTTAGTTATAAAGTGAAGGTATGAGGGAAGAAATCAATTCAAAATTCAAAATATTCTTCATTCAAGTAAACTTGTAAACAAGTGCTTTTGAATCGTCAACTCTACGAATTCAAAATGTAATTCTTATAACTAGTAACTCTCTCTCCTTCTGCCCGTATCCCGCTCTGAGTGGGGTCGGCACAACATGTTAAAGATATGTTATCATATGATTAGGATTATTTTACGACCGGCCGCCTGCCTGATGTCAACTTATCTTAGTTGCCTTTTACGACACCTCGATAAGAAATGAGGGTGGTCTATTTTACTCATCCGGATACCACAAAGATATGAGCGTGGTCTATTCTACTCATCCGGATACCACAAAGAAATGAGCGTGGTCTATTCTATTCAGCCGGATACCACAAAGAAATGAGCGTGGTCTATTCTACTCATCCAGATACCACAAAGAAATGAGCGTGGTCTATTCTATTCAGCCGGATACCACAAAGAAATGAGCGTGGTCTATTCTACTCATCCGGATACCACAAAGAAATGAGCGTGGTCTATTCTATCCAGCCGGATACCACAAAGAAATAAGCGTGGTCTATTCTATTCAGTCGAATACCACAAACAAATGAGCGTGGTCTATTCAGCCGGATACTACACAGTAATTCTTATAACTAGTAAGTAAGGCGTATTTACATGAATTCGCAGGGAAACTGAATCACGTGGCGTAGAAACGTCTTAAGCGGGTTTATTAGAATATAAATAAATGATGTTTTTGTTTTAGAATAATCACAAAACTTACCTAAAATTTGTAATATCGATATTGTTGTATCCCATAGTCTTCTGTTGGCACCATTTGAGGAGCGCGTTCCGTTTGGACCCACCGTTCTTTATTTGTAAAGCGTTCAGAGGGTCTTTCCTCTCACCTGGTTAAATGGAACGGAACTGTTTGATCTTAATCTTAACTGATATTTAGCAAACGTGGTAAGTTGAATGAAAGTATCAGAATGAAACTTTCATATCCGTAATAAATTCTGAGATAGGTTACAACCTGTCAATCACAAGTGAACACGGTAGTTGTAAGCTACAATACTCAAGTTCTGAAGACTATTTTAAAAATATGTCGCTTATATTAACAAAAACATGGACGAATATTGTTTGACCCTATTGATCATCCTCCTGCCCTTATCTCACTTTAACTGGAGTCGGCTAACAAGTTACAAACATAGAATAGAATAGAATAGAATAGAATAGCTTTATTCATTCACACAACACAAAAACAGATTACATACAGAGTGCAATAACAACATACATTATATAGAAAATTTATAGAATTAGTAGTTAATACTTTGCGGAGATCCATAATACAAAATTAATAATAAAATTATTTTGCTATAATCCGCGATACAGTAAATAGAAAATATATATAGATATTAAATGTATAGTGGACTATCCGTATTTTCATACCCGATACGTGCAGGATTCGTAACAACACATGCAGAAACCTCCATCACCGCCACCACAATACACAAGCACCACACACGTTCACTATCACAAACTCAACAATCGTTTCGCCGAAAGCATCATCAGGAGATGATGCTTCGGTTGCGGGGCATGTGTTGTTACGAATCCTGCACGTATCGGGTATGATAATACGGATAGTCCTCTATACATTTAACACTATATATATTTTCTATTTACTGTATCGCGGATTACAGCAAAATAATTTTATTATTACTTTTGTATTATATAGAAAGTAAATTTATAATGTGTTGTGCCAATGAAAAGGTTCTGGCTCAGCTTAATGTTGGAGGTAAAAGAATACCAACAACGCTGATATTCTGCCAAATCCCTGTCGAGGGAAGTCCGAATATGAAATAATCTAATATATGTTCTATAATATATTTAAAGAAATCGATAATCGATATCGACATGTTGTCACGTGATTTGACCTGACGTCTTACCTTAGTCATATTTTACAACCCCTCGGTAAGAAAGAGGGTGGTCTATTCTACTCAATAGGATAACCACACGGAGGGTCGACTTACCTTAGTCGCCTTTTACGACACCCCGGTAAGAAATAAGGGTGGTCTATACTACTCAGCCGGATACCACACGGAATATTGTTTGAACCTATTGTGAATCTAAAAATAATCTATTAAGATATAAAAAATTACTTCTAAAATATAAAATGATTACAAATTAAATTTATCTCTCCCTCTATATATCTTTTTCTTAAGTTATTATTATATCAGAGAAAAGCTGTGACATGGGATTCATCCGCGTGGAAATGACATTTTGAACATAAAAGTAGTTATTGTGAGATAACTATAAGAGATAGAGATACGCAGTCGCGGGACTTTTTGATAGTGTTTTTGTAGATCTACAATTCTCTAGTACATTACTTTAATGTATCTCAGCTAGTTTACGCGGCGCACTAATAAAACGAATGCGTTGCAGTTGACAATAGACAAAATTTATCCTCTATCTATAGTACACTAATATCATAGTACATATTTTAATCACTAGAGGACTTTACTGTGTGATGAGTTATTTTGACATTATATTATTTTGATTACGAGAATAAATCTCCCAGCCAGCGATTTTTTTTACGATCGGGCGACCTCTTTAACACAATTTACATAAATCAGTAATGTACTATCAAACTTCTGGAAGGATTGCACTACCGTTGAGTAAAAATCGTACAAAAATTCGTTCAGTAGATTCAGAGAAAATCGGTTACTCACGGACAGCTTTTGATGATTTTGTTTAAGTATAGATAGTTACATGCACACAAAAATAGCATAAAAATAAAATTATACATTATATATTATAGTCACACATATTACGCATAGTCACACATCACACATTATTAGTCACTCACATATATCTCCGTAACTATTCCGCCGTACGAAAGACTCGATCGCTTTCTGCTGCAGCGTTGCGAGCGCGCGCTGCTCGTCGGGCATGTTGGCGATGTTGGCCATGCTGCTCATGTTGGCCATATTGGCCATGTTGGCGCCCGTCGTCGATGTTTCTGCCCCGCGCGTTAGACACATTTAAAAGCCATATACCACGCGTTGTGCCAGTTTTACTTTAATACTAGTGGTAACCGCGCCTTTATTCACGCAAACTTAAGTGTTTAAGTACGCTAAACTGTACAATATTTGATTTTTCCTAGTTCCTGAGAAAATACGTGAATGGTTTTCTATCCCATATGTTAAAAATATACGCTCTAATTGACCCAATTTTTGTTAATATCAGTTCAGCGGATTAGACGTCAAAGCTTAAATTAAACAGACAGATTTTTCTCATTTATATATAAGTATCGATTAAATATATAATTGTGTACATTCAATATTGTTACTTGAATTATATTGAAATATTATATGCTGATAATTCATAATTTGTAGTTGTTAAGTTATTATCCAATGGTAACTTGTAATGCAATTGAGATTGTATAACTAGCAAATGGCAAGAAATAGCTCCAAAAATATAAATACATATTTCCCCTATTAAATATATACATGTGTATGTATAATTACTAAATAATCACTGAGCCGTACATAGTATTAGTATATAATACATTCTAATAAAATTAAAGGGTATTTTTTGAAAAATACCCTTTGAAGTTTGAAAGAAAAAATAAAATTATTTACGGCTATCGTATATATTTATTAATGAAAAGAAAATGTACCCAAATAAATCTGACACAACGGCGTAAAAGGAAGTAAGATTGGACAAGAGTAGTTACAACGCAACTATATCACATACTATATCAATCTAAGAACAACAAAACAAGAAAGATGTCTAGCATGGATTATTTTTGAAGTAAAACTTCTCTACGTACGCTTGGGAATTAACTGATGAATGAGTGATGAGAGCTTTTTATGGAAATAGGCGTTACTTTACGGAATTCCATATTACAAAATGATGATAGAATTTTTTTTATTTATAATCAGTGTTTGTTAAGAAAATCTATGCAACGCTAAGTGTAGTAAGCAAAATCCGTTCTCATACCTTGTACATGCAAGATTAAGTACCAGGCGTATCACAAAACACCAACACCAACAGCACATTACACAAGCACTACACATACACTACGATCTCAATTATCGTTTCGCCTCATAACCGAAGCATCATCAGAAGATAGGCTACACAAGAAAATCGCAAATCCTACATGTATGTATTTGAACGGATTTTGCTTACGTATTTTACAACCGGCCGCCTGCTGACGCCAACTTACTTTAGTTGTATTTTAAGACCCCTCGGTAAAAAAGAGGGTGGTCTATTCTACTCAACCGGATACCACATGGCGGGGCGACTTACCTTAGTCGCCTCGTACGACACCTCGGTAAGAAAATGAGGGTTTTGCTTCCTGCACTTAGCATGACATATATTTTCTTAAAAAATGCGGATCACAGTAAAATAATTCTATCATTACTTTCGTGACGAGAGCGTTATGGAAAGTCTGATCAGGTGGGGTTAAAGGAGTTGAGAGGGGATATAAGTTAGTGATTATAGAAAGTTAGTGACGTATATAATTAGGCGCAAAAGAGAGGTGCCAACATACATTTTCTTTCTCTCTTCCACTCATTGCCAGTAACGTTTCGTATATATAATTGCGGCTTTAAACGCTAGACCGAGAACTATGTCTCGTCCGAGACGTCTCGACCATGACGTGTAAGCTTCAAGACCATGTTCACTCTCGAAAGTGAAAAGCAACGCACTCGCTAGAGGGCCAAGACCCTTTGAATCGGACACAAAAAACGACACCGGAGCGAGAGCGAACGAGACACTCCGAGGCATAGCGAGGCGAAAGCTCCTGTACACTCTCTCACTCGGCATGACTTGGTGTATCTCGCAAAAGAGTGTACAGCCGCCATAAGACTTGGTGCGGGAGCAAAAGAGAACAGAAAGCGCGCATATTTTCTTTCTCTCTTCTTATCATATCCATACGTTTCGTATACCTAATGGCGGCTGTAAATGTATGACG
Organism: Morpho deidamia; assembly: GCA_947086505.1. Classification (NCBI taxonomy): domain Eukaryota; kingdom Metazoa; phylum Arthropoda; class Insecta; order Lepidoptera; family Nymphalidae; genus Morpho; species Morpho deidamia. Next base: position 15,985,429 of record CAMTZC010000021.1, on the reverse strand, counting down.
TGTAAGCCTCAAGACCATGTACACTCTCGAGAGTGAAAAGCGCCGTGCCCACCAATTGTGAAAGGCATTGCGAGACGTTTTGATTCGGGCACAAAAAGTGTCACGGGAGCAAGAGCGCGCGAGACACCCGGAGACATACCGAAGCGAGGCGAAAGTCCTGTACACTCTTGGACTCGGTATGACTCGGAGTGTCTCGCAGAGATTGGACAGGCGCCATAAGACACAGTATAAGTAAGAGTGAACAGAGCACGCGCACATTTTCTTTCTCTCTTCCTCTCATAGCAAGTGCATTATATATATATTATACATTTACATATATACGAGTAGATGGAGGTAAAGAAGTTTTACTGCAATCGTGTGGTTTAAAGCACACGCGTTTTTTTTTGTATACGTATAAATAAAAGTAGTTTAGTAGTGTTTAATAAACACAAACTAAAAAATGATTCATTTCCATCCGTGCATTCTTCTTTTGCATCTCTCTTCTTTTTTAGTCTGAATATTCAATGCGATTTTATTTAAAGCCGATAGAGCTTTATGTTAGTCAAAGCTTTTACTAAAACTAGTTTATGAAATATGCCTTTAATATGATAAGCTGAAATATAACTTTGCATTTTCGTATTTGCGGGATATATTAATGTGTATTTTTTTGTGCGATTAAAGTCACAAGTTATGATATAACATTTACACCTAATTATTTTTTTTACTGATATTATTTTTACTTACACAAAAACCAATAATTTAATCTATTTTCATATACAACTTCTAAAAAATATATTTTTTGCTACTAAATACGATAAATTTACAATAGTTATATATTTTAAGGATTTTTTAAATTGAAATAAAACAATATGGAGAAATCACACTAAAATATAGAGAATAAATAAAAACAAATCCAAATAATTAATATAACTTAATAACAATAAAAAAAATCAACAATACAATTCATGCGGAGAAAGTGGCGCTAGAAAACGAAACACCACTCTGCAGTTTCGTTTTAGACTCACAACTTCGCTAAGAATGTCTATACATATTACGTATCTATTACGTATATAAAAAAAAGTAATTTGGCTGCGATATTTATTTCTTTAACTGAACCCGGGTCCTTTGAAGCAAAAGTTTTATATACGGAAAACAGACTGTCTAAAAGGCTAATATCATAAAATAACGAAACAACTTAATGGGAACAACTTTAATCCATTCAATTAAACTCAAGTCAAACCGCCAACTATGACAATACAAAAGTACGTATAACTGTCACTAATAGGTATATCTTTATCTTTTTCAGTTTAAGTTTATCATTATGAAGATTTATTTTAAGAAAACCATTAATACAGGAAAGTAGTTACTTAATTCATTTCCAACTTTCTATAAATTAATAATTCTCTAATTATACGAGTATTGATGTTAAATCTAAAAAATCTAACGCCATTTTTAAATGACTATAAAGCGAATTTAGTGTTAGTAACAAGACATTACAGAACTATGTAAATAGACCATAGATATTGGAAACACGTTGACCTCCCAAAGATATTCGCAAAAAGTCCCAAAAATGTTTTCACATTTTTACGTTTAATTTTATATAATGGTTTGAAATAACAAGATAAAGTTAGGTATATTAGCTACCGGTGGCAGATACAGACCTGTAGGCCTACCATGAACTTTTAGATAACGATTCAATTCAAAGTCAGTACCTAAACTGAACCGCTTTCTTTTCGTACCATGAAGTGTGGATTGCATTCGGGTCGTAATGTTTGAAAAGGATAACGTTATATAAACTATAGACAACTTTGTCTCTTTTACTCAAGTTTTTAGGTCGCATTCCGAACGCTCATTCGGCAACGACTTAAAGTGTGCGTCTTTAAGACCTCATGGTATGAAAAAGAAAAACAATTTAGTTTACGTCTTCAATTGAGTCGCAATAAAAGTTCATGGTAGACCTGCTGTAATACCTCTATATCGGCACCAGTAGCTGACACGGCGGTCAACGTGATAAACAACTAAAACAGGTTCATGCTATAGACAGGATAATGGGGATAAACACACAGACAGACAGAAAGATTAGTTAAAGTAAGGCGAAAGTTATGCGCCTCTCTCATTCCGCCATGCTGGAATAGAAAATATAAAGCCAACACTTACATGCTGTCAATATAAAAGTATAAAATTAGTGGTAAAAGGTGGAATTCCACCAGTGTGTAGAACTGTGCAGCACTGTGAATGCACAGTGTGCGGCACAAATGTATACTTTGGTCGACTCACTCAAGCAAACGTAAACAAATTGTGCGCGAATATTCTAGAAATGTTCGCGCACATCTATGCACATTTGTGCGCGTACACTTGAAACAGTGGACTCGAGTCCACGCGTACGCACTCTTTGTTCACGAACACAGTTTTGCTTCCGCTACCAGAACGAAAACATTTGTTTGTTTCTACGCGCACATCTTTAATGAGGAGTGGACGAATGAAAAAATTAATATAATTTTATAGAAAATGTCTAAAAATATAATAAATTTACATATAATTAATAATTGAAATAATAATAATAAAGATTATGAAATATTTCTAAATGAACATGTTCGCGCAGATGTGCTTCACTGTGCGCTTACACAAGTTACACACAACATTGCCGGTGGAGACAGAAGCTAAACGCGATATCATCTTAGTACGTACAGTGCGAGAATTTTATACAAAATCTTTGTTAACAAATGTGATGCACACTATTTTGGTGGAATCCTACCTTCAGGATTGCTTTGATCACAGTTGTGTTTAATTAGATTTCTAACTCAAGAAAGAGTTAATGCATGCTAAATATAAATAATATTAATACAAATTTTGAACGAATGTCTGTAAATGTGTGCAAAAGTTTAATGCAATATCGACTATCGAATATCGACTGTACTAGACACAACAATGGCTAGTGACTTTGCCTTAAGCTCCGCGGGTCACGGATTCGATTCCCGCCGAGGACCAACATTTTCTGTAAACACTTTGTTGGTTCCTCGAGCCTGGGTGTATATTTGTATTTAAGTATGTATTTAAAATTATATCTGTAGTATATCTACCAGTTTTCCGTCACACATAACACAAGTATTAAGTTACTTAATTTGGGGATGGACGACTGGGATATGCCCAGCAGTGGGATATTAACAGGCAGTTACTTTACTCACCAGTAGTGATGGGAGAGTTTCTGTTATTCCTCGGTGCGGGAGGCTTGGCGGAGAAGTTGTTCCCCGTGATACCGTTAGTGGGCGGCACCGGGTCTGATATACCGTTCTTTATATTGTTCGTTGTTGTGGCCACGCCTACCGTGGTCTGCACCTGCAATGGACAATCAATCTTGTTTTTCTTCTATATTTAGTTTAGGGCAGAGTTTACAATATATATCACCTCTTCACAAGAACAACGTGATATCTGTCAAACCACAACTTTACAGGAGACTAATTTCAAACATTTAAACGTTGATAAGTTTTAAAATATTGATAATTAATGTGCTTTCTGAAAACAAGCAAAAAAGATATAAAAGAAGATATGCTTATACGTAAAGCATATTACAAAATTGAAGATTATTTGGATGATAAGAAAGCCTGGATTTGAAAATCCTTTCAGCTTCATACAAGACAGCGGTTTAATAATGTATAATTGAAAATATTTAAAAGATTGACCGCCGAGTTTCTTGCTGGTTCTTCTCGGTAGGAACAGCTTTCTGAACCAGCAGTAGATGTTGACGATTCAAAAGCACTTGTTTACAAATTTACTTGAATAAAGAATATTTTAATTTGATTTGATTTGAATAGTATCAACGAGTAGACGTGGCCTTTCTGTTAGAGATGCCGATGATAAAGTTACCTGAGGCCACTCCGTGACGGGTGTGGTCGCCGGCGATTGCTTCGCTGCCTTAGCAGCATTCTCTATACTCTCTATAAGTGACTTCACCGAAAGCCGAGAGTCTTGCCGGCTTACGCCTATAAAGTTAAAAAATAGACATTTAAATATCTATCATATTATAATACTATCGATAAAGCAGGAAAGAAGAGAGCGCAAAATGATAGAAAATGCTTTAAATAACTTAATTATAACAGAACTACCTTGCTATAATCCGCACGGGTTAAGCGAATGTATGCAAAGCCAATGTGTGTGAAGCAGGCAAAATTTACGCATCTTACACATGCAGGACAAGACACCACATGCACCCCAAGGCGCCTCCACCAGCAGCAACGCACAAAAGCATGCTTGGGGTGCATGTGGTGGCTTGTCCTGCATGTGTAAGGTGCGTAAATTTTGCCTGCTTCACACACATTGGCTTTGCATACATTCGCTTAACCCGTGCGGATTATAGCAAGGTAGTTCTGTTATAGTGCATGTAATATGGAATACCGCAAAGTAACGCCTGCTTCTATAAATCATTTAATAATAATTATATAAATTGATATTAATATAATTAATTAAATATAGTTGAACTGTGTAAATTAAAAGTGTAGAAAGATTTAACCCCGAGAATCTCTCAAATGATTCAAAAGTGATTGAAAAAGCTATATTATTTTGATTGGTGCCGTGTGGTATCCGGCTGAGTAGAATATACCACCCTCTTTTCTTACCGAGGGGTTGTAAAATACGACCAAGTTAAGTTGACGTCAGGCAGGCGGCCGGTCGTAAATTACGTAGCCAAATCATGTGACAACATGTTTGTAACATGTGCTGACCCTACTTAGAGTGGGATAAGGGCAGGAGGATGATGATTTTGATTGGATTTTTTTTATTCGAAGCATCTTTTTATATCCAGTTTTATGTATATTGAGTAAGGTTTAGGCTTTTTTTCATAACAATACTTAAAATACTATTGGTTCATAATTTTTATTCTACCTATATTAAGAATTCTTTCGCACTTTTTTATTAGACGTGCTTATAAAAGTGTTTCCTACAAAATTAAATAAATAAAAGTAATCATGAAATTATTTTTTTATATTCCGCGATTAAGTTATTATAAAATAATTATAATTCTAATAGAATGGACTATCCGTTTTCATAGCCGATGCTGCAAGATTCGTAGAAACATACGCACAAACCTCCACCACTGCCACCACAATACACAAGCACTACACACGTTCACTATCACAATCCCAACAATCCTTTCGCCCTGCAACCGAAGTATCATCAGGAGATAGACTCCACGACAAAATCGTAAAAGCGATGCATCACCCAAGCAATCATAGTTATATACTAATTTGTACAAACCCCACCATTTATTTTGCCTCTGAACATACGTCACAACTTCTGACTTAACATATTAAAGCAACTTGAGATCATTAAAAATAACATCGACACAGTCGTTAACGATCAGATAAATACAAAAGTAATAATAAAATTATTTTGCTATAATCCGCGATACAGTAAATAGAAAATATATATAGTGCACGTGTTCAGAGGTAAAGGTGGGGATGAACCGATTACTATATAACAATGCTTGTTTGCATAACGCTTCGCTTTGCGATTTTGTCGTGGAGTCTATCTCCTGATGATGCCTCGGTTGCGGGGCGAAACGATTGTTGAGTTTGTGATAGTGAAACTGTGTAGTGCTTGTGTATTTTGGTGGAAGTGGTGGAGGTTTGTGCATGTGCTTTTACGAATCCTGCACGTATCGGGTATGAAAATACTGATAATCCACTATACATTAAACACTATATATATTTTCTATTTACTGTATCGCGGATTATAGCAAAATAATTTTATTATTACTTTTGTATTATGGATCTCCGCAAAGTAACGCCTAATTCTATAAATTATTTGATCAGATAAATGTTTCTAGTTCAAATTTGCTCATGCATGCTTGTTCAATCTGTCTATACAAAGTGGAACTAAATTTTATATCGTAGGACATACAATCAAGCTTATACAGGTGATACTAATATAAATAATATAAAAACGATACCTTTTGTCCGTCTGTGTGATGCGGCAGTGGCCATGATATCCTGCAAGGAGGCGCTAGACAGCAGCGGAGGGGGCGGCGTCTCCTCCGAGCGCGGAGGCATCGCTGTTAAGGTAATAAATAGCGTTAAACTTTTCAAATTATCAACAATAGAGTCCATTCCACGAGAGCTTGTAATGATATTAAACACGACAATATAAAACATCTAAACATCACTAATTAAATAATTGCTGGCATCGGTAACTGAAGGCTGAGCTCAGTGTCGTGCTATCGGAGTTGTGACCAACAGTGAACAGAAAAAGGTGATGATAATGATCAATACGAGTATAATGAATTCAAATTAATATAGTACCCGGAAATAAATAATGAACATCGAGGCTTAGAAAGAGAAAATCGGCTAGTTCTGCTTCATAGAGCATTGTCTCTGTCGCACAGACTGACGAACCCTTGCGAAACGTCATATACTGGTTGAGTGACAGTGACAGCGCTCTACGAAACCGAACTGGCCGGCTGTTTCGTTCTAAACATCGATGTGCATTATTTAATGCCGGGTACTATACGTATCTGATGATCTGAAATCAACGTATGAGATAAAAACAAGATGAAGACAACCTGCCATTTGGGAACAGGATAGAGTATTAAATCGAGGATATTTTAACACTTACGTTAAAGTGGCAAAGTCGCAGATACAGCTTAAATATAATTGATTTAAAATTATTTTACTATAATTCGCAATCCAAGAAAATCATTTATTTTAATTTAAGGTACACCTTTTGTAGGTGTTCGCTAAGGTTTACCTACACACCTCAACACCCTACATAAACAAAAGGAATTATTTTACATTAAAAAAGAAGAATAACGGTTTATATAAATCAATGACCGTACCCTAACACGACATGCCAAACTACATAAAACGACACATAACCTTGACCTAAAAACCAAATATTGAGGTGCGATTGAGACAAAACTAAAACGTCATTCTTTTGTCCTGTTGTTCATCGCTTCAGGTCAGTGAAAAAAGTCAGCTTTCAATTAATTTATATTTATGTTGTTCGTTAGTAAATTTTTTTGAAACTATACTTACTAATCTCCTATTCTAATAATCCTACTAATCTTTTAAATGGGAAAGTTTGTGAGTATGGATGTATATTTGTTACTCTTTCACGACTAAACTAATGGACGGATTTTTATGAAAGTTTGCAGTAATGTAGTTTATACATCGGAATAACATATAGAAATAACAATTTGTAATGATTTTATGTAATGTAACAATACATATCAATAAATTCGAAAAAATCTGGCCTATATGGCGGATCTATCTTGGCGTACGCTGGCCTGCCTATGGCCCCCTACTCTACTATAATCAAATCGAATCAAAATATTCTTTATTCAAGTAAGGTCTTTCAAGCACTTTTGAATCGTCAAGGATTAATATGATTAATGAAGCTACAACTGGTTCGGAATGTTGTTCTTACCGAGAAGAACCAGAAAGAAACTCGGCGGTCGATCTTTTAAATATTTTCAATTTTACATTAGTAAACCGCAGTCTTGTATATTTATAATTGAATTATGCCAAAGGTCTTATACGTTTAAGTGATCAGTGGATTTATTTAATGGCGTATCTTTGGTACCACTGATAATTAAAGACTTTCCAATAGTCTTGGAAATAAATAAATAACACACTATTATGATAATTAGAGATCAAAAGAACAAAGATATCATTATAAGCTCCCGTGAAATAATTTTGTACAAAAAGACAGGTATGCAACCAAATGAAAGGAATAGTATAAATGTCGAATATTCTGCAATAAGACGTAGATTAGCTTCTATAGCTAGATTCTAATAATAATAAGAATACCAATGTAACTCACTGGTATATTAAGTGGACATATTACTAAACTAGTCTAAAAGAACAATATAATGATTTCACTAACACATTACAAAATTTAAAAAAAGGGAAATTAATATTAACAATATTATATACAAAAAATTCGCATACCGTCTCATACCGTGAAATTAGCACAATTAATAAAACAAAATTGAAAAATGATAATTTCAATATAGCTGTACCGTATTAGCTTCAATATGATATAAAAATAATATCCAACGATAAAATTAAATAAAATTTAATACCCTCCACCAAAATAATTCCCACGCTTAAATAATAATTATAATACTTCATAAAATAAATTATATAGCAATGGTTGTAGTAATAACAAGGCAAAAACAACTCCTGTATAATTTGACTGAGCTGCATTATAGTTGCGATATGCACTCGAAAATCAAAAAGCTTTTTTATATACGAATGATGCTGATTAAAAACTTTTAACATATTACTTACTACTTTTTCATACCAATCTTCTGGACCAAAATAAAAATAGTGTAAGAAATATTTAAACCGAAACGTTTTATAAAGCCGAACGTCCACCACTAGCTAAAATAATAAGGCACGCTTAGTAAACTAAGTTAAGCTAAAGTAGGAAATAGTTACAAGCAATATAACAGAACTAACTACTTTGCTATAATCCGCACGGGTTAAGTGAATGCATGCAAAGCCAATGTGTATGAAGCAGGCAAAATCTACGCACCTTATACATGCAGGACCAGCCACCACACGCACCCCAAGGCGCCATTCACCAGCAACAACGTACAACAACGACAAAAATCGTACTGCGGTACGATTTTTGTCGTGAAGCCTATCCTCCTGATGATGCTTCGGTTTCGGGGCGAAACGATCGTCGAGATTGTGGTGGTGGGTGTGTGTGCTGCTTTTGTGTTCGTTGTTGCTGGTGAATTGCGCCTTGGGGTGCGTGTGGTGTATAAGGTGCGTAGATTTTGCCTGCTTCATACACATTGGCTTTGCATGCATTCACTTAACCCGTGCGGATTATAGCAAAGTAGTTAGTTCTGTTATATTGCTTGTAATATGGAATTCCGCAAAGTAACGCCTGCTTCTATAAATCATTTAGGAAATAGTTGTTCGTGTACCGAAAAATAAGCAATCAAATCAAATCAAATTTTCTTTATCGTACAGCTAGAAAAAATACAATATGTAATAGTACAATGAAAACAAATTATTAATAACCTATAAAATGACTATTAGAGGTACAACTGGCCGCCTTATCGCTAAAGCAGCGATCTCTTCTAGGTAACCTTCATGTGATGAAATCATAAAATTTAACAATGTTAGTGAAAAATAATATTAAAGGCGCCAGAGAGGTAGCGCAAGAAGTTAAGAGAGAGCTTAGCTTAGATCATGTAGCTTTTGCATAAGCCTACACTATTAAGTTATTTATTTGACCTAATCAGGATATTTTACTTAGATCGTTTGCGGTGGACATACATGTATGAAAAACTGGCTCAACTATGCGAGCTAAACTAAACTAACTTACAAAAGTAATAATAAAATTATTTTGCTATAATCCGCGATACAGTAAATAAAAAAATATATAGTGTTTAATGTATAGTGGACTATCAGTATTTTCATACCCGATACGTGCAGGATTCGTAAAAACACATGCACAAACCTATATATTTTTTCTATTTACTGTATCGCGGATTATAGCAAAATAATTTTATTATTACTTTTGTATTATGGATCTCCGAAAAGTAACGCCTAATTCTATGAATTATTTAAACTAACTCATTATAGCTAGCGGTGGACATTAAGCTTTGAATTGACCATTCTTCTGTCCTTATGGAGAATGGTCAAGTCTAAGCCTAAAGAGTTGAAATTTATTGAATTATTTTCAATAAATCTTATATTTATTTTGAGTGCGTTGCGGAACTAAACGGCATCAAAAGAGCTTTAATGGCAAGCATTTTACGTTACAAGCGATATGACAAATTCGATAGTTTTACGTAATAGTATGATATCTATATAAAGCCTGCACACACTGACCAACACCAACCTCCACCAAATGGAACAAAAACACTCTAAAACAACACGAAATTATCCACCAAAGACGCTGTACACGGTTATTTACATTCACATATATCACACGGGACGTTTTCAGGGCACAAAGCCTAACTTACGTAGGGGTCGGGACGGCGGAGAATCGTTAAGGGACCTTATTGGGTGCGATAGGCGTTTGTGTTCTAGAGTCTTCCAATGGTACGTTTTTCTTAAACGAGGTAATGAACCCGTGTTCGATCCTGTATCGAAAGCAGATTGCCCTTGCAACGATAACTTTCTAGGCGGTCCCTCAGGTAATACTTTCGATCCGATTCGTGGATTCTCTAAATTTTGAACCATATCCCCAACAGATCCAGTCTTTTTAATTATAATCTCATTCGCACTTGGTGACCTTGACAATGATATTACAGATTTTGTGATGCAAGAACTTCCATTATCTACAGATTTGGCATCTTCTGTGTTCGAAGTTTCTGACTCGTGCTTTTTCGCCCTTTTGGGTCGTCTCGGCACTTTTAAAAGTTCCTCGCGCGATATTGATGGAAATTCTTCTATAGACGAAGTTTTCTTTGAAATTTTTTCATCGTCTGCTATATTTTTAGATGGAATATTTATCGGTTGTCCTATTTCTTCGTAATAATTTTCTTGATCTGGTTGTTTATCGTGTTTTTCAGGTGGCAAAATCGACTTAACATTTATTTGACGATCTTCTTTAACAAAGCTCGGTTTTACAAACGTTTGTGCAGTGTTAATAACGAAAGGAATATTTTCTAAGGGTTGATAGTACTGATTATCAATTAACCATTCAGGCGTTTTCGATAATTTACTAATGGGTTTCTTTGGCGTGATAGGTGGAGATTTAACTGATGCAGCTGAACGCGATTTTATGTCTATTTTTTCATTTGAATCGTCTCTTTCCAGTGGGAGAAATGCGACAGGTTTCAGTTTTACATTTTTCTGATATATACCTTTTTTATTATTCGGGTGATCATTTTTTCCTACGACAATTTCAGGAGTTTTATTTTCTTTACTAATAACTTGATCTATATCATTATAATAGACTTTTCCTTTCTTATTTTCATTTTTTTGTTCATCTTCTGTATTATTAGGTTTAAAAAATATGGGCTGTATTAAAACAGGACTTAGTATTATTGGAGATGATGAACGATCAATGTTAGTATTAATTATACTAAAGGGAGTGAGATTAGATTTTATTTTATTCGAAACTTTATCTGTTTCATTTTTTAATATATCTTTATTAACCAAGTCCTCATTTGCTAAGTTTGAAGGAGTAAAATCACTTACAGTATTTATTTTTAAACGATAACTTACACCATCTTCTTTAGATACTGTGTTACTTTGGTCTGTTATAGGAGTGTTATTTTGTAGACTTGTACAACTATTTGATACTTTTATATTTTCACTAACATTTGGGTTTTCTGTAACTGCTGTATCAACTTTATCACACAAAACGTTAAGAGGCTCAATATTCTGGTTTACAGAAGATTCAAGCTCTTTTGATTCCTTATTTTCAATCATTATCAAATTTATTTTATCATTGCTTTTATTTTCAGGTGGATCAAGTTTAATTAAATTAGAAGAAGTAAGAGCCTTATTTTCGTAACAACTATCATCACCTTTGAACGTAGATAAACGTTTTCCTGGCACATTGTCTGTTATATCCATATTTATATTTAATTTAGCTTTTGCCACATCACTAACTTGGGAAATATTTATTTTATTTGATAGTAGTGGTTTATTATTTATATTAGTGCCACCAATTCTATCCAGCGCTGCTTTAAAATTTTCTTTTAATTCTTTGTTTACTTTTTTTAAATCGCTTTCAATACTATCATTCAGATCTACGATACAGTGTAGGGGTTGAGAAATAGCTAAATTATCGGTTTCATTTTTTTTAATTCTTATGTCATCAGGATAAGGATAAGGCAAAATAGTTTCTGCTTTTACGACAGGTATAAATTGATGTGCTACATTTGGTTGGATTTTATCAGGTTTAATATTATTTTCATTATTTATCGTATTTAATTTATAACTAGTAGTTTCTGTGGGTGACAGGAATACGCAATCTGAGCCATCACTTATTAGAGACGTCTCACTATCACGAAAAGTATCTCCTAAAAACTCAATACTTGTTGCTTCCTTAAGAGCATTTTTAAAATCTTCGTTCACGTTAAGATTATCGGTACTATAGGACTTAGGTTTACCATTAAATAAGTCTGAAAGATTTCGACTGAATATTGTACGTTCTTGTTTTTCGGATTCGTTTGATTCAGACTTTGATATGTATTTCCCGTCCTCTTTTTTATGATTACCGGGATCATTCAAAGTGGTGGTATGTAGATTTGAGTTTGTTTCAGAAACATCGATGGCGTCTTGTCTCTTCAGCTCTTTGGTTATGGATGATTGATTACTAGCTTCTCTCTCTAAATCTTTGATAAAAGAATCCTTTAGAAATAATTTATTACTATCATGGTCATTTGTTTCATCCGTCGTAACATCATCAATTCTGAATTTAAAACTTTTAAAACTAGAAATTTCCGATTTATCAGGGTCTTTCTGGGGAACGTCGTTATTTACCTTATAGAATGCCTGGTTCGCCAGGTTTGTGTCGTTTGTCAGATCATTAACGCTGTGAACCCTCGACAGATACCGTGTTCTTATATTTTTAAAAACTTCTTTAGACGAGCTATCGCTTTGAGAGTCCGAATCTTTTGATAATGATTTTCCTGCTCCGGTATGATATTGCGCACTATCCATAGATTCCTGGACCTCAACACCTGTTTCGATACATCAAATTAGGATTAGACATTTTATATAAACACTTTATGTAACATGTTCAATATTGAAATGGCCACATTTTCTGTTAGTTCTATGACTGCGACTACATTTGAAAGCCGTACATAGAATTAGTGCGTGATAATGTTGTTAATTTGACTATTCTATTTGATACAATATTATGAAATCATTTTGTTTTATAGATCATGCAAATTCGAAATAAATTAAAAAAATATTAGAAGAAAAACTGTTATATTTTATCTATATTCAATAAAAAAACTAGCCAACAAAAATATTTAGACAATTTCTTTTTAAAAATGACAAAATCGCACAATTTTACTAAGCTGTTCTACAAATAATATTTACATCTACCAAACCACATGCAAATTCAAGACATTGTCTAAACAAAAGTTAGCTTGTATATTAAAAGTATGGCTAATCTGGATGCACTAATCTTCATTTGACTCTTGTTTCTGTTTTCTTCTACTCTTACCTTTCATCGAATGTATTTGATCTTCGAGCAATCGTATCCGGTCTCTGGCGATCTTATTCTCCGAAACGAGCCTCTCTAGTTCTCTCTGAGCTTCTGTTTTAAAGTCGTTGGCGACCCGAACGGTCATAAGTAGATCACTTTGGAATTGATTCCATTCAGTCTCCTAAAAAGAGGTGATTTACTTGTATATAAATGTACAGTATAACAAATTAAGTTACTGAATAATCGAACCTATTTTTTAGCATAATATGGCATGATGAATGACATGTAGAACCACTTGATAGGTAGCTCAAGGATAAATAACACTAAATTCGGTGGATCGGTGGAGATTAAAAACATTGTCTAGTCAATATTTATTTAATAGCAGACTATAGGTTTATCGTGGTACTCATTAAACATGTCGAGTTTTTTTCAATTATCCTCTTATAAAAACACAAAAGATAAATAAATAAATCTGTGGGACAATGACACAATCGATTCGTCCCAAAGTACGTAATTTGATTGATAATTGCAATTCATTACACGCTTTTCGGTGAAGGAAAACGTCGTGAGGAAACCTGCATATCTCTAGAGAATTCTGGGAATATGTGTCACTTACAAATCCGCTCTGAAGAGGCGTAGTGGGTCTTAGCTTCAACCCTTGTCTCCAGAAACGGAGAAAGAAGGCGTGTGAAGCCAGCAATGGGGTAGTAATGGGTTACTTAACTTTTTTTATTACTATTGTCGGGTCTAGGTCTAGTCAGGGTCCCTTTACTCAGGGTACTCACATCTCGCTCCCGGTCCCGGGTGACCTGAGCCAGTCTGGTCCTGGTCTCCTGCAGCTGCCGCTCCAGGTCCGCGGTCCTCGCCAGCGCTTCCCCCGCTCTACTCATCAGCGCTAACTTCTCGTCTGTTGCCACTTGTACCTTTACAGACAAATTTTCAATAACACAATCACACACAATCCAACCATCTCTTTTTAAGCCTGCCTCTAGTCTCATATCTATAATTATATCTGGTCATGTAATGAGGAGGGATGAAAATCAAGCGACCAAATGAATATAAATGGATGTATGACTAGAGGGAGGCCGAAGAAACGATGGATGGATTGTGGGAAGAATGATATGCATATAAAAGGAGTGGCACCAGTCTTGACGAAAGATAGAGGAAAATGGCATACTACGACATATTGTGCCGACCCCACTTAGAGTGGGATCAAAGTAGGTGAATGATGACAATTATATCTGGTAAAATCGACTGTCCTAATTTATTGTCCCCCTTTTACTACTAACTAAATACTCCATCCTTCAGATCCCAAGACACGCGTCTACTAAGTCTGCGTTAATATAATGAGTATACCAAACTATGTTAAGAACTCGCCTTACACAAATTTACAACAGATTATATTATAACTTGGATTTATTCAATTTGTCCAACATAACTAAAAAAAAGAATATCCAAATTCATAGTGATCCGGTTAATAGGTATAAAAATACGTTACTTTGGTCCTTCTAGCCGGATAAAATGCAGCTCGGAGGTCTTAAAGTAGGTTTTTGTCACTTATATAATGAATGTTAAATTTAGTCGATTAATTATATGCGAACACAAAAGTATTAAACGTATATCACGAAAAGGTATGTAAAATTGTCAAATACCAAACGATTTATAAAGTTACTGTTCGAGTTAGAATCACTTAAGTTCAAATGAAATATGAAGTTATTATAATAAACCTGTATAACGAACCTGTATTTGTAGTTCGGCCATGTTCTCCTGCAAGGTCTGCAGCTCCCCCTGCAATGCCGTCTTCTCCTGTCGCAGCTGCTCCAGCTGGAACTCCAACTCTGAGATCGTTGATTTGGCATTATTCCTTGATACCTGTAAAATTAATTGAAATTAAAAATATGGAACTACTTATGTACTTATTTAAGTATCCTTACTAATATTATAAATGCGAAAGTCTGTCTGTCTGTCTGTCTGTCTGTCTGTCTGTCTGTTTGTCTGTCTGTGTCGTTTTCACGCCCAATCCGCTGAACGAATATCGATGAAATTTAACAGAATTGTTTCTTATACACCGGGGTAACATATAGGCTATAGTAATCTTGTCCTAAATAATTCTATATGTATTCTATTTGTCCTGACTACGAAAAATAAACGGGATTACTTATGAGTCTAAGCTTGTAATCCTTTACGGTCTGACCGTCTGCCTAACACGGCAGATGATAGTTAATAGTAACAAAAGTTGTATCTGTGACTTCCCAAACATCAAGGTATGTGTTAAAATACTTTCAATTATACATTATGTGTTTTTATTCCCTCTCCCCGGTGGCATAACTAGATAACCAAAGGCCCTGGGGCAAAAATAAACTAGGAACACAGCTAACCTATATAAATTCGTTTGTCCAATGTCGAGATGTTGTTGCGAATTTCTTTGTATCGTTTCGAATATATTACCATCACTGAAGTCGTCACCTTTAAAAATTCCTGTTATCTGGTTTATCTATAACTAGAATTTATGAGATATTTTCCCCCAAAATCCCCGAAAGAATTACGAGACATGTTTTGTTATCCTATATTAAGAAGCCTATGCCCAGCAGTGGGATAGTAACAGGTCGTTACAAAGAAGTTTTACTCCAAAAATTGGAAAGAATTTTAAGTGACATAGCCTTCAGTAAAATCCTCTCTCCTTGCATCGTTTTCCTCAGTCCTGAGGGTCCGTGACCTTTTCCACGGATCACTTTTTCGCGGATAACCAATCTCCAGGTTTTGCGATCTCTTGCGGCTTGCAAGGCATTGTGGACTTGGTTGGACTGCGGCCTCTTGCTCTTTTTCCTTCCACCGAAGCAGTGATCATTAGCTTCTCCATGCTGTTTCCAGTCATCCTAGCAATGTGCCCAAAGAACTTACGGACTCTACGGACACACGTAGTTGAGAGCCCGGTGGACACTCCTATACCTTTGAGTATCGATGCATCTGTCCGGTGCTCAGTAAAAGCTTTAATGATTGCTGATAGCTGATTGCTGATGAATGCTGAATGCTGATGCTTTGTGGACACGTGTAGTCCAAAGTCACTGATTACACCACACACACGCGTTAATTCGAGTGCGCCACGTGTTTGATATTCCGCACTTTAACCACTTTTGATTTAACTTATACTAATATACATTTATAAAATACAGTTTTATATTATATATCTCACTCAAAGGCTAACTCAGCATGTATAATAAAATAAGGTTAATAACATTGTGCTTACTATATCATAAAGAGAAAAAAAAACAATAATAAAAGAAATAGAAAAAAAGGGTTATTACTGAAAATAATTAACAATACGCCATATTATTAAAAAATTAATAATATGGCGTAAATGCTGACGGTGCAAATGTACGTGTTAGCCCGCACAAAATTAGCAAACATACCAGTGCATCGTCGTGCAGCTTCCTGGCGTCCGAGTGCGCGCGGTCGAGTTGTCGCTGTGCGTGCGCGAGCCGCTCGGCCAGTGCGTGCGCGCGCGCCGCCGCCGCGTCTGCCTCGCGCCGCGCCGCCGCCGTCGCGGCCGCCTCCGCCTGCGCCGCGCCCTCCGCCGCACCGGCCAACTGCGATACCGTTACACGATACATATTCCTAATATTATACTATTATAAAAAAAATAAATAAAAAAAAAATTAATAAAAAAATTTACTAATTATACTAATGATATAATTATAATGTGTAAAATTGTAAATTGTATAACTTGTAAGAGCAAGGAAACTAGAACTAACTAAAGAACTAGGCATTGAAATAAGTATGTCTTGCGTCGACAGACGACGCCAAATAAAACGCAACTTGTGTTCGTGGATTTAAATGATAATAAATTTTAATACATAGTCTTAAGGTCGATGTTTGCTTGCATATTGGCGAAATTCTGTCCCAAATGAATGAATTTGAATTTTTACTTCATTTGGGACAGTTTTTTATTTGATATTTCTATCCTATGTATCTATGGGTATAGTACATCAATTTTGAGGACTAACCTGTGCCTTAGCGGCTTCGAGCAGGTCTCCGAGGGTAGTGATCTGGTGCTGCCGAGCAGCAGCCGCCTCCCGAGCAGCACCAGCCTCCTGCTCCCAACGCCCACGTTCTGCTTCTAACCTCTCCGCGGAACTTTCTAGATTTCTATCGAACCACCAATGCGATTTATTGCCGAAATATAATGTAAAGAATGGATAACTTTGTAACAGCTGATAGTAGATATATTGATGGCTAAAAATAAATAAAAATATATATTTTTCGAAATAGTACTTAAGTACTAGGTCTCTGAATCAGCAGAATGCATAGGGCATAAACGTAATTATTATAATTTGTATTTGTTTATATATTTACTTTTTCCTTTCCTATCTTTTTTATTTTTCTATTTATATACTTATTATTACCCTGTGGTAATAATAAGTACTAGTAGTGTAATTTTGATTAATAATGTTTTAATAATTAATAATAATAAAAAAGTAATAATAAATTAATAGTTGGAATAATAAGAGACTGTAATATTAATAAGTAGGTATAAAAGATTAGGTTAGTTTTAATAAATAAACATTCATAGTGTATGTCCGTATCATCATCCGTTGGGCTTCTGTCAAATCAGTGCTGAATGTCTTAATTTTGATGCTCGGCTAATACTGAGATGAAGCCCTTTCAGAACTATTTATTAGATTTTTGATGAATAGATTTATAAACTATAAATAAATATAAATATATGGGACACTTACACACACGGTCGTCCGTCCCCAAAATAAATAACTTAATACTTGTGTTATGGGTGACGGGCTAACTATATACTACATATATAATGTTAAATACATACTTAAATACAAATACACACCCAGGCTCGAAGAACCAACAAATTGTTTATAGAAAATTTTGGGCCTCGGCGGGAATCGAACCCGTGACCCGCGGAGCTGAAGGCAGGGTCATTAACCACTGCGCCAAAGGGCCAGTCATACAATATGATGAATTAAAAAATTGTACCATGATTTAAGAAATACTATGACATGCATTATCATACATCTAACTAAATAGTATAAAATATACAAAACTGTTTAAGTAAAATAATTTTTAACAAAAACGGAAATACAAAAGTTTATAAACTAATCGAATTTAACGGCTCAATTGTGTGATTCTCACCTAATTTTTTCAGTCAACGTTTCATTTTCTTTGGTTTTCTCCTCTAACGCCGCTTTCGTTTCCCTTAAATCCGCTTCGAGTTGCTCTTGCTTGCTTAATAATAGCCTTCTTTCTTCTTGGGAAACCTGTTTGTATACAGAAAGAGTTATTTTATATTTCCGTGCATTTTTTTATATTTACCCGTTGTCTACGATCTGCAAGCTTAGTATTAAAATGACCGAATTCAAAATTTGACTTAATTGAGTAAATAATAATAATAATAATAAATAAATATATGGGACATTTACACACACGGTCGTCTGTCCCCAAAGTAAATAACTTAATACTTGTGTTATGGGTGACGGACAACTGGTAGATATACTACATATATAAGTTTAAATACATACTTAAATACAAATACACACCCAGGCTCGAAGAACCAACAATTTGTTTATAGAAAATGTTGGCCCTCGGCGGGAATCGAACCCGCGACCCGCTGAGCTAAGGGCAGGGTCACTACCCACAGCGCCAACGGGCCAGTCATTAGAGTTAGATGCATTGTAATCCTTATTTCAATGATATCTATGATATCTCACTACGAGTCATTAAAAAAACTAGTGTTTTCTGTCTCTTACAAGTTATGGGTCTCTTTAACATTTGCAGATTTTGTAGGTGTTAGGCTCTCTTATTGTAATTTGCCACGAAACATTTTTTTTTGAATTAGGTCACTTTAATACTAAACGTGCGATCTTTGGCCAAATAAAAGAAATAATATAATAGAAATTATAAAAACGATGATTCATTGACGAAAATTGAAGGGACAGTTTTCGGAAAGAAGTTCTTTAGTAACGTAAATTCTTTAGGAATCGACAGCTAGAATCCTTCGAGCCGGATAAAAACTACAATACAGCGATTTGACCACAAAAAGCAGAATATTTTAAGAATTAAACTAAAATACACACTTTTTCGGTAATAGGACAGAATGTGTATTTAGGTGTACGAAATACAATGGTCCTTTGAGCCGGATATAAAACAACTCAGAGACTTGCGACCATATGATATGAGTTATCTTTATAAGGTTGACTCTAGTACTACTTTTCGATAATCTTTTAATATTTAAAATACGTGTTCACTTTTATAGGTTGTATTTGCCAATTACTAATGATAAGACAGAATTGACAATATAAACGAAACAAAGCAAAGTAAATTAGGTAGTGTTATTTATTTGCTTCTTAAATATATTACATAATTTCACTTCTTACATTATATATATATAATAGACAACTACAATTATTATAAATATATAAATCAAAATATCCATTTTTACAAAAGTATTAAGCGGTTTATACGAATATAATTAAAAATTTCAATTTAATAATATTTACTTATGAGAAAATAAAACAAAAATATTAATAATATTTAATTAAATTAATAATAGCCCATTTTTAATTAATTTATTTATTTTATGTTTTGTGAAAATGGTGTCATATTGAAATTATTATTATATACGTTGAAGGGTGAATTACAAATTAATATTACTAAGCTATTGAATTTATGTCACATTAATTAAATATACTCAATTGCTAAAAAATCCGACAAATTATAAAAACTTTATTCTACCAAATATTTTTTAGTTTTTTTTGAATTTGACTTAGAGATAAGAGGTAAATTCAATGTTTTGATTTTACCTTAAGAACAGCAAATAGTTGTTGATCTGTATCCCCGGAGACAAGAGTTTCTGGTTCGACTCCCTCCCGCATGAGCAGCTCTTGAAGCGTGTCCACCTGGAAACACGAACATTAATAGCACGCCCCAGTTAATAGCAGTTATGTTGTAATGTGTCCTTTATCAGGTGGTTAGCGGGTTCAAATCCCGAAATGGGCACCTGTGAGTTTTATACCAAAACATATGCTTTTTTAATATTTAAGATTCGTCACGCCTTATTTAGTGACGGAAAACCTCGTCAAGACACATATTAATAAATAATAAATATATGGGACACTTCCACGGTAGACCGACTTCAAATTAAGAACTTAATACTTGTGTTATGGGTGAGGTACAACTGGTAGATATACTACATATATAATTTAAATGCAAACTTAAATACAAACATACACCCAGGCTCGAAGAACCAACAAATTGTTGAAAATGTTGGCCCCCGGCGGGAGTCGAACCCGCGACCCGCGGAGTTGAAGGCAGGGTCACTACCGACTGCGCCAACGGGGCAATCAGTCAGTTCTATATATCTATAGATTTAATCGTATATGCATTACCAATACATTGAAGTCTAAAAATTTAAGGTTAAGTAAATAAATAAATGAATAAATATATGGGACATTTACACACACGGTCGTCCGTCCCCAAAGTAAGTAACTTAATACTTGTGTTATGGGTGAAGGACAACTGGTAGATATACTACATATATAAGTTTAAATACATACTTAAATACAGATACACACCCAGGCTCGAAGAACCAACAATTTGTTTATAGAAAATGTTGGCCCTCGGCGGGAATCGAACCCGCGACCCGCGGAGCTGAAGGCAGGGTCACTACCCACTGCTCCAAAGGGCCAGTCAAATACGTCTATACAATATAAATACGTCTTTACAACGACAAGAGTAGGCTTTTGTCATGAATTAGGATAGTTAGGAACGAAGTACGCCATTAAAGTTACTGCTAATGATGGTTGAGCAGAGAGGCCTGTGTAAATCTAACTTACGATATCACGTGTTCTTCAGAGTCAAAGAAAATTCGTGAAGAATGCTATATTTTTTCGATAAAATGCCTGGAACTTGTATTACCTACCAATCCATGTTCGACTCTGAAAAGTACGTCTCTACGACGAAGAGGGTAGTCTTTTGTCCAAAATAAGGATTGTGAAGAACGATGAGACGATATCTCTAACTGATTCTGCTAATGTTAATATTCTATCCCACTTCTGAATTAAGACATGTGGAAGACAAGCCGTGTGGAATCGGGCAGAATAGAATAGACCACCCTCCTTTCTTACCGAGGTGTCATAAGAGACGATTAATGTATGTGCCGTGTGGTATCCGGCTGCATAGAATAGACCACCCTCATTTCTTACCGAGCTGTCGTAAGAGGCGACTAAGGTATGTGCCGTGTGGTAACCGGCTGCATATAATAGACCACCCTCATTTCTTACCGAGCTGTCGTAAGAGGCGACTAAGGTATGTGCCGTGTGGTATCCGGCAGCATAGAATAGACTACCCTCATTTCTTACCGAGGTGTCGTAAGAGGCGACTAAGGTATGTGCCGTGTGGTATCCGGCAGCATAGAATAGACTACCCTCATTTCTTACGGAGGTGTCGTAAGAGGCGACTAAGGTAAATTGACGTCAGTCAGGCGGCTGGTCGTAAAATACGTACCCAAGTCATGTGACAACATGTTTGTAATATGTTGTTCCGACCCCACGATGAATTGGAATGAAAGATTAAGTTATAATTATATAATTAGGTACCTTAGTTCGGCTGTCTTCGAGTTTTTCAGTTTGCCGACACAATGACTCGAGCAGGACTTGTTTTTCGTCGGCCAATCTTTCGTTGTCGGCGTGCGCGTCGGCCAATTGTGACTGCAAGTCGGCTAATTCGGCGAGTGTCGCTTGTAGTTCTTCGCTTGTACTGGTGATAAAAAACATAAACTATACTTATTACAAAACAGAGTCCCAAAAACCTGTCTGTCTTTATGTAATCGATTTTCTCAAAATTCAATGAACGGATTTTAGTACGGTTTTCACGAAAAGATAGTGCAATACTTCCGGATGGTTTAGGTAAATAGTACATATCGGTACTATGTTAATTGTGTTGAAGAGATCGCGCAGTTGTTAAAAAACTTGTGTGTCGCTTGTAGCTCTTCGTTTGTACTGGAGATAAAAAACATCTATACTTATTACAAAACAAAGTCCCAAAAACCTGTCTGTCTGTATGTAATCAATGTAGTGTGTATGTAAATATAATTATTGTACGGTTTTCACCAAAAGATAGTGCAATACTTCCGGATGGTTTAGGTAAATAGTAGATATCGGTATTGTGTAAATTGTGTTGAAGAGATCGCGCAGTTGTGGGAGCTTTACACCCGTATTCATAAACATTACTATGAGAACGCACAGTGCTCAGGGACGCATAGACTCATTCAAACCAATTCATAGACATTACTTGAGTGAAATGTTCTACTATGCGTTTGTCAAAATCGACGCACAGCTAAAATAGATAAGGAGCTACTTTAGCGAACGCATAGTGTTCGCGCCGCTTTGGTTAAAGGCAAAATTATTTATTAGTTATCTATTTATTATATTTTATTCTTATAATCATTTAACTTTGTCTAGTAAATAATATAAGTAAAACTATACAACAAAATTATCATACATAATAAATTAAAGAAAAATAGTTCTACCTCTTAGGAGTTGCAGTGCTTGCATTTAAATACAAAGGCGAAGTCATTATACTAAACTATATTTTATTTACACTGCACAATACACAAAATATCATAAAAAAAATATTAACACGATAAACTGCAAATTACGGGAATACCAAAGTAAGGTTATGTTTGTTTGTTATTAACAACACAACAAATTGTTAATAACATTGACATTTGTCAAAACTAGACTGAACTACGCCACATCAAATGGACCAATCAGAGCGCGCAGTTAGACGCATAGCGTTCTTTTAGTTGAGTGTTGCCTAAGTATTGTTTATGAAATGGAAGGCTTGACACGAGGAACGCACAGTGAACTAGCCTCCTTCGCATAGTAATTTGTGCTTACTTAGCTGAGTATGCTTCTTGAATACGGGTGTTACACCCGTATTCATAAACATTACTATGAGAATACACAGTGCTCAGGGACGCATAGGGTCATTCAAACTAATTCATAAACATTACTTGAGTGAAATGTTCTACTATGCGTTTGTCAAAATCGACGCACAGCTAAAATAGCTAAGGAGCTACTTTAGCGAACGCATAGTGTTCGCGCCGCTTTGGTTAATGACAAAATTATTTATTAGTTATCTATTTATTATTTTTTATTCTTATAATCATTTAACTTTGTCTAGTAAATAATATAAGTAAAACTATACAATAAAATTACCATACATAATAAATTAGAGAAAAATAGTTCTACCTCTTATGAGTTGCACTGCTGGCATTTAAATCCAAAGGCGAAGTCATTATACTAAACTATATTTTATTTACACTGCACAATACACAAAATATCATAAAAAAAATATTAACACGATAAACTGCAAATTACGGGAATACCAAAGTAAGGTTATGTTTGTTTGTTATTAACAACACAACAAATTGTTAATAACATTGACATTTGTCAAAACTAGACTGAAGTACGCCACATCAAATGGACCAATCAGAGCGCGCAGTTGGACGCATAGCGTTCTTTTAGTTGAGTGTGGCCTAAGTATTGTTTATGAAATGGAAGGCTTGACACGAGGAGCGCACAGTGAACTAGCCTCCTTTGCATAGTAATTTGTGCTTACTTAGCTGAGTATGCTTCTTGAATACGGGTGTTAGTCGCGTGCGCTGCGTAAACCAGCAGATATACGCTAAAGTAATGTACTAGAGAATTGTAACTCTATAAAAATACTACAAAAAAATCTGCGATACCATGTCTCTATCTCTAATGGTTAACTCACAATAACTATTTTTGTTTAAAATTTAAATTCTAGAAAAAATTGTAACACGATGATTTACACGCGGGCAAAGCCGCTGGCATTGCAAAGCTAGTAATATATAAAATATAATATAAACTCTATAGTTATTAATGCTAGAGTAGGGAAGTTAGTTATTAATGCTAGAGTAGACAAGGAAAGAGTAGAGAAGCCACCCTAAAATTTGCCATATAAGAATTCTAGAAAAAATTGTGACACGCTGATTTCCACGCGGGCGAAGCCGCTTGCACAGCTAGTAAATTATAAATTATTAAATATAGTATATTATTATTATATGTCGCACGGTCGTCCATCCCCAATTAAATAAATTAATGCCTAAATAAATATATACATCCAGACTCGAAGAACCAACGAATGGTTTCATTCCTCACAAGCACTAAACACACTCACTCGCCCCGAAACCGAAGGATAGGTTCCAAGACAAAATCGTAACATACGAGATTGTAGTGGTAAATGTGTGTGGTGCTTGTGTGGAATGTTCCTGGTGGCGCCGTTTTGTGATACGTGTGGTGACTTATCCTGAATGTATAAGGTATGTGAAAATGCCCGCTTCATACACTTTGCATTACATAGATTCCCTTTACAAAAACAACAATTCTATTGTATCTTATGCACCATGGCCTTCCCCAAAGTAACGCTTACTTCTTTAAATAATATAATGTATACGCACGCAAATATAACAATACATTATAACAAGCAAGATAAGGTTAGTTGTTTTGTATAAATTGACGCGCGGCCGGCCGGAGCAACGACCTTTATGCATTCTATTGCATGCAAGTCACGTCAGCCTGCTTAGTGATGTCTCGGATTACGATAAGACAGGACGCGCGCACCTGTATACGAACTTATTGTAGAACGCACACGCGTAATTATGCGTTTTGGGTGTGGTTTATTGTTTATTGACTTTTGATATTGATATAAGTATTTAGTGACGCGTTTTAACCAGTGAAACGTGTGAGAAGACGCGACCGTCTGCGGTTTTAGTACGCGTTGGGATTAATGTTCGCCGATATGGGACGATTCAATAACGTGTGACCTTACGAAGGTTGTGTGCACACCGGGTGTTATTTGTGTTACTTAACCGCGTTGGTGAAGTGTATACTCCGGGAGAAATAGACAGTACGTGTCCGTGGAAGATTGCTGAGGCGAGCCAACGGGTTCAGGAATCGGCCAAGTACATACAAGCGCACACACACACGTACACATATACACGCAGTGATTCATGAGGCCGGACCGCATACAGTTGACGGCCACATAAGGTAGGTTGAGACGCCGAGACGACGGGCCCAGGTCTCGGAGGTTGTTTCATCCGCCCGCACGTTTGTGCGGAACATTAGTAATAGTAGATACCATCTCACTGATACATAGTTAATGTGTAGACGACGGCTATACTCACGTCTAATTTTATCGGGTTGGCCCGACTAGTATCGAGTTTTCGGCACTTAAAAATAAGTAAAGTAGCGGCCTGTTACAATCCCACTGCTGGGAATAGGCCTGCTCTCTTGGTTTATGGAGAGAAGGGTTGGAGCTAAGACCTACCACGCTGCTCCAATGCGTATTGGTAGATTACACATATCTCCCGAATTCTCTAGAGATATGCAGGTTTCCTCACGATGTTTCCTTCACCGAAAAGCGTGTGATTAATTGCAATTATCAATTAGAGACATGAGTTTTAATAGAAAAACTCATTGGTGCCTGCCCGAGGCTTGAACTTATGATCGTCTCCATGGTGTCGCATGGTCTCACCGCTGGGCTATCACAGTTCGCACCAGCTATGCTCACGTGTAATTGTATCAGGTTAGCCCGACTAGATTAACTGTCAGTTTCCGGTGCGATAACGTCGTGTAAATAGCTCATGAATAAGTGCTCCGGAGAGCTTTGATAGCCCAGCGGTGAGACCATGCGACACCTTGGAGACGATCATAGGTTCAAGTCTCGGGCTCAAGCCCAGGCCGTTACTTTACCTTATAGCCGGTACACACATTAACTATGAATACTACTCACGATAGTTTAAATTTTTAAAAAATCACTGATAGATCTTTTCATAGCCAAAAAATTCCAAATTGTAACCAGTAGGCCTAACATGAACTTTTAGAAAACAATTCAATTCAAAGTCAGTACCTAAACTCAACCGCTTTCTTTTCGTACCATGAAGTGTGGATTGCATTGGGTTGTAACGTTTGAAAAGGAAAACGCTAAAACTATAGATAACTCTGTCTCTTTTACTCAAATGTTTTTAGGACAAATTCCGAACGTTCATTCGGCAACGACTTAAAGTGTGCGTCTTTAAGACGTCATTATATGAAAAAGCAAAACAATTTAGTTTACGTCTTCAATTGAGTCGCAATAAGAGTTCACAGCAGGGCATGTAAATAAAACAAATTTAAACCAGAAAATGACGTTACTAATCGGCCTTATCCTTATAATACAGACCTGTAATGGTGCTCCTCCATTTGCAGGATCCGGTCCTGAAGGCAGGCGACGGAGACTTCGCTGAGCGAGGACGACGAGTGTTTGTCCCATTCTGGAGTGCTGGCCTCCCCGCTGTCGCCTTCACCCTACATCCAAGTATGTTATATGTCATAAAAAATAATTACTTATGATGTACAAATGGCGAAGAATGCCATGAGCAAATTAACCCGCATATGGCAAGATCGTAGAATCTCTAATGTCACCAAGACCAGACTAGTCCGTACTTTGGTATTTTCAATATTCCTCTACGCATCGGAATCATGGACGATTAGGGCAAAAGATCGCAAGAAAATTGACGCGTTTGAGATGTGGTGCTGGAGAAGGATGCTTCGCATACCATGGACCGCCAAGAGGACCAATAAGTCTATACTGGCTCAACTAAAATTTAAGGTTCGCCTCTCAACAGTGTGCTACCAACGAATCCTGGGATACTTTGCCAATCACGTAGCCGCTGGTGTGACCAAGTGACCGCACTTACTGGTCTCTCCGTAACATCTGCCCTAAGAAAGGCCGAAAACCGGGAGAAATGGAGGAAGATTGTAAGATCTATGAAAGACTTTCATTTAGGAGACGACCTTCACTAATGAAGAATCCGACAGAAGAAGATGATGTACTCTTACATGGGATGCCGAGTGGTATCATTTCAAGTTCAAATTAAAAATATTCTTTATTCAAGTAAACTTGTAAACAAGTGCTTTTGAATGGTAAACATCTACTGGTGATTCGGAAAGCAGTACCTAACGATAAGAGCCAGCAAGAAACTCGGCGGTTGCTCCTTTCTAAGTATAAATTCTTATCACTAGTTACAAGTAGTACGCTTTCTGTATAAGTCTTTTTCGATATACGTTTTTGCGTCGTTTTTAGACTGCTGCTGATGATGACGAGTTTATAGCAACATAGTATTAGTTTATCATTAGGTTCATAATAAGTTTCGAGTAGAAAACAATTCATCTTACAATATCCTTCGTACTTGTTTTATTTAACTGTATTTTCTTGTATCTTTTTTTTTACGCCGTGTGGTATCCGGCAGAATAGAATAGACCACCCTCATTTCTTATCGAGGTGTCGTAAGAGACGACTAAGGTATCTGCCGTGTGGTATCCGGCTGCATAGAACAGACCACCCTCATTTCTTACCGAGGTGTCGTAAGAGGCGACTAAGGTAAATGCCGTGTGGTATCCGGCTGCATAGAATAGACCACCCTCATTTCTTATCGAGGTGTCGTAAGAGACGACTAAGGTATCTGCCGTGTGGTATCCGGCTGCATAGAACAGACCACCCTCATTTCTTACCGAGGTGTCGTAAGAGGCGACTAAGGTAAATGCCGTGTGGTATCCGGCTGCATAGAACAGACCACCCTCATTTCTTACCGAGGTGTCGTAAGAGGCGACTAAGGTAAATGCCGTGTGGTATCCGGCTGCATAGAATAGACCACCCTCCTTTCTTACCCAGGTGTCGTAAGAGGCGACTAAGGTAAATGCCGTGTGGTATCCGGCTGCATAGAATAGACCACCCTCATTTCTTATCGAGGTGTCGTAAGAGACGACTAAGGTATCTGCCTTGTGGTATCCGGCTGCATAGAACAGACCACCCTCATTTCTTATCGAGGTGTCGTAAGAGACGACTAAGGTATCTGCCGTGTGGTATCCGGCTGCATAGAACAGACCACCCTCATTTCTTACCGAGGTGTCGTAAGAGGCGACTAAGGTAAATGCCGTGTGGTATCCGGCTGCATAGAATAGACCACCCTCATTTCTTACCGAGGTGTCGTAAGAGGCGACTAAGGTAAATGTCGTGTAGTATCCGGCTGCATAGAATAGACCACCCTTCTTTCTTACCGAGGTGTCGTAAAAGGCGACTAAGGTAAGTTGAGGTCAGGCAGGCCGGTCGTAAAATACGTAGCCAAATCACGTGACAACATGTTTGTAACATGTTGTGCCGACCCCACTTAGAGTGGGATGAGGGCAGGAGAATGTTAATTTCTTTTATTTATAACAAATATCTACAAGTTTATCTATCTTAAATTACTTACACGCTACTACTATACAAATCATGCCCACGTGGAATGGTCCCAAGAATGCTGGCAGCGTTTCCGCGTTGAATCGCTAAGCTGATTCTTTGTGCGAAAAAGGAGCCAGCCCTCTTGTCACCCGAAGAGGCGATCAACCGAGGTGTTAAAATTTTTTATTTTTTATTTCTTGTATCTTTTATTTTTGGTACATAAATAAATGAATGTCCAGCTCACGTACATAAATATGCATATATATTATGTATAGTAATGGTAAAGTACACACTGCCTATATAGATTTTATGATTTCATTACAAGAAGGTTGCCTGGAAGAGATCGCTGCTTTAGCGATAAGGCCGCCAGTTGTGCAACTAATTGTCATATAGGATCTTAATAATTGTTTTATTGTACTATTACACACTGTATTATTACTTTTTTAGTTGTACAATAAAGAATATTTGATTTGACTGATTTGATGATGAATGTTTAACTCACGTTGTGCGCGAGCGCGATGGAGGCGGGCGCCGAAGAGTGCATGCGGCGCGGCGCGGGCGCCAGCAGCAGCTGCCGCTTCTCGCTGTCGGAGAGCGGAGAGTGCGCCACGCCGCGGAGCCGCGCGCGCAGCGTGCCGTTCTCGTCCGCCAGCCGCTCTAAGGCCGCCTCCCGCTCTGCCTCTATCGCCTAATAGACAAATAACTATATGAAATTTCTGTATTAATCTGTGTTCCGCGCAAACGTGCGGACGGATGAAACAACCTCCGGGACCTGGGCCCTGCGCCCCGGCGTTTCAACCTACCTTATGCGGCCGTTAGCTGTATGTGGTCCGGCCTCGTGAGTCATTGCGTGTATGTGTGCACGTGTGTGTGTGTGCTTGTATGTACTTGGCCGATCCCCGAAACCGTTGGCTCGCCTCTGCACTCTTCCACGGACACGTAATGTCTGTTTCTCCCTGAGTATACACTTCACTATATCGGCTAAATAACACCCGGTGTGCACACAACCTTCGTAAGGTCACACGTTATTGAATCGTCGCTATATCGGGGAATAGTAACCAACGCGCACCAAAACCGTGGACAGTCGCGTCTTATCAAACACTTCACTGGTTAAACGCGTCACTAAATCTGAGAATAACACCCGAAACGCAAAATTACATGTGTGCGTTATAAAGGAATACCGTGTACAGGCGCACGCGGCCTGTCCCTATCGTGTTGTAACGTGATCTCCTGATGATGCTTCGGTTTCGTGTGCATTCACAGTGTTGCACAGTTCTGCACACTGTTGGAATTCCACTTTTAGAAAAGAAGTTTTTAAATTAAAATCTGTCAGACCACGTACACATACAACACGTTAGATTATAATGGTCTATCCATACCTTAAGTCGTTCTAGCTCGCCTCGCAGTCGGTCAGCCTCGTTAGCTCTTTCTTGAAGTTCATCCACGCGGGCCCCGAGCTGCGCTCGTTCCATAATGCTGGCCTCCAACTCCCTCCGTAGAGACTCCAGCTCTCGCACCCCGGATGTTAAAGACGCCTGAATAATATATTTTAAAACTTGAGTTATCTTAATATATATACTAGCCGTGCCAGAGGCTTTGCCCGCGTGGAAATCAGCGTGCCACAATTTTTTCTAGAATTCAAATTTTAAACATAAAAGTACTTATTGTTAACCATAACAGATAGAGACATACTATCGCGGACTTTTACAGATCTACAAATCTCTAGTACGTTACTTTAGCGTATCTCTGCTGGTTTACGCAGCGCACGCGACTTAAGCAAGCAAGTTTTTTAACAACTGCGCGATCTCTTCAACACAATTTACATAATACTGATATGTACTATTTACCTACACCATCCGGAAGTATTGCACTATTTTTTGGTGAAAACCGTACAAAAATCCGTTGAGCAGATTTTGAGAAAATCGATTACATACAGACAGAGAGGTTTTTGGGACTTTGTTTTATAATAAGTATAGATGTAGGTGGACGCTAAAGGACCTTAAGTCAGTATGCCTGTATCGATCAAAGGGTAATAGACATTTAGTTCCACAGCCATTAATTTCGTGGATATAAAATTATAAATGACATTAAGTCCATAAGCGTGAAAACGAAAACGCTACTGAATAAAGCTCTACTGAATAATTTATAAAATGTGACTTAAGGTACTTTAGCTTTCACTAACAGATATATAAAAGAGAAGGTAGGTATTCCTTATAGACTAAAATAAATGGATCGATTTTCATGAAATTTTCAGACAATTTTTTTACCCAACGGATATACCTGTACAGTTTGATGGCAATTGAAGAATTTTTTGAACTGTTAGTGACATTTTTGTTTCGAGATTAAGACTACACCTGACTGAGCAACAGCAACGAGTAGCCGGGTCGCTTGTTAATTTTAAAAGGCAATGGTGCCAATTATTTCATGAGAAAAAATCTTAAACTATTCAAATAGTTGACAAACATTTTCATCTTCTTTAAAAACATTTTCCGCTCATTTATTTGTATCGACTCAAGATATATTGTTGATTTTATTATTTATTATTATCAATTATTATCAATGACCTATTTGAATTGCGGAAAATATAAACGAGGATAATTTTATATACGCAGAAGCAGACATATTTAGATTTAAATATTTTTTTGTCTTTACATAAAAAATAAGACAATATATTAACATAATTACGTACATATAAGATATATGATATATGATATTCTTAATTAGGAGGAAATATGATTTAAAATATTAAATTCGGCCTTTGGAGCACATGATTATTATTCAGCTTCAAAACATTGTTTAAAGTCTGTTTTATATCGCTGATTAGTGACGTCAGCGTATGACGTAATTATTCATGTATTTTGCAGTAAATTATAATAGAATTCTACACTAACAACCTGAAAGAGAACTTGCTGTAACACGTTGGAATGGTAATTAAGAAGACTGAATCAACTTAAGTAAAATATACAAATGTTTCAGAGAATAACTATGTTTAATCCACGTTGTAATTGTAAACTATGTAAAAATAAATAGGACTAAGACTCAATGAACTCACGTAGAATATACAAACATTTCAGAGAATACCTATGTTAAAAATATATAAGAGTCACGTACCAAACGTTTCAAATCTAAAACATGAAATAAACCTAAAATAAAATCTCAAAGAATGAACAAAATTAAATAAAACAGCTGAAAGTTATAAAGAACAAGGTACTAATCTTCAGTGAATCTGATGATTTAATCAATTTTAACAACATAATTTTGTTTTTTGATGTACCGCTGTGTGGTATCCGGCTAAGTAGAAATATATAATAAAAAATAGACCATCCTTATTTCTTATTGAAGTGTTGTAAAGGCGACTAAGGTACGTTGACGTCAGGCAGGCGGCCGGTCGTAAAATATCTAGCCAATTCAAGTAACAATATATTTAAACATATTGTTCCGACCCCACTTAGTGTGGAATAAGGCCAGGAGAATGATGATTTTTTTATATTAACTAATTTTGTGACATATACTTGAAACTTACTTAAAAAAAACTTACATTGTATCTTACCTCAGAAGGTACTCTAGGCCTAAGCTCCACCTCTTGAAACCCCGGCATGTGGTCGGCATTTAGCATAACCGGCAAGCTGATGCACTCTTGCGAGCCTTGTTCCTCTACGGACGCCACTCCCAACTCCTCCGCGCTGCCATAATCATGACCCGTGACCTGCCCATCCTCATACAAACTCTCCCTCAGTTCAGGATCTTCTAATACCGCATTGTTGTTCCCCAAATCCTTTTTCTTGTGCGCTTTATGAAGCTTCTCTTTCGACCCGAATATCTTTAGGGTCTTCTCTCTGGCGGGCGCGACTTTGTGGTGCTTCGAGTCTAAGCTGGAGATCGACGGAGCGCCCTTCAACGTCGACTCCTGCTTCCCCTGACTTGGTCCTCTACGGAACAAGGATTTGAACTTCATCATCTTGATTATTTTATATCATATTTGTTATCGTATCACTTTTCGTATTTGCATATCGTAACGGTCAGTGCGCCCGCTGCTGTGATCGGAATTATTATCGGTATTGTTTAGTGTCTGATGACTATTAGAATTAACATATAAAAGCTTGAAATGGGGCCATGTCTAAACATGGAAAGCTAGGCGAAGAGCGTTTACATTGTAATAATTTTGGCACAACAAATAAAGACGGATGGAGTTTTGGTAAAACTATTGAATGAAGTATTTTTAAGCCTATTTTTTATATATTAGCAGGGCAGACGAGAATGCGGGTTGTCAGAAGCAATCACCGCCGCCCACGACTCCTTGTAAAGCGAGGGCGTCGCCGATTAAATATTAACTTACCCCTCGTACGCACGAGAGGTTTTTTACGTGCGTTAAAAATACGTCGAAATGAAACAAATGGGTATTCAAGTATCTGTTCACACGACAGCGCATTTAAATCGCGACGTATTTTTATCGTGCAGTGTTCAATTTTGGGCGTTAGGACGAAGGGCGTTAAGCCAAATATACGATACGAAACTTCTTATAACATCTATTGCGGAATTTGCGCGACGCATTTTTATGCCCGTGCCAACGAGGGCTTAAAGATGAGAGTGCGTTTTTTGGAAGCAAACCAGAATAGAACCCAAATTGGGAACTATTGCAGAGGAAATTCGTTTTGTTTTATGTGTACATGTGTCATAATGTTAGGGACAATCACTTGAATCTAGAGTGCGGTACTAACCGACACTCACAAACTCGCACCTTTAAAATCTTAGTAGGTCTAAAATTATTTACGTATTTATTTTTCTACACAATGAAGACGTATACCTACTTGTTTATGATAAGGCCATTTTTATCGCCTATTAAATTATAATAAGAGATTTCAGACTTTATTGCAGTAGTAACATAGAGTTATTATACTAGAGTAAGGAAGCCAACTAAATCTTACCATATTAAAATAAAAAGAAAGGAAATGAAGGTGTATCTATCTGTCTCTCGTTTATGTGTGATTAGACAAAGATCAAGTATACGAGATTCATCTTCCCTCTCTTTATTTATTGTGACACTCTCACTTACAGTTCTACATATATCTCCCCTAATCTTGTATTATAACTCTATGAGTAGAAATCGATTTAATTAACAAGTACAATGAGAGAGCGTCACAGGCTTGGTTACGACATATCACAGAACATAGCTCATTACTCAGTGTCATTTCTATAGTTATATTTCATGTTCAAAATAATTTATTAAGATTTTAGATTAAGCAGTCTTCAAAAGGCAGGAGCTTTGATAGCCCAGCGGTGAAACAGTGTGACTCTCTAGAGACGATCATGGGTTCAAACCCCGGGCAGGCACCCATGAGTTTTTCTATTAAAACTTGTGTGTCTAATTGATAATTGCAATTTATTACACGCTTTTCGGTGAAGGAAAACATCGTGAGGAAACCGGCATATCTCTAGAGAATTCTGGAGATATGTGCAACCTACCAATCCGCACTGGAGCAGCGTGGTATCTTGTATGGTCACTTGCCGTGGGAGTCCCATGAAAAAACGGGTACCAGTACTTTCACTTGTTAATTATCCCATTAATATTATAAAGGAGAAAGTTTAACGTGTGAAACGGAACGACGGTAAACACATTGACGCGTTTTTATTCCGCAAAATCCATGAGATCTATCTATCTCAGAGATTACAAAATACCTAGATTTTTGTATATAACTAGGAACCTATAAGGAACAGCTTACCGAACTAGAAGTAGAGTTGATAATTTAAAATGTTTCCAAGTTTACTCGAAATAATGTTTTGGACCCTGCCTGCTTGGGTCGCGGGTTCGATCCCCGCCGAGGGCAAACATTTTCTATAAACAATTTGTTGGTTCTTCGAGCCTGGGTGTATATTTGTGTTTAAGTATGTTTTTAAAAAATGTAGTATATTTCCCAGTTGTCCGTCACCCATAACACAAGTATAAAGTTACTTACTTTGGAGATGGACAACCGTGTGTGTAAGTGTCCCATGTATTTATTTATTTTAAAAAAGAGACAAATATTTTTTTTTCCTATTTACATTGGTTCAGCTATTTGTAAATTTATCTCTGAGAACCGCTTGAGCCTTTAGTTCGGTGAAACTCATAAAAGGAACGGGTGTTGGATTATACGTTATGGGATATGTCGACCACCACACTTAATTGACTAAAATAAATGAATAACACCATGAAAATCATGGTGTTATTTATTTGTTGTTAGTGTTGTTATTTTTTTTTTGTGTTATTTGTGCTTTAATTACGGAAGAGAGACATTATAGGTCTCATTTGCTTTCTGTTTATTGTAATATGATAAAATTTAGGCCGACTTCCCGAATCTAAGTTTAATAACTCTATGGGTCGAATTGAGAAGAAATTAATATTATCTGCCATTGTATAGAATTACTGAATGTCTAATAATCATAATTACGATGAATATCTGGTCATTTTATGACCATTGGGCGATTGCTAATATACATTAACATAATATACATTAACTCTTTTTGAGTTATTTTCGAAAAAAGACTCACGTTTGCGATCGTATTCATAAACCATATCCTTTTTCCCAGTGTTAATATTGAAAGTGCAATCGTAGTGTTCTAAATTTAAATCAGAGGGAGTGGTCATTCCCTGCTCCCCTCTATTTGCATGCGGGTTAGGGCAAAGAATGTCCGCAAACAGGGGGATGGCTAAATTGATGGGAGATAGTATCTAATTGAAATTTGAATTTAATTTGAGCACGTGACACACACACTTATTGGGAAATATTTACGGTATATATTTTGCATGCATTTATTTGATTGCATATTTTACAAACCTGCATATTTTGGGAGAATTCCTGGGATATATCTTACCTACTAAACAGCAATGGCGTAGAGACCACTCTACATCTCTTACAGCTCAGAAGTGGGATAGTCAAATTTTATTTTTATACAAATGTATTTGGAATATATTTATATAAGTAGTAAGTATTTAGGCTGAAAATATGCGTTCTAAGCTTATGAATATTTCTACCACGCCGCTTCCATTTGCGATAAACTCAAATATTACTAATCTGATTTTCATGCAGAACCTTTAAGTGTATATTCGTTAAAGTTTTGCGTAAATTACTAGAAATATGACAATAATCGTTGAAAATTTCGAGATAAGTCAGGCCGCCTTCATATTACAAAACAATTTATATTGGGCAGACATCATTTTTCTCATTATGGTCTAAAAAATTTAAGAAATCAAAACATAATTCGTATTTATTATGTTAAGGTTGTTTATTTTTTACGCGGTAACGAACTGATCCCAACATCACTAACATAAATCAAATAGTTTTAATTTGGTATATTATCAAATCTTTAACTGCGATGGCGTTAATACAAAATTCCAAATAAACTTAATAATAAGACTGTAGCACAACATTAATTTCTTAACTTTCACTCACGCACAATTCAAATAGCAAAAAAAAATCCAAGTTCTTAGGTCGTCTACCGGTAAAATGATATTGTAATATAATGGAAGTTTTGTTTTCAATTATTGCAAGTAAGGGACACCCTCTTCTTTTTCATAATAAATATACAGATTGAATAGCGTTCCTCGATCGACGGTATAGTTTGTAGGGTAACATTAAATCAATAAAAGTCCACTTGTGACAATTATCCTTAATTGGTATAAAAAAATATACAGTACCTACATGTTTTTTATTCGCAAGTTTATTAACAGTAAATTGTATACTGATGGATATTATTTATTTCTAATTATTTTGTATATGTATTATATATTAAATTTATTGCACGCTTAGTATTAAACTGACCTTATTCAAAATTTGGCTTAATGTATCTACATTGTAATAATAACTTCACTGCCATTTTTGAATTTAAACTATCGTGAGTGGTATTTATAATTAAAAGTAACTTGAAAGAGCAAGAACACACGACTTTATTTTAACACTACGTAGCGTGATGTCGTAGAAGGCATTGAAATTAATGTTGAGAGACCGGCTATACTCACGTCTTATTTTATCGGACGAGCCCGTCTAGTTTCAAGCCCATACGGGGCTCTTATTCATGAGCTCTTGCCGCGGCGTTATCGCGGCGGGATAGCAGGGTTAATCCTATAAAATAAGGCGTGAGTATAGCCGGTCACTCAACATTCATTACAATGCCTTCTACGACATCACGCTACGAAATGTTAAAAGAAAGTAGTGTTTTCTTGCTCTTTCAAGTTATAGGTTTCTTTAACACTCATCATTATCATTATCATTCTCCTGCCCTTATCCCACTCTAAGTGGGATCGGCACAACATGTTACAAACATGTTGTCACATGATTTAGTTAGGTATTTTACGACCGGCCGCTTGCCTGACGTCAACTTACCTTAGTCGCCTCTTACGACACCTCGGTAAGAAATTAGGGTGGTCTATTCTATGCAGCCGGATACTACACGGCACATAGGTCTCTTTAGCAGTCACGAGTTTTATAGGCAATACGCTTTATTGCAATTTGCCTCAAAACAATTTTAGGTGCCCTTAATCATGCGTGCAATATTTAATAAGGTAAGATAAATTTTGTAACCATTTTTAATCACAATGCGTTTTTTCGACGAGCTGATTATCATTTGATGTGATTAATGTTAAAACAAGATGTGCAAAAAAAAAATTTACGTGTATTGTGTTGCAGATATATAACCTAAATTAAATTTAAGAATTCGGTTAATGGAATTACGTAAATGTAAGATTGAGAATCTAAAATGTTGTTCACTAATCATTGTCTTCACATTTCAGACCAATCACCATTGTAATGTAATCTAAAAATCGGCTGGTAATGTAAAAATCTCATGTTTATATTATGAAAAGCAATAACTTTTGTCTGAGTCTACGGATATAACTAGCACCACAAAATTACTCCTCTATCAAATCTCGGTTCATTG
Source organism: Morpho deidamia (assembly GCA_947086505.1). Classification (NCBI taxonomy): domain Eukaryota; kingdom Metazoa; phylum Arthropoda; class Insecta; order Lepidoptera; family Nymphalidae; genus Morpho; species Morpho deidamia. The sequence continues at coordinate 15,948,112 of CAMTZC010000021.1, read as the reverse complement.
GGTTTGTAAGAAAATTTATGTGCTTGATTATTTTGGGTAACCACGCTGACGCTCCTTTACGAAAATATGCAGCGTATGTGTATGGTTTCAGACAGAGTACAGAAATGATAAGAAATAGGCTAAAGCAGCCGAGTTACCTTGTGAAAGATTTTATTTACTTTTTATAATAAGGATATTCAGAATATTACATACACAATGAGTAGCTATAGAAATTTAGTTGTTAATTAACAGATATATGTGACAATTCCTTTAATCTTTTAATTCAACGTGTTAATGTAACATTACGTCAGCAAACTGTTTCAAACATACAATTTTATGTTTATAATATAACGTTTATTTTAACGGCAAGAAATGTAATTTTTATAAATGTATATAAAATCTAGCTATTAGCACTTGCCAATCTTCTATTAACTCAATATATGCTTGAAGCGCAATGCTTAGGCGAGACCATATGTACAAATATTTAACGACGTATTTTGTATGAAATTGGATTTGTAACTAGAGGGAGACTAAAAAGAGATGGTTGGATTGTGTTAGCTATGATATGCATATAAAAGAAATAGCGCCAGAGTTGACGAATGACCCGAGAGAATGAAAGCAAAAAACATGATG